>OU452234.1:6280030-6880030 GCA_911728455.2 Marthasterias glacialis | reverse complement strand
TACTTACTTTTTCTTGTAATTGTCTTTCAATTTTTTCCAGATCTATTTCTGCTGGTATTGACTGCAACAGAATCATGCTTGACTGACGAACTGAAAACAAGACAATAAAAACACAACATTTTCATTTCATGTCATCTAAAAAGCGTTCAAATGTGAGGCTGGTGCATTCAAGCTAAAGTGAATTTAATTACATTTATCTAATTTACTGCAGGTTTTTTAGGAGTTCATTGACTTTTCACTGCTGTGGTCTTGACCTAGATATCACCACTGTAAAATATTTTTATTTACAATCTGACAGTCTTACTCAAGAAAAGAGGAATTTTCACTTTACCAATGACATTCCACAGATATGGTGCTTTTTTAAGCTTTTAAAATTATTTGTTCAGGAGTTGACTTATAAAGGGAAACCCGTTAGATTTGTATGAGTTAGTTTCAAGACATGTTTGTTGAAATTGCTTAAGTTTTATAGTTTTATTGTAAGGTGCTTTGGGTATTTAACATAAAGTACCATATACATGTAAATGCCTTTTATAATTATTATTTGTGCACGTGGCAGGTTCCAGAATTTGGTTCTTGGTGGAAACAAACTGGTATATCAAAATTATTTAATTGATTGATTATCTAATGATCTTAAATGATTTACAGCTATTTTGGCATCAGAAAATACTGCTCAATATCTAGCACATGTTGTTTAACACTTAATATGTACATGTGTTGTGTATCAAGCAATATTCTCTGCTTAACAGCTCATTTGAATCTCAAACAGGACTTACATAATGGCACTGTAGTAACTGTGATAATAGCCACAATGATAAGGCTCATGGCTGGATCTATATAATATACACCTTGAGGTGGGTTATCTCCCATGGCTAAGATGATTGCAGCACTGATAATAACAACAACAGAGCCCAAGGCATCACCAAGAACATGCAGGAACACACCCCTCATGTTCAGCTGGGCAGCTAATGAACGAGAATCAACAAGAAACAAAACGGTCAATAAAACTAGCAATATTAAGGATGCTGTTTCTAGCCTTTATGCTCCTTCAAGTTGCTACTTCACCACAGCGCTAAATCAGCATTAAGCATGGCTCTCACCAAGACAAACAGTATTAAATATTAAAATAATCCAGGGTTCTTCCCAGTAAGTTTCAAAACTGTGGGGCATTATGGAAAAACAATTTTGCAGGTATGGCCAAAGCGAGCTGAATTGAAACCAGGTCCTTGGAATGTTTTTCATTTGATGTTTATGTTTGGTTTGAAAAGCTCTATTGTGCAATCTGGTACATTTAAAAACGGTTTATGTTATGATTTTTTTGTGAATTTGGTCTTAATCTTTTTTTTTTCTTTTTTTTGGGGGGGGCGTATCAGCCGTAATTCCCGCATAACGGCCTGTAACACGTATCAGCCTGATATGCTGGCTTGTGCACAAGGAGGACCCTGATGTTGTTTTACGTCAAATCACCATCATCAACTTAAGTCTTATGAGATGTTTTTACGAAGCTCATAGATTCATACCAATGAATCTTTATTCGTTGCAAAATAAATGTGATGTCAAAATACAGATCACCATAACAACAGTGCAAGCTAACTTAAGAGCAATCTTATTCTTTGGTAAAATTAAGTCTTCATCCTTTACCATTCTTTATATTTGCTTCTTCATCTTGTTCTTCTCCTGTATTTGGATCAGCTTCATTATTGCCAACAATCTCCACTTTGACTTCACTGAGCTGTTTGTCCGATTCCACCTTGAGTGGGGTCGTGGTGTCACAGTTCACAGGGTCACTCACTTTCTTGTAGTTCTTGTTCTTGTGACTGTGCCCATGTCCACCGCCTCCATGACTGTGTCCATGTGACATACCTTGGATCAATTCAGAATTTGCAAATTGTGAACTGTGAAAGGTTCTTCATTATTATAGATGTTCAGTTTGGTTTTACAATCTTCATGAACTGCCAATGTTTAATGTGAGAAACGTAAACAGAAAAAGAGATCAGTTTAGTGTTCTGATTACATTTCAAAGTATAATGTTCTGTGCAAACGTTTCAAATTAAAATTTACCGTTACTACTATCAGTTTCAGCAGCTTTCTCTCAAAAAAGACTGCCAAGCCGTTTTCCCTGAACAGATTTCACGCTTGAGAAATTGACACTTCTACATGACATTTTTGTTTATGAACTCATTAATTAAGTTATTTTATTTCCTTTTATTTCCTTTTTAATTTATTAATTCTAGTTGTGAAGCCAAGGATTCTCAGAAAAGTGAACTTAATCACTACACATTGTACTAGCCAAGAATCCCAAGGAGAGACGACAAGGAAAGAAGTTTCAAATTTAGATGTGGGAGGAAAACCCCAGAGATTTATTCCAGGGAAAACCCACGCAATCAGGTAGGGACTGAAAACCCAGTATACATAGTGCCGTCGGCGGGACTCGAACCGAGGTCCTAGAGGTGGAAGGCAAGAAAATACACAACTATGCCAACCCAACCACCCTAAGTTATACACTTTAAAAAAATGTAAAAATATATATATATTTCTAGGTATTATTATATCAAGTTTGGTTGATAGGCTAATTACCCAGGATAGTAGTATGAAAAGAATATTTCAGGCTGAGAATCAGAACAAATTAATGATTTCTCACATTGTTCCCGTTACATGTACTTACATGTATGTTTTACAATTTTGACTTGAGAGTAAAATAAACAGTAGGACTTGTATAGTATTAAGCTATGCTGTTCTCTAGTCAGGTTCTTACCATGAGTACTAAAGAGACACAATCCAAATCCATTGATAACCAGACCAATGATTCCAACAATCAATACAATCAATGGTTGTTCAATCGGTTCCACCACAATGAATCGCTGGATTGCCTCCACAAAGATAGTAAAGCATAGAGCCATAAGGAAGACAGAGTTCACTAGAGCGCCCAGGACTTCAGATCGCTGCCAGCCAAACGTGTTCTTAGGAGTAGTTTTATTTGACAGCTGTTTCAGGAAAAATGAAAGAAACAATTTTTTATTTTTTTATTTTTACATTATACACAAAATTTAATCATCCATTCAACTTTACAACTTAAAGGCGAGATATTAAACAAGCTACTAAGAATCCTTAAAATGTTAAGCAAAGGGGGGAAAAGTCACTAATAAATAAATATAAATAAATCATAAACTGATTTCAATATCAACTGTCTTATCATTTATATTCAAATTTGAAAATTTACTGCAAAAGCCTATAAAATAAACATTTTTTTAATTGTACATGTAGTTCTTTTACATATCAGCTGCTGAATTTGTGCATATTGTTTATAAAGGCTCTTCCATCTGGTATAATTACAAAAAGGGTTACAATTTCGGATGATTCATTTTTCACCTTTTTCATTTTTGTTTCATTTTTTGTTGGGTTGTACCTTCCCAGTAATACCAGATCTTAAAATACTGATCTTGGTGAATCCTCTTTTTATATCAATTTCATAAACCTGCTTCATAGAAAACCATTTCAAGTGACTTAGTGGGACACACACCAGACACAAGCATTCAATGCCCAATTCTACATAGATAAAATACTGAGCACTAAACAAGAAGTATTTGCAGCAAAGGCAGAGTAAGGAGCCAGCCACACACAGTATGCACCACGACATGTACTATGCTTGGTAAACCTGTTTTTGCTCTGTGCTAAGCAGCTGCTGTATTTGGTAGAGGATGAATTTGGTCCCAACTGTTTAGAATCTGTTTGAACTTACCCTCATAGCTAAGAAGCCTATCACTAAAGCTATAATATCCGACATCATATGGAAGGAATCTGAGACGAGGGCCAATGAGTTTGTAATATAACCAGTGATGAGTTCCACAAAGAAGAAAGTTGATGTGAGTAACATCATCACAAGGAAGCGACAACTTTTTCCAGTGTAACGCCCCATAGTGTTGTTGTTGATTTAAGTCTCTATCAGGTCTTGAAAACTGCAAAAATAAACAAATGTAAGCTGCGTGACACAGATCAGTTATGAACAGCATTATAAAACCAATGAAGTAAAATTATATACTATGTATTCAACAACAAAAATAAATAAATGGTCTGTTCACTATCGACAAAGTTGTCATTTACTATTTTTTTTAATAAAAACTCTGCTAAAAATCATCTAAAATGTATGCTGCTCTTTTGTTTAAATAGTCATGTCTCTGGTAAAAAGGCGCAAACAAATGGCGTCTGTGCCATAATTTGTTTCTACTATTTTACAAGTTTAGATCACAAAATTTAAACTGGACCTTTATTTATTATACAAGGTACCATGTAAGCTTATCACAAGGCACAAAAGAAACAATTTAAAGCAAGGGCTGTAACAAGAAAGAGGCATGCAGCAAAGTTAGAGATCAAATATAAGAAAGATCAATTAGAACATTAATTAGTTCAAACTTCAAAATAACCAGAACTCCTCTTTGTTAAATTTCAGAAAGAATCTGCTTGGCCAATACTAACTGAGGACAAGGTTACTTTTCATAAGCAGTGAGCAGTTTGCAAAACTAATGTACATATTTTACAATGTAAATGTACAAATGTAGCTCTATGATATTACATATGTACTTCACTTTTTTGTTTTTAATGTGTGGGTGGTTATTTCAATTGAACAGTGGGATAATTAATTTGATCCCCAAAAAGGGTTTCTTTCTATGTAAAACACAGTTTGCAGAGGCTGTTAGTGTTAGACAACAGTTTTATGTTCCGCTAAATACAAACCCTAACAGTCCCTATTCCATCAAACGCTAAAAGCAGGTTTTGTTGGATTGTGTTGGACTGGGGACTGCATGAGTAAACTGATCATGCTTTACATGGGTTCAGGCATACCACCATAATCAGAGTACCACAGTTTGGGTGTTGAGTTACCCATATGGTGTTGGAATTTGTTAGAGTGGGGAAGGATCCTAGTAAATCACTCTGGGGAGTTAGGGTTTTAATGACACTTTGAGAACAAGTGCACAAAGCTAAAATGGTCCAATAAAACACAGGTTTGTCGAACAAACCTGTGTTTTATTGGACCACAATTTTTTTTATGCATGTACGCAGCTGTTTGTGCTCCTGTTATTGTAATGTACATGTAGATCACTTGAGCTTTAGATCAAATGAAAAATGCCTGTTTACTTTAAATGATTATGATCAACAGAACCTTCAACCCCACAGAATTCTAATCTTTTTACTTCCATTTGGTTTCAACTGCTAAGTGCTAAAATTCATTACTGGGTCAACAATTCTGACCTTCGATTTGAAAAGCATTTTTCACAACAATAAATACAATTGGTATGCAAATGTTTATCTGTTATGCTAATGTGAATACCATATTGTTAATGGTAGTTTTGTAGCTATGATGATTTTCGGCTCAGTGAAACATTTGTAGTTTGCACTTTGCAGGTGGCTTTACAATAGACCGAGGCCTTGTTGTGTTTTTAGGGCCCCAGAGCATGAAATGTGAAGTTAAACTTACAAATGGTCAAGGTTGAACAAAATGGTATAAGTAGAATTGCTGTTTGAACAAAAACTTAAGAAGAGTGTAAAACTGAGGAACGACACACATAGACCTGTTGATTCTGTCAAAACATGTGTTTTTGATACATGACAAGCAAATCATCATTTACTTTCTTAGGTGTGCCATCAGTTTTTACTACCTACAGGTGTGTTGTAATTAGTGAGTAGTGATTCATAAAAACATACAACATACATTTGACTCTAGAAATACAACAAACGGAACCAGACTCTTCATACATACCGTCCACCACTTTGTGGAGTCAAAATTTGGTTCTACAAAATGGCGGACCATGTTCTGTGACAAAATTAAACAAGAACCACCCTATTTCTACCATACTGATTTCATAACAAATGCTGTTTATAGCCCAAAAGTGCCCAATCTGAAGGCAATGTGTCTCCTTAAGATACTTTCTTATTTGCATGTAAACAGATGTACATGAACATGTGCACACAATACAACTTTTGTGTACATTTGCTGACAATAATGAACCATGAATGTTTTTGAATTTTGCTAAAACTTAAACCAAAATTAGGAGCAAAACTAGTAAACAGTCAATGCAATATACCGTATAAATGAATCAACCATTTCTTTACACTACTTCAGAAGTAACTGATTGGAATGGTGCCTTGCATTTCCAGGCCTTGCGCTTAATGTTTTTTGTAAAGTAGCCCACAGGGCTAGTAAGCTGTGCATTTTACTTGCCTCCAGGAAGTTTTCGTTGTCCAAATGTTATACATGTATTGTCATGTGTTACTATTGGTAGCGATCACAACCAGTTTAAAGGTTAAATGAAGTTACACTCGAAAACACATTTCTGAAACGTATTATTCACATTGTAAACAAGTTGCAGTTTTTTAGTAGCCCACAGGGCAAGTTGAGAAGTGGTGTTCACTAGCCCATAACAGTTTTTACTAGACAATGTACATGGTACGCCGCGCCGGGCTAGTGCTAAGCGTGAGCCCTGGTTTCAATGATTGATTGACTGACTGATTGATTGATTGACTGACTGATTGAATAATTGAACCTGATTTATTGGATGACTGATTAACTGATTGAGTTAAATATAGGGGCCTAGTTAACCCAATTTTACAAAATGTAGTACATTTTCTTACTACAATGAATAATTAATTACCAGCAAACTTCCTGCATAAAAAGATTATGCAATTAGGATGATTCAGCATTTCATATAAAAAAATGTTCATGGTATGTTCATGGTGATGGCCATAGTCAGGTTCAATCTGTAATCTTTTATACCTAACTATGATGGAGGCAAGTATCTGACTATAAGAAATTGTAATCGATCGTTTGTTTTTGTTAATTGGTGTATTGTTGATTTTTTTTTTCTTCTAAATTCTATAATTTGTTTTTGTTTTTATTCAGGATTATAGGAAATCAATGCCGAATCTGCATACCATGTTTCTAATCATTATGAATGAAAAAGGTATCTTATTTACCCAATTTATGACAGCAACATCTTGATTATGTTTTGGTCAGAATGAGTGTCACGTCATGTCTATTTCACGTCATGTGACCCCTGATGACGTCATCAACCTAAAACTTCACACATATGTTAGCTGCCTGATGGTCATCATGTGTATCGAAACGTCGAGTTGTTTAACCATCGGTTCTTTTCAGAACCATCCCAACTCATTAGAGATTTCCACATGGTGTTACCACAAAACTCACTAGATTGTATTCCCACCATGCAAAGTTTCAAATCTTACTTCAAATATTTTAATAATAAACCTTTAAGATGACGTCACGTCACAGGTGATGACGTCATCATGACGAAACTGTAACATGCACACTATTTGCACTAATATTTTTCATCACTGAAAGTTTCGTTCCAATTGCTCATCATGAACTATGTGAAAAAGCGCTTAGAAAATTTTGGAGTCTGAAAAAAAAAACTTTAATGAAAACAAGAGCTGTTTCGCTGCGAAATAGCTAAAAAAAATCAGAACAAAACCAATGGCTTTTAACTAATACTGCGATACCACAATATTATTAGATTACAACCCCATTTGGTTATCAATATAATTATTTAAATAATCACCTCTAACATTTCAAAGATGTAGTTCCTACTTTTGAATTCCGATAACACTACATCTTTGACATGTTAGAGGAGGCGATTATTTCAATAATTATATTGATAACCAACCCGGGTTGTAATCTATGGTATCTCTGTGACAATACTCTTATCGGAATTCAGAAGTAGAAACTACATCTTTGACAAGATTACAGGAAAACATTGGACCATGGGTTCAGAACAATAAACCGTTTGTAACGGTTTTGTAAGCATTGTCGTCTGGATTTTGCAACCGACCTATGGACCATACTTACCGACAGGGCTTCCAGTCAATAGTGGGCCGTCAAACGCTCGGCTGATTCGGCAGGGAAATCAAGTCAGACACGGAGACTAAAAACTGCGTTCATGGGCGCTACAAATCCTTGTAATGAAATAAATGATCCTATCCAAATTCCTCGATGTTGCATGAGATTGGTTGTTTTGCAGACAGTACAAAATGCGCAATGACTGATTGCTGCTACTCGGTCAGAAAAGAAAGTGACGATAGATGTCATTTTCGGCACGACACTCCGCAGTTTGCACACTGCACGAAATACACTGCACGCAACACACTCGCTCCATTATTGATTCAAAGACCGTTATTTGATCAAAATTTACTTCTAAAAGAAGCACATTACCAAGAGATATTTATAATTAGGCTAAGTTGATCATTAAGCTGATTAACCCTCAATAAATATTTAATTAACCCTAGCAAGCTTCGTTTTCCATCAATTTTGCTTTCGTAACGATGGACATGACGACGAGTGCACAAAATGATGCGTAGTCGGATACCCTTTCCATTACAATGCTATTTTGGTAACAGAGAGGTAGGGTGTAACGACCGGACTGATATGAATAAACTGGTGAAACGGCTGGCGTATGGTTTTTTTTCCAGGACGAACGTGGGCAATTTACATAAATGGGCGTGCGTAAACCCCAAAATACCCTCGCACATGCGTGCTTGGACTTAAACAGTTGTGAGTTGATTGCGCTAGTCACTCCTGATCTTAAACAATCGCGGCCAAAATAAACAAAGAAACATACAAGGCCCCAAAACAAAACGATTCTACATCATCAGGCATCAGGTACAAGATAACTCTAACAAAATCGTATTTTTCCATACCAATTTCGAAAACACCCCTAAAATCACATTGAGACAGTGGAATACTTTAGGAATTGCCAATTTAGCCTCATGATGTAACCGATGTCTACAAACTACAAAGAGGGTTGTGGTGATGATTGTGACCAACATACAATATACAGATACTTGGGGGTAGACTGTGCATTACAAATAGTCACTAGAAGAGATGCCAGTCATGTCGCCCCCTCGCAAGGTCGCCCCCTCGCAAGGTCGCCCCCCGCATTCTCGCCCCCTGACACAGTCGCCCCTCAATTTCAAAGTCGCCCCCGACAATGTCACCCCCGACAGCTGCCCCTGACAATGTCAGGGGGGGGGGGCCGACATTGTCGGGGGCGACATTGTCAGGGGCGACTTTGAAATTGAGGGGGCGACTTTGAAATTGAGGGGGCGACTTTGTCGGGGGGCGACATAATATTAAAAACACGTTTTGTGCCATTGGAAAAAAACAAAGACTACGTAATTTTGATGGTGACGATTCTATGTTTTTTGATTAAAAACAATACTTATAATTATTATAAAAACATTTTTATTATGCACTATTTCAAGCCAACTTGTCCTTGTCCTAAACAATTATGTACTACGGGAGGTATTTTTTCTGCAATCCGAAATTGACAGTCGTAATGATTTTCAATAATGGAGATTTTTATTATTATTTTTTTTACTCGTTTACAAAAAGGGAATCCCTTAAAAAAAATGAAATGCAGAAATAAACTACCTTCGGGAGCGATGCTGCACGGGCAGGAAGCCTTTGCTTCATCCCTGCATCGTGGCGGCGTGCCGCCGCTTTGTTCCCTCACAAATCCATTATTATTTAAGTAATCCTATTATGTTTGTAGACGAATTGAGCGACCACTGTTTACATGTCATCACGTGACCTATTGTGGGTACTACGTCATTTGAGATGATGGCAATTAAACTACGTGCAAATACATGCCGTGGCCGACAGAGTCACACCAAAAGTCGGCTTTTGGTAAAACACAGTTACTAAGCCCTTTGTTGTGACATTGATATTAATCACATTACTGTTTCACAAACTATCAGTATTCTACTAGTCCCTACAAAAGAGTGCACTACCGGCGTTGGACGGCTATATGTAGCCGCCCGCCGCCTGTTATTTTGTTTGTAAGGTAGTCCTAATTCACTGTAAAAAAGGGTAAAGAACGTTTGAAAGTGAGCATTTATACCTAGCCTTGCGAAATTTTAAATATGCAAACGAATCACACAGTTTTGGAAAGCAATATTTTCTTTGGATGATTCAGCTTCAAAACTTTGAAATTCTTGTGTTGAAAAGTGTGTGTCCGCGGTCGTCTGGCCTAAACGTTCCGTCGTGCACTGTAGTAGTACGTATCGTGCAGTGTCTGCACATGTATACGAATTACTTGTACAATTTCCAAGACTTGCTGGAACTGTCCTTACAATACTGGCTTTATTTAGCCACCTGAAGGTCTCTGGTACAAACTCTGGAATATTTTTTCGCAGATTTCGAGAAAGAAATGCTTCGATCGAATAAACAAAATGCAACAATCATCATAAATAAAGGATACCTGCAATATAATTGGAATTATCATAGAGCAAGGTCCTTGCTCTATGGAATTATATACGACAATGGAGGATAGACTCACCCTGTAGATTGTCCCTGTGACGCAATCTAATCCACCTTTAGAAGCTCAAATGAATATTCAAACGTTTTACAATAGATGTGCTCCCTTGAAATAGCATACGTTCTCTAGAATGGTCGTCTTTTAATTAGAAGCGTCTTGGCGGCGGTAATCCCGGTGAAGTCGGGAGGCCTATGTAAAATTTACTTCTAAAAGAAGCACATTACCAAGAGAAATTTATAATCAGGCTAAGTTGATCATTAAGCTGATTAACCCTCAATAAATATTTAATTAACTCTAGCAAGCTTCGTTTTCCATCAAGTTTGCCTTCGCAACGGTGGACATGACGACGAGTGCACAAAATGATGCGTAGTCGGATACCCTTTCCATTACAATGCTATTTTGGTAACAGAGAGGTAGGGTGTAACGACCGGACTGGTATGAATAAACTGGTGAAACGGCTGGCGTATGTTTTTTTTTCCAGGACGAACGTGGGCAATTTACATAAATGGGCGTGCGTAAACCCCAAAATACCCTTGCACATGCGTGCTTGGACTTAAACAGTTGTGAGTTGATTGCGCTAGTCACTGATCGCAGATTTCGAGAAAGAAATGCTTCGATCGAATAAACAAAATGCAACAATTATCATGTACCGTACCGCACTTTCCTATGGAGGACGTCGTGTTTGTTAACATTTAATACCCACAATAGGTCACGTGACGCATCGCGCAATCGGTCTGCTGGAAGTCGTCGGGAGTCTAAGGGTGCACTACACTAAATAGAGAGAAATCCATGCACTAAGCCTCAAAATGTAAACCCACAACTATTTCTGTAGATCAAAGATTTGAAAGTCCTTGCTTTTAAGATTGTTTAAAAAAAATGGTCCAACATTGTGCCCCTGGGGTTGTTAACTTCCATCCTGGAGCATTTTGTGTAGACTGGCCCTCAAAAAATTGCTATATTTTGGGTACCGTCATTTTGCCAAGATGAACTCTGGCCAGTTTACTCGTTCAGAAGTATTTTTATTTTGGGTCAGCCAAGCAAAAATTCTCAACGGCTAACCTACTAAAAATTGAAAAGAAAAATGAAGTTCAGTTGTCAGAAAATATATTCGATTTGTTTTCTAGAGGCTGAGAGACTTTTAAGTATTTTTAAAGTATTTTTGAATATTTAGCTTTTAGCATTGGTTACTATGGGAGCCTATTTAGTGTGGTGCACCCCTAACCGAAATACATAGCGCCCTCTGTAGTAAGAATTGGTCCATTAATAGGCTAAAAGTAGTCGGACCCTTGCCACGGCTTGTGCTTGGACTTAGGCTCTACAAGTATTTTAAAAACGTGTGCTTTTCTTAAGGGGCTTGAACACAGGCGGATGGAGCCTAAGCCGGGCGGGGCTTTAGCCTTTCGTCAAGGCTTTCGTGTCTTAGACAACTTTGTAGCCGCGAAGCCCAATACAAGTCAGAGCATACGTTCTCCAGAATGGTTGTTTTTTAGAAGCTTGAACTTGGCGGCGGTAATCCCGGTGAAGTCGGGAGGGCTATGTAACCTGCAGAATACGTACAAGAAGGGAGGGAGTCTGAGTCCATCCTCCATTGTCTTATATAAATCCAATTATATTGCAGGTATCCTTTATGTAATTGGGGAATTATATGTCGCCAATTCCGGATAGACTCACCCTGTAGACTTCAAAGCATTAAAGTGCCGACGCCAAAACTGCTTGACCAAAATCCGAGGAAAGTCGTCTTTGGTAGAAATTGGCAAAAGTTGTGGCTGAAGACCAATCAGCCGTTTTAAGTATGTCATGGGTTGAAACTCCCAACCTTGATGCTGCGGATGTAGATGCACCTCTAGTAGAATGTGCCTTAAAACAGGATACGTCTACACCAGCTTGAGACATAATCTCTTTCAACCATGTGGATGAAACTACTGAGTGGTATAAGGTTTGGTGTGAGACAGGAGGAGCTGTGTCATCCTTGAGTGTCCATTATCTCTGTAGTGTTTAGTTCTGTCTAAATATTCTTCCAGAGTACGGGCTGTGCAAAGTTTTCTGTTATCCGGAAAACGTGAAATCTCTATCTCGTGAAAAAGCTTGGTAACAGATACTCTTTTGGATGGCTTGTTCAACCCAAAAATATATTTTCCATTTGCACATCTCGACATGTTGGTGATGTCAATGGCAGTCAACGAAGAGCACCGGCTAGCTGTAACTAGTGCAATTAACATAGTAAATTTTAGAGTGAGCTGTCTGATAGTCAAACGACGGTTATCAGGCCATGACTTGAAGAGACTGTAGTAACATTCCATGTAACACTGTATCGAGGACGCGGGGGCCTTAAATTTAGAGCACCTTTAAAGAATCGTTTAACGAGGTAATGTTGACCAATAGGTAAACCTTCAATAAAAACATGAGCTGAAGAAATAGCAGAGCAGATGTTCTGTAAAATAAACCCTCGTCAAACAATGTTGTAGAAATTCCAAACAATCCGCTACAGAGGATCGAATGGGATTAATCTTCCTCTGAAGACACCAGCTATGCAGACTCGTGCTGAATAGAGGAGTTTTCTCTCCATGATGCAAGGATGGTATTTGACACAGTTCGCGAAATACCCGTTGCTTGGACATTAATCCCCTGATAGTTTCCAAGCGGCTAACTGTAGAGTAGCATGAAGCGGATGAATCTCTTGCTGGTTGTGTGACAACTGAA
This sequence comes from Marthasterias glacialis, assembly GCA_911728455.2. NCBI lineage: Eukaryota > Metazoa > Echinodermata > Asteroidea > Forcipulatida > Asteriidae > Marthasterias > Marthasterias glacialis. The sequence goes on along the minus strand of OU452234.1, from coordinate 6,867,008 downwards.
GGAGATCTTGTCGTCTCGGTAGTAGGACAGGGTTGGCAATCGCTAATTCTAGTAGTCTCGGGTACCAAGGTTGTGCCGTCCAAATTGGAGCCACCAATACTACCGTTGTCTTGTCCTCGCTGATCTTGTGAAGACATCTGGATAGGAGTGCGAAGGGTGGAAAAACGTAGCCGTTGAACCCTTCCCAGCTGAGAAGGAATGCATCTGTTTTCCAAGCCATTGGATCTGGCTGCCAAGAAACGAAGGTCTGTAATTGGGTGTTCAGTCGTGTGGCAAAAAGGTCTACCTCTGGGGTGAACCCCAGCTTGAGCATGATCTCCTAAAATATCCTCTGGTAAAGATGCCATTCTGAACGGTCGTTGAAGACCCTCGAAAGATTGTCTGCTGTAACATTTAGAGAACCCGGAAGATGCTCCGCTGAAAGAGTGAAATCTCTCTTGAGGCACCAAACCCAGATATGTACGGCTGAGTCAGTAACTTCGATCGAGTCCCTCCCTTGTGGTTGATATAAGCTAAGGCCACTGCACTGTCCATCTGGAGTCGAATATGAAGATTTCGTTGATTCGACAGGAGAGATTTGAGGGCGTACAGAGCTGCTAACAGTTCGAGATAATTGATGTCTTCTGCTCTTGAAGAGTCCAACGACCTCCGATTCTCTGTTGTCCGAGGCAGGCGGCCCAGCCCGCCATCGACGCATCCGTCTGAATCGTCAGGTCCGGTGACTGGCGAATAATTCCGCGTCCGTTCCAAGCTTGAAGGTAACAAATCCAAGTATTGAGTTCTTCTTTCGCCTCCGGAGTAAGTGACAACTGGGTTTCGTAGTTGTAATTCTTGCGGAGTGCTGCAATCTTTTCCAACTGTAGGTTGCGATAGAAAACTGGTGCTGGAAAAAACTGCTTGAATCGTTGGCGACATTCTGCCGATAAGGCTGGTTAACTCTCGAACAGAAACACTCTTTGCGGCCAAAATGTTCTGGCAGTGGTCTACTACTTTGTTCACTTTCTCTTGACTTAGGGAAAGAGTCATGGTCTTGGAGTTCACCACGAACCCCAGATACTGGACGCTTTGAGCAGGCAAAAGATTGGATTTGTCTTCGTTGATGATGAATCCCAGATTTTGAAGTAGATTGAGAGCATGCTGAGTGAAAATCAGACATTCCTGATGCGAGGTCCCGAGGACAAGAATATCGTCGAGGTAAAACACACAGCGGATGCCTTGTTCCCTGAGAGCAGACGCCACTGGTTTCATAATCTTGGTGAATACCCGAGGGGCACAACATAGTCCGAAGGGGAGACAAGTAAATTGGTAAATGGTTTTTCTCCAACAAAAACGCAGAAACTTTTGGTGTGCAGTGCTGACGGGAACCGTAAAATAAGCGTCCTTGAGATCGATTAATGTCATCCAATCTTTGGGAGACAGGAGATCTTTCACCGATGAAATGTTTTCCATCATGAAGTGTTGATAAGGGATGAATCTGTTCAGTGGACGGAGATTTATGACTGGCCGAAGTTCGCCTGATTTCTTCGGAACCATAAAAAGAGAAGAAAGAAACTGACCATTAACTGATGGTTCTGCTGTAATGGCTCCTTTATCCAGCATTTTCTGCACCTCTTGATCAAAAACAATGGCATGTTGGTCTGACTGGGTGTGAGTAAAGGGTGTGAAGAGCTGAGAAGGTTCTGACAGGAAATCAATTTTGTAACCAGTAACTGCATCTAAAATCCATGGGTCATGAGTGACAGAAGACCAGTAATGTATAACAAACTGAAGACGTCCAGCAAAAGGTGCAGAAAACGCTGAAGTGTGATAAGTAGGGTTGCAAAAAATAGCTAGTTTTTTGAAGTAGTATTATCCGAGGACAGAGACTGCTTCGCTGCTCTATATCTACCACCAGATCCGGTAAAGTTGTGATTGCTTCTGTAAGATTGCATGGAATTCTTACCCGAGTAGGAACGGAAAGAACCACGGTTGCTTGCGAATCGCCTGGAGGCAGCTAGATGGTAGGGAGTAAAACGCCGTTCTTTGGAGAAACCAACGTTAGAAGAACTCTTGTTGAAGGAAACAGTGGCGGCTAACTTGTTTGCCTTCTCGTCTCCTCTATATCCTTCATAAGAGACTCGCCGAACAATTCGCCCAATGATCATGGTGAATTCTTCTTCAGAACATCAAATTTCTTATCTACCACGTCATCAAAAGCGTGTTGACGAGAGAGGGCAAAACTTTGGCAAGCAGAGCCAACAGTATAAGACCAGATGTCAGATGGTCCATAACCAAGTTCTTGCTTGTTTCATTCGGGCACTCAGGGTCCACGATGGCGTCGTAAAGACGAAGCAGAGGCAGAACTGGCTTCAAAACATGATTATTAGCCATTTTTAGTTTATCGTCCATGGAAACTAGTGAGGAGTTTGCCCGTTTAAAAACCTTCTTTAGACCCGCTGGTAATTCTGGAGCAATTAAGTATTTTTCTTGCTCGTCAGAAACAATGTGTGCACTGATTTCTTCTTTGAGGTTCTCAGAAGATAATTTGTGAGTTCTCAGATCTTTCCACAAAGAAACAACTTTCTCTGAAATGGGATTACCTGAATCCTTCTTGTGTGGGTTGCGAAAAGGTACTTTGCAAGCAGGTGTAACGTTAGAACCTGTAGAAAACTCCGAAACGACGGAAACCTCATCGTCTGAGTCGGTCTTTAAAACCTCGGTATCAACCGCCACATTCCTGGGTTTAAAAGCCGGTGTCGCTGTAGAACTAGCTGCACCCGACGGCTGTTGAATGAACCATTGCGCAGGAGGAGGGGGTGCCGGATATCCCCAAGGATTAAGGAAGAATGGAGGAGCGGAGCCCATCTGGTAGGCAGTAGACGGTGCAGTAGGCTGAGCGTATGGTGCAGCGTATGGCGGAGCGTAAGATGCCTGAGCCCAAGGTGGGATCGCCGGCCAGTGTTGAGAGTGCGTGACGGGGCGGTGTGTTCGTGAAGTTGACGTTTGAGGTCCAGGAGGAGGGTAAGCCGATGTTGTTTGACTCGGTGGTGGAGTTGTGGCTGATGAAGTAGTGACCGCGGCCGTCCCAGCTGATGAACAGGACTTGGGGTAAGGCTCACCATAACCCGAAACGCTACAGGACCACAACGGGACTGGAGCTGCGTGCTCTCCCGCCAGCCCGCCCCTGACGTGGGACGAAACCGACTCGCAATCTCTCTAGCCGCTACTGCAAGGATGTCAATTGGATTACATCATTTTCATCATCCGGAACCTTGGAAACCGTGGCTGGAGCCGTAGCAAAACTTATACGATGTCTAACTGGTGGAGCTGAATCCTTAGGCATCTCGAAGAAGAAAAATCCAAGAAAAAAACTTGAGTAAATCCAAGAAAAACGAGCTGTCGAGTGTTAGCTCGACTGGGTTGTACCATTATAGATTGCAACACAAGTAACAAAAGACGACCATTCTGGAGAACGCATGCTATTTCAAGGGAGCACATCTAGTGTAAAACTTTTGAATATTCATTTGAGCTTCTAAAGGTGGATTAGATTGCGTCACAGGGACAATCTACAGGGTGAGTCTATCGGAATTGGCGACATATAATAATAAATTATGAGTTTGAATGGGGGACTTTTGGGGACGCTAAGTGGCAGCAGACTTACAGCTAACAGTACTATTTAGTACACACTACTTCGCCTCAAAAGATGAGTGAGAGGGCACCAAACAGTATCCTCTCCCCTGCTTCCTCTGACTGATTTTTCTTCATAAAACGAGAGAGAAGGGGAAAAATCAATCCAAACTATTTCTGCTCAAAAGCATGATTCAGAATGCACCAGAGACTTTTTCAACAATTTCGCCCAGACCGCAGCCCTTTCAACAGGGAGAGATGCACCCCCGCCCCGCCCACATCCATTTTCAAACCCTCCCATATATTTAAGCAACCGATGGCCTACTATTATTGCTGTTGGTTAAAATATAAAACTATTTATTTATTTATTTTAATTTAAAGAAAGTTATTATTGTGTGGTCCGCCGTGTTGGGTTTTCTTTAGGTAAGGTTTTCCATTGTAATGATCCATTCGCATCGCTTTTGCGCACAATCAAAGATCGCGTTCAATTGTAAGTCTGGCCACCAGACGTAATACAGTATCGCTTTAATTTGGAGAACGCAAGGGACCATACCAAGCATGTCATGCGTTGTTATGTGCATTGCTTTATTTTTTTTATGGGGATTGTGCACGACGATGTCGTAGGCATTGGTGCTGCGTAGCCGGCCCCGTATGTACTATTTATTTGGCTGGCTGTTTTCACAACGCTAACCTAGCTAGTCATTGCTGACTACGGCAGCTGAGGGCTGGTATGTGCAGAGATTAAATCGCTTCTTTCCTGGTTACGATCAACACTTTTAATATGCCCTTGACTCTTAGATACAGGACATAAGTCCAGGCCTCGAGTGTCCCTTTTGTTTTCCCTTTCTTGGCAAGTTGCTGGACGGGAGGTTTTCGTGTGAGCGACAAGAAGAACAAGATCTGATGATGTTGCCCTTCAGTAAATTTCCCAGTGAGGTGACATTGAGCTGAGTTACAGTGTATTGGAGCTTTATCTTGGCCATGTCGCAGCTATGCGATTGCAAAGTGTGGCCTAGTTTCTCAAGAGAGCTGATGGTATCAGATGCTACTTCTTGACTGATTGATAGCGATAGTGATTATTAATATCGGTGAGTATTTGGTATAATTTGTATTTGTATTTTATATTTCTCATCTTGGGTCGATCTGGAAAAGATGTTGCTCTCCGAATCTGGAATAGCGTTATGTGGGCTGCGCCTGACGCAGCCCTATGATGACTGAGTGACTGAGTAGGTTCTTCCCCCGTTGAGTTGACACTAAATAGTACGACCGCTTCCTCTGTGCTGTACACACAGAGTTCTATTCCTAGGGAAAAATTTGAGAGCTCCATAATTCATATCTTACCTGTAAGAAGCTACAAATCTCACCGGATTATAAAACATTATTCAGCTTGCAACATTAAACAGTTTCCGTTTTGTTTGTTCTCTCAAACATGCCTTCGGTGCGTACGCGTACCTAGCGTGTTAGTGCAGGACGGTTACGCGTATTTCATCTGTATGTTTAATGCTGTGCGGTCAGTGTACGGTGACGTGCAAACACCAAAAAAACATCGATTTGAAGGTCAGAAAATTATCAAGAGTACAATTAAGTTCCTGTTATTTCATCATTGATATCATGAGAAGCCAGTAGGCCATTGTAAGTTATTTTGTTGAGTCTTTGTCGTAATTTGGGCAATTTTGGGGCACATAGTATGACACCACGTACGTAGCAAATCACTTTCATCACGTAAACCTCCATGTTTTCCTGGGGCGATAGTTCGACCATTTAAGTAAAAAAAAAGATTACAGTGGCCCAGTTAATGGGTCTAAGTTCTTTTGAAATAATCATCTTCAGAAGAAAACAGGGCATCGGAAAGAGAGTTCATATGAGGTCGTTTCAGTGACGGTTTGATGTGACATCAGTGCTTGAATGCCTGAAAGGCCGGTTTGGATGTGCAGTTCATGATCATCACTCGCACAGTGACTGTGCTGTTTGGGCACTGCACAAGCAGTGCATGAGAATGAGATTGAGAGGGACAGTGAATGAGAGGGACTTGTAACATTAGTGTCAGGTGCAGCCCACACAATGCTATTCGGAGCAAGAAAAGATGCTGGATCCGACCGCCACTTTCTCACTCATCAACTAATTCATGAATTTATTTAGGAACAAATTCAAAAACAGTACTTTTTTTCAGGTAATAATATTTTGATGAATAAGACTACATACATACGTACATGTACGTATTAATTAATTTTAGTCCAAACTTTTCCACTCCGGTTGAAGATTTTTACAGAGGATGGTGAGATTATAAAATGTGATTAGATATCAATATTGAAACAATCGGGAATAAAAGGAATGGTCATAATCAGTGCCTTTATTTGTAATGCAAATTGTGTATATCTACATAAAGGTGTCTTCTTAAATTGAATTACAGTGCCTTATTGGATTACCTAATCCATGCCTAACCCAGATAATCTTAATCCTGGTTTGATGACATCAAAACAAACAGGTTGCTCACAGGAGTGGCAGGACGTTTTCTAGAAAACATATAATGGTTGACTGACTAGGGAAAGCACAGCTCTTGAATATTGGTCCTGTATTCAAGTTGATTTTGGTTGCCTGGATCTCAGTATCAAAGTTCATTGCATTGTAACTTTGATCAACTGACAGGATAGGTTCAGGTGTAGTAGTGAGTACAGTGATACCATCATGTTGTTATGAAATTGATATCAGTGTATCAAGGGCCTTGTATGGAACTGATTGTTCATTTTACGGAATCTCTCTAAAGACTTGGCCAAGAGGAATGCCCACTAGACCAGGCTGGCAGACTCTGTTGATTTTAGCATGTTTGTACTAAAAACATACAGAAAAGTTCCTTTCAAATTTTCAGTGGATGGAACAGTTGTTTGTTTGGTTGATGTTACTGACTGTTGTAAGAATACGCTTAGTCCAGTTGTACAAACTTGAACTTTAGTGATGTTTTGTAATGTATGGGATGCTGAGATGTGAAAACATTCAGTGCACACTTCTGCAAAGTATAAATAATCACTTCACATCTTCTACTACTGAGCGTGTATCTTTTAAAACCATGTACAAAACAAAGTTATGCATTGATACAACGTGACTCCCACAAACTTTCTGTGTGATGAGCATTGTGAAAAAAACATCCTAGGTTTTGTGGACAAAGTACAGCTTGTGCGAATTGAAATATAACGCCTGTTGTATTTATTTTGTACACCATGGAGGAAGATAGTCTTTGTGAGATACCATGACAGTGTGCAACCAGGCAGTAGACGCCACAGAACATGTGTGCTGATGACATTGAGCATATATTATGCAGTTTGACACAACGGTTGCACCCACTGTTCAAGTCTTGGCGTGTGCAGCAGTGAAATTTGAACACACTCACTCATTTCCAAATATAGCATTTTCAATGTGGCAGTGCTCAACCGTAGCATTTGATACCTGGATAGTGTTTTTGATATCAAGCTGAGCTTGTTGGAACAACACACACCCAAAAATTCCTTTTCACAATTTGGAAGGACAGTAGTTTTACCCTTTCCAACAAGTCCAGAAAACAAACTAACACTTAAAAAAATTAAGATTTTTTTTTAAACAAAACAAAAATGTATTTAATGAAAGTGTTTAATCAAATGTTTACATTTACATTACAATGCATAATGTTCACTGGAATGTAATAGTTTTACTTCTGATACAAATCAACTAGTGTCTCAGTAGATGATATTAGGACACCTAGACATGTAGCAGATATTTGTAAATTTTTCCATGTGGATCATATATTTTTTACATGTGTACTTAATTGCAGACCTTAAACTCAGCTTGCGATAAGCCTTACTTTTGAGCTGTATTTCTAAAGTTCAATTGGTTTTTCATTGCCTTATTTGAGGGTTTTGTGCAGTTGTAGACACATTATACTCAAGGAGAGCTTCTGTCTGCAAGTTCTTGAGGAGGACAAAAAAGACAGGAGGATGGAGAATCTTGAGGGAGAATAGTGGAGACAGTGTTTGTTTGTGGAAAGTCAAAGAAGTTGTTGAAAATAAACCAACCCTAGATGTGGAGTCTACCCTGAGAATGCCCTCATTATGGAGATTAAATGTCACAGCTTTTCAATCTGCTCACAAGATCTAGCCTCTTGAGGCTATTTTGCATTTTTCTTAAATTTGGGGATGAAAGTCCAGCACTTGCTTTTGAAGTGGTTTATGAATGATCAAGGACATTTGTTAACCATGGGATGACTGGCTTTCAATGGTTCATTTAGGGTTGTGTTCAGAAATGGTTTTAATCATATTGGACACACATAAAGGTGATTCCACCTAATGTACACGCATTTGGTACAGTACAATTCTGTGTGTGATTTATGAGTAACAAACATGTGCCAAAAACAAAATAAATTCATTAAACTGCAAAACAAACAAACAAACAAACAAAAATTGCCGAAGTGTAGCCTATCGTTTGATAAACATGACTAATTTGAACAAAGTGCATGGTGCATGTAATTGTTTAGAGACTTACATGTAGCAGTAACGACCCCAATTTTAGAATAACTCATTTTCAAAATAGAGTAAAGGTCATGTAAATAAAGTAGCAATTATCTTGAAAAAATAAGTCTCCAAGAAAGACCTCCATACCCACATTTTTAGAAAAAAAAAACCCCAAACTTCATAGTTCATATTTGTCAAACTAATTAATGTATAGAGATTAGAATGAAACGTGTAGGCCTATACTGCAAAATAACAATGATGTACATGTACACATACAATTCCTCTTAGGCAACTACTGTGTAATATCAAATGAAATCTCACGGTTTCAGTTTTCAGTCATTGCATGACTTGAATGTCTCGGTTAGACACAAGACTCGGGCCTGGCTGGTCCTTTGTTTCCTCAACCAGCATTGTTAAACCTGAATACAGTTCCAGCGTGGACTGGTTGTGTGTCAATAAACTGCCAGATGTTGCAATTACTCAATCAGTACCAAACAAGAGATTACAAGGCATTGAACCTGAAGCAAAGGGAGGAAGCAGTGAGGTATTAACACAATCATTGTGGGAATTGATGTCTTTTTATGATAGTATGTAAAAAAAAGTAAAAAAAAAATAAATAAATAAAAAAACAACTGACCTTTGGTGTACTTTGAGGGTGTTTCCCTTTGTACTGTTTTCATTCGATTTTGAATGCCCTGCAAAGCTTATAACAATTTTAAAGTAGTATCAAGAAATGTATTATCAAAAAATGTACTGATGGAGGAACTGCCCTCCCCTTCCCAAGAATTACCGATTTATTGTGAAGTTCTTGCATGGTGCCTTCTTTGTCTCTGTATCTGTCACTGTGTAATCAGACTGTTTACAATCGTCCTTTCAACACCTTAGACTACAGTATATGTATGTATTTGCTGTAGCAAAAGTTTGTATATTGACATGTCTGCCTGTAACAAAATTTGTCCCTGTATTTTTTGAACAGTTGTACGGTAATTGCATAAAGGTGAGGAGTGGTGGGTGTCAGTCCATCCCAAAGATAGACATTTTACACAAAGTGTTTTTGCCCAGTGAATTGAAAGGGGTGCTCTTTGACCCATCCTTAACCTTATTCCTTAACTTCTCACTCCTCCGATTCCCCTTTAGCATCAACTAACAACAATTAAAATTTATATGGTGCTGTTCCATCAAGATCAGAGGTGAGTCTTCAGAGCCTTACCAAATAATCTTCTGGTTTGTGATCAAAATCATTTTTTAAAATTGTAAATAATTGTAAATGGGTTAAGGCAATAAAAGAAGCAAAAGTCTATGTACAGTTTTGTAAAGTATTTCATATTTCTGTTGGAATGAAGAGGAACATGCTAGTTAATTTATAGAGTAATCCAGGATCTTATATCCAGATGGATGAAGCAGTTGGTTGGCATTGGGACATTCTTTAATCTAGTCAGCTTGAACTAATTCAACTCTCCTTGGGCATAGTTTGGATTGCAACTTTATTATTGTCGTATGATTAGGAACATCTGTTATTTTGCTGTCTGGTGTTGGATTTATATATTTATTTATTTTAATGTTTTTTTTCCTGTGCCTTTTGGTATTCCATATAATTAATTTATTCCTTTACATGAAAACAGTTCCTTTAAAACAAATTACTTTGCATGTTTATAGATCCATTGTAGTGTTTGCATTGGTTTAATTCAATTTTAATTTTCATTTTCATTTTAATTATAAAATGGACAACGATTGAATGTTATGTAGAAAAAAATTACTTTTTATATTCAAAGCTTAGCAATCTAAACAATAATGCATTTATTCTACCCATAAGTGTTTGGAATGCTCTGCTGAATGTGACAGTCTGATGATGCCCTTCATTATGTGTGCAACACAGGCCCCTGGGGAAATGAGATAATCAGCAAACAATTTCTCTGCATCTACATCTCTGCTGGGCTGGTACACAATCTCTACTGACTGTAGGACTAGTACAGGGGCTTAGTTAGTGTCTGGCTGAAGTGGTTTTTACAGGTTTTTTAAATTACAGAAGCAGGCCAAGACAATAGTCTCCCCAGTTTTGTTTATAAGAACTGTTGGGGAAGTACATGTAGAAACACACTCTTGCAAGTTCATCCAAGGAGAGTATCTCCTTAAAATGATGTCAATGGCATGTCTGTTTAATATAGATCTGCTTTGTTCAAACTTGAGCACTTTGTGCGCTTTTGTAAGGGTCATGTCACACAAGGCAATTTACAGGCAACCAGTTCCAGGCAATCTCCAAGAAGAAAACTCATTCACATTTGAATGTTCACCTAATTTTCATGAGGATTGTAAGACATTGTTCGAAAAATAACCACTGCCCTCCCGAAGTGTTTCTTTAGTATGCGGTGCAGTTGGTTGCCTCCAAGTTGCCAGTAAAAATTGCCCTGTGTGACAAGGCCCTAAGTCTCTTGTGTGTGTGTGTTTATTTATTTATTTTAATGGTTTTTTCCTTTATTTGCAGTAAGTTAGTCTTTTACATATTACTGTAGCAACCTGGAAGTTCAGGAAATGTTATCTTAGGTCAAGAAGAGACCCTTTTTTCCTGTATGTTTCCATTTTCATAAACACTAAAACACCTTTCATCTTTTTGAGTTATAGATTCGGCCATACAGTCATCAGAATGCAACATTCAAGTTTTCCCGTTTATAATTTATTGCTTCTTGTGTGAGTTATTAATGCTTGAAATACTTAAAACTTCCAAGAAACAAGTCCAGAACAGCTTGTGACAGACTGGCCATATATGGCTATGAAATGCATACACTCCAAGCAACCTCTCTCCCAGAAAAAAACCTCACTCCCTGGTAAGGTGAAGGGCTGGTTATTAAGATGAGTCTGCCATCATGCCTGTGCCTGTGAAGAGTAATTGCCTTGACCGGGGTATGATGAATTGCTGGTGAGGACCATCTGTCTGAGAGGCAGTGGGAATGATGGCAGGAGTGTTGGATGAAGAGTAAAAACGTGATCCAAGTATAATTGGTTAAAACAACAATGTAGGAAAACAATATTATGTTGATTGACCTGTCATTTTTTTCCCATAGGGCAAGTTGTAATAAGAGAAGTTATAGCACAAGATACAGGTCAATTACAAACTTGTATCTAATTTTTATCCTGTAAGTCTCAAATGTTTTGAGTGTAAATTTGCTGCCTAGGGAAGTGAATGCACCAGCCTTGCTACCATGGGCACTGCGCGGTATCGATACCTCTCATCACTAACCCCTGGTAGGGATGTTTTGGCTCCCAAAACTGACTGCTTTGCGCGCATGTTTGTTAAAAACTTTCAATCACTTGTAGGGCGCTTTGTATGCGAGTGTCAAAATACAAGTGCATGTATTTCGACGCAATTCCACTTCAAATTTTTTACACCGTAACCCTAAACTCAAACTGCATACAGTTAGACATGTTACAAAATCAAAGAAGAATGAGCGGGTACCAGTTGCTGTATGACTTAATGTCTCTTTTGCCGGCTAACATACATGTACTTGAGCACACGCGTAGAGTGGATCGACCATAGGCCTAATTAAAATGGGCCATATACTGGCACATTTTAATTAACCAATTCCAGGGGTTACGAGGGAGCAAGGCATGATGGGAAAAAAATTGGCGCAGCGAGATTGATCACCCCATGGAACGAGGTTGCAAGTTTACATGTTCAGTTTAATTCCTGATGCTTTCAAAATGAAAGAACTATTTATACTATTGCAGTTGTACAAGTGTACTGTTTGGTTTAGCCATATGACTTGTCATGATAAATGATGAACTCCCATCTCATGTCTGCTCAGCGTCTGAGGACACATTTTGTTTTATTTGTTTTCATGTTGTCATTAGTCTTTTGGTATTTAATAATATTTTGTGATGACGATTGCTTGATTGATGTAGCTGCAGTGTTGAGACTGAGGTAGTATACACACACAAGTTTAAAGTGAACGTGAAGCACTTCATTGTCCACTTCATGCAATGAAAATACCAATGGAGCAAATAAATATTCATTTTGGTATGAGAGTGAAGATGGAGATGTTGTAAAGAAAGTCGAAAATTTGTTCTGCCTTACATGTACATCTTGCTGTTCTGTTTAAAAGACTTATTAAAAAAAATTTCGATGCAAGATTTCCATTACTCATACTGAGTGTTGAAGATCTTTGTTAATTGTGAGGTTATGTTTACATTTTATACCCACATATTATAATGTATTACAGTTGAACTTCCAGTATTTCATTGTTTGATTGTGATGAAACCTGGTAGTTATCAAACTGATATACATCTTTATTTTGCCCTAGTTTTTTTGTATTAATAAGGCCTCAGGGTCAAAAGAGCATGCACAACAAGTTTAGGAGCCTGAAATCCTACTTTTCTCTTGTTACAGAAGGACAAGTTAATTTTTAATGCTCTACTGGTTTTGGTAGACTCACCTACATGTACGCATGGTTACATTATGGTATTGTACCATGTTTGACAAACAATCAATTTGTACCATTGGTTTCTCTTTGTTCCAAGTTGTGTGGGATGTAAACAAGAATTTCTTTACACCAACCAAGGTGTATGAGACTAGACAATACTGACAACTATTTTAAGTGGGAATGTTGAATAGTTGTGGACTATCAGGGGTATCTATGGGTGGAGTAACATCTCTGGATAATGGAATGCATTCACTGTTACTACTGGGTACTGTTACTGTACTGTTGAAGCTTTCTGCCTCTGGGTAAAAGGTAGGTACATACATTGTATTTGTAAGGGTTCATTTTCCCTTGTAAGATTAAAATTGTTTTACTAGAGAAATGATATAGAGGTAATGGTTATTCAGAAATAACATTGAAAGATTTATCATTACCAGTTACCCTGTTCTTGTACAATTACATGAATGTGTGTTTCTGATCTTACATGTAAATGACCACTGGTACAAAATGTTATATGTTCTGTACATTTTTATATTGCTTGTGATGTTAGAGACCATGTAACATAAAACAATTATAAATACCCCAGACAGTTTAGGCAGTCCTATTGGTTGAAAGGTGGTCACATGACCATTTTTAGACCGGTTTTAAACGGCTGATGAAGAACATACATGTATATGTAGCTAGAGCTGTGAACGGGCGAGCTATGAACGCGCTCATTGCCATACACGTGTTGGCGCGCAAACTTACACAGCGCTTATTTAAATGCCTAACGCAATCAATAGTACACCTGTGCTCAATGTAAAATCTATAAGTACGTGTGCGTACACACAAACATTGAGCGTTGCATGCAATTTGACCCTTTGCGAGAATTTTGGACATGACAAGAATTGAAAAATTTACAAAACACAATTTTTTACAGAGTTTCCTACATGATTATGTTTTTAAACAAAAAGGACATTAATGAATGGGAATAAAAGAGTAGTGACTTGGTCTTAAATGGCCGATTAAAACCCTGCAAGGTCAGGGCCGCTACCCTGCCGGTTTTAAACGTCAGTTTTAGACCTTGTCTCCACTCTTTTATTCCCTTATTAACAAATGTACTGGTAATCAGGTACTGTTATCAAGAATAGGTGTCCCAAATAGGAATAGTACTCCTCAGGGAGCTGAGAAAGATTACAGGAATGTTATTGGCCCAATGACCAGAGCACTAATGTAAAGCGCATTGGTACTGTGAAATGTGCTATATAAGAACTAGTTATTATCATTATTATGTATGATGAAACAAATCATTGTATCAGAATTCCAATTTAATCGACTTTGTTTTTTAGTTTATTCACCAGTACACATGTAGAGTACACCAATGTTCCTTCTGGCTAATAAACTGAGCGAAGTGAAGGTGGTTATATTCAAAATGCTGATTGAAGCAAAATTGACAGGAATGCAGTGGCTACATACTTGATGATTCCATCTGCACATTCAAATTGTGATTTCTGGATAGGAGGTCAAGGAAAAAGCTTTTACACCAAATTGTGTTTTCATTTTTTATTAGTATTATTATTAAATGAAAATGTTTTGCAAGTATTTCCGGTATGGCAAATCTTGACAGGAAGGTGGCGATATTATCGTCAAAGAAAAGAGCGAGTTGGTCTCTGAAAGTAGTGAGGTGGGCCACTTCAGGGTTTGAATGGCAAGAGGAAATACTGTTTACATAAATGAAAAAATACAAACATTACTGTACAATGTATATAATACACATCAGTGAGAGATACATACATGTATTTACATGTACACTGTGTGTGGGTTTATTGCTTCCAAAACTTCTCTCAAAACCTGAAACTCTTTTTTATTCTCAAGTGCATACTGTAACTTTTACAATTGATTGATTGATTTTTTTGAACTAGTTATGGATTCAAAGATGCAAGCCTCATACTGTACATCATAATATCATCAAAAACATACAAAATCAGTTGTTTAACAAAAATCAATTAATCAACTTGTATTTATACAATCTAATCATGTATTAATTAATAGAAAACAAATATCTGTAGCGATTACTATGTTCAAACTTATGAAGAATAAAGAAAAGTTTTAATGCAATTGTATTTTTCATTGTGTTCCAAAATAGAAGCATGATGGTACACATGTATACAGATTACAGATGAAACATCATCTGGGCCTGTTGGAAGCTGAGTTAACAAAATTGATTCAATTTATGTTGATGGCTAGGTATTTATTACATTACAGCTGTAAGTATTCCATTCCTTGGTATGACCAGTCAGATAGGAATTCATTCATTCCTAGCCTGCTGCGATAAATGACTGCCAGGGCTGCAGCGAGAAAGCTGCTGCAGCAAAACAGCAGTGTTGTAAATACCTCAATAGGTTGCACTACAAGATCATAAGCTTGGTGTTTGGAATTTATTTGAAATGCTATGGTGTGTAACATTGAAAAATGACAATGTGAATAGTTTGGGTGAAAAATGAAAATGTTGAGTTTGTTATTTTAAATTGAAAACTTACTTGAAACATCAGAATGATTAAATGAAGTAAGAAACTGACATGAATAATTAAAAGGAAAGCAGTTAAATTAAATGAGAAGAAGTGTTTCTTTGCTACATGAAAGTATCTTTTGACATGGATTTCAGCTGCATTTTTAAGTACCCCCATGAGCAGATACAGTGGCTGTATGTCTAGCCCAAGCCATAGACAGTAGCCAAAGGTATTTGGGTATTTACTGATGTTGTAGTGTCAACAAGCTGAAGATAGTCTGGTTCTTAAAAGGTGGATACCTTCTCAATGGTCAAAGCATAGATAAGCCTTGGTACTAGGTATCTTTACAGCATTTTGCTGGGTGGTGTTAGGAGAAGTCCTTCCTAATCAATAACTATCATCTCACAATGTTTAGATACATCAGAAGCTACAAGTTCAACACCACCTGAAATTACTGTCCATACACAATGCATATTTATATTACACTTAATATACATCCCTAATGCATTGGTAGGGGCTTGATAAGAAAACATCCTGCCTGCAGGTTTCTCGTCCTAGTATAATCTGGTCGGTCTGATACTGTCCGGAGACTATAACTCTCGCCATGGTGACGCCGTCGCTAGCCATCCCCTTGTCCATCTTGACTACATTCAACCTCAACGCTGATGTCATTTACCTCTGCACCACTGCTTGACTATTCAGTTGATATATTCTTTGCATCATCTATTTGAGTCTAGCAGGAAAGGATCCCTTTGGCCGCCACACGATACATTATTATCAGACGCCAAATATGCTGTTCAATAGGGGGGATTACCCATGACAGTGCCTACCTCAAGGGTCTGTCTTGAGAAATCAGCGCCGCGCATGGCTTGGGTAGTCAGCCACCTTGTCCCGAGCGTGGGCAGCTACAAGGCGCCATGGATTGAGATCACCTGTTATTCTTGGTCCCAGTGGAGACAAGAGACACGCACCCGTGCCGATTCTTGTAGCTCTCCATTTAGTATGAGCCAGCAGTTAATAACCCCTGGCTTTTTTTTGGCGAGGTGCTGGGAATAGAACAATCCAATAAATGATGATTTGGATGTCAACTTTGCTGACAGTCTGGCACCAGACCTGTGGCACTGACCACAATACAAGATGTTTTCAGGAATCTCTGAATCTAAATGCAAAATATTTACCTACAGTTAAACGAGCCAAAGTAAACTATTTTTGTTTATTTTGCTGGTTTTTTTTTTGTTACTGGTGATTTCTTTCAGCATATAAATTGTACATGATCCTTAACCTACATAAAACATAAATTTCTAGTGTAAATGATATTTGACATTTAATATGAATCTCAAAAAACTAACAAAAGAAATGTAATAATTTGGTTTCCAAGGTTTTTTTTATTGCTCTTCAGTTATTTAAAGAATTAAAATCTCATGTAAACAAGTACACAATCATGTGTGTATTTTCTTGGGTGAATTTTAAACCATGTCACATTACACAATTATTTCAGGTACATTTTTCAATTACACAATTTAGAAGCAGTCAAAATCCTGTTACATCAATGGGATTACATGTTGGTATAGCTGAGTACACATTATTTGTCCCATAGATGTGAGGACTGTGTTGTGTTTACATGCAGACTGGTTAGTGATTGTCGGGTCACAGACTTTGGAGGTGTTCACAGACCAAGAACAAAACATTTACATCCCTAATATTTCCTTTACATTTTCCTCTTCTAAAGGAAATGTAGCTATAGCATTACATACATTAGAAAAGAAGCCGGTTGATTGTGAGCCGAAATAATATTAACCTCTGTGTAAAAAGTCTGTACACATGTACAGACAGTAGTCATTACTCATCTGCAAATTTCAACAAACATTTACAATGTATAGCTGGAATTTAAGTGCCGATAATGTGAAGATGACTAATTATCTTTGTGATGTATTTATCCGATTCTTTTTGTACAACTTCAACTCAAAGTGATGTGTGTAAACATCGATAGCCTGATGCCTTGTCTATATTTGTTCAATTTGTTCATGCTATGAATGACATGAAATATCAGTGAATGATGACTCTTTGTGTAAATCCCTCACTAGCATCAGCACTTGCTACTCACTCCAAGTGTTTATGATACACAAAGAATCTGTGGAGCAGCCTATCCTGACCAAGTGTCTTTATTGCATGCTGCACGTGCCTCATGTTAGCCCATGCTCAGACGCTTCCCTTGTGGGGCTTGTAATTGGTTTAAACCAGCGTGAAATTGCTGGGTATATCTTTTTTCCTCTTAGCTGTTAGCTCCCTGAGCCATCAAGCTGTGAGAAGGATTGTATAAACCTCCTTCATTTATATTGAGTCATTGGTGTCTTGGTTTGTTGAGACAAAGAACTTGTTCTTGGAAGCAGGATTGTATGGTTGGTACAGAGGTGATGGATACAATGAGTACCATCATGTGAGATTAACTTGAAAATTGAAGAGTGGTAGCTGTTGATGAATCATAGAAGATGATGAAGCATGAATTGGAATGCATTGTTTCATCTTTTAAGCATTTACATAAAGGAACATGACATTTGAAGAAGTGGTAACGAGAATCTTGATGATGCAGTCACATTGTTACTGCAGTCTTTATCAGTGTATTTAAATTAAGGATGGAAGAGCAAAGATGCAGTCTCCATTGTTGCTAATGCATGTATATGTACAAACGTGACAAAGGTGGTATTACAAACTGTAAAACTTCATTCGTACAAAAACATGTAGGTATTGATGGACCTGAGACATAAGGGAGTGTGTATCATCTTTCATTGCTTACATTTATGCCCCACTCCCCTGACCCCCCAGTCAACTTCTTCAAATCACAGTCAGTCATCCTACCCCACTTCTCCTACCCCACTTTCTTTGCTGAGTGTACTTCCAATAAAGTTGCAAATGTAGACGTGTGCATTAGCAAGGTACATGTACAGTGTACATTTATAACATCTGTAGGGCATTTTACGCTTTCTGTATGCATGTGTATTTCTGCATGGGTAATCAGACAATGCACACACTGAGTGATTATGAAAATTCATTCTCAACATCCAAGCTGCACAATTCTTGTACATGTAAGATGTATGTACTGTATGTACATGTACTGTGTAACTGTATTATACATCATTTTGTACATATTTTGTACATAGGGCATGGATGTACACCAGGTCAAACAATGTATTATGTTTATTTAACCTTTTGTGTACGTAGGTAAACACATGTACTTGTAGTAAATTACTCTGTTGTTTTAAATGCATGAATAAAAATTAATGATCTAGCATTATTAATTTTGTATGAGATGAACCTCTTAGGTTGCGGAATTCCTTCAAAGTGCATCAAGAGATTATTAATGGAGGCAGAATTATAACAGATGCTGACAAACTATGCCCATACTATCTACACGTATGGTTGTCAGATTGTTCTTCCATGGTGCTGTTGGGAAATCCATGTTAATATTTACATCATCAACAACAAACCCCAAGGCCTGCATATTTGACACAGACATGACATCATAGGGATGATGCGTGTTGTGATCATCACTACCAATCTCTCTGAGTCATCCTGGTACATGTAAACACACTGTCTACAGTAGCTAAGGAGAAGGTATAGGGATCTATTGGAGTACTGGAAGCTGTGGATCAATCAGTCAAATTAATGAAAGGTGGAGGGTAATACCGTAAGCACCACAGGTAGTCTGGATCGGGTTGTAACAGACGGAGATGTTGGTTGTGTAATGTGGAGGATGCTTGGATGCTTGGATGGATGCTGCATCTACATGTATGTGTTACATGTAGATGGATGGCTGTGATGTATACATTATTCGTAGTGACATGGATGCATTAGGCATAAGGAGCCATACCCCTGACATGTATGTACCATTTTGTATTTGTGAGCATAATAGAATGTTTTTGATTAATTCATGGGTGGCATGCATAATCCACAATACATGAATGAGTCGGCTGCGACGTGCAGTGAGTTAATCATATAAGTTGTTTTTCATGGATGTCCAAGTGATTGTGTATTTTAGGTTTCTCTGGCTCATTTGTAATGTAGGATTGTCGAGAATGATTATTGCTCAACCATGCACGTCTGAAACCTGTGCACGTATTCATGTTAGTTACACGTTGTGCAATTTCACAATTTTTTGTGAGGTCTGCAAAATTATAATTGTGCACTTTCATGAGGATACAGCAGAAACACAATTTAATTGAGTTTAGTTTGGAGTATTCTTTTTGAAAAGTTGTGTTTTCATGAAGCTGTTTGTTTATGTTCCCCATATATATTTAAGTTAAATGTCCACAGTTTATTTTCAAGAACAGTTTGTATTTCCAAACTAGACGATTGAACTTCAATTTGAAGTGCACTTTTCTTCAAATAAAACTGTGTACAATGTAGTATCCATTTAAGGGAATGGACTAGATGCATAATTCATAGCACTGCAGCAATCAAGCTACACCCGTACACTGGTTACCACATGTGGAGCATATTTTACACATTAATCATAATACTCTATCAAATGTAATGCATCACTGTACATCATGATTTATGTGTGTACATACATACATTAGACTCATTTTTCTCTTGCATTTCTTGTGGATGTTTAGGGTAAATTCATATGCCAGCATTTTTAAATGCATTGAATTGATGGTGTTTGAGTCATTTTTGTGATTCTGACAAGTTTTTGTTAGGTACAAACATTTTTGGTATATATAACAGGTCATTCTTATCAATTTATATTTTTAGTGCCAAAGATGAAAGTTCTTTTCTTTCAAAAGTCTTCCTTATAAACATGTTAAAAAATAAGTGTGGGTAACATTTACACTGCCATACATACACATGTCCTGTGTGCATTTACAGTACATGTATTTCTCTATAGAGGGGTTTCACGTGACGTCACCCTGGACCATTTTGTAATGCTGCGTGTGCAAACAGATGCTGGAAATCATTCATCAGATGCATCAGCTATTGAGTTTGTACATGGCTGGACCCAACATGGCTGCGAAATGAACTTTTCCCGGGGTCACGCAACCTCTCTGCAATTGTAACTGTTCTACCCAGAGTTTTTGTTCAGATTTAACTTTGGATCCCAGAGCAATCCATACCTTCTACCTGAAATGGAAAAATAAAATGTAAGAGCTGAGTTTTAAAAGTCATACACAACAATATAAAATTTTGCCACTTCTTTTTGTTTATCCCTCCAGGTTCATCTAAATAGACACCATGGGTTGCTGCCAAAGTTGTCGTTGCCGCAAGGCCAAGTCAACAAAGGAAGAAGATCATGGACATTTTATCTACTCCAGCAATCCCATCCCAGAGAAAAACCATGTTCCCTTCATGGACATGCAGATGAAATTGACAGCGAGCTCTGAAAACATTGGTGTTGTAGCAGCAAATGGAAACATTAAGGATGGGCAGAGTACGATTGGATCTACCAAGCCGAGGGGCTCAAACTTATCCTTGTCAAAGAGAAACAGTGGCTTCTATCGATTGAGTAAACTTGGAAGTAATTTCAGCATTGGGGAGAGCATCCGAACTGATGGAAGTACCTGGACCGTTGCGTCTTCAGTCAATGAACAAAAAGAAGTCGATGATCCAAATTATGCGGCAGATGTTCTGACAAAGTTGAATCGTTTCCGCCATGCTAACAAGTACACAGACTTTACGATTTATGTTGGAAGCCAGACTTTCCGCGCACACAAAGTGGTCCTGGCCTCGACAAGTCGCTTCTTCTCTCTCAACATCTGTAATGAAATAACAGAAGAGGGAGCTGTGATTGTCAAGCATGATATGATCTTGAATGATATCAAGCCTAACATCGTTGGCCTTCTCTTAGACTATATTTATACTGCCAGACTGGTGATCAGCTATGAGAATGTTGTGGACCTGTTGACTGCTGCCCAGTGCTTTTACCTGCACTCTGCTGAGCAGGCCTGTCAAGAGTTCATGGACAAACAGGACAATCGCAGCAGAAACTCCCTCTCAGATGCCTCAAAACTCATGGCTGAGTATACATTTGAGCAACCTTACCATGTCAATGAAGTCTTGCTTGGCTTGAATGATCAACGCTTTGACTCTAAGTTTGTGGATGTTACACTGTGCGTTGGAGGGGAGGAGTTGCCATGTCATAGGGTTGTCTTGGCAACAGTAGACTCGGCGATGGAGGAAAGACTACAGGCAGCTGATCAGAACGGTCATGTCCACATTACTGATGTGAGTGCAGCAGTGACCAGAATGATTGTAAACTATACCTATACCTCCAAGCTGGAGATATGTGAGGAGAATGCAAAGGAAGCTCTGATCCTGGCCAGCACTCTCCGCCATGAGTCTGCCATCAGGAAGTGTAGTGAGTTCCTAAAGACCATGCTGGATCCTGCCAACTGTCTGAGCATTCAGAGATCTGCTGTCGGTCCAAGCTGTGATGTGCTACACAAAGTTGCAACAAAGTTTGCTCTTAAGAACTTCCGAGAAGTCATCAAATATGAGGAGTTCCTTGATCTATCTCCACAAGAGCTTGTTGACTATCTGGGAGATGACAATCTGAACCTTGTGAGTGAGGAAGAGGCTTACAAAGCCCTGATTAAATGGATCAAACATGACTTTGAGACACGGAAGGAATTCCTTGGATTTACCCTCAAGAGCATACGTCTTCCGTACGCCTCCCCTAAAATCCTAGATGCTATCGCTGAGGACCCGCTAGTGAAAGAGTGTGAAGGGTGTCAGGACTTAATCTTGGAGGTTAGAGCCATCCATGCCTTGATCAGAGAAGGTAAGCAGAAAGGAGATCCAAGGATGAGGCCTCGTAAGTCATTTGCCGACGTCACATTTGTAATTGGTGGCAGGAACAAGAACCAGCAGTGGATACCAGATACAAGTTTCTATGACAATATTCGCCGGAAGTGGGTCCCTCTGGAACCATTCCCAGGGAGTAACACAGAGTATAAGGTGGTGGCCTTGAACAATGATGTTTATGTAATAAGTGGGAGGTTCCGTGAGGGGAGACTATGTGGTGATGTCTGGAGATACAACTCACTATTTGATGAATGGACTGAGGTAGCCCCTGTCAATCTCCCCCGTGTCTCCCATGGCGTTGGGGTCCTGCAGGATCTTATTTACGTTGTAGGTGGACGGGTGGACAAATCTAATGAGCCCCTTCACAGTGTGGAGAGATACAGCCGTCAAACAAACCAGTGGAAAACCAGCGAATCCATGACCTATGGGGTGCTTGACCCTGTGGTGACCTCCCACAGCCGCCGTCTCTATGTTGTAGGCGGATTAAACGAAGATGGTAAGGTTCTTGTCCAGTGCTTTCATCTTGATAAGAATGCATGGACTGTTGTGAATGACGTCAGCCTTCCCTTCGAGCCTCGCTTTGGGGCGACCATGAAAAGCAAGATCTATTTGGTTGGAGGGAAGACGGAGTACCTTGTGCAGGTGTACAACCCAAACAAAGGCGAGATCAAAACCATTGGAGAGATGCAGCATGCTGAGGCCCATGAGAGAGAGCTGTATTCTGCTACGGTCACAAACCGCAAAATTGATGTAACGGGTGGTCAGTGGACTGTAGGGACAGTCGAAGATGCTCTGACTATCGCAACCAATAGCGTGGAGCAGTATGATCCAGTGACCAATGAGTGGACAGTACTTGGACCAATGCCTCGGGCCTTGACGTACCATGGGTGTGTGACTATCAAGACGTACATTGGCTTGCCCAAAGGAACAGATAGCTGGTCAAACAAAAGGTCTTATCAATTAAGTAGAAAATGATCAAGTCATAATGTCACTGCTTATTTTATATTGATCAGAAGTATTTTTATAATGATATTCCAAACCATGGTATTCAGGGCATTCAAATGGCCTGCATACTTACCAGGAATTGGCTTTAACATACACTGCAAAGACTTTCAGTCAAATGTTTTAGTACAATGATGTACATGAATGATAATAGAATTGTATTTGTACATGTACATGGTCATGTATGTGTAAGTTGGTCTGGCCTCCAACATGGAAACCACAAATATCGTGTACTCATTTGACTATGAAATGTACTATTTCACATCCTACGTGGTAGTGGTCTATTTTGACTGGATCATTACTGCACAGCAAAATCAATCATGCCAAACAACACAATGGGCAAGGTGTGCAGGTACTAATCATATAAACATTCAGCTAGTAAACATGCAGAAATGGGGTTAAGGGAAACAAAAGAGATATTTTCACTTGCTTTTGAATGACAACAATTGTGACAAGAGAACAAGTAAATGACCTGACTGAATAGAATTCAGGGTGTTTACTGTGATGAATGATGTCCTCAATGGAATTACTGATCATTCATACAGTGGATCTTACATTTATATCATGTTTATTTGTAAAAAAACACTCCATGTGTCAATCAACTTCATTTTACATACATGTATAGTATGTCCAGTTTGTTCTAGGGCATCAAAATGAGGCTCAGGTTAAAATAGACTGGTGCCTTGCAAGCAATTTTTTATGATACTGTTTGACATATTTCAATATGGACATCGAACCTTTAAGTTAAAGTTAGCCATATTCAAAGTAAACAATTCGTCACCGTTTCCACAAAGTTCCAAAAACATGAAAAAACGGTAGGAAAACTCAACTTGATTTTTGCGGTGGTTTTGATTTAATAGTTGATCAGCATCTAACAATTATGAAGTTATACCTCTTAAAACAATCTAGTTTCTTAATTATGCTAAGTTGATGAATCAGAATGGCAAATACCCTAAGAACCTAGAATTATGTTTCATGAAGTGCCAAAAATCTTGTCACTTCGTGAAAACCTGACCGCTTTGATAACTCAGCTGGCCCAGTGCTAAATATGAGTGCCCCGGCTTTTGCATTTTCATAAAGTGCCAAAAACTTTGACCAACTGTTTCACGAACAGCCAAAATGTTTACACATGATGGGCTGCACACACAGACTGTTTGTACAGTTTTCACAAAGAGACAATCTTGTTGATGAAATAATTACTCATTAATCAAACATGTTATGAACAAAATTAATCTCTACTTCCCTGAAGTAAATTTCAAAGATTAAATGTCGAACAGTCTATGCACCAATGATTTGAAAACTAGTTTAACCTGATTGGCTGCAGGGAACTTTTTGTCACTTTGTGAAAACGGTGACGAATTGTTAGGAAAAATGTTACAGATAGACATTAAATACATATTGAGCTTGGGGGTGGGGATCTAGAATTAGAAGTAACAGTAGTTGCAGTTCATTTATCTTCCATTTCTGTAAAGGACGAGGCACATTCTGTCTACAACAGAACTGTTTCATGAAACTGTTCAGAACCGCACATTGTCTGCATAGCAGCTTTATAGAAATATGGCCATGGCATCCTAGTTAATGAAGTCATGTGTACAGTATACAGTGTATGTACAGGTGCTCTTAAGTTTGAGACTTGTTAACATGTACAGTATACTTCATGCTGTGCAGCTTTATGGTGTTGTCATCTTAACTATCACACATGGGAATGCTATGCAGGCCTGATACTTCATGGAGGTAACAAAGGCAATTGCCTTCATTGCCCCCTGGTCATTGCCTTGGTGCCCATTGAAATGTTACAATAGAAATTTACAAAGTCCTCCTGGAGGTGCCCTTTACCATGGAGAAAATGCATTTGTGCCCTTGCCCTTTTAAGAATGAAGTATACAGGCCTGGGGATGTATTGTGTACAGGACTACATGGCTCAATGTCATGTGTCTGCTGAGGAGAAAATTCTGTGATTATGTCTTATAGAAGTACATGTACATGCTTTACAGACTTCTGTGATAAGCAGCACCATTGGGCTGTGCCATTGGGTTGTGCCTGTACCCTGAGTTGGAGTCAGTCACCATCAAGACTCAAGTCTAAGTCTTGAGTCTGACTGGAGTTACAGTCTGATTTATGAGTCATACAACACTGAGTAATGTACTAATGTACTATAGTTATGTACATGTATGTATTCTTAGACCATTATTCTGTAGATAGTTGTAAGTACTGTACATAATGTAAGGCCAGAAACAATGGCTGTAAAGTTACTAAACAGTAAGAAAACTCACAATGATGTCTAATGTGCACTTAAAAAGTAACCGTAATGTCATTAACAAATTGTACATACATATGCATTAAGCATGTTTAAAAACTGCAGTGTTGTTTTTTTTGTGGGCCAATGGAATGCCTTATTAGAAATGGTTTGTGGTAACCAAGGTCTTATCAAACCTATACTGGCTTGCTATTGGCTGATAAATACTGCTCTCATTTTGGCAGAGCTCTGTGTGACTTGTCATTACCCTACATACCTATGTATAATGTACTTGCTTGTTAATTTGCATATTTATTCACCATAAAGATAAACAAATGTTCACTAATTTAAAAAGATGTAAATTGTACAAATGTAAATTCAGTTCATTTTCCATAAACTAAACAATCTCGGAAGTTACATTCAACAGTTCAAATTCAAATCACCTTTTTCCAAACTTCAGTCTTGTTCTGACTTGATGTGAACACAGAGTAAACTGATTTTGCTTGATGCCATCAATTTGAAGAGAATGATTCACTCCTCTACATTTGCAAATTTCTTGAAAACGACTTCATTTTTACATCTCGATTCATTTAAAAGTCGGGTGTACTGCCAAATTACTTTGTAGCTCAAGCAAGATGTATGAAGTACTATTGTAGATACTGATCAGTAATTGATAATTACGACTAGTACTGTATTGTCATTAGGCTAATAATGTAGCTGTAAGTTTCACCATCCTGATTTTGCTTTGTGCCTTTTTCAAGTTTATGTTGTACACGCGGATGTGCACAATGTATGCAATGAAAACTAGAGTTTTGCCTTACTGGACAAAACTGTTGCAACACAATGTCTTGTGACACAGTGTTGTGAAATAAGAGTTGTTTTGGGTTGCCATGACAACTTGACATGTGTTTTTGTAATATGAAATTCAACCAAGCATATGAAACATGAGAAATAATAATAATAATAATAGCGGCTATTGTGTACAGCATTTTCTCTATGTACTAATAGTTTTAGGCCAATTTTTTTCCCAAAGACTGTGCAAGTCTCGTGCGTATAGAAGACGAGAAAAAAAGTTGAAATTCTTCTTTTTAAATTTTATTTATACAAATTCTTGAAAAAAAAATACCCATAGTAATTTTTTTTATAAAAACAATTTCACTTTTTATGTAATTCAAATAATTGATTAAAATTAACATTGAAACAAAATTAAAACTTGGGTGGAGGATGTTTATTGGACCTCAATGATTCTAGACTACATGCAGTACAATTTGTGAATCCTGCATAAATTTGTGCACCCATCACACAGCATGTTTACTGATATCATTGAGCATCAGTTGGGCAAAATTCTTAATTGTTTACAAGTACATGTAAACTGGAAACTGAGGTCAAGTCTTATTCTAATGTTTTCTGCACTGATTTGTTAAATTTAGTTTACCTTCATATATGTCATCAGAAAATTGTACTTTCCCATCAATATAATAACATTTTTATATCCATAAACTATGTTAAAGAAGCAGAATCTTACACACGTATAACTCAATATGGTTTGGACCATCTTGCGAGACTTGCACAGTCTATTGTAGTAAAATGGCGGTCATGTTCATTGGTTCGTCTTGGAAATTTAAATAAAATGTACTGTAATAAAAACCAATGCTGTACAACCCATAAATTTGCCTTCATCTTGCATATAAAATATGATAATGTATCAGATAAAGCATTAATTAATATACAGTTAAAAACAGCATACAAATGGTACTTACGGAACAGAAAAAGATTGAAAATGTTGAATCTGGAACCTGGAAAAATGTACATGTGTATGACTTTTGCAAGTCTAACAAGTCTTACTACAAGATTAATGATTAAAGTGTTTGGATTGACAGCAGCTGTATCCTTATACAGCAATGATAGATTGTTGTGAAGTACTTGATTGTTGTTTTCCAAGTAGTTTATAAAAGTGTGCTTATGGTATTCAAATAAAATGCCAAAACTAACTTTATTACCAAAACTAAATTTGTACTAATATTGTCATTGATAATGCATGTGTATTGTACAGCCCAAAGCTTGGTCCTACTGCAACACATGCAAACTTTTATTGCTACCTAAATGTAAAGTTGTCTTTACTAATTATGTGAAATTATTTTCATTTTCTTTCAATGTTTTGCTTTAGCATATTATCTCCTTAGAGATACATGTATTTCAGTTTCCACATTTGTCAGCCATATTTGACCATTTCATATTGAAATTGATGTAGAATTTGGTTGCCGAGTCATCGGTACCAGACTATTAGGTCACCTTTATTACATGTAGAGTAACAAGATCGCCGCTGGCTCATACAGAAAGTTTATCAAATTCTACCACCATATTGTGAATAAATTAGATTAATTCTAGGTAATGGAACAACCCACTGTGATTTTAAGCACATGCCCACAGGTGAATCAGAAATGGATTTATTTTAATCTAAACACATATTTTCGTATTATTTTTTTTACTTTTAAGATAAATCATTGTAAGAATTATGATCAATGGTCTTCCTTTACCGAGTCCTGTTCAGACACTGTTATTGTTAGTACTAATTAAAACTGTTTCCCCACAAAATATAAATGCACTTCGTAAAGTAAAATGTGTAAGTGGTTATGTATGATGTCCACTGATTTTGAAATCTAATGTTAATTCAACAGAAAATCAAGAGTTTGACTTGATTCATAGAACTTCAATTTGCAGTATTTTTGACAGCATGAGGGCGTTTATGAACTAAATTTTAGTGATGAAAAACAGGTAAAACGAACTGGTTTTTTTATTGTTGTTATTATTGTTGTTATTTATTTGGTCATCAATACAAGAAAACAACATGCAGGCAGTCAAAAAAAAGGTAAAACTGAGTCGTGATGCAAGGAAATTAGCCGTTGAAAGCGCCCTCATGCAGTCAAAAATACAGCCAGTTGGAAAGTAAGAGCTTATAAAAAATCATGTTTATGTGTTTACAACCAAAGTATGATTTCACTATATTTGAATAAAATGCGAGTGTAGCAAAAGCTTGTGTTTATCGTACTCTAAAATTTACTCTCACAGTTACTCTCAACATTAAAAAGAACTTGTTTTGATCTTGTAAAAACTTTAGGAAAATGTTTGCAATTTGTTATTGATTGAGACAGTTCATTTACATTCATAAGTTAAATTGCTTTTAAAACAATTTTCTATATACGCAAAGTTTTTCAGCCATTCTTTCTGTACATTTTCTGTGCAAATAATCAAATATTTTTTTTGTATTGAACCAAATCATGTAAACAATTTTTTTTACCAAAGAAATTTGATTCTTTCCTTTTTGATTTAAGGGAAAAAGACCACAAGAAGGTATATAGAAATGTTTACAAAGTTGTAATAGGTTTCTTTTTATATATTTTTGTGTGTGTAATCCAAACGATTGTTGTGTTAAGTGTATAAATTATTTATTGAAGAGAGTTTTGATATATTGATTTTTCTTTCCAGTTGTTTTGTTTGTTTAATTTGATGTTATTATTAACAATATTTATTTTCAATGGGCTTTTTAACCTATAACCTGTGTGTGTTTCTACAGTTCTAATGCCTTAATTTAGAAAATGTCTTCTTATCTTCTTCAAAAAGAAAAAAAAATGAAGGAAATCTTAAGAAATAAATGTTTGGAAGATTTGGATGAGCAAATGCTCTTACAACATGTATAAGTGGATCATGCAAGAGAAGAGATTGTTGATGTGAATGATTTGCAACCTGTATACCCAATCGGTTGGGGTTGTACACACTCCTAAGGAGTTGAGATGGTTTAAGGACTATGTAAGCCTGATCAAACAGAGGTAGTAAATTGTAATGCTTGGTTTAAAATTATCTGTTGTGATTATTATTAGTATTATTGATTTTATTGAACCAAAAACTGTTCAGATTTATTTAGGATAGGATAGATTGGGGAGGCCGTATTGAAAATGATGTGCCAATCAATTGATAATTGATTGTGTATAGGTTTATCCAGTTGTATGCTAACTGAAGTGGCTAACGTTTTGAAACTTTCCAAGGTCCCATTGTATTCAAAGTTCCTTTTTTTTCTTTCTTTCTTTTGTCTTTTCCTTATTTTTATGAGTAACACTTTCCTTGAACAACTATTCCAGAACCCATAAAACATGCAGTTGCTGTTAAGAAAATATACTTTTTTATGCTTTGATCTTCATGTACTTTGGCCTTAATCATTTTCATTCATTTTCAGTACTTTCATTAGCGCAAATTGCTACAAATCAATCCATCCGCGAACTCAAACAATGAGCAATTCATTCTATTGGTAGCAATTGATTGTACAACTATATTTGATCAGATGTGATAAGAAATGTATCTTAGAAAAAAAAGAAATAGAAAAACAATTTTATGTTACAACTCCATGGTTGCTAAAAAATACGTCTAGCTGAAACAAACATGAAAATGATATCATATATTTGTCTGACTGTATTAAAATAAAAAAGTAAATCTGTCCACTATTTGGAGTGTTCCTTTGTAAAATAACACATCGTATTAATTGAGTGATGTTATTTAAGAAATAATAAAAATCATGTTCATGTGTTCTGTCTGAATAAAAGATGTTTGTTTTGTCTGATTGCTTTATGCTCACAAGGAAGTTACTTTAAGTAGACAATAAAAGACTTTAGAACTACAGTGGCAGCAGACTCAGCAGGTAAATTGTCATTGTTTGCATAGTTATGAGCATGCGCGCATTTTTGGAAACAATGGATATACCTGGTAAGTCTGCTCCAACAGTGTTGCAGAGCCCTGTGCAACCGAAACCGGTGTTGATGAGATTTTTTCGTGTACAATATACAACAAACAGATTTCTGCAACTTGCCAATATTTTGTAAGGGTTGGTGGGCAGATAAAGAGCTTGTCCAATGATGCAACCTCAAAATCACACTTAAAAGACTTGCAAAAGAAGCCACATACATCATGTCTGGAACCAAACTTTCCATACAAGTCTAGTTCAGTGAATCTACCATCTGGAAGTCTCTGATCCTGCTGCACTTTTCATCTCATTGATGTAAGGAGTGGCCTTCCAGTGGGTTTATGGACACACTTTATGGACTTTCTGGATGTTAGTCTGGTTGTTACAGGCTGGTGGTTGTTCAGAATGTTTCTCTTATTGCTACTCTGTAGGAATCTTTCTCATTCATTGATCACTGCTCATAACGATTGTAATACATACAATAGCCACTCATAATGCCCCCTCATGAATGTGACGTACATGTGTATGTAGTTACACTGTAAGCCACGCCCACTTCAGACAAACTGGCTCCAATAGTTACTAGAAACCCAAAGTAAATGCATGGAGCTTGTCTTTGATCATTTTTTGTGGGGAAAAAAAGAATATTTGCCTTTCATGCTTTGCGAAGATTTATAAAATCTTGTCAGTTTCTGTCATAAAAAAATGTCCAGTGCCGTAAAGCCAATCGATTGCAACATCAGTTGCCCTGTGTAGTCCTGCAAAGAATCCGTGGAACCTTCTCTGCTTACAGTCCTCCACAGTGTGTTGGACTGTCTGGTCTTGATGGCCATAGGAACACACTGGGCTTTCAGATAGCCTCCACTTGTGCAGATGGTGAGCGGTCCATGTAGAGTTTGCAGTCAGTTTAAGCCACTCCATTGGCGTCTCTGTAGGTCAGAGCCTGGGGTCTCCTCTGTGGAGTCTTGGATTAGATCTCCATGATGTATAGATGCCTGTTCCCAATGCTGCTGCCTCGATGACTCCTTGAATTCAGTCTGTATGAGCAACTTCAATCACAAAGTAGGGTTTCATCTTTGCAGCTGATAATCAAATTTTTGTTGGCTTTTGTAGCCAAAAATAATGACCAAACTGTATGTTTACACCAGCATGTTTTACATAAATCAGCATGAAAGAATCACAGTGCATGCAGTGCGTCAACACGTGCATGCGGCGGCCATAGCTGAGGTGGTGTAAACACCCATGAATGAGCTGCTGGGATCAGCGTAGATATATGTACATGTATTGCATTGACTTTGATAGACTTGAGTAGCCAATTAAATTGGTATTGACCACTCATTCAAGTTCAGGGATTATTGACTCTGAAATGAAGTAACAAATGCTAAGCTTTGGCTATGGTGGGCGGGGCTTCGTGGATCAGTCCTTTGGGGGTGTACATGCAGGCACACATGCATCTTGGGGTACATTCATTGTTCTTTCATTATACCCTGTTACTGGCTGTATCACTGGATTGGGCACTTAAAGAACAGCACATTTAATATCAGATTATTCAATGCAATGCAACGTTCTTGTTACTTTTATTTTGTCTTCCTTTTGAAAACCCTTACACCAAGTTTCCAAGAAAGTACATGTTAAGCAAAAAATCATTAAGAAATGTAAAAAGTTTACACGTTTCTTTTTAAAATGAATCAAAAATCAAGGTGGTTAGAAAAACATTAGTCAATGTGTTATTTCTGTACAGCAGGACGGAGTGTATTATACAATAAATATATATCTAAAATTATTATTTACTGTTTGTACAAAAAACTTTTATACATCCGTGAAAGACATAGCAAAAAAAAATGGCATCTTAAACATTCAATAAAACAAAAGATTGGATGAGAAAACCTTTCACCCAAACAAAAGCATTAATGCAAAGTAAAACAAATCAATGTAATGGTAATTTAACAGCTCAGTACATTAAGCTGGGGGTCACAGGTTCAAATCCCGCTCCAGTCAATTTTTCTTTGTTCACCCTAAAATCGAAATAAAAATTTTCCCAGTTTCCCTTGTGGTTTAATCCTAATATTTGAAATTTAAAAGTTGCATCTCCTTACGGTGATCCCTGTCCAGTCGCTTCTCAGGTTACATCTAAAGATCTAGCCCTACCCTTGTATTGTAAACTTGGGTATGATCCCTGGCTACACTGTAGTAACCGGAGGAATGGCTTCTGACTGGCACCCCCCAAACAAAGATATTGACAAAATAGGGAGACCGCAATCATTAGGGCTGGATAGCTCAGTTGGTAGAGCGTTAAACCAGTGGTAGCAGGTTCAAATCCCGCTTCAGTCAATTTTTGTTTATTCACCCAAAATTAACAGTAATTTAACATAATAAATGGTAAATCTTTTTGGCTCTTCCTTTCTCCTAAAAAAAATAATGAAAATATAAAAATTTATAAAAGCACACATTTATTTCCGTCTGTAATCAAAATAAACAGCTGACTATAGAGGAATAATGAGTCAACATTTCAAGGTACCTGTGTACGATAGACACTTCATTTGTCATAATATTAAAACTGGTTAATCTAAAAATGTCCCTTTGAAAACCTTACTAAACAGTCAGCATAGGAAAAGGCATTCTTACCTTCCAATAGTTATATCTTGCAAATGAGTGGCGTAATAATGTCAATCCATGGTAAACAAGTAAGCATGTGTTTACTTTCGTGTTATTGTGAAATTCCCTTTAATGCTGAGGCAACAACTTTGAAAATCATCAGTCTGTTGTGAAACACTTGTGGAGTCTTTCCTGTTCAATATGCTGATATTGACTTAAGTTTGTAAGCTTTTATCCAAGATTGCTTTGTACAACAAGTAATTAATATCAGGATAAAAAATTGTTATTCTGTGGTGTTTATCAATGTGATTCTAAAATACAATAAAAATGAGTCAAGTTTACTTCTTGATAATAAAATGTTGTTTTACCAACACTGATCAATGTCTGCTGAAACAGTCTTTTTAAAAATTTTCCAGTAAACTGTGTTTGGTTTTAAAATAGAATGGATATCAGCACTACTACCAAACTTCATCAAACTGAATATGGTCTCATAATCAACTCAATGGAAGCAACTTTTCTGTACTACTCCTTGATTGGAATCTGTTGTTGACTTAAATTCACTTAACTGAATAGATTTCCTTCACTGTTCGTTGGGTAGCAACCCAATTTCCACCCTTCCATTCATTACAATTCAGTAATTTGTTCTGAGTATTATGGTCCATTATTCCTCGCATCTTGCATATATGATGCTTTTATGAAAACAACCAGTCCAGTAGATCATTCAAATGTCAATGTATCAACTATATCCAACAATCTATAAAAACTATCCATTGCAATCAGCTATTAACATCAACTTGTTGATATTGATGTTAACTCATAACTGACACAGTGCTGTTATTAGAGTTGGCACTCCTGGTACTCTGTAACTCAAACAACTCCCCTTCCAGTGCATACTCTGCATACACCGGTTGCCTGTTAGTTGGTGACCGAGGTGTGGCCCTTATTATATTAGGAGGGTTGGTACCATGGCCAGTACGCATCTGCCAATTGGCACGCTCCTTAAATGGCTTAGTGTCTGCATATTTCTTGTCGTATGAAGTTTGAGCCGTTTTGCCGCGATTGTAGACAACACACCCAACAAGGACTGTGACGATGACTAAAATGACCGAGGCAAGCACAACGACTGCAATGAGCCATGTATCCATCATAGCTCCTGAACCATCTAAGTTATCTGTCCCGCTATTAGAAGAACTACCAGTCTTACCTACAAAGTCAAAGATATCAGAACCACTGTATTAATTCAACATCCCCCTTCTTTGCTTTCTTGTGGTGTTTAATACACATTCATGTAGCTACCACATACGCTCTGAAGCTGCAAAAGCTATTAAACATTTTGTCTTTTTGGAACATATTTATGTTGTTCACTTACTTTAAATATTCATGTAAGACAGTCGTTTGCATAAATATATCTCAATATAATGTTTAAGGACAAAGAATCTCTTAAGAATTCATATACACATTTTACTGAAGTAACGGTACCTTCCCTTTATTTTTGTTGTTGTTGGATCAGGTCTTACAAATAAGAATTTCTTGTACTTACTGTTCTCACAATTAGTCCCTGTGAATGCGTTGGAACAGAGGCAACGATATCCTCCTACTTGGTTGATGCAGAGACCAGTATTCTGACATGGGTTACTACTACACTCATCTTGATCTGATGGAATAGATACACAGTCAAATGCACAGGTCAACAATCAGCAACCTCAAGTCAAACGTATTTTCATTTTTATTTATTAATTGTTTTCTATTACACATTCAACAGCACAATAACAGGATGAATAGGAAACGAGGAGAAATATTCAGTTTGGGGGAAAACCCATGGAATCAGGTAAGGACTGAAAACCAAATCCACATGCAAGGCTCCAGGTCTGAGGTGGGACTCTGCCAGGGTCCACAGAGGTGAAAGGCAGGGAAAGAAACCATGGAGCCACCCTGATCCCCCTCAACAAGTTTCATTCTAATATACGGGTTTTGAGGCATTTCAATGTATATTTGGTTTGTGGTAACACCATGTGATTATGTCTACTTTGCTATATACAGTAGATTGTTCTTGTGAGAACTTGTCCTGTTATTATTCTACTACCGCGTAGTAGATTTCGGAATTCGGGGGGACAACCTAGTTCTGAAAAGAACTGTCCTGCTTATTAAGTACTACCTGGGGAGGTAGGAAATCGGCCGGGACTACTATTGTTTCTTTCGCTTAGTGGATCGAGGGGACTTTTCGGATAACTTTACTGCCGGGGAGTGAGGCATTGTCAGGAGACTGAAGATTGTTTGAGATGTTGGTCTCAGTTTCATTCTTCTAAACGTTAGGAATCTGACAAAAGGAATGAGTTTCTGCACATACCTGTTTCACATCTACTTCCTACGAAGCCTTTGAGGCAAAGACAAACATGGCTGCCATCATTCTGTTGATTACATGTCCCTCCATTATAACATGGCTCTAAGGTACAATCAGCTACAATCACAACAAATAAATAGCAAGTATGAACAACAGTATTCCACAAAAACCTCACATCAATGATGGTTGCTTGTGTTAACAAATTTGAACTTCATAAAGAATTAATTGTACTATTTGTCAAACCTTTTGTTAAAACCCTAGCGTCAGCGGGGAGGTTAAAAAATAATCCATATTTTACCAAATATGGTCATAATTTTTTTTTCAATGGGCCAATAAGGCCAAGATTCCATGTAATCCTCACCCCTGGTATAACCCACAAGCCTGTAGACTCCTATTGGCCAGACCCTAACCACTGCAGAGTAACGAGTGTTGAAAGACAGCAGCCACCTGTCTCAGTGTAGTAATTGATTGACCTTGTGCTAAGGATCCTTGGCACAGGGCGGTATGCAATTTGTGAAAACAGCTTGTGCGGCACGTGGATCTTAAATAACACAAGTCTAAGTCTTGACTAGCACTCCAATTCACCACCCACAGTGATTTATAAAGGCTTTGGGCTTGCAGGGTGGGTTATTGACCTTAAATATCTAACCAAATACAAGTTCAGAGTCATGGTTTGGTTTTGAAGATTATCGAAACAAATGAAAGTATTTTTTGGTACCACAAACTTTTTCCAATTGTCCTGGGAGAGTACTGTCCTTTTTAAATCCCATCTTATTTCTCTTAATTTGCACCACAATGATAGAAACTTGTAGAAAAGTACAAACTATCTCTTTATATTATAGCTAATATCAAAATGTTAATTCTGCTATTCCAATACTTGTACAGATGTTTGAGAATATTACTGGAATACAATTTCTCTAAAAGTTCCCAAATTACTTATTAAGGGCTCTCTCAGCATATAAGTTCATTTTAATATATATATGTATTCATAAATTCTCAAAGGCAAGCAGTTGCAAGAAGAGGCTTATCTCAAATCATTGCTCCAATGCTCTAGCTATTATTGTTGTGAAAATGATACTCATTGGTTACAAATATTCATCTAAACAGAAATGATTGAGTTTTTACCGATGTCACAGTTGGTTCCAGTCCAGCCAGAAACACATGAGCAGCCAAATGAAGATCCATCGGTACTCTCATGACATACTGCATTAGAAAGACAGGGATTGCGGGCACAGGGACCAGCTAAAGCAAGAAGGGAAAAAAACAACAACATTATAAGCAGATTGATTAAAAGAGATGAAAGCATCAAGTTCAAGGAACAGATTAATGTCTCACTTTTGTTTGAAGGAGATTTTTCTTTTAAAGGGGTTATTCAATCGATTTCACCAAGAGCCAAGATTCATTTTAAGACAGTTGTCATCATCGCTACAGTGATCTGTACTGTGTGACATCACATTTGAATTGAGTAAGATAGATTTATTGGCAATGATTAGATCAGCAAGCTTAGGGCTTTGTAAATATTGAGACCTGTCGGAGTTTTAACATTACCTGTCCTACAGCGAGGTCCATAGTATCCTAAAGGACACTTGCATGAGTAACTAGAAGCAACTTTGGTGCACAGACCTCCATTGTAGCATGGATCTGGTGAACAAGGATCTGCAACAAAGGATCAATTCAACATAGATGAAGGAATAACACTGGAGAATTTGCTTTTTGTTTTGACTATACAGCAGGTAAGTGATGGGATTGTGCCTTTGATGATACAAGCATGGAAAGTTGCACACAGTCAGAGTATGTCATGAGAAAGATATTTGGCTATAGGGCCATCGTAGATTTGTCCTTTAAACAAATGTAGGTAGAATAACTAGAAATTTTAAAAATGACTGCCATTGCTTGTTATTTTACCTACATTTTGAGTGATGGCCCTATTACCAAATATCTTTCTCATGACAAATTCCATACTTGTATCACCAAAGGCACAATCCCCCAAATATTTCCCCCAATCTGCTTCACTTACATAGTGAATAGTTACTCTATCATTCAAAACTAGACAGTTGTGTGGTTTTGCATTAGTATTCAACTCCCTTTGTGCCACTAAAAGGTTTGAAGAAGTATAAACATTTAAGCTTGTGTAAATATGCAAAATTTGATCTTTATGGAACTACACAAACCTTGCCCCCCTCCGATCTCAATCAACATGACTTCAAAACCTCCCAATGACACAGTTTCATCCGTTGCAAACTTGATGGTCATTCTGTGCCCATCCACTTCAACATCCTCAGGAATCTCACTACCAGAGTGAATCCTAAGACGATTAGCTGTAGCCGTAGTGAAACCATCAAAGATACTTAGGATATCATTAGGAGCCTGAGTGGTGAATGTCTGAAAGTGAGCTCGGATACTAGTATTGGTGGCTGAGGTGATGGACCAAGTACAGACTAGGTTATCTGGATAGTTGGCAGGGTGGTTAGGAGAAGCAATGTTTAACATTCCACTTGATGGGATAGTCCTGGCTCCTCCACACTCTGTCACTGCAAGAACAAATTCATTAAAAGAAAATAAATGACAAATAAAGAACTCAAACAAATACAAACAATGATAATAATAATAATACGCAGTTCTTATATATCGCTTTATCACACCCGATGGGCATCTCAAAGCGCTCAGTATTTTTTATTTAATATAATAGCTAGAGAACATGTGAGACGTGACATCACATTTTTACAAAAGAACCTCAAAACCTGGACATTCAGGTAGAAAATGTATCCAGAGTTAACTTATCTATGCTTTACATGAAACTAGAGCATCTTGAAGGAGAAGCAAAGGGAACTAGCATCAGACTATCAGATCATGTATAAAGGAAGTACTTACCAAGATCTAATATCATAGAGCTGCTGCTTAAGCATATTAAGCACACAAACTGCTAAGCATGTGCAAATTCTGCTTACAACCAAAGGGTAACCAACCAAAATAACACTTCATGTATTTTATGTTGTTTGTGATCGGTTCCCATCAGCAGAGAATGTTTTAAGCAACACTTTCTGCTTCAACAGCTCTTAGCACTGATGCATATTTGACATAGTCAAAGTTGATGTCCATACGTACCTAGTTCACAATGGGTTCCACTATTGGTTGGCAGACAGTGACACACATATTCAAACATTTGTTGCTGACAAGTTCCATCATTTTGGCATGGGTTACTTCCACATAGGTCTTCAATAATGGCTGGGGGGAAAAGAATACATTTCTTTATCATTTAAAGTATGTACCAAAAATCTCAAAACTCTTGATTTAAAATGAAGTACAAGAATTTGAAGTGACAAATGAATAACATCTTCATTAATATTGGGACCAAAACATTTAACCAATTTGAAATGTAATAATGCCTTCATGAAAAAAGTATAAAACTTTAAAACCTTAATCATTGACAAATTTCATTTATGAAGTATGTTTTTCCTGTTATAATATCGTCAAGATTAAAAACAACCCACACCTTAACCTGTATAAACAACACTGGCAAACAAATAGATTCAACCCCTTTACAGATCATTCATTTCTGCATAATCATTCACTGTGTACCCAGAACCGACTAATATTATTCATTTGTTGACAGTTTTTCCAGTCAAAATGTCTGGAAAACCAATGTAAGTTATGGTTTTGTTATAAAAATGTAGACAATAAATAAAGTACATGTACATGACTTTGATTATGACATTTTTGATTGATTAGATGTAGGTCAAATCTTGCGTCTGCTTGTGGACGCTGTGGCCATTTTTGTGAAAGTCGCTTGCGATTGCTAAGGTCTCTTTAAGGATTATTTTGATATCCAAACAGGGAAGCAACTAAACCTGATGACTAAACACAAAGAGTGAAGACACTTTAAATTGCAGATCAATAACGTGATGATGGGATAAAATTGCTAACAACTCTAGATAAACAAACATGAGAGATAGAAGTAGGAAATGAAACCATCAAGTACTGAGGATAAGAGGGAGGTGTAGAAGGTCAACAGTCTGTCGTTTTATTTTGTTTATTTTACACCAAAATCACAGCAAAATGCTGAATATATAGTCAAGGATATCAAATTAAAACAAAATTACTCTGCAAAATTAAAACAAAATTCATAGTTCACTTGAATTGAAGTAAATAACAGCAGTTGTAAATTG
The DNA here is from genome assembly GCA_911728455.2 of Marthasterias glacialis. Lineage (NCBI taxonomy): Eukaryota > Metazoa > Echinodermata > Asteroidea > Forcipulatida > Asteriidae > Marthasterias > Marthasterias glacialis. The sequence continues at coordinate 6,828,156 of OU452234.1, read as the reverse complement.
TTCTGACTGTCCCAGCTAGTCTTACCTTGTTCACATAGAGTGCCAGTGTAGTGTTCAGGACAGATACATTCATACCCATCACCAAGATTGTTACATTGTCCACCATTTAAGCATGGGCTACTACCACATGCAGATTGATCCGCTGTAGAACAATAATAAATTACAGAAGTTAGAATTTCATTAATCTAGAAATTAAAATCAGAATTCTCCTTATGATAGCTGGAGCATTAACAAACTATGTTTAATTATAAAGGTTTAAACATACTTTTCTTAGTGCAAAACTCCAAATACTACATTCATTGTGGGTACTACATGTATTATCTACTAAAGTCTTGATGGTTAATTGCATTGTAAAACCACAGAATTCTTTGCAATATTTTGGGTAAGTCCCTATGATGTATTTAATCTAGGAGCTTTATATATTCATTGAATCCAGTAATTACTCAACATCATAACAATTTGACTCCGTTAAGGTTGGGTCATAGCTTGCTCTATCCTATCATGGTGTTTTGGCTGTGCAACACCTTGGGTATGTTGGGGATTAGGGGGTAGTTGAGATTTAGAGCTTTGCTAGATTCTGGAGTCAGTAAGAAACCTACCTAATTGACATGTTTTTCCACTCCAATCCGCGGGGCATAAACACTCAAAGTTCTTGATGGATGAGCCTATGGACTGAGAGCGACAAATGCCACCATTCTGACAAATGCTGCTGTCACATGGGTCAATCTCGGCTATAGAAGGAGAGGGTAATATCAATGACAGGTCAATATTAATGATAGGTCAATATCAAGGACAGGTCAATATCAAGGACAGGTCAATATCAATGATAGGTCAATATCAATGATAGGTCAATATCAATGACAGGCCAATATCAATGATAGGTCAATATCAATGATAGGTCGATATCAATGGACAGGTCAATATCAATGATAGGTCAATATCAATGACAGGCCAATATCAATGAGGTCAATATCAATGATAGGTCGATATCAATGGACAGGTCAATATCAATGATAGGTCAATATCAATGACAGGTCAATATCAATAATAGGTCAATATCAATAATAGGTCAATATCATTGACAGGTCAATATCAATAACAAGTCAAAATAATCTATTAAATCCCTGCCGTTATGAGACCCACCTGTTTGGCACTGGTTGCCCAGCCAGCCATCTTGACAGACACAGGTATATCCATCAATGTTTCCTTCTTCAGTCACTATGCAATCACCTCTATAACATGGATTCGGATCACATACTAACACTGCAATAAACACAAGAAAATACACACTTAATACATGAATTTAAAAAAACACTGAAACTGAGAGAACTTTTTTCCTTTCTCCCACAAATGTTCAGTATGAAGTCAAAGTTTTTATACCAATATAAAGCTTGTGATTGCTTCTTGGCAACTGACAATTGATTGTGTACAAATTTAACACATTGTACTGGCTGTGTGATCTTCAAAGGATGGGGACGAAAATGTTGAAAATGAATGTATCTTCAAGCAAACTTGATGTACAGCTTAAAATAGCTCAATACACAAAGTTAAAACAGCGCAATATGCAGGGTGTGATATGAACCATGCAATATGGTATAACATTACACTGTTGTTGCCATGGATAGACCAATCAGAATCAAGTTTGCTTGAAGATAAATTATTTTGGCTGGTTACCCTTTTTTCTGGTAAGCAAAACTGTTTTGTGCTTAGCTAATTTTGTTACGCTTCATGAAATGAGACCAAGTAACTATGTACATTAATAGACCTACCCTCATCACAGAGTGGACCAGTATAGTGTGGCAGACAGTTACATGAGAATCCAGCACCATGGGTTTCACAGGTTGCTCCATTCAGACAGAAGTTAGGAACACAGGGATCTCGCACTAACAAAATAAATATCACAAAATAATCATTCATTACCACAGGAAAAAAACAATTTTGGGTTAAGGCATCGGTGAATTCAACAAGTGCATAATAGCCCATATGCACAAGTGTCATCTTAAATATGTACTGCAATGCATCTTGGGAAACCGAGTACAGCTAAAAAAGAAATCAAGTTGCCAAGACGGACACCGTGCTGTAGTTTACATGTAACTATGCCAGGTTTTACGTGTTGTGTGCCGCATTGCTTCAAAATCAGTGCGCCATGATGGTTGCCCATGGTTGGACTTGGATTTTACCTAAAATCCTTTGAGCGCCAATCGTTTCTGGTCATGCGCACTGGGACATGCATATGGGCTATTGAGAATCATTATTAAACCTAGTCTTGGAACCTATAGCGTACGCCACCCACTCATTGACTGATTAAAACAAAATCCTCAGCACAAAACATGATGATTGGTTAACTACTGGGATTTTGTGAATGATCTCCATGCCTAGATATATTGACATTCGCTATTGAGATTGATGTCAGCCAACACTCATTACTGAAACTAGATTACTGATTCCTATTATCAACAGAATCATAGAATGGGGACTATGGGAAGCTTAGTGTCAGCAGACATACCAGGTCATTTTCCATTGGTTACATACTTTGGAGCATATGCGCTCTTCTGAGAACAATGGAACTACCTGGACAGTCTGGTGCCACTTCACAGCCCCACAGTTTGCCATTGGTATGAACGTACCATTTTGACAGGTATCACCAACGTATCCAGGAGCACATTGACATACATAACTTGTAGTGAAGATAGGTAAGCAAGTTGCACCATTCAAACACGGTGAGCTATCACATGGTAGAATAGCTGTAAATAATACACGTAAGAAGTTGTAAATAATATGCAAACAATGTTGACTAATATCTAAATATATATATATGTCCCCATCTTATAATTAACATTCTCAAACCAAAACACTTTATGTTTGATTAACATCAAAACTATGGTTGATTAATGCTATTGAATGGTGCAGCAAGAAGAGAACTATTATTTTATATCTTTTTAGCCTCCAGCAAACTTGACCAATCCCACATAAAAATCCTGTATTGCACACTGCCTATTGAATGCAATAAGACTATGTATGCAGTACTGCAACACGTTAAATGGTTGTAAAATCAAAAACTTCCCTGTCAATGTTTATCAACAAAATAGTCCTCAAGACTAACTTCAAGTTTATTTTTTCCAGACAGTAATATTCTGAATTTCACATTGCTTTAAACTGTTTTTTAAATGTTTAGAATACTTTCAAAAAACAATAAAAATACCCAAGTAAGGTTAAGCCTTAGGCAAATTGAAATTTGAAAAATTTTGTCTTGAGTAAAATTTTTTTCACATATATTAATCAATACACCACAAGGGAAACTGGCTGGGTAAATTTTAATTCAATTTTGGGGAGAACAAAGAAAAATTGACTGGAGGGGGAATTGAACCTAACGGTGCTCTACAAACTGAGTTACCCATCCCTAATGTTGGCACTCTTCCTGTTCACCCCAAAATTGTCTTTGTTCATCCCAAGAAGTGTTTTCCTTAAATTTGCAAGTTTGTTGGACAACAGAAAACTGTAATGCTTCTGCATGCCGAAAAATTGCAATTTTCCAATGAAAAATTAATTGGAAAATTGCACCTGAAAACTAGGTGTCTAGCTTAAAGCCCCTGCTCTACATTGGGAAGAGGAAAAACATAAATGTTCACAGATTTACATACACCTTACATGGTATCAAGATAATGATGGTAGGAAACTTTCCTTCAAATATTTCTGCCTGAAGTGTTATCGTTTTTAAATAATAAATGGAATAAGATCCAAAATTAGTTTTTGTCTCAGTGAGACAAAAACTATGTCTAAAGGAATGCTTACAAAAATGCTGAATGCATTTTTACCAGTTTCTCGTAAACTAAACAACGAAATGAGCTGACATTTTCACAGGTTGGTTTTATTACAAATATCTCGATTTGTGCAAAGAATGGAAGCATTTACAGACAGTTTGCCAATGTTGAGCTGGGGCTTTAAAACGACAAAGTAACACAACAACAAACTTGACATAGAGTGAGAGAACAGACAAATGACTTACAAATCTCACAGTGCGTTCCAACATAGCCATCAGCACACGTGCATGTATAAACATTAGGCTGGGAAACCACACAAGTACCTCCAAACTGACATGGATTACTTGAACATATATCACTCACTGCCAGAATGGAATACAGAAAGATTAGAAAATCGGCAAACATAGTACAGAAAATATCTTAAAACGAATCAAAAAAATAATGTGCTGAGAAAAACAGTAAAAAACTATTGACCCAAGTCACCTGACGTCATCATCACAATAATCTTGGTTGCGCCATTTTGGAAGTCAATGTCACTTTGTGTTATACGGTGTAGTGCGCATTTTAGGTGATGCAGCGTTTACACAAATACCTATTGACTTCCAACATGGTGAGTGTGGTACAATTGCCGTGTGTGACATGCATGCATGGGGGATCAATACCAATCATTCAGGGACTTGGTAAGATATTAAAAGAAACTCCCCAAAACCAACAAGAAATCAAAATCCATTTCAAAGTTCGATTCCACTTCAAAACTCCATTCCAAAGTTTACAGAAGTCTAAGTTTATCTCAAATTCATTAATTGGAGCTTGGCTTCTGATTTAAGAATAAACTTGGTGAAATTCATGCAATTGTAATGCTTTAACCTATCTTGGAGACAAAAAGTGAAGGGAAAAAAATGATACCAACAACACTCAAGTCTAATTTGGTTTTGAAAAGGTCACGTATAACTGACTTGACCAAGTTAAATGAGATCACTGCAACCGGTATCCAATCAGGAGACACACACATTAACATACCTCTCTGACACAGATCACCAGTCCAGTCAGACGTACATTGACATCTAAGATTTGTTCCATCCAATACACACAGTCCGCCATTAAGGCATGGGTTCTCATCACATGGAGCTGTAGTACATTAAATCAATTCCAAGTTTTAATCCCATGCATTGCTAACTGAGGTCAATTTATACATGAGCAGTGATTGTGTGTGAAGATTTCACAACGTCACTGTACCAACAGTGAGCAATATCAATCAAGGAACATAGTTAACCATAGTTCCACTAACTCTGATCGACCTCGCACTAGTCAATGGTGGTAGGACTAGTCTAGTCGACTACTCACAACCAGCCTATCGAGGTTGGTTCCATCGCTGGTTACCTATAGCCGTTTCATAAGCACAGTGCAGAGGGGACCAGTTATCTGAAAAGTGATAATGTTAATTTTGAAGTGACATGACACGACATGACTAGAATCATTCACACTTCACCTTCAGTGAGCATGCACTTTGAACGTCACTAAACAACCACTAGTTAACCATTGGTCCTTGATCGAACTTGCTCAGTGCTTTTTTTAAATGGTGGTCTGCACATGGATGCAAATTTTCGACTCCATCTGTCATCTTTATGAGAGTATCCTATAAGTATATCACGGTGAGTGCATCCTCTGAGCACATTCCAAAACAAAATGCCTGGTGACCTTTGTTCTGGGCTTCGAATTCGACACAAAAATACAAAACACATGTCATCCGTTTGCTGGCTCGGAAAATATTGGCGTATATGCACACCATCCTGTGCCAACTAAGAAGGTTAAGAAGTCTATTAATTTGATAATGGATACAAAGAGATACAGTATACTTACAGACTTCACAGTTGAGACCTGACCAACCTGATGTACAGTAACACTGATAGGATGTGAACTGGTTATCACAAGTACCACCTATACCACACGGATTACTCAGACATGGATTCAATTCTACATAGAAACAAATACATATATGCATCAATGAAAGTCTCTGTTCTTGGTAGAGTCAATTATTTATTGATCAACCACACTCCAAACACCTCCAAAAATATGAGTAAAAATATAAACAAAAATAAAATAGATTTTAAATAAAGAATGTAAACAGGTCAGATACTGTTGCAAAGCCTAGCCTTATTGTACTCTATTTTAAATAAAAATAAAAAAAAAAGCTTACGAGACAACACCAAAAACAAACAAAATATATTCCGGCACAAAACCAAAAGACTAATCGGAGCAGCTCGTTCATAGGCGTTTACACCACCGCAGCTATGGCCGCCCCACGCGCATTGATGCACACGCACTGTGAATCCTCCATGCTGATTGGTACATATGCACGCTAATGCGCTATTGTCGTGTTGGGCGTGCGTGTGGCGGCCACAGCTACGGTGGTTTAAAACACCATAAAGGAGAGCTTCTTGGATTAGTGTATAAATTGTGGAGGAGATTTTCAAAATGTTTTTTGACAAAATTTTGCATGAGTTTGTAATTTGAACGTACCAATTTCACAGAATGTGCCGACATACTGTATACTTGAACACTGACATTGGAATCCACTGCCTGAGATGACCACACAAGCCGCACCGTTCTGACATGGACTACTTACACAACCAGTTACTACAGAAAGAAATATAACAGCTTCAAAATAAAAAGCATCTTAACAGAAAACTGCTAACAAAATATATACATGTATACAAAATTGTAAAAAGGTAGAGAAGCAGCCACGAGAATGCATATTAAACTGTAGTTTGGCTGGTAATCAGTTTCTAGCAAGCAACCATATTTCTCTGATAAGAAAATGTTGGAGTTCAACAGTTTTAAGAAATTTGGTCCAAAATTTAGAACTGGTTCAAAACAACATAAAGTGGTGTGTTACCAGTTTGACAGAAGGCGTCAGAGTAGCCCTCTTGGCAGGCACAGGTGAACTGAGTAGAGGAACTGGACAGACAAACACCTCCATATAAACATGGATTACTCCCACATGGATCCGTCACTGTCAAAAAAATAATATCACAATGAGGATTTAAATTTGCATTTTTAAATTTTGGACTGACTTGTGTAGCCACACCAGTGTCTTGTGAATGTTATCTGAAATACCTTGTTCTGTATATAGTTTCAATATATTAATGTTCTATTCCTGTATATAATTTACCTTTTGACGTGTTTGAGTTTATATTTTCATAGTTTGTTACGTTTGAAAGATGCACCGCCCAATTTTTCACCAAACTGATGGTTGTCCAGGCCCTTTACAAACAATTTGCATTATAACAATAAGTATTTTGTGCATTGTGTTTTGCAAATGTGAAAGTACTTTGTTTTTTTCATGTTAAAAAACAACCATCTGTCAAAATTCATTAATTTTGTTGTCTTTCAGTGACAAAATAGGACGATGCAACTTTAAAACAGCAGATTTAACATGTGTAATTTAGAGTTTGATGTCTTAAGAGAGGAAAAATCTTTGGGATTGTATTGGAATGACTTGATGGCTTGATTGGTGGAAATAGAATCTATGGAGATTTCCCATGAGAACAATCAAAAGCTCTACAGAAGAAAACATTGAATGAGTGGTGTTTTTGGATCCAACTTAAGCTTAGTCTGTTAGTCTGAAGTTCTGTCCTTAATGTTTGACGTCAATGTCGCTGATAAGACCTAAAGCTACAGTGTTCAAAAGGATGTTAAGAATGGAAACACATTACCTATTTCACAGTTGATACCTGTGTAGCCATCAGCACATGCACACACATATCCTATCCCTTGTTTAAAACATACTCCTCCATATTGACATGGGCCACTCAGGCATGGATCCACCGGTATTACAACTGAATAGAAGAGACACAAACACCTCAACATGTCAGACACTTTGATTTTATTCTGCTGTTGAGTAATAATGTGTTTTTCTATTAAACTCTTCTAAACACACTATGCACACTATTTTTTTGTTTTTAACTGTAAACATTTTTGTGTTTCAGATAATGTAATACTTATTGTGAATGTTTGTTCTCATTTGAAGGTTTTATATTTCTATTAATTAAACATTTGCATGTATTTTTTTTTTTAACTATTGTAAAGCGCCTAGGAGCATATTTTATGGATTGGCGCTATATAAATGTTTATTATCATTTATGCATTACTCTATCAGATGTACCTATGAAGCTTTGATCACATTGGTTGAAATGTTCATATATCATAGAATGGTACATCATTACATGGTGACGTTATTTGTTAGAAATTTATAACCACTATTTCAAGTTAACCAACCACACAAATAATTTCCAAATTGAAAAATTCATATTTCACAAAATGTGGTCGCTGTTTTGTTTATTTATAAGACTTTTAATTCAAGGACAACTCAACTCAAACATTGTCTGGATTTTTCCAAAAATACTTACAAGTTTGACAGTTGTTTCCATCAAAGTTGTCTCCACAGTCACACAGGTAGCCAGAACCCTGCTGGATACAGACTCCTCCATTCAAACATGGGGAGGAATCACAAGCATTCTCAGGTACTGGAGCTGTCAAATAAATCAAATGTCAGGAATTAACAAACATCGCTAACACTTTGATCAAATATTTGCAAATACATCATCCTATTAAACTGGATATACACAAACAGAGTGTACAGACTTTAGAAGAACTGATGTTGTACCAACGATTATGAAGAACTAGCAATACATGCAAGCATGAAGGAATTGTAAGGGCTGAATAATATATTGACCCAATTCACCTGATGTCATCACCTTGGTTGCCCCAAATCCAGATATAGTGTAGGCGACTCAGCGTTTACATGTATACCTATTGACTTCCAAAATGGTGAGTGTGGCAGAGTCGCCGCATGTGCCATGCATGCAAGGGGTCAATAGATATTTATAAGCGGCTAAATTTTGCTTGACAGCTTCATGAGCTAAGAGCAGACTAGTAAGAGACCTGACACAAACAAGCATGACATGCCATTACAACATTTCTTCCTACTCAGCATGTTGTCTGCGCTTAAGCAGCTTGATGACACTGAGCCCACAAGCCATTAACAAAAATGTTAGATCCTCCTAAAGCACTTTTCACAATACACACATTTCTTGGCAAATCTGGTTGGCCTTTTGACATGGAAGATTGCTGGAAATAGATACCGAGGGAGTATGGTTAAGCAAGATGAGCCGCCATGCATTTTGCCCAGGAAAATGGTAGCAAGCGTGAAGTGAACATGGGGTGGTGATTGGCTCTGTAATGTGAGAAGGTTTTTGACTGTGATCAAAACTTTCCCTGGCTGTACATATCATTATGACACTGATGTGCCTCTGGTCAGCATTTCAACCTTTTACATCCTCTTATTCAACGTGTCTAAAACTGTCCTTAACTGCAGGTAAATGTATAGCTAGATCAATGCATCCATGTCTATACTTCATTATTTGAAAATTTTACATCCTCTTATTAACCAGTTAGCCCCAGCTGACGCGTATCCATGGAAACATTTTTCAAACCAGCAAATGGGCGCTTTAAAACATGCCTTTGTGTAAAGTTGGAATATCGGAACAAAGGTCGCCCAGACATTCCACTGCTGCTGAGTTCTGCACAGAGCATGCACACACCATGTAATACTTCGTTTCACCCACAAAAACAGGACACATGGTGCTCAATATTTTGCCAAGGATATCTTCCTACCCGTTTCGCAATGAGAACCAGTGTAACCGTTGCTACAACTACACAGATAGTTCTCCCTGGTACTGCTACGGAAACAAATCCCTCCGTTAAGGCAAGGTAAACTCTGGCACGGATTCACAGGGTCAGTTGCTGTCAAGATTGTACACAAATATAATATAATATGACAGAGTATACAAAATACACAAGGTAGCTTGAACTACATGCACCAGATGTATTAATACACCAATGTCCTCCACCCCACCCCCGCCCCCGCCCCCTCCCCTGTACTGTAGCATTTTATCATCTTAACTTATCCTCTATGAATGAGTCATCTGCCTATGACTTCAAATATGAATGCTGCAGTCAACGGCCTACAGCTACTAAATAGACTCATTAGATTCCTATTGGTAAAATGTGAAGAAGATTTACTACAAACCAGTCTCACACATTTTGGCTCCAACAATCAGCACAAGCTCATTGGAAATGCTGTAAACTAATAACATCCGTTTCAGAGTCACACCGAACCAAATTATTGAATTAAGTACATGAAAAGTTTGACATCTGAAACAGTTAGGAGCGACTAGACGCGCTAGAAGTCAAAAGATCAACTGTTGCAGTTGGTTGGATCGACTCTAGAGCGTCTTGGGTTCAGACGTCAATCTTGTCATGAGCTAAACCTAATGCAGATTTATGTTAATTAAGTTCACCCGTCTAAAACTGAAATCTAGAGTCGCTCCTAATGTATTTGGTTCGGCGCGACTGTAAAGCACCAGTCTGAAAGGGGTGCTATCTTTTTTAGGATTTATTCATGAATCTTGGAAGTTCTGGACTTACTTTTCAGATATGTTTTGCAAAGAAGGAAAACGTTATTAAAAATAGCAACTTTTGCCTTTGAAAGAGGTTTAAATTACACACACGCGAGAGGCAGCTTTGAAGCCAGAAGTAGGAACAATCCTGAACAATGTATGCAAGTGTGATGCATTCACTTACCAACAGGATATACTTGATAAGTTCATGAAAAAGCAAAACAGGGCGTTGGATTTGGAAAGGAATAGTTGAATGAGGGAAGGATATCTTCCTACCCGTTTCGCAATGAGAACCAGTGTAACCGTTGCTACAACTACACAGATAGTTCTCCCTGGTACTGCTACGGAAACAAATCCCTCCGTTAAGGCAAGGTAAACTCTGGCACGGATTCACAGGGTCAGTTGCTGTCAAGATTGTACACAAATATAATATAATATGACAGAGTATACAAAATACACAAGGTCGCTTGAACTACATGCACCAGATGTATTAATACACCAATGTCCCCCGCCCCGCCCCCGCCCCTACCCCCGCCCCCTCCCCTGTACTGTAGCATTTTATCATCTTAACTTATCCTCTATGAATGAGTCATCTGCCTATGACTTCAAATACGAATGCTGCAGTCAACGGCCTACAGCTACTAAATAGGCTTATTAGATTCCTATTGGTAAAATGTGAAGTAGTTCTACTACAAACCAGTCTCACACAGTTTGGCTCCAACAATCAGCACAAGCTCATTGGAAATGCTGTAAACTAGTAACATCCGTTTCAGACTGGCGCTCTTGAGTCACACCGAACCAAATTATTGAATTAAATACATGAAAAGTTTGACCTCTGAAACAGTTAGGAGTGACTAGAAGCGCTAGAAGTCAACAAATCGACTGTTGCAGTCGGTCGGAAAGACTCTGGAGCATCTTGGGTTCAGACGTCAATCTTGTCATGAGCCGAACCTAATGCAGATTTATGTTGATTAAGTTCACCCGTCTGAAACCAAAATCTAGAGTCGCTCCTAATCTATTTGGTTTGGCGCAACTCTGGAGCGCCAGTCTGAAACAGGTGTTACCTTTTTTAGGATTTATTCATGAATCTGGGAAGCTCTGCACTTACTTTTCACATATGTTTTGCAAAGACTGAACATGTTATTAAAAATAGTAACTTTTGCCTTTGAAAGAGGGAAACTAGAGAATTTAGTTTTAATTTTTACACACATGCGAGTGGCAGCTTTAAAGCCAGAAGTAGCAACAATCCTGAACAATGTATGCAAGTGTGATGCATTCACTTACCAACAGGATATACTTGATAAGTTCATTAAAAAGCAAATCAAGGAGTTGGATTTGGAAAGGAATAGTTGAATGAGGGAAGGATATCTTCCTACCCGTTTCGCAATGAGAACCAGTGTAACCGTTGCTACAACTACACAGATAGTTCTCCCTGGTACTGCTACGGAAACAAATCCCTCCATTAAGGCAAGGTAAACTCTGGCACGGATTCACAGAGTCAGTTGCTGTCAAGATTGTACACAAATATAATATAATATGACAGAGTATACAAAATACACAAGGTTGCTTGAACTACATGCACCAGATGTATTAATACACAAATGTAACCCCACCCACAAAATTGCACAGTTATTGTTTAAAACACCATGTGTAAAAGGTCCAGAAAAAAACATTAGATACTTGGGTGATTTTTGTCCCACTAATTTCACTAAAAGAGAACAATTTATGTTACTTAGAATATTACCATTTTCACAGTATGTTCCACTGAACCCGTCAGCACAAGAACAAACGTAAAACTCTCTAGTGCCACTCCGGAAACAGACTCCTCCATTCTGGCATGGGGAACTATCACAGGGATTCACAGGGGGTGTAGGAGCTGAGGGGGGGGAAATGAGAAAAAGCGTGTATGTGTCATTTGCTTACTAAAACATACATATGTATCAACTAAAGGGAGTGTTGACATTATTCTTTACAACATTTCATAAGCCGTCCAAAGTTGTAGCATTTTTATTTATTGCCTTATCATAGTAAGTTTTGTGGGACTTACAAATAAAAAGAGAGAAATAGCTGTTACAAACTAATAATAAACCAAATGACATACAATACAAAATTCGTAATGACTTCATAGTTTGACGGTAGTAGAGTCTCTCTCAAAAGTTACAATTTTAAAATGTAAAATGATTTTTTCAGAAGATTTACAGCCTCTCTGATACCATAAAACAGAAAGGTAGAGGATTGGTGTCTGACTTCACTCAATGTAACTTCATGTTTTCACGCGAAAAAAAAATCAGTGTGTGTTGTCCAAAAACGTATCATTTTCATTTAACTGCACACACAGAAGTCCAGCCAAGGGAAATCTGTAAATTTTCATTTTGATGAATCAGCCCAATGCATAGACGAGATAAGATAGATGTTAATATTTGCATCGGGGATGTGTGATAAGCACTGTATACTCAGTGCTTTCAAGTCCCACCCGTGGATTTTTTTCCACAGGACTCGAAAGCACTGAGTATACAGTGCTTATCACACATCGGTGTAAGGCAAATTGAAATTTATATAGACGAGATAGTTATTGTAAAAAGACTTACGAATTTGACAGAGTTCACCAGTGTAATCAAGCCTACAGTAGCATTGAAAACCCTGGTTAAGTTCCAATGTGAAGCAGAATCCATCATTCTGACAAGGTTGACTTAGACAAGGATCATCGGGTAGGGAAACTGTAATATACACAGAATGAAAGAACAAAACAGTAACCAATATCCTTAACCGATGCCGAAATATTGGCTCTGTGTCTAGAAACATTAGAGGCTGACACTATGACTGGATCCTTCCATTATGGACTCTTCGGATACTTGTACGGATTTACTTGTCATCCAAACAAGGAAGTGGGCACTAACTTGCAAATATCAGTTTCTTTGGATACAATAGAGAGTTCCCACTTGAAGTCACACAGTGTAAGGTTGGCCATCTTTATGATCAAGGATATCATTTTTTTAACACACAATGCGTTATGCGTAAATAACGCATGCAGCACCAGGAGTTTTATCAAATTCCTTGCATGATGATTGGTCAGTGAACCACTTGGCTGTTTAGAAAAAATGTGAATGCTGGACACAGCTCAAAGCCAAATCCCAAGAAGCCCATAAACATGGCGTTTATCGGGAACTATCTATTAATTAATTCCGGTTACCCGACCGACCCTAATTTTACGGCGCGACCCTAAACTTTTTATTTGACTTTTTCCTTTTTCGGCGGCTTAAAATAATGAATTAATTAAAATGAAAAAAAAATAAAAAAATAAAATCACAAATAAATACATAAAATGGAGATCGACCTCGCCACTATGAAATGAACATGAAAATAAAGTGGTCGTAGTTCGTGCGTCAACACCGTGGTCGGTAAAACATCAACCCAAGCCGTAAAACGAATCTAGCTCCCCTTCCTAGCATTTACTGTGCTGCGACCGACAGTGACACATTAGTCGCTACGATGAGTCCCTCTCATTCACTCTGCGTGTGGCAAATTTTTCTTTGCCAAATAACATTTATTACAATCACATTCAGTCTTTTTTGCACCCTGTACTGAAATCTATGACATCATCAAGCAACAACATGAACAAATAAAAGATAGAAAACATACCTGAAACATCGCAATGATTTATTTCTTATTAAAAATAGCCATCAGAAAAATAAATAAATTTAACAGCACACCGAAAGCTCGGTGCACAGGGGCCGGTTACTTGCTTCATGTCTTTCAGTTGTAAAACTTGAACTTGAACGCCTGAAAGATTTGGACGTGCAGTTGATGATCATTGCTCACTGCGGGAGCGAACTGCACGTCCAAACAAATCCAGTGCGCACTGTTGTTGCACGTGCTTCGTGTGTGGAGCACGCGTCACGTGTTATCTTCGCAGCATCGTTTTCAAAATAATCGGTCCCCGCTCGTTGTTCAAACGAGGCAAGTTCGTGTAGCGGCAGACAAGGCTGCTGTCTATGTGGAATTGTCCACGTTCTGCCGAAGGTTTTTAAAGAATTTTCAGAGCGTGGGTGAACGATTTTCTGTGTCTATTTTGTGTTTATTTTGAACAAAATTCAAATGACAAGGATCTATTTGTGAGTTATATAAACAATATGGAATGCATTTCGTTCGGGCATTGTCGCTGAATATCACTCGATGAAATCTGGCTTTTCCATTTTACTCAGCTTGTATTGCTTCGCCTCGTGCTGAAATGGAAAAATCTAGATTTTGCATTGCGTTTTTTCCCCAAACTTACTCTTTTACTTAGTGGCGGCCTGAACAGGAATTGCACGGTATGTTTACTTTAGTATAGGGGGTTAAATAAATAAATAAGGCATTAACCTATTGTACTGTATTGTATTTTAAATCAATATTACCAAAATAAAAAAAAACTGTAAAAAAAAAAAAATTCCCGACCTACCGACCCTATTTTGAAATGGCATGTAATCGGAAACAGAACATTTTTTTTGTTTGGCCTAATAACAAAACATGTTAAAAAAGTACAATTTAGCAAAAGTTTTAAGCTGGGTTTTTATTTTTGATTCACCCACACTTTCCCTTTATTCTCCCTTCCAAGATTTTGTCATACATCCATAAGACCACCAGAATGCTAATTATTGTGCCCAGCGGATTTCTCTTGATGCTGTATTTAATCCATGCAAATGATAGCAATCTGTAGGCTGGGGGTGGTTACGTACTTAGATTTACTTACCAAATTGACAGGTATCACCAGAGAAACCCTGTTGGCAATTACACTGATAGGAGCTACCCAGGTTGATACAGATTCCTTGATTGAGACATGGATTACTAGCACACAAATCAGACACTGGAAAAGAACATACACATGTTAAAACATTGCACAGGCCGGATAATTCACAGAGGCAAAGAGGCAATTGCCTCTGTTGCCCATGGTCATGGACTTGGTGCCCTTGAAATGTTCCAATAGAAATGTTCTCATGGAGGTGCCCTTTATCAAGAAGAAAATGCCTTGGTGCCCTTGCCCTTTCAAGAACCAAGCAATCAGGCCTGATTGCAGGCAACTGTTCTTATTTGTTGTCACTGTTCCCCAAAGGGGGAAGATAGGGGGCATAAACCCCTGAGCAAAGAGAATCCAATGCCTGCTTATCGGATGGCACTTTGGATTGATGGCAACCCAGCTGCTCCTGGTAAATGACTTTCTTGATCCGCACCAGCTTCCAAAGTAATACACTCAGTGGGAAAGCTTTATTACTGTAACTCATACTTTTACCAACACCAAGTAAGAGTATGTTTGTGTACTTCTGATAATTACGCAGTTCTTATATAGCGCTTTAACACACCCGATGGGCGTCTCAAAGCGCTCAGCATTTTTTTCTTCCAAGGCATTCGGAGTTACTTTTGAAGTATGAGACCTTTTCCTTTACATAGCACCATGTAATGGTTTACAAGGTGCTGTGGTGCAATCTGCAGCCGATCAAACCAGGAACACCGGGGCAAACCCCTTCTCTTTGCGATAAGTGCACTGGGTTCTTTTACATGCATTTCACAACACACGGGACCTATGGCTTTACGTCCCATCCGAAGGATGCAGCAATAATGGTTAAGTGTCTTGCTTAAGGACACAAGTGTCACGACCGGGACTGGAACCCATACTCTGCTGATCAGAAACACCAGAGCTTGAGTCCGGTGTTCTTATCCGCTCGGCCACAACACGCCAGATGTTGTCATTAATGCTGTAACATCTCCTTGTATAGAGATTGAGGTGGGAGGTAAAACGGAGGAGGGTAGAGAAGGACTGAGGAAGTCAAGTAATTTTAGAAGTAATGTTGAATTCCTACACTTGATTTGAGATCTAGATATTCACCTGTTTGGCAGTTGGTACCACCATATCCTACTGGGCACTGGCACACATACTCAGTAACACGATTAGACAAACACTGGCCACCGTTCAGACACGGCAAACTAGCACATGGATTCAAAACTAAGGAGAAAACAAAGCAAAATATCATCAGCTGGGCTTAGTTTCATCCTCAGGTAATCTTTAACATCAAGTTATTTGTGTATCCGTTGAAATTTGGAAATAAAATTATCAAGTTAACAGTTTACATCAAATTACTCTGTATGTTTTTTTTTCTACTGATACAACATGTCTATAGAGATAAAAGGAGGCAGAGAAGTGTTTGAAATTTACTTGCCTCTAATTTTTTCTAATCACATAAGTCAGTGGTTTAGTTCTTGCATTTATTCCAAGGTAGACAAGTAGATCCAGGCATATCCTACTAAGGCCGTTTACGAAACCATGGCTTGGGCTTGGGCTTCTTCCACCTGTTTGAAGCCCCATAAGGAAAGCACACATTTTCTGAACAACTTGACTACGGCTATGTCATCTAGCCACATCCACAGCAAAAGTGGTCATTGTATTACACACTTACCTGATTCACACTGTAGTCCATAGAATCCTGATGGGCAGTTACAGACAAAGCCAGTATTGGATGGGAAACAGGTGCCACTATTCTGACATGGAGAGCTACCACAAGGATTAGCTACATCTGTCAAGGTAGAAAATATCAAGAATTCAAACAAAGGACTTTCCTTGCATAATCAGAGACTAGGATAGGTCATTTTCAAGAACCATGCATTGCGCCAATATTTTACAGCCTTTTCAATATCTGTAAATAACTCTTACGTAAACCCTGCCAAGTTTTGTCTGATGTTAATAGAACATGTTACATATAACACGTATTGGTGATGCATAAACAAGTAAACAAAGACATTCCAGAGGTCTTCTCTTTTTGATATCCTTAATTTTATGGAAATCCAGAATAAAGTTGTCCCTTATAAATAATAATGTATGTATTCTTATCTTATTGAATCTATGAGAACCTTCCATATTGGCCCCTTGCATGCACATCATACGCGGCGACTGTGGTATACCTGTAAACGCCACATGGCCTAACATGCGAAAGCAAAACTGAGAAAGCTTTTTGTTTATATATGTGTTCACCTGGATCTTATTGTACAAGTAACGTACAAGATATTCAAGTACTTTGGTTTTTAAATGTCCCTCCATTTCATTTTAATTGCTTTCTCCCATTCCATTTAAACACAAAATATAAATAGTTTGGGGGATTTAGAACTTTGAAGTAAACTTGACAACTTACTGATTTCACAGTTTGATCCAGTGAAGCCATTGAAACATGTACACTCATATCCTTGTGTATTAGCTGCTGTAGAACACACTCCTCCATTAGAACATGGGTTATTCAGGCATGGATTGGTCATATCTAATCAAGGAAAATAAAATAACAACTTTGCTCAAAATCTTGGTAATAAGCCAAGTCCAACAGTTTAAATTAGAAAGGCCTCTTCAAATACAAATCAACATAACATGAAACATGAGCTATTTATATCTTACACATTTGGGTAGTTCCATGATTACTTCCATAACATACTAACCATAGATAACACAAACAGAATTTTCTGACTGATTTTTGAGACACTAAAATTTAAGCCATGTTGGTGTTACCCTCAACATGTGTGTGATAAGCAGCAGAAAAAAAACATTGACTACTTGGGTGGGATTCGAACCCATGATCAGCGCATTCTAGAACAGATGTGCAGTCATAGCATTCTAGAGCAGATGTCTTAAGCCATTAGACCACCAAGCAAGTCCAGTGACGAGAGGCCAGTTTGAATCTCCTAACTGAATTTTTAAAAGCTTTTTCATGCAATTCACCAATCACAAGGCCCAAAGGCCACTCGAGGTGTGGGCTACTTTTTGAAGGGATAGAAACCTGCCCAATGCGCAGAAACAAGACATGGCGAGATATAGCCGCAAGTCTCTCCACAGCACAGCTAAGAGAATATGGAGGGGTAAATGAGACAAACATAACTGCCTCTTCCTTTATTTGGCTGAAGAAATTATAGTTAAGTGTCTTGCTCAAGGCCACAAGTGTCTCGACCAGGATTTAAACCCAACTCTGATGACTTAGCCACCAGAAGTGCACTAAACCACTAGGCCACGACAAGCTACAATTGATGTAGTAATGCTTCTGATATTTATGGTTAATATTTAATGTGATCTGCTGTGGAATGCTATCTTTTGTAACTACAATAAGCTTATCTTAACCATTCCTCAATAGCATGTTTGCAAGTTTTCAAGATATATTTAAAGCAGTTAACATTTTCATGATTTCTACTTCCTCAAACTATTTTGGAGATAAGAGATAAGAAGACCCTTACCAATCTGACAGTTTGTACCGGTGTATCCACTGAGACAGACGCAGGTGTAGGAGCCTAAAGATGCAACTTCATAACAAGAACCTCCATTCTGACATGGCTGACTAGTACATGACAGTACTGTTACTGCAATCAACCAAACCATTATCAGTTAGTAGTTAAATATCAAAACATTACCAGCAAAAAATCATTCTCTGATTTGAAATAGAACCGGAAAGCTAAAGCAAGGCAAAGGCCTAATTTTAGATCAGTGGACAATATTGGCTTACAAATTTCATGTGCAGAGCCAGACTTGACTGATTACCAATGATAAGCAATAGGCAGTACTATTTTGGCTGGTATCCTATTTCTCCAAATCCCATTTTTGCTGTTGTTACCACATTTTTGTAAAATGGTTGCTTTAGATAATGATGCTACTTACTCCAGGATTCTATTCTTACAATCAGTATTTTCTGGGTGGAAATTTTGTGTAGCTGTGCAAAAGGCCTTGTTTTTGACTGCAAGAGGTAGATTAGGGGTCATACCTTAGAAATAGTGTGTAAACCAGATGCAATTAGACTTCTAATAAAGCAGTTAATATACAACTTTGTGAGGATTTTTTTTGACAGTTTTACAATGTAATCAGCATAAGATATTTGCTTGGAAATTTTTTATTGTTAATGTTTTGAAATTTGTTTGTACTCTCAAAATGGAATTAGTAGTGCGCCCTCTTGCTGTCAAAAATACAGCCTATTAGGAAATCCTTAGAAACACAAACAATCATGCAAACAAATGAAAATTCCACACTAACCCATGCTAACCATAGCAACAACTATAAACAAAAGACACTGCAATATAACCTAGCCAACAACTGTTACCAGGATACCAACAGATTCAAACATAGTATGGCTATGACACATGGTTCAGACAAGCTTTTGCATAGCAACGTCAAGTCTGTACAGTCTGGTGCCTCACTGTGCCATATACATTCAGTGACAAATCTGCTATCAGGGTTTGCTTTCAGCTTACCCAAACCATGTCAAAGAAACACCGTCTTTAGTCTACAGAATTTAAAATTGATCATCAACAAAGTTCTTAGTACCCAAACCTGCCTCTTACCAGGGATCTCACAGTTGGCTCCTCCAAACTCCTGAGTGCAGAAACACACATACTGATAATCAGATCCTACCACAGTGTTGAAGCAGTACCCTGAGTTCTGACATGGAGAACTGCTGCAGCGATCTGGTTCTGATGGGAGAATTCAAATCAGTTAACACCAAGTAACAAGGGCACCAGACTCTACTAGTTAGTAGTATACTCCTGCTGTTGAATTGTAATCTAAATCTGATGCCAATACCAGTAACAAGCAGGAAACTGCAGATGTCTAAAAAAGAGGAAAGTGCTAGGCACAGCACAACTTTGTAAAATGTTTTTTTGATTTTCAATGGCACAGCTGAGAAACCAAAAATTGAGGAAATCAGCTGACCATCTGGAAAACTGCATGTCTGATTATATCTAACTGGCATCTCTTAAAGACAGACATCCATGTCATAATAATGATCAACTATGAATATCTAGAGCATTAAAAACAAGTGAACGATGTGCAACTTTAGTCATAGTTTGTGCAGATTTTGAGACACCTCAGGTATTGTGTCAAAAGGACCCATAGTGTAATTTACCATGATAAATCAATACAGGGATGCACTTAATCGTGTTCACATTGGTCTATTTTGGGGTATTACTAACCGAGGAAATGGGTAACTCGACCACTTTAAGTCCAGTGCGAACAGCCCTGGAAAATTTCACCCAGGTAACTTAACCGAGTTCAATGGGTAGTTTAACCAGCCACCTTCTGCCCAGGTAAACTAACCTGGTCAAACTAACCAAGCCAAAAAGTCTAGTGCGGCGGTAAAACCGATCAGTAAAATACCAAATCCAGTTCGCACGCACAAAGGCATGGTTTGAAGTCGGCTGTGCGATGGTCGCGCGAGGGTAAAATCAATGTATTACACACTTTATAGTCAACGCAGTTGGTTTATTTCACCATCGGCTCGGTTAGTTTACCCACGTCAAATAATCCAATTGCGGACACCGGTAAGATTTACCCATTGGAAGCTACCCATGGTCTCGGTTAAATATTAATCCAATGCAAACGTGGCTTAAGTCTGTATAGACCTTTCCATTAATGATAAACAAACCATGTTGGTTGGCATGGACGGCCAAATGTAGCAAAACGTTCAAGTCTTGTTGACAGACGTGACCAAATTCAACATTTTTGCAACTTTCTATTTAAAGAAAATACATCCCGTTGTAGGTTGGTTTGTTTTCAACAAATTCTTAACAATTTCTGAATATTTGTGTAACATTTTTGCAAACTGTGATTATCTGTTTTGGCTTAATGGATTGATGGCTCCCCGTAGTTTTTCCATCTTGGTTGGCGAAAACTTGGGCTGTGACGTTGCAAAAGAAAGGTCTATAATGATGGGAACACAACTCAACACTCAAACTTTCTTCAGGTGTTAACATTTGTTCCAAAGGTTTCAGTGTTAAACATTGTCTCAGTGCTGTTAAACTGAATGGGGTTTTACATATAAACTGTTATCATTATTTTTGCTTAGGTCCAAATGTGAATCAGCTTACATGAGCCACCTTGCAATCCAGAATAATTTGATGCAGTAATTTTATAACTTAGCTCCATCAAAAACTAAGTTGAGGCATATTATGAGGCACATGCATTCCTTTCACATTTTTTTTATGTTCAAATTGTTTAACTTACAAGTGGTGCAAGGTTCAAGAATGTCTAGCTTCCACCTTGCAGAGACTGAAACCCTACAAATATGGTTTACAACTATAGATCGTATTATAACGCTAGAACCCTAAAACAGTAATAAAAATCACACACTTACCGATTTGGCAGGTAATACCTGACCATCCATCCACACAGGCACACCCATAGCCGGTACCCGTAGTGTAACAAACTGCATTATTCTGACATGGAGAACTACTGCATGGATTGACTACTAAAAAAAACACACAGAAATAACATTGGTTTTTATAGCCTTATTCAAATCTCACGTAACAATGGTGAGATAGTAAATTAACAATCCCCATTTCAATTAGTTGAGAAAATGATAACAAATCATGGTAAATATATAGGCAGCTACCAATTGAAACCTTAAACACTGCTTTCTGAAAAAAGGCACAATGTTAATACTTTTTAACCATTCCTGTAGTTTTAAACAGATAGTTTAAATGAAAGTTTGATGAAGGAGGTCATATTTCAAGACCACAATAACCCATATTATTAACAAACAAATTCCTGCATATAACTTTTTTTCCCCCATTTTCCTTTTTTTTCTTTTTGTTTGCCATATGCTGTCATCATTTTCTTAAGATGCAGAAAAATATCACAAACAAGTCTACACTCTTTAATATCAAATTTTACATAAAGTAACAATCTACACGGGTCTTCCAAGCACTAAAAGACATCTTGAATTTCCTGTAATATGTTTACCTGTTTCACAATTGATGCCTCCATATCCATCTTCACAGATACACACAAAGGAGTAGATCAGTCCAACTACACTAGTAAAACACTCTCCATTATTCTGACATGGATCACTGGCACATGGTGTGGGTACTAAAACGGAAAACACCACGTTTCAACAATAATTAGTCATCTTAAATCACCCCAATTACCTGAAACTCAATCCATTGCAGTTCAGTTCAGTTCAATTTTGTTAAATACAGAAATTTATATAAATGTATTGACCAATCACAGCATTGGCTATGTCACCACTGCCACGTGGGCAGCACAATCTGCTTCTCTTCAACGCCAGACTGCTCGACATGAACACGCGCTATAAGTACGTGCACGTATGTTTACAGTTTCCAATAGGATTTTATCCAGTCGGACTTTTGTCAGACTTTCGGTTGCGTAGCCAAGGCTGTGATTGGTCAACACGTAAAGGGGCGGGGCTCAATAGATTGGTCTATTATCCATCCCTTTTCCTTCATTTAAGTAGGGCAGAACATCACAATTTTTTTTTCTAAAAATAAAATAATCCAGCTATTTTCCCCGTTTTTCCCCAAAAATGAAATATTAGAAGTTCTTAAAGGCAAAGTATACCTTTGGTTTTTTGAACCGTACGTTTGCCTTAATGCTATATAATTGTAGATATATACCATAAAACTAACCTGTGTAAATTTCATTTCAAAAGGTGGCAGCGTTTTTGAGATATCACCAAAAATCTGGAGCGGTTGTGTTCACGCAGAAGAAGTATCCGTCATTGGAATACACATTCTGAGAAGCGTTACGGCCATAACGCTTCTCAGATTCAAATTTTTGGGTGATAAAAAGTGATATATTTCTCCATAACTGCAGTACTTCGAAGTGAAACGTTTCTCAAAATGCATTATACTATCCAAAGCTGCTGTACTTCTTACCAAGTAAGTTTTTATTGCCAAAAATTTTCAGAGTCATTACCAAACGTATGCAATGCCTTTAAGCTAGAAGATAAATCCTGTGAGAATGAGACTTACGTATTTCACAGTGGGTTCCAGCATATCCAGGGTGACAATCACAGATATAGCTATAAGATATAGCAGACCGGTAGCATGAACCTCCATTCTCACATGGGTAGCTTAGACATGGGTTTACCACTGTTCAAAATAACAAGAACATTTATTTCAATAATACAATTTCCCTAATGACCAAACAATCATTGCATCTTCCATTGCAATGTGTACACAATTTGTATCCATTTTGAGTTTATGTTAATTTAGGGAGCTTATTTTAAACTCAGGGACTTTGCCATTGACTGCCAATAGCAAAGTCCCTAGGTTTGGCTGCAGGGCGGGAAGGTCAAGTATAGGCATTTCTATTAACAGTGATCTAATCATAGCTATTAGAGTCAATACAATTGATCCAGACATGGATTTAACATAAAGCAATAAGAAATAACACCGCTGGTATTTTCACCAGTACTAGAAAGCCAATAATTGTATGTCAACCTTTTCACTTAATTTTTTTTTTTTTTTATGGAAGTCGCCAGACACACAAGGCCAGTAAGCCACTCGAGGTGTGGGCTACAAATCAACTGTTTTGTCCAGGGGCCGTTGCCACCTACTCCTGGGGCTGAAACAGAGTTACCCCCTTTACAGTCCGTAAGGATGTAGGCTTAGGTATCATCTATCAGAAGCCTGGCTGGTAGAGCAGAAGGCTCTACCTCCCCAACTTTTATGAAGCAATTATGGTTAAATGCCTTGCTCAAAGACACAAGTGCCATGACCGGGACTCGAACCCACACTCCGATGACTCAGCCACCTATGCTTTGTGCTCTTCCAAAATACACCCCATGATCAGCAAATAACGGATGGGGTAGTTTCAATTAAAACTGTTACCTTTTTCTCAGACTTTTAATATGACTATCTTAAGGGAAGGAATAAATGTGAATGTCATACTTACATGTTTCACAATTAGGGCCTACATAGTTATTGACACATGAGCATTCATAACCATCATCAGTATTGAGACAGACGCCATTGTTCTGACATGGTGAACTCAGGCATGGAAGAGATGCTGTGGAGAGGGAAGGTAGAGATTTCAGGAGATAGATATATGAATGCCTTTGCTTTATATCGACAAAATAAATGATACTAGACTTTTGTGTTTAACTGATCAACATCATGGTTGAGAAGCCAAGATTCCAGCATGGCTGGTAATGATTCTTGTGACCTTAACCAGTTGGTGCCGGCTGACATGTATCCATGAAGATATTTTTCAAGCCAGCAAACGTGCGGCATTGAAACACACCATTGTGTACAATCGGTATACCGGAACAAAGGTAGCTTGCACAGAGCACGCACACGCCGTCTAACGCTTTGTTCCACCCACACGAAGAGAAAGTATGGTCTTGAATATTTTGCCAATTTTTGACTATTGTGCGGTGGTTTTTGTGCAGACCCTGATTCCAGACCTTTGTCCTATTGTTCCAAGAAGAGAATTATGAGGCATCGAGAGGCTTCCATCATTGTTTGTTCATTGTATTTCGGCTCAATGGAGGTAAGTCAGAGTGAACCGGGCATCAAGCCATGGTTCCAGGCTTAGTACCAATCCTATGCCGTGGCTCACGGCCAAGATTTTGCAATTTACGTTGCAAGAATTTGACATTTTCTCAGCAGAGAAAACAAAATCACGGTGCAACACAGATACTTTTTTTTCCTCTATCTTGGCTTTGTCAAGTCAAGGTTTCTTTGTGCCAGCAGTACTCTAAAAAAAAAAAAATGATTCCGGCAACTCAGAGAAAATATTCCTTACAGGCTGGATGGGAAAAAATGGAAGAATTCCAGCGGCAACTGGTTAAGAGAGACACTGTATCATAATTGCTTTGTCCTATAAATGGGAAGTTAAACTATAGGTCTAGTACTCTAGGATGGGAAATGCATGTAAATGAATTGAATCCAGAATACTTATTATGGAATACAAGGAGTTTTATAACCAGCATCTCTGATAACAGGATTCCTCAAGTAATAGTGACTAAGTTGGCTCTTTCAGGCTTTACCAGAAATCAGACTAAGTTGGAGACTGGACTGCATTTCAAATATGAACATAATGCAAACAACCTGCACCATATGCAGCAATTTTTAAACTGAATGCATAAGTACATGAAAACAAATTTTAATTCATCATTTACTATCAAGAAATGTTAACTTACTGAAGACTTCACAGTCAACTCCAGCATAGTTTTCAGGACATACACAGGTGTAGGCAGAGCCACGATTAACACATGTACCATCATTTATGCATGGTACACTCAGACATGGATTAGCTACACAAGAAAATGACATGATCAAATTAATCATTTTTCAATGTTGAGTTTACTTACTTCAGAGACATTTTTAAGACTGAAAGTTTTACAGCTCCGGTAATTAAAGTGAGTAAAAGGTTTTTACAAAAAAACAATCGAAAAAAAATCAATATAAACAACGAAGAAAAAGATAGAGGGTGGGACTAAAGAATGGATGGTATGGGTTTGTCAATTCCAATAAAGCTGATTAAATCTAGAATAGTGAAGACAGCCAGTCAGTGTGCAACCATCAATGACAACCCAATGACACCCAGCCAGTTATAGTTGCAGTGCTACAATAATACTTGGAATATGTCACCTGTTTTTAAAAGTCTTTGTATGTTGTGCATTTATGCAAATATAGAATACTAAACTAAACTGAACTGTACTGAATTAGACACAAGAAGATTGATTGCATTAAACTATATCAGATACACATAAGAATAGACCTTGCACGTCTCGCTTGATATTAAAAACAAAATTGTGAACCCTTGGTTTTCTTCAACATTGCTTTATAACATGGGAAGGAAACAAAATGTTGTGCACCGGCCCAAACATTCCAATACCCATGATTTGCAGTCTATAAATGTGTGGTTAAATTAACTCATTTATTGAAATTCTGTTTTGTTTTTTTAAGTGCAAATCATTCAATGGATGGTCCAAGGTAACTTACGATACTGGCAGTTGGTTCCACTGTAAAGGATAGGACAATCACACTGGTACTCCTCAAATGTGTCATGAATAACATGACGACACTCTGCACCATTCTGACATGGGTTACTAGCACAGGGACTCTCTGGTATTGGATGAAATCAAATCAAGCAATCAGACAAGATTCCTGCTCAGTTGCATATTAACATGTACCCCTACAGGTGTGACACTTGAACTCTTCAAACACAACATGAGATAAATACCCAGCCTCCTCAATGAACATGATCCATCAAGTACAGAAGAGCTGCTTGATGAGGGTGACCTTCTGAGCATAACTTAGGGTCTGTACGAGAGACCCTGCCTCAAACCATCAGAAGCCAGTATCGGGTCGGTAACTAAACATTCACACATGTCAACATGGTACAGTATATCAAAGCACAGGGTGTTTGGTTTGCAAAACTGAATCAATTAATATTTGAGTGACTGTGACGATGAATTTTGATGGTAACTGGAACAGATTTGGTTCAATTTGAAAAGTGCATGACAAGATGTCAATGATGATACCATGGATAAAGGTCTACTCTGTTCATGCACAGTTTCTAAATAGTAACATACAAATCAAGAAATTCACCAATGATTGATAAACTCTACAAAAAGTAGATAAATACATAACCAATTGAAATTCATATTTAAAAAGGAAAAAAGAAAAAAAGAAATATCCATGTCAGAGATGTGCGACATTTCATTCACTTTTTTCACATTGTTCTATAGACCTGACATCAAAACGTTTCTATAAATAATGCAACTTTTTCACTTTTTCACAAATTTACGGAAAATAAATAAATAAAAAATAAATGTTTTTAGCTTTTCTGACTTATTATGCACGCAAAATTGTAATACTTGATTTCTGTTTATGGACCAACACTTCATCAGAAATGCAGGACAGGACTGACATGGAATAAATGAGGGAGCAATAAGTTTAAATCTGGGGCTCCTAACAAACCAATATGAAGTTGTATTTACCAAGTTCACAGTTATCTCCATAGAAAAACCCTGTGCAGTAACACGTATAGAAAGAGTTGGAAGGGGAACACACGCCACCATTCATGCAGGGATTACTGGAACATGGCTCATAGGTCACTAAGATCAAAATCAAGAGCATATTACTGGCTAAAATCAGTCTAGAATAATGACTTTATTGTGTGCATTGAAGCAAGAATCCATCACCAGAAATATCATCACAATTAAAGGATTGATACAATGTTGATACAAAAGTTTGTGATCAAACGTTTACCATTCTATATATCTAAACACCAACACAGTTGAACTTTCATGCTAACATTGATACAAACTTGTTTTAAAACAAGATATCAAATGTTCACTGAAAGTAGCTTTGGTACAATAACCTGAAGAACTGTCTGTTTGCACTTTGTTTCCTAACTGCAAAAGACTTCTAGATACAGATATTTGCAGCAAAACATGCAACTATTAATGAGATTTTCTGACAAAGTCAATCACTTTAACTTCAACTAACATTCAAAGGTTAGTATTTATCATACATCTCTCCAAATCAAAAGGAGTGTAGTAATTCACAAGCCAATGGTGTATCAATGAACCATTCCTTTATAGATATAAACCAAGCTGCAAAAACCTCAACTATTTAAAATGATTTACAAGCAGGATTTGAAAATGTATGGGGGAAAAAATCAAAAATTACCTCAAAGAGAGAAATAATAAAACAGCAACAAAAAGTAAATATTTTAACAAAATCTCAATTTGCTTCAACTGAACAGCTTGGTGCATCAGGTTTTAACCTTTGACCCTCTGGATGTATAAACAATCGGCTTTGCATGTAATCAAGGGCAGTCAATACAGATATGCACACTTTATCTTCAATGTTGTATATAACTCACCAAACCCTTGGCAGAGTGTACCAGCCCAACCAGGTGTACAGTCACAAATGAAAGCTGTGTTAGCATTCTGTAGTATACATGTCGCTCCATTGAAGCATGGGTCACTGGCACATGGATTATCAAAACCTACAACAAACAAAATTGTCAACTTTTCATTGCATTGATCTACCTTTTCCTAAATCATCTTGAACCAAACCCTTTACCCAAGTTCACAACAGGTAGAAGTGTTCCTGTCCTAATAAAATTTTGTGATAATACCAATTCATAATCAGCCCTTTCTTTTGAACTGATTGATCAAATTCAAACAGTACATAGATGTGCATTTCTGGAATTACGACTTCTGTTGTTCAAGTTACAATCTGTCATAAATAAGATCATTCATGAATGCAGTTGAACCAAAAGCATTCACCCCAAGATTATACCTGAATCATTCTTAACCCAACAGATTTCTGTTTTACCATACAGTTATACATTATAAGAGCTGGAGGGAGCACTCACTATGTCACGCACAGAACTCTGCTGACAAACCATGGGTGAAAATCCCTATGGGTCAATTGCATACGAATGTCCACTTAAAGAGTGTTTGCTGTGTAAACTGACCAGTGTGATATGGTTGGTCAGCAACACTGTTTCAATGGGCAAAAATGCTTTATGGCTGGCCGTGTCGCATGGTTTTGTATGCCCTCTAGTTCTTATATAACACTATGGTTTTACTGGTAAACATTGGAACTCTGATTTGTGTGACTTAACTTGCCAAGCCATGTCAGAGTATCTGAGGTTCATTTGACTGTTGAGTCCAGAGTTCTGAGATTGATCTATCCGACACAAACTCACCGAAAGTACACTCATCACCAGTCCATCCTGGTCGACATTTACACTGGTAATCTGCACCTACTTCAGTACATGTGCCTCCATTCTGGCATGGGTTACTGTTACATGGTATCGCTACAGAACAAAAAGTCAAAACATTTTATTTGAATGTAATGGAAGAAAGCAGATAATGGTGGGTGCTTGAGTGTATTTATATAGAATATGCACGGTCAACTTTAATTTACACCACTAGCACTGACATCAGATGCCACTACTGTCTGGTCAATGGTCTGCAGTTTTTTTTAGTCAAAATGCATGTACAGATATGGTGGGTATCTAACAACGTATATGTTGCCTTAAATGAGTGCACAGTAACACACAGATATCTGACTCACAAAATGGTGCAAACAAGATTTATCTTGGATGGTGATGTGAGGCGAATTAGGTCAATAAGTGCAACAGAGTGGTAAACTGTTGGTAAGTCAATGTGTCATATGCACACACTGGTTGTATGCACAGACTTTTTGCTACTTCAAGCCCCAAGCTGGCATTCATTTGTGCATAAAATTACATTTTTAATGTAACCATAAGTCTTTGCCAAGATACCTACATATCATAGGCAAGCACTAGCTCAGTGTATCTCCTATGGGGTTACATATCATAGGCAAGCACTAGCTCAGTGTATCTCCTATACCATGATTGGTGCCAGTGTGGGAAATGTTGATATTATCAGAATTACAGGTAAAATGACCTTCTACAAACCTTTGCAGCATCCCCAATTAATTTGAATATTATTGTTATTTCATATTACAGCTGTTTTTAGCTTTAATTGGATTGATGGAAGATCTCAGGATGATTAAGGTGCCATTACATTCTTACATACAATACAGGTTTCAGAATCAACTCAAGATGCACAGACTGTTTGAATGTGCTCCTAACAGTGTAATGCATCATGTTCTAATCTTTAATCTTCTTGTGTTCCAAAAGTTGAAGCCACGAACGGCACAAAGACCCCTGAATTTAGTTTTTAGCAGTTATCATTTTGTACTGTCCATTATTAACACAGCTTGCTCTTCCACAGTCCATAAGTAAATACTTGATTTAGTGAATTATTCAGGGAGAATTTGATAAGATAAGATTTTCAAAGGATTGATTGGCAGGGAGGATATGACTTACGTATTTCACATTGATCTCCAATCCATGGCACTATACAGGTACAGTTATACCCACTGGGCAGTAGGTGACATATTCCTTCATTCATACATGGCTTATTGTAGCAATAATCCTCTAGAAAACAAACATCAATTATTACATCAAATGCTTGAATCACATTGTTGACTCATGGTTTCAGCTTGGATTCTGGTAGTAAGAACCTAAATGTTACACCAGTTTTACCCTTACATCGATGTGTTATCTCAGAGCAGTGCAGCTGAAAAATTACCGAGGTGGAACCGGGAGGAATGTTTTATCACAACTCAGTCTTTTAGGTCAATAAACAAACCGTGCTGATTGGCATGGACGGCCAAATTTAGCAAAACATTCAATCTTATTGACAGACATTGTGACCACATTCAACATTTTTGCAAACTTTCTATTTAAAGAAAATACATCCCATTATTGGTTGTTTTGTTTCCAACAAATTCAACACTACTTTTTAATATTTGTGTGACATTTTTACAAACTATGATTATCTGTTCATGCTTTGCATCGATGGCTCCCTGTAGTTTCCCATAACCCTGGTTGGTAAAAACTCGGACTATGAGGCTGCAAAAGAAAGGTCTATACTGAATCAATCAAACTTAGGCCAAACCGGCTAGCTGAAGGATTTTGGATTAATTAGGGATGATATGTTACCTATTTGACAGTTGAGTCCAATGTAACCAGCAGCACACTGGCAAACATATCCATCCATCTCTAGTTTACATGCTGCTTCATTCAGACATGGATTACTCACACAATAATTCACTGAAAATAAAAACAAATGTTTGAGTGGATGACAGAAAAGTATATCATGCACTAGGCTGTAGGCCAATGTGCAGTTCAAATGGGACACAATGACCCACTTTGTCATTCTCTACAAGAGTGTTCTGGATTAAAAAGAAAGAAGACAATTCCATTAAACTTCATACATTTTACAATACTAGAAAACATGACACAAAAATTGCGTTTTCATTTTTCTCTTTTCGGGAGGTGATATGAATATATTTCTTAAACTCAGAATTTTATTTTCTTTTTAAATTAACATAATTGTTACAGTCTTTACGTTACGTGTAAATGTGGCTTATTTTGTTCTTTGTTTATTTTTTACTTGTGTAATTTTTAACTGGAATGTTGATGTAATGCGCCCTCATGCAGGCTGGTCATGGAGAGAGTGCAATAAAAATTCAATAAATTAGTCACTATTGTTAGAATAAAGTGTAGGCCCCCTACTACGCCTTTTTTGGGAGCTCAATATGAAAATACACAACAGCGACTAACTTTGAGTTTACTGGAAGAAAAGTGACAAATAAACTGACTTGGAACATAATAACATAAAGTATGGTTGAAAAACGAAAACTGACTGATTAGAACAAGCTAATCTAATACTATAGGGGGCTTATGTGTTACTCACCTATTTCACAGTATATTCCTACATATCCACTGGGACATGTACAGATGTAGCCATCTTCCAATAACTGACATCCGCCATTGTTTAAACATGGCTGACTGTTGCAGTGGTTCACTATCAAAACAACAACAATAACACAATGCTTAATTAACTCAACTACGTACAACATCTATGACATATTATTGTGCATGAATTAGTTTTATCATACAGGCTGTCATTTTGGGAAATTTGTTTGCAACAGAGAGTACTACTTTTTAAGCCCCTCCCCCCCCCCCCCCCCGGTCCCCCAACCCAAAATACTACTCATCAACATTGTTTGTGCATGTCAATATCAATACGTGTATTCATGAAATGTTCTTAACACCCGCTCCTTTCCAACATAATTAACATGATTGCTTGCCAGATTTTTGCATATTTTTGTTCTTATTTTGTTTTTGTTTTATCTGTTGATTCTAATGCAGAATATTCTCACATTTATAAATGTCTTCTTAAGTCATACAGAGCCCCACTTTTATACTTTTTGTGTGACCGCAAAAATTCTGAAAACTTTTGACAGCCCCTACAAGGGTTTCCAAGGTAACGCAGCCAGTCTGCAGCCAATCTGGCTAGAAACACTGGTTTAACGATAAGTGTTTTGGGTTCTTTTACGTGCATTACACAACACATGGGACCTACAGCTTAACGTCCCATCCAAAGGACAAAGCAATTATGGTCAAGTGTCTTGCTCAAGGACACAAGTGTCATGACTGGAACCCAAAATAGGACTTGAGCTCTATGCACAAGTCTGCTCAGCGACGAAACCTCCATAGCACCAAATAAGAAATAGTTACATGAATCAAGTGTAGAACTTAAGAAGAGTCCCATCATCAGATACAACATAAAACCAAAAAAATGCTACAATGAGCTAAACAAGTGAAATACTATTTGTCTAAAATAATAAATATAGTCAATGGAATGTAATGGGTAAAATGGATCACTAAAGATCACTAAAATTAGTAACAGAACAAAAAGCAATGTCAATACAACTTAGTAGGTTTCATTAGATTTATTTGAATGTTAGATTTACTGTACTTACCAATGTCGCAGTTGGCTCCCACAAAGCCGTTAGCACACGCACATGCATAGGAATCATTGATGAGTGCACATGAACCTGTCACACATGGATTGCTTGCACAGTGGTCAGCTATACAAACAAAATAACATCAAACGGAAGTTAAAACAACGGTGACTAAATGTTGCAGGTTGATTTCTTTGGACCTTTGTTTGAATAATCCTCAGACCTAAGCCTCAGATATTGATTGGGTTTTAAATTCCTGCCTAAATACGTTTTTTTTTTCTTCATCTTTTGAAAACTTTTCATAAGAATGAAAATCAGTGAAATCAGAAAATGCTATACTCCACCGAGAGGGTTAACCAAATTTAAAATAACAATAAAGCGAAAGACTTAATAAAAAAAAACATGCTACATAACTAGAAAACAATGAGACAAGGAGAGAGGTAACTTACTGATTTCACAATCTGATCCGAGATAACCAACATCACATTGACAGCTATAACCATTAGTTACTGGCTGGCAAGTTCCGCCATTCTGACATGGATCCTCAAAGCAATAGTCAACTATAGGATCACAACATCAAACATAACAGCATTAATTCAAACAGTTACAAGCATTTTTATTTATTTTGTTAATATGGACTTTCTAGAAAGAGTTTACATGTACATGTAATTCTTTGTGATTATTGTGTATCATGATTTAAATAAAACAAAACCATGAAACTATTTGTTTGACTGCTTAGAGCAAACAGCAAAATTATATAATTTTTTTTCAAAAAAATAAATATATATGGTTTTAACCAGCTTTAGAGAGTTTTGTTCTGTATAAAAGTTGCATGTTGTTTGATTATAGCTTGTTTACACCAGCACAGCTGCTGTGGCCACCACATGCACAAGCGATGTGTCAGCCGTGCTTATGTATCAATCAGTATGGAGGATCCTCAGTGCGTGTGTGTCGATACGCGCATGCAGTGTAGTGCAAACCACCATGGACGAGCTGCTCAGATTAGTGTATAATAACATTAGGATGCCATAAGTACAGGCTTGTGCACATAAATTACAGTTTAACTGAATTGAAATATGGTCACATCAGCATGCTACAAATAAGGTACCATCCCTTTACAATTATCTATTTCATCAAATGTTTAACGTCGATGAAGTGTTAATGAGGTCTGGCCTGTAACTTACTGTCATCACAATCTTTTCCTGTGTAGGGATCTACACATAAACAGAAATAACCAATGGCATCTGTGAGAAGCTGGCACGTTCCATTGTTCATGCAGGGTTTGGAAAAGCAGTGATTAACTGAGGGACAAGAAGAAGAAATTAAGAGTAAATTGACAAGGGTGAGCTTAACCACTGCAGAAAAGAAAATTGATTTCATATAAAACAAAAAACTGGTTCAAACTTGATGGAAGTTGCAAATAACAGAAAGTTATGAAAACAAAATCATTTCCCACAAACCATGACATTTAATGGAACTTCGATGGCATTGGGCAAACTTCTCTAGCTTAATTAACACATTGTTTACATTTTAACCTTAATGATGAGAAAGTTTGCAGAAAGTTTTCTTGTATTTGTGTTCCTTGATCAAAATGATAAACAATTAAATTTGAGCTCCTTCAGAGAAATAGGGTTTCTATATCAGGGTACATTTATCATATGCTGATAACTTTGAACTGTACTTTTATAAATGATATTATTTTTTATGCAATTTGCCCATCACAAGGCCCAAAGGCCATTCGAGGTGTAGGCTACAGAAAGGAAAGATATCTACCCTGATGCACACAAACATAAGACATGGCAAGATATAACCGCAAGTCTCTTCACAGCACAGCTAAGGACAGGAAGGGGTAAATGAATCCATTGCATGACAAACATGACTACCTCTTCCCCTATTTGAAGCAGTTATAATGAAGTGTCTTGCTTAAGGACACAAGTGTCATGACTGGGATTCCAACACACATCCTGATGACTTAGCCACCAGACCTCCAGTCTGATGCACTAAACCACTTTGATACAACACTCTACTTTGGTGCATTCAACTGTTACAATTTATAACATATGTGAAACAAAAAATGGTTTGCTGTTGTAAATTTCTAAATAAACTTTTTCAAAACCCACGACTAGCATTCCCAAAACAAAACTAGTAAAAAGTGTCAACTTACAGAATTCACAGTGAGTCCCAAAGAAGTCTACTTCACACCTACAGTCATAGCCATCTGAGAGTAGATTACACATTCCCTGATTCTGACATGGATCACTGCTACAGAAATTAACTGTTATAGGCATAAAGGTAACACAAGGTGGTATATTAGAACATATAAAAAGCAGTATCAATATGGTTGCAGGATTGTCACTTACTGTAATAGAGTTATTGATACAAATAGTTCCCGATAGATGCTATCTTTACGAGCAACTTGGGTTTGGGCTTTGAGCAGCGTCAAGCATTCTAATCATGCAAGGAATTTAACAAAACTCTGTGTGCCACACGTGGTGTTCATGCATAACACACAACTATACATTAAAAAAATGATGTTATCATGGACAACTTTACATTGTGTGACACCAAGTGGGAATTACCTACCGTACCCAAGGAAACATGCATCGTCAAATTTTCAATGTTAACAAGTCTGTCAGTGCAATTGCCTAGATTCCTTTTACATATTCACTTTACACTGATTGGACTAGTAGTTAAAACAACTCATCAAGAGACTTGCAGCATGATTTAGGTTGAGTGAATGGTGTGTGTACAAGAAATACTTTGTTCAGGTTTACAGTGACTGATTTATCCCATACTAGAAGAGGACCTTGCTTTATAGTTTAGTTCAGAAGAATTTCATGTTAGACTTGTATGCTTCAGGGTAATTGGGGTCAATCAAGTTTCTGGCGTTTGTTTATTTATCTACACTATTATTATTTCTTAATATGTCTCATTCCCTTTGGTAACAATTTCTACAGGATATCTTATTATTTCTTGTTTGTATATGAAGGGATTGAGATAACATCCCCATGCACAGCATACTGAAAGAAATACAGCAAATGTGAAGTCACTACATACAAGTGCATACATTCACAAACCATTCTCAGTTACTCATGATGAACAATGCACAAAATAACAAGGCTCACAGTGTGCTAACTCAATAAAAAACACAATCTACATAAAAGACATATTTTATTTATGGATTTGATTAGTCTTTATAAATGTGGACCTATACATAAGAACTAGATTTTCCACACAATGAAGGATCTTGACACACACTGTGGGCTTGCACAAGTCCATCAATGGTTTTCATAAAATAGAATATCTTTTTTTTCTAAACATTTTCAGGTCATTTTTTTTCAAATGAAGAACATTAAAGCGATAGCCTGAGAAAAAAAAATCAGCTCTCAGAGCAGTTTTCAATATAAATGGAAATGGTTTTCAAGTAAACCTTCTTAAAAAAACAACAATAACAAACGATTGTTCAACGAAAACTTGAATGTGTTGCATGACAAAGTTGCACACAATGTGTAAATATCTTCAAACTATCTCCCTTTTGGTTCAGACAACTCAACACTCACATGGCTGTGTGCATTGGACACAATTTAAGACACTTTCCCTGTGGGGGTATTCCCCTTTACAATAGTATTTTAGAGTCCACACAAAATGTTTCAAATCAAATAGTTAAGATATGAGTTTATGAGTTGATTTATACAAAAATAGTATTTCACAAAAATAACATTTCAAGTGGATTTTACTGCCGAGTCTGACAAAACAGATATGGTAAAAGTATGATACATCATTGTTTTTTGGAAGATTAAATTTACCCAAATCCTCTAGTTTTCATTAAAATTTAATACAGGGAAACTGTGTACAATTCAAAAATTTCAGTGACAAATTTATAAAAAAAAAATTAAAAAAAAACACTGAAACAACAGTTTACTCCTCCTAATAGTGCTTTGCATGTGTTCATATACAAGCCTATTTAGATTTGTCTAATCCAAATAAGAAATATTTCAGTCTGAAATATTTCTCAGGACATTTTGTACTACAAATTTATAAAAAGTTAGCTTTCAGATTAAAAATGTCAATTTATTTTATTTTTTTGTGGTAATTAACAATCATGTATCATGCTTTTAACTTAAAAGAATTTTTAAAAATGTGGGGATGGTACGAGCATGAAGAAAGGAAACAGAAACAAGAGGTGCATGCATACCCTCACAGTTCCGTCCGTTGAATTCAGGCAAACACTGACAGGTGTAGGAGTCGTTTATTTGTGAGCATGTTCCATTATTCAAACAGGGTTGTGAAATACAGGGCTCCATGCCTGAGGTGAGTGAGGGTGAGGTTAGGTGAAGTCATGGTGATGGGGGAGAAGATGAAATGAACGTGAAAACAAACAACAAACAATATAAGACAAAATCACTGCAAAAACAAGTGAGATTGAGGTCATGAGAGACAAAACATCAATTCAAGAAAATCACTGTAGAAGTTTCACTTAAAGTGAAATAGATATTGAGTGAAGTATTGAAAATATTGAATATTCAGGTTTTCTCATTTACCTCAATAGCTTTGGAGACTGGAAGTATCATATGTAATATTTACCAACATGTGCATTTAGATTAATAGTGGTGCTATATGATTAAGTGAATGAGCTATGGAAAAACTGGCCAGATATTGAGCAGGAATTCTTGGAGTTTGTTTATCACAGTGGACCTTATTGGCCATGCTATATAACTAAAAATGCAAACCAAATTTTCTTTTAGTCTTATGTGCATTAAAGTCAAGTAGATAAATTTAACAGAATCCATATCATGAAAAAAAAGAATCCACATAAATTCTGTATCAATTAAATTAACTTCTTGAAGCATAAATATAAAATAGATAAACACAGAAAAATTACAGAGAATACAGCAAACACCAACAGAGGTTATTCTTGAGTAGATTCTAAAAAGAAGACTGTATTAGAGTCAGACTTTACCAATTTCACAGTGTGTACCCAGGAAGCCATCTGTACACATACAGCTATAACCTACAAATGGCTCTAGATTACAGGTAGCTCCATTCTGGCAAGGATCACTGCTGCAGAAATCCTCTGTAAACAAAACAAAACATCAAAATAGCACACATTATTGTGTGAGTAGAAAACCATCCATCAATCAATTACCTACTCGCTTAAATTGAAACCTTTAGATGCCTTAACAGCAGCAATCTGCTTGCATCACAATGCCCCTAGTGGTGGAGAGTAACTGCAGTGTTTAACAAATATCGCCCAGTCAGCCAAAAAGGTCACTGTACAAGTCTCGTCTTGAATAAACAAGTATTCCATGTTTCCCATACCATCAACACACTGCCTGGAAATGGCACTTTTGCTTGGGGTTTAAACACACAAACCCGCAGTCACAGATAACATTGAAACCAAACCACTTTAACACCTGTTTCAGACTGGCGCTCCAGAGTCACGCCAAACCAAATTATTGAATGAAGTACATGAAAAGTTTGACATCTGAAACAGTTAGAAGTCGACAGATCAACTGTTGCAGTCGATTGGAGTGCCCTGCTCAGAATAACAAGTTAAGGGGACTGTAGAACAAAACAACTCTTGATGATAGTAACAGATCTTACCTATTTCACAATGGGTACCTAGATAGCCAGCTTCACACTGGCAATCATATCCCTGTCCATTAGTCCGTCTATTACATGTTGCATTATTCTGACATGGATTGCTGAAACAGTAGTCAACTGAAATGACAATAAAACAACCGAGAAATGAATGCAGAAAACACACCCATCAAATTCATGATCAAATGATATAAAAACCAAATGTTGAAGTTTAAACACTACCCCCATCCAGAACCCACTGTGGTATTCATAAGGGAATAAAAGAGTGGTGACCGAGGTCTTAAACGGCCATTTAAAACAGACAGGGTCCTGGCTGTGTGATTATCACACGGTCACAACCCTGCAAGTTTTTAAACGGCCGTTAAGATCTCGGTCACCACTCTTTAATATTTGAAAAGCGTAACAATGTAGGAAAATCCGTGAACATTTTCTGTTTTTTATTATTTATTTTTCAGTTCCTGTCACGTCCTCAGGCTCCATTTTGTGCTGTAGCCATATCAAGCTCTTTAAGTTTCAACGGGGTTTGAGTTGCTTACCAACTAATTATGGAGGGAGTTTATGAAATGGTGTAGTACCTGTGCCTAATGCACAGTGCGCGCTAAAAAGTGTGCAGTAATTTTGTCTTCAAAGATAGCTGATTTTTCCTATTGTTGATGTCATGTGCAATCAATCTTTACCTGACCAAATACAATAAATGGTTGGGAGGCTACGCAGTAACTATCTCCTAAAATCCTGTTCTTGAATTTGTCATGGATGATGGGGCATGGTTCCTTCTTACACTTACCAGTTCCACATCTCAGACCGAGGAAGCCATCTACACAATGACACTTGTACCCGTCTGAAAGTATCTCACATGTTGCTCCATTAAGACATGGATTACTGAAGCAAAAATCAACTACAGACATGAAGTGAAAAAATAAACCAAGATGGGATTAAATAACAGGATTACAAACTCAACATGATATCATTGTAACATCAATGTCTCTGTTTTGGAAAAAGGGTTATGTTGTTCTTGGTTCAGTGCATCAAGGTTGTATCTAATGCTACTGATTTTTATGTTTACACCTGAATGGAGATATAACCTCATAATCAATAATGGCCAATATAACTAGGGCCTGAGCCCAAGCTGAGCACAACACAAATCTGCTTACTAGAATAAGGTTACCAGCCTAAATACCATTTCACATGTACAATCAGCTGTAACTGGTATCCTGCTCAGTGTTGTTCAGCAGAAATATTGTTAAGCAATGTTGTGTGATTAAGCAGTTCTATGCCATAGGTCCCTGATCTCACAGTCCTGTTTAAACACAGAAACAGCTTGGCACACATTAACACCAGAAGGCTACCAAACAAACTACCATGTCATTTGTACCATTTGTGGCTGCTTTCCCACTTCTTATATCCTTGTTAGCTGAAATGTGCCAAAGCAGGTCTGTGAAATGTGGCCCACTTTGTTTCTTAACATGACCTCACTGCAATAGCAGAACTTGTATTCACTGTAGTAACAACCCTCTTATGGAATCAGATGTCTGGAATCACAGCTTAAGATACCATTATGGCATCCAAAAACTCCTGTCCTCACAAAAAATATGTTTAATTAATACATTTTAAAACTCAACCAAATATTTGCCCAAACAGTTCCATACCTTGAGCACAGTTGAAACCCAGGAACCCAGGTAGACATGTACATGTGTAGTTAGCATCAATATCTCCTAATATGATGTTACATGTACCTCCATTGTTACAGGGATTACTGAAGCATGGATCGGCTGTAAGATTCAAAGATTTCATTCATAGATATTATCATAGAATCAATAGAATCAATAGAATCAATAGAATCAATAGAATCAATACCATCTAGCAACAACTGACAGGGTACAAAAAGGGCATCAATTTTGTGTTGACCATAGAAATTCCGAAATTCATATCATAAAGTCGACCAATCAATATTACACTGACCAGTAAGTATTATTTACTACATACATAGATCCTTTCATTTCACTAGTGGAACACATTTCACGTGTCATCCATTATTTTGCAATGAATTTACTGCCGTGACCTTCAAATATTTATTATTGGATTGGCCTGTCCAGTATGGATATTTATTGGACGCTTCACAGCATCGTTCCCAAAATAATCATTCCCCACCCGTTTGTCCAAACAAGGCAAGGCACTGTCTACATGGAGTTGTTCACATTGTTTAGAAGTTCTTCTAAAAAAAGTGTTTAGAGTGTGGGGTGGACAAGTTTCTGTGTCTGTTTTGTGTTTATTTGGGAAAAAAATTAAATGACAAGGATCTATATGTGAGTTATATAAAATAAATACTGAATACATTTTGTTTATGCATTGTCACAGAATATATAATCGCTCGGTGAAATCTGGCTTTTCCGTTTCACTTGGCTTCATCTTCGGAAATGGAATAGTCCAGATTTCAACTACAAACTTTTGGTGACTTTAACTCATTTTGTTGAGGCAGTGTAATCTTGTAATAATAACAACAATAATACAGCGCAATTTGAAATGATCTTCTTTGTCAAATGAAATCACACTGCTAAATTAATGGTTGATGGTAGAAATACAAATCATTCACTAATATCATTCACTATTTTCATATCTAAGAAAATACTTCAAGGTTATAATGAAAGAGTACTACGTACAAATACTCCAAAAATGAACAGCATCAATTGATGAGCACAAAATGTTTGATGTGATATTGTGTCTTTAAGAAATAAAAACTGAGAGTGAAAACAAAGTCAGAAAAGACTCACAAGTGAAAAGTTTATAAAATATTTAAGTGAAACTTTGACAAGGGAGATAACCAAAAGGATAGATGAAAATAACTTTTCAAATATGGATGGTTTTGTTTCTTTTTACCTCCTACTGATTTCACTAAGTATCAATATAATCATACAATTAATCAAATCAGTAATTGTTTTCAATTCATGGAAGAACACTTTTTCTCATAAAACATTCCAAAATATTGCTACATTTTTAAATAATATCAGGAACTGTTGAGTTTTTGCATACCCTCGCAATTTAATCCAGACCATCCATGATTACAATCACATGAATAAGACAATCCATTCTCACGGCATGTTCCATTGTTCTTACAAGGGTTGGACAGACATGGCCGAAAGGCTGTGAGGAAATAACAAGTGTAATGGGAAAACAAAGTGCAGTGGTAACATACAAGGTGTTAAAACAATTGTAAAATGCTAACAGAATCAAACAAAACAGCTTTGTGACAAGGTTGTGGAGGTCATGCAAGTGAAACGTGGGAGAATTACAAATTCAAGGAAAACTTGAAAAATTAAGAAACATCCATTGACATTAATTGACAGCGTAAAACTTTACACCTGTCTCATGCTGAACAGGATATAATCACTACGAATATCTAGTACATACCATTGATAAAATAACAGATACATAATATGACTTGATTCCAAAATACATGAACAAGGTTTACGTTTATAGAGGCAGAACTGTTGCATGTCTGAATTCATTCAGAAATTGAGTTTTCAGCAAGAATCTGAAAAACAGGGTGTCAAAATTTGCTACAAATTGATGTCCAAAGTGACATTTATGGATGAAAAATAAAACATTAGGTCAAAAAGAAACCCAGACAAACCTCTGGCTAACTCCATGGTTTGAATACAAAATGTGTTTATGATATCAAACAATTAGAGTACACATTTCACTGAAGTTGGAGTAAGTCACACAATCCAATAGTTCTGAATGAAATTTTAGTCATCTTTTTGTGTGCAGTGACTTTTCTTATATGGAAGGTCATATTACATGTTGAAAAAAACAAACAGAGAAATCAGTTGGAAGTTGTGATTATTTAGTTTAGATTTATCAAGTAATCATTATTGCTCATTGCTAGTATATTCAAGTCATTTCCATCATTTAAAATTCATTACCAATGGTATATACTGATAAAAGTACAAAAAAAAGTAAACAAACAAAAAAGTTAGTGCAACATTTCAAAGAAAATTTCTCAAAAGCTGTGCAAAACACATGCAAAATAATAACACACAAATTATGAGTTCCATGCAAAGTTTTACAGATAAAAGAAATTACTACAATCAATGGACATGCAAGAAACTGAAAAACAAGGTGGGTTACCAATTTCACAGTTGGTACTCAGCCATCCTTCAGGGCAGGCGCACTCATACCCAGGGTCTGTGTTTGTACATGTTGCCCCATTCTGACATGGATCACTTAGACACGCATCCTCTGTAAATAAATACAGTGGATTACAAGGAGTGGAAAAGTATTTCAAATATACAGATATTTAGACATGCAACTTTGCAATTTCATTTAAAAATGATGGCCTAGCCAAAAAAACCTCTGTGCAATTTTGTTTCCCTTTAATTTTTTATGGCACTAAAGAGCAAAAAAAGGAAATTATATGATCAGCTGAAAAAATGAATTCCAGGTTTCTGGCAGAATTGCCTCTATCGGGGGGAATACTGTTGTGACGCTGTACCAATGAAGATTTGTGTTTCTAATAGACCCCTTACATATGACGACAAGACCTTAAACAGCGACCTCACTGAGGTCAAAGGATTGAAGACCTTTCATTGGCTGATAGTTATTTGTTGCAAGTGCGCCATGCGTGCTTCAATTTTGTTGGTCATCTGCAATGATTGATACACTTGTCCGTCATGTTCAACTATGTTGAAAACATTTGTTTATTGTTTTGATTACTCTTTTTGACTGATGACCAATCACAGCAACTGTCATACATTTTGAAAGTTTTCACATGATAAACTAAAGTTATATATATTTTTTTCAAACTACAACTCAAATAAAGTATTGACTTTTGCAAAAGTCTTACCAGCCAAAATTGTCTGTCCAAAATTTAGTTAATAGTGTCACATTTCAACACTACAGAGTTTTAAGAAAGGTAATTATGTTTAAATATGCATTTCTTCTATTTGATTGTAAATGTCAACTCCAAGATAGAGATCATTTTCTGACCTATTTCACAATTGGTGCTTGTCCATCCAGACTCACAGTTACACACATAGTTACTCAGACCATCCAGAATGCATGTTCCATTATTCTGACATGGGCTTGGCAAACATGGATCATCTGTAAGAAATTGAAAATCAATTATATCAATTCAGATGTATCTCTTATCCTCAAAATGCTTTTGATTATCAAAGGCTTAAATATGAAGAAGATAATAAATGATTAAGGGTACTGAGGTCAGTGGTTAGAAGTGTTTACTGCTACTAATCCATCTGTTTTAATGAGCTTTGAAGATTTTTTTGTCTCTGTGTGGTAAACACATTGCTGCTTGTTAGGTGCACATTTTCCCACCATTCACTAAACAGTGTGTGATTCGGACTGCTCAGTCAACTTTTTACTGATGGCATAAACAACACTTTAGTCAGGTGCCCTGAATGCTCAGTCATGATTCATACAAACTGAATCTCTCAAGAAAAGGGGCCAGACTTCAACCCCAGTGGCCCTGGCAAATGTATGCGTATTTTATGAAAGAGTAAGGTCATATTAGCATGCATTGGGATTAATTTTGCCAGGGTGGTATGAATATCCTCCCAACCTCTGGATCCACCACTCCTATCAAACGAGGGATGTACAGTGTATCTTATCTTTTGACATGCCCCATGATGAAGTAAGATATACAAGGACGAATATGAACTGCCAATGGTCTTACCAGCATGGCATGTATCCCCAATCCATCCACCTGGACATGTACAATTGAATGCAGTATCACCAAAGTATTCACATACTCCACCATTGGAGCAGGGATTGATGAAGCAAACATCCTCTGTAATCAGTAAATCAATGATATTATTATTTCAAGATAACTTTATTGGTAATAATCTATATACAAATGATTAGTGTCCATCTGAAAGTTCACTCATTATAAACTTCATCCCAGTAACAACCCCCAGAAAAATATTTCTGTGTCAAAAACTGCTATAGTAAAAATAGCATTTAGATCTCACAAGTCACTAATGCTTTCTCAACAGCTGCAATTGAACTAAGCCCAATAAAATATGAACGAGCACATGAATCCTGAAGAAACAAAACTCTTTTTTTATTTGTGTCACAAAAATGTAAACACCTAATTTGATTTCACAGGTTGGATTGTATGGTGAGTTTATTTTAAACTAGGGAATTTGAATAGACCTTATGCATTGACATCATCACGCCGCCATCTTAGAAGT
The DNA here is from genome assembly GCA_911728455.2 of Marthasterias glacialis. Lineage (NCBI taxonomy): Eukaryota > Metazoa > Echinodermata > Asteroidea > Forcipulatida > Asteriidae > Marthasterias > Marthasterias glacialis. The sequence continues at coordinate 6,784,029 of OU452234.1, read as the reverse complement.
AAAACTGATGATGAAACAATGGAAAGCGCATTGTTACGTACACGTGGTGCACAGAATCAGCTAATGAGCTACCTTCTTTTGACCTCAGAAAGAAGGGTGCCCTACTCAAATGACGTCATGTGCATTTGGTCTATTAATTTACTCTTCCAGAAAACAATGATGTACATACCTATTAATAATAGTGTCCTTTAAGATCAATACTGTACTAGGAGAAGCCAGCATGGTTCCGACATTCGTTAAAAAGGAATTGCAAATGACATTGAGATGATGGTGAATAAGTAAGAGATCCAAGTCAGTCTTATCTTGATGAATATTGTTTATAACTCACCAATTTGGCACTCCGTCCCTCGCCATCCCCCTACACATGTGCAGTTATAATCACTGGTTCCATCAAAGTTGAAGCATGTGGCTCCGTTTTCACATGGGTTCTTTACAATGCAAGGGTTTGCTGTGAAGAAATCAAAATAAACATGAATTAAACACTCAATACAAGATTAAGACTGTTATTCCTGGGCCATCTTCAGTCAAATATAAGGTTGCTATCTACAGGGAGTTGTCCAGGTTATTTAGAGTTTTTTTAAAGAGTTTTTAGAGTGTGGGGTGGATGAATTTCCATGTCTATTTTGTGTTTATTGTATAAAAAATTCAAATGACAAGGATCTATGTGTGAGGTATATCAAACAAATATTGAATGCATTTTGTTCTTGCATTGTCACAGAATATAATCACTCGGTGAAATCTGGCTTTTCCATTTCACTCGGCTTCACCTCCTGAAATTGAATAGTCCAGATTTCACCTTGTGATTACATCCTGTGACAATGCACTCAGATGAATTCACTATTTGTATAATGTAATACTTACCTATTTCACAATTAGTACCAGAGTATCCATCAATACATGAACATGAATAACCATCAGACTCTACAGTACAGTTTCCTTCATTCTGACACGGTGCAGATAGACATGTATCAACTGTAACACAAACAAAATGAATCAACATATCGTGACAATCACACAGGTTAGTTCCCTACTCGTACTCAGTCTCGTGTGGACATATCGTAGTCGAGTCATGTGGCTATCTGATCTGCCTTGTTGAGACTTCATACTCAGCAGTTAGTAATGAACGCTGATAGTCAAATTGACTTCCACAATGTGGAAAAGATCAACAGGCAATACTATAGGCCTTTTCACCCTACGAAAATCTCTGTGTTGGACAAGGGTCCGATCCTTTTCACACTATAACATTTCAATCTGGCGTTGACCCGTGTAGAGCGTTTGATCCATGTCAAAACCAACAATGCTCGGGAGGTGGGTTGAGAGCTCTAGATCCATATTGAACATTCCAACGGTGTCCAAAGCTGTAGTGTGAACACTCTGGGGTTCATTTTCCATCTGTGTTGAGTGCGTGGTGCCATCCAGCATGCAGCAGACATGTCGTGGTGCAATGCAGTATGGGAGTTTTCCGCTGGGATACGTGTAGGACCCTGCCAGTGTGAAATGATCACACAATACACAGGTCAAAAGTTACACCTGTAACCCATAAGCTGATTTTGCGCAGAGCTAGTGTGAAAGCAGAGTTGACCCTTGTACATTTCCACACGGATCATACTATCAACGTCTGATAGTATGAAAAGGCCTTCAGTTTATCATTTACAAAAGATATATGGCCTTAAACATTCTGCTTCCAATTATTGCTGAGCTAATACAAGCACCACACAAGTACATGTACACTGTCACACATAGAATGTAACACATGGTGATATGTGTTGACTTTTATTCCAATTGAAAAACAGTGTCAGAGAAGAGACTGAAATCTCAAAGCAAACTAAGAGACGGAATCATTGCAGCCATGGTGATTTTAAATAGTAGTTGTATTTATCTATAATTTGAGCTCTCAATGATTCTTCCAGCCTAAATAGTTGCTTCTCGCACCATTAGGATTATTGAAATTGAAAGTAGCCACTTTCAAACCAAAGACAAATATATTTATGTTTCAACTAAAACAATATATTATACAATATTTTATTATACCCTCCTTCTCTTTGATCACATTCAAACACAATAATCAAACAGTGCATAAAACAAACAGCAAACTGACAAAACAAAAAATCAACCTTTATCAAGTAAACTCCATCAGTCAAACATGAATCAGTTATCCAAGGATGGGGAAGAGGGCAGACATTCTTAGCTGCATGTAGAAAATTACTAATCAAATTATCCTATCTTATTTTAACCCGCCTTAAAAAATGTCTTTGGTGCTGTTTTACCATCCCTTACCCCCAGTACAACAGAATGCCACTATACCAAATACAGAAATAACAAACATTTGGCTATACCAAAACACCACCTTTGGCTCCTGATTTTTGTGAAAGATGTTAAATTCATGCAGAAGTTTTTTATGGGTAGATTTAGAGGGAGTTGCAACAAAATTGAGACTTTTACCTAAAATAAGTTTCTCAATTGTGGAAAGGTTTCCTATTTGATAGGTTGGTTAATAAGTGTTCACTGTCTTCTGCTAACTGTTTAGGAATCAATGAACTGCTGAGAGCTGATAGTTCGGTTAACAGATTTTTGCTTATTCACGAGCATGAGACCTTGTCCTACCAACCCTTCAAATCCCAGTGCACAATTTCTCAGACTATAAAATTAACAATGCTCGTCTATTCTGAACTGGAATTAATACCTACATGCATCAGGACTTTTGACCCAATTAACCTGACGTTAATTGCACAATAATTTTGGTTGCGCCATTTTGGAAGTCAATGTGTGTTATTCAGTGTAGAGCGCATTTTAGGCGACACGGCATTTACATGTATACTCATTGACTTCTAAAATGGTGAACCTGGCACACTCGCCACACGTGACGTGCACGCAAAGGGTCAATAACAGATTCTCTATTTAAAAGATTTTCTAAAGCCTTGGGGGTATTTACCAATATCACAGTTAGTACCAAGCCAGCCTATGGTACACGTGCAGTTGTACAAACCAGTGGATGGGTTAACACACGTTGCTCCGTTCTTACAAGGTGACTGGAGAATGCAAGGATCTCCAACTGAAGAGGGAAATGGTGAGGGGGAAACAAAGTGTGCAAAATAACAAACACAAACAAAAGCACTGCAGTTCAGACACTCATTGTACAAATTCTTGAGGAACACAGCGTTCAAATGAAACATTAAAAGGGGTGTATTTAAAAAAAATGAGATAAAATCTGAAGACAGTTGCAAGTTCTAGAGCTGTAAGGTTGCAAAGTCGTAATATTTTTCAAGTTGAGGGTCTGTGGTTTTAAAGGTTTGTTTTATCTTGTAAAACTGTGGGTGGTTTTTTTTCATGTTGCTTTTTAAAACCCTTTTGTCAACCACAAGCTGATTAAATTCAGCAGGTACTACCAAATATGGCCATAACTTTTTTTTCAATGGGCCAAAAAAGCCAAGATTCCAAGTAGTCCTCACCCCTGGTATACCCCACAAGCCTGTAGACTTTCATTGGCCAGACCCTAACCACTGCAGAGTAAGGAATGTTGAAAGACAGCAGCCACCTGTCTCCATGCAGTAATTGATTGAACCTTGTGATCAGGGTTAGTGGCACAAGGCGGTATGCACTTTGAGAAAACAACTTGCGGCCGCACACTGATCGTAAATTACACAAGTCTAAGTCTTGACTGGCACTCCAATTTGGTAGTACCTGCTACACACATGATCATTTAGTGTAGCTTTGGGTTTGCATAGGGGGGTTATTGACCTAAAAGACAGGGTGTTGATAAAAACTCAGCTTGTGGATACACAGCGTAAAATTTTCATTGCGGATGGCCCGAGGGTTTTAATTAAGTGTGGTAAGCAATTTTATTCTAGCTTGTTCAAAAAACAATAAAGTGTCACAAATTACTCACCCATCAGGGTACATTTTAGAAAATACTTAAAGACATGCACACAGTAGACATGGAGTAAAAACAAACCAACAAATTGATGTTTTTCTGTGTGTTCACAGATGTGATAAGTCAACGCATTAAGAGGGGGCGGAGCTTACTGGATCAGTCTATAGGGGGGACAAACCAAACACAGCATTGTAGTGCAGGAATATCATTATTATACATTACCAATGTTACAGGTTTCCCCAACCCATCCTGATTGACAGGAACAGGTGTATTGATCTGGTTCTCCTGTACAGCCAGCTCCATTCTGACATGGTCCACTCAGGCAAGGATCAACTGATAGAGGTAAGGAAGAAGGAATCAAATATAATAGGTTAGGTTCACTGGGTATGTGGGTCACCCAGTAATAAAATCACTTGTGTGAGTCAAAGATCATCACGGTACATAATATCTTTTCCAGTTTTCTCAATCGATATGTTGGTATTTCAAGAAAAAGTAATGAGTATTAACAATCTGAAATGGCTCACCGATCCATTTTCATACAATAATCTAGAAAAGGATTTCAAAATTGGTATACAGATTAGAGGAACCAAATTTGAAGTTTGTTTTTTTGCATATAAATGCATTTTACTGCATGGACATTTGAACTAAAGATGTACACCATCTTAGAGAATCAAACTTTCAAAGCAGTTCTAATCAAACTTGTTTACGTTTTGATAAAGATTTGAACTAAAAGGGTACATGTGTGTCGTTAAAAAATGAATTAGATTCTTACCCGGCTTTCATACAATAATTACTTTAATTATATGGATAAGGATAATCCTATGTTATAATATAATTACATTAGAATACAACTCCAATGCAAACGTGAAATTCAAAATTCAAACACCCTGGTACTGATTGCCAAAAACAACAATGTGCAGTGACAAATGTAATCAATGACAGCAACACAAGCCAACTTACCATAGGTATCTTATTATTTAAATTTGCAATTTAATAACATTAGTTTTGAATTTTATTAATATTTATTAAGTGAAATAACACTAAAAAAGATTTTGAGAAATATAAACAATGTTACCTGATCCATCCATTTGAACTTCACACATTTCTGTATAGAATTACAAGATGGCTGCTCTGTAGTCTTCAAGTCTATGAACTTTACTTCTTGAAAAATTATTATTTGGTTTGGCCGAGATTGACATGGTCAGTACTGCACAGCTACACAAATCCTTCAATTTATAGGGCCAGACATGGCAATTGTAGCAGATTCTAAATGTTTGTATGTTTGTTACCAAATGCTGTAGGATTTTGATAAGTATGGTGGCCATTCCTGCTACGCCCTGTTCACACTAAAAAACCCACTCCCAGGAAATAAAACCCCAGGAAATTTGTAGGAAATTTGTTTAACCTCACCACCAACCCATGTTCGTTTCACACTTGATGCAATTTTCCTGGGGAAAATGAACACTCAGTATTGCAACCCTACAGTTATCTTACTTAACCCTACTCCCAAGAAGGATAGCTATGTCCCGGGAAATGGCCATTTCCTGGGAGTTTGCCAGGGTTAGTAATTCAACTGTGAATAGGCCAACAATATTTTCCCAGGGAAATTCATCTAGTGTAAAAGAGGCTAAAGTGGTTAGTGACAATGAACATTTACCAGCTTCACACGTATCTCCAACCCATCCATTGAGGCACAGACAAAAGAAGTCTGTGTTGTTGTTACGACAAACTCCATTCACACTACACGGGTTACTCTCACAAGGATTGGCTGCAAATCAAAAGAGTTCAAGACAAACAGGTGCAGAAAGGGAGGAGTAACAGGTGTTTGCATACATAATTAATCAAGCAGTTCATCCGCATAATTCATAATAGAGTTCAATGTGTTCAGTGCTCTATATTATTTCATTATTCCAGAAGAGGTCAGATGAGAGCAGATGAGATTTTGTATGACAAAATAATTCTAATCATCTTATGAGAAATTAATGCATATTCCTAAAGTATACAGGGTGTATCCCAATACATTTTTTTTTATTTTTAATCTTAATTACTAATTAAAATGCTGCCATAACTTAAGTTTTTTCCTCAAAAATTCAAATAAGGGTGTAAAAATTTCAGGTAATTTCAGGTAAACTGAACAATTGGGCATTCACATTGCTCACTAACATGACACTTAACTTTCTAATGAGAGATAACATGGGTGTGCCCAAAAGCCACCCTTTAGCTCACAAAATGTCGACAACATACACAAGAAAAACTGTTCAGACTGATACAAAAAGACTAACACAGAGTAAGAGACATAAACAATCACAAAACAAGTTGGTCATCGAACATTAAATTTACCCTCATCGCAATTGTCTCCATCCCAGCCGACAAAACATGAGCATATGTACCCAGTCCCTGATGTTGTTGGGGTACATTGGCCGTTTGTGTTGCATGGATTTAGTAAGCAAGCATTCTCTGTAAAGGGTGTAAACATGTGCAGAGGAAAGTGGTGGGGGAAAGAAATCGTGCATGAAAGTCACAACTCACTGTTTGCAACAAACAAGCAAAATTTAAACTGTGCATTAAAATGCAGCAATTGTCATTTTTTATAAGTTATAGTGATTCATTCAAACTTCACACAAAGCATTGTTAAAGCATTCCGAAAACATCATAACAAAGTACTGTGGTAAATCAACATGTCACACTTGATAGAATTGTTCACATAGCAATTGGCATTTACTTCATATTATGTTGCAAAATTAAACAGATGATGCTTTAAATTTGGTTACAAAAAAAACGGTTACATTTGCTATAAAAAACGAAATTAGTGAAATACTAGCAATTTGACAAATATATCAGTAGCTTTCAGTTCCTCTATAAAGCCAGTTCCACAGTCTCTGCTTTTCAAAATAATTTTGTCAGTATTAGATGTACATAAATCTTACCTATTGAGCAAGTGGTACCTAGCCATTCTGATGGACAATCACAGGAGAAGAATGAAGCATCACTAGCATCAGTGCAGACTCCTCCATTCTGGCAGGGGTCACTATTACACGGTCCTGAAGAAATGGGAGGGGAAAGATATCAAAACCATTATGCGGCAATTTGAAACTTACCTGTAGGCGTATTCCTACTGTGCCTTTAATCTCTGGGAGAAAATAAGAGCATTGTTGTTAAAGAATCCAAAGCCAATTTAGAAGATGAAAAACACAAAAGCAGCTGGTAGAATATGAAACTTTACATGATGGTTGTAAACAATCTTGAACTAAGGTTTAGGGTGACATTGTGTGATCAATCTTATGAGCTGGGATGATTACTGAAAAGAACTAGCACTTTAATGTATATTGATTACACCTCATGGATTTTTCTTTACACAAAATTGCATAATTAGCGACCAATCTTTCATTTTAAAGATGTTATTTTCATATTTTTGGGGTCAGTTATGTCAAATGCATGTCATTGTGACCAACCCTAAAGTTGCCACACAGGCATCTTGCAATGCACACAACCACATTTATTGTATACGCTAATCTGTTGCCAAAAGAATACGCTTGGTGGCACGACTGTTTTTAGCTGTGCTGTGAACAGACTTGCGTTTATATCGCATTTGGGCAGGTTTCTATCCCTTTAAAAAGTAGCCCACACCTTGAGTGGACCTTGGGCCTTGTGATTGGCGAATTGCTTTATTTATTTATTTTTTTATGACTGTGGTGACAAAACACCTATTTAGGGGTATGGGTACATAAAGTCCATTTGTAGAGTTCCAATTTTGAGATATGGGTCATTCCACCAAGTTGGGACACAGTTTGTGACATTTGTATGACGTCTGCATGATTTTAGTCCTGCCCCATTTCTGCTGTATTTAATCACTGACTATCACAACAAATGTTTTGCCTGGTACATTTTGTACCTTGTAATTAGTGCAAAATGTGAATTTGCATAATTATGTATTTGAGTGTCGAAAAATTTGAAAATTAAAATTCTGGATGTAACACGGACACCGTGTCTGTGTTACATCCAGAATTTTATTTTTCATAATAATTTGCCTTAAAATACATTAAAACAATTTTTTACTTCAACAAACATTTTCACATACAAAGGAGAATGTTACATGAAATAATTGAGTCAAATAAATTATTTCTTTTCAAAATATGGACAAATGTTGCACAAAAATCACACTGTGTCCCAACTTGGTGGAATGACCCACATATCATTTATGGGCAAGTGTTGTGTTTATTCACTTGGCAACAGATCAGTGTGTAGAAAACTGTTGAATTGAATTTGTCTCAATGATTCAGATTTGATTAGGCCCCTAAATATTTACCTTCTGTGCAGACAAGTCCCAACCAGGAGTTAATACATGTACAGGTGAAGAACGTCTGAAAGTTGTTGCAAATACCCCCATTTTGACAAGGACTGCTGAGGCAAGGGTTACCTATGGTGGAATGAAAATAAACATAAGTTTACAAACTGAAGAAAAACTATCATGTCTAAGAAAATTCTACTCATTACAAGTACAGTCTTGCTTCTGTACATGTGTGTATGGTTGTAAAAGGTAACAAATCTCAAGCGTTTTGTAGCACTTGTGCAAATCTACTAGCAGAGGGCACTAGCAAGCTGTTTTGGTGTAGATCTTGTATTGTATCCAGGCAGCACCCTAGTTGCGATAACCGTAACCCTCCATCCTCCCGACGGTCGGAGAGGATGGAGGGTTACGATTATCACAACTAGAAGGCACCCCTGCTAGGTGGATTGGATGCATTTCGTTTGTGCATTGAATGCATGCAAGTGCATGATTGCAGAATACAATAACTCAGTGAAATCTGGCTTTTCCATTTCACGAGGCGAAAGTCCAGATTTCACCGCGTGGTTATATTCTGCGATTAATGCACTCACGTGCATTAATCAATTGTTTACTAACAATGTATGCCTGCGTTTTCTTACCTCTCTTTAGTATTACCGCCAAAGTCTAGAGTTCAGTATACTATCTTATCATATAACTTCTTTATCTTAGCCTCGTAAATACATGAAACAGTTCCATTATAGTTGACAATACTAGTATTGGTGTGACTGAGTGATTGAAAATACTTTTTAAATTATACTCCACAATTACATTTACCTAAACTAGTTAGGAGTGTGACAAACATAGCCCTTGCTCACGCCCCTTACCTTAAACTGTCAATAGACCCAGTAACTGGGGCGCTGTACTCCTTTTTGTTTAGATTTTGACATTATCGGCCGTACTCAAAATCTCAAAAAAAGAGTACATCTGCCAGTGTCTGGGGTCATGTCCAGATGTCGGTGAATGCAACCCATCACTCAGAGTCAGATATTGTTTTGAACCCTAAATGCCTCCACACAACATGAATGTAGCAAATAAAATTACCTCCATTTAATGTAAAGTGCACCATGTTCGAACGAGTATCACTTTTACTTATTTTAGGCAAAATACCTGTGCAGTTCAATACCTACCTTACCGCAGTACGGTCGAGTGTTTTCTTGCGCTAACTAAGCTAAATTTCTGACAGATACGCTCCTCTTTTTGAGATGGGCAAGGGCGCCACCAATAGTCATAAAGACACCAAAAAATAATTGATTTATAAATGGACCGCAAAACAAACTTCTCTACTCTCCACTACTATTAGTACTTCAGGACTTTTAAATTGTTCTCATTTCAGATTTGTTTTAAAATGTATGTTGAATTTCCCTTACATTGAAAAACCATTATAAAGTAATTCTCGAAATAAATGCTTTGTTTTAATTTTTTATATAATAAAGACGGCTGCAGGCTCCACGGAACTTTTTGCGGCCCGTGTGCACACGACGTGTTCGCATGCTGCCGAGCGAGACAAAGCCATTTTCTGATAGATGTCTTTGAAAGCACTCTTCCTCTCGGGAAGACTCGTCAGATATACCACTTAACACAGATGTGATAAATACTGGTGAAGTACCTACCGGTTTCACAGGTTAGGCCGGTCCACACTGACGGACATGCACATGCAAAAGCACCGCCGAAGGTTGAACAAGTCCCACCATTTTTACATGGTCCACTCGCGCAGGCATCTTCGACAAACACTGCAAAGAAAACTAAATAAATTAAGCCTAAATTGCTGTACGCAAATTCAAGAGAAGATTTTTAAGAGAAAATACAAAATATAATGGTTTTGTTTAGATTAATATGAGATGAAAAGCTCATAATATGGGCGAAAGCCAACGTAAAATACTACGTCACTTCAGAGAGCTGCTGAACAAAACCTGCTCCTGGAATATCAAGACTAAACTGATTACATCACATACCATTCTAATTAATCTGTTTTCTATAGCAGCAACCCGGTTTTAGTTGCTTTTTATTTTAATGTGAAATTTCTCTACCCTAGTCCACATCCATTTGAGGAGACCGGAGGGGACTGGGCTCCTACAACCTCGTCCCCAACTACTTACCTACATCACAGTTGGTATTAATAAACCCATCAGGACATGTACACGTATAGAAGGCGCCATTCACACCTGTCACACACGTCCCACCGTTCTGACATGGAAAACTTTCACATGGACCCCTTTCTGAAGAAATAAATCAATACATATTCATTTTGAAAAGAAGAAAACATTTTTTATAAAGGCAAATTAAATGTCAATATTTGCAAAATCAGCAGGTATAGACAAGAAAAGCATATTTCGAGACCAAGTAGAGGAAGGGCCGGTAAACATAAAGTTTCCCCAAGTTTATCATTACTATTTTCGTATTTTTTCATTCTTTATTCATTTGCTTTGATTTCTTTTTGATTTGATGGCTTTAAAACCTATGGTTTCAAGATGAACATTCGAACGCAACAGAGTATAAAACGAGCGAAAAGTTGTACGTCTTGCAATCGTGGATCATTATAGTTTCAACTAATGGTTTTATCGAACACTTGGGGTGTGATCCCTCCCTGCACGGCAGTCTCAGGTTAACTGATTTGATGTCTTGCACCCCGAACAAAGATAGTTATTGACAAAATAGGGCTGGATAGCTCAGTTGGTAGAGCGCCTGTACATTAATCCGGCGTCGCTGGTTCAAATCCTGCTCCAGTCATTTTTGTCTTTGTTTAACCCAAAATTTAATTGAAATAATTTTCTATTGCGTGAACTTTTTTTCTTCTTTTCTTCCTTTTCTTTTCCTTTTTTTTTCTTTTTGCAAAAAAAAAATATACAAAAATACAAATTGTATTCCAAGAATGAACGAATGTTATTGATGTCCCGATCTACCGATAAAATAAATCATGAATGTTTTTTTTTTATCTGTCTGTCACTTACCCACTTCGCAGTTGGTACCAGCCCAATCGGAGGTACAAACACACGTGTAGCCACTTACTCCACTCTGTAGGAAACACTGCCCACCATTCTGGCACGGGTTACTGGTACAGGCAGTGATTGCTAATTTACAAATAAAAAATCTTTTTTTAACAACACAAATAAACATCAACATCAATATCATTGTGAATAGGTTACAATATAAGTACTTTTTCTATAATAACATAACACTGTTTTTCTGTAATTATTATTTTTTTTATAAAAGTAATGTCGATTGTTGTAAAAACATGTTTTTCTCGGAACCGTCTCTGACAGATGACGTTGTTTCAAAACGAAAAACTTACAAAATAATTTACATAATTCGGACAATGCACATAATACGTGTAACAACGAAAATTGTTTTTGCATGGCTGATGGATGTGAGATAATGTTGGGATCCTGACAAAATTTCAATTTTAGTTTTTAATTAAAGTTATCACTAATTTGCGGAATTTTCGTGCAATACCTAAAATAAAAGCTAATAACTTTCTTGAGTTTATATAAAAATAACTAGGCCCTATTTGAAATTTCAATCTAAATGTTGGGGTAAAATCGGAAGAAAATTGGACCGAGCATTTTTAAGCTCAATCGATCATCGGAGTCACGAGAAAGAGCGAAAAAACCTTTATGTTCTCACGCAAATTTTTTCAAACATCGAGGTTTGCTCTCGCGATATCAAAACTAATTGTTTTACTCCTATCTAAAAAAAACTACAGCATTTCATACACAAACATTTCAATGATAGTGTTCCACCATGACAATCTTTATACCATGTATACATGTAAGTTACGATGAGTAAATCTGGCAATATCTGTCTACCTTACCAATGTTATTCCCAACATAGGCGTATGAGGACTCTTTATGGGGGCAGAGGGGTTGATTTGCCCAAAAGTATACAAAGATAAAAACACAAGTACCAATTTATAATTAAAACTGTTTGTTTTTTCTTCTTTGTCTTCTTACTTTGCCTAAATTTTCCCAAAGTTTTTTTCCCCAAATTTGGGATGGGGCAACTGCCCCCTGCCCCGGCTCATACGCCAATGATGAACACCACTGTAAAAACAAAGTTTAGAGTTTAAACACATTTTGTGCATTTTCCACATGTATAGCCTAAAACATGTTTAGATTCTTGTGTGTGTCTTTGAATGCTAACATTGGAAAAAGCAAATGTCGAAAAAGCTAAGCACGTTTTTTAGCTTTATAACATGTGTAAAAAGTGGGTACATAAAAAGTGTTTAAATGATAAACACCGGTTTTATAGCAAAAATGTCGTATAGAGGGTATACGGATTTTTTCGTCCAAACAGCAAATATGATATTAAATCTTAACATAGGGAAGTTATACGAGGGGTCATCCCGGAATAGCCTCAGAAAGGCACGGACACCTGCCGGCTCAGAGGGGACCCCTACCGGCTCAGAGGGGACCCCTACCGGCTCAGGGGACCCCTACCGACTCAGGGGACCCCTACCGACTCAGGAGTCCACCACCCCGAATCTTACCCTGTTCACAAGTGCTTCCTTGAAATCCTTCGTCACACGTGCACACAAAGAAATCCGGCAGACTTGTAAATCCTTGACATGTAGCCCCGTTTTTACACGGGCCACTATCACAGGCAGCTGTGTGTAGTAAAGGTTAGAACGATATTGATTAGAAACGGGAAGAAGTGTACGGAAGCGTAGTGCCGCCAAATGTATAAATTTTTTTAGTTATCGTGTACGTACACGATAATTATCGTGTACGTACATGATAATTATCGTGTACGTACATGATAATTATCGTGTAAGTACATGATAATTATTGTGTACGTACATGATAATTATCGTGTACGTACATGATAATTATCGTGTACGTACATGATAACAGTGGGATTTTTTTTATTTATGTGGCGGCACTACGCTTCCGTAGAAGTGAACGTAGGACTTAATAAGTGCAGTTTCCAAATATATAAAATTTAAATTAAAGCAAGAGTATAAAACGTATCACCGTTTTTACAATTTCTTTTTCAAATTGTAAATATTACATTTTGAAGAACCAGTTCTCTTTACTAGAGATGGTTTGCTTACTGCTTTACTTTGGGAATAATAACATCATTTATATGAACGTGGTAATACTAGGTCAACAGGTGATATCATTGTTAAATTAACCAGTAATACTATTTTTATTTGTGTATAAATTAATAGGTAGGTCTACATGTAAATAATCGACGTGTCTTTCACAAACGATAATGCATCCAAAACCTTGACTTTTTATTTAGTGTGGGCATTTGTTTTAAAAGCTGTGGCAAAAAGCAACTTTAGTTAAGGTCTATGCACCTCAAATTAACGTACATAAACTTCTCTTAAACATTAAAAAATGAACATCAGCTATAGAGGTTTATTATTATATAAAACATATGAATGATTAAATATGGTTGTGTGAGAAGTGCCAGCACGCCCCCCCCCCCCCACACACACACACTTATACACTTTTTCTCTCAAATTATTCAGGGTTCCCGATGTGCAGCCAGCATTTCAAGTCATGGAAGGAATCGCACGATGAGCACCATCAAACTTGACGTCATTGTGCTAAGTGTGCTCGGTCAACCGTAACCGTGCCACGAGAGTTAGCCCAGTTTAACAATAACCCATGTATCTAGTTTACTTTGTAATTATTTGGATACTTTAGTTGTCATAACAACCGAAGTAACAACAGCTCAAGGAAGAATGGAAAACATACCTGGTCATGATCAAATTGTTAAGTAACATAAACTGGTGTGTGGATTTGCAGATCCACGCTACATGCAAGCGATCATTGTTTTCTTATTCACGAATTCACATTTGATAACTTGAATCCTTGAAAAGGCAAAACTGAGAGCAAAAGACTGAGTGGTAAATAAACTTGCTTCCAACTTGCACATCAGAATCTGTGATTTTGACCCTTACGAGTCCTATCAAATGTTGTAACGAGGTCAAATCAATAATTCTACATTATAATACTTCATAATATGTTCACCCTATATTCTTCAACAATTCAGGTGACTATCTAATATTGTCCAACGATAATTACAGACATCCAATTCTTGCAGCTATAAACTATCATTTATACTAGCATGAATTTAGCATATAAAAAAATGAAATCGATTTCCCCCGTGTATAACAGACATGGCTTTTACAGCTAACGGGTCCACAACATGTGTTGGTTTTTAACTAGAGGGGTGGCGTGCATAAAAACAATGATAATGGTATGTTAAATATTCTTTGCACTCTAAGCATAGAAAGGACCGACAAAAAAGAACACGGACACGATATACAAGTGTTACATTTTTTTGTTATCTCACTGTTCTTAATATTTCTTCTAATTTTTATTCATTTGCCATTGAAAATTAATTTAATATTATTATTATAGTTTATTATTATGAGTTATTTATTTGCTTTTAACTTATTTTCGGGGAGGTGGGGTTTTGAGGGTTTTTTTTGTTTTGTTTTTTACGGACAGTTATTTTAAAAACAAAAAAACTTAAAATACGTAACACCAGTAGTAATGTGGGACTTGGAATTTCCTGATTTCCACTATAAAGCCTATGTAAATAAAATATATTGGGTAATGAATGTATGTTTTTCTTTAGAAACTGAAACAATGATCAACTTGTCATATTTTATATGTGTGGGTGGTCACATTGGTTGTTGTACGTAATACCAGTAGCAATAATTTGATATAAAACTTTGAGTAGAAACACTGTATCAAATTGGTAACAATGTTTCAATTTTTGTACAAAAATGTGTCATTTTGCGTAAAACCAGTAGCAACTGTATTTCCTCATGTTTCTATCTGTCACGTTTCTATTCCGAGTCAACGAAATCTAACTTTACGGATGCCTTCCCTATGGACTAACCGAGGACCAACCATAAAAACCTGACGAGTAGGTTACAAGATAATTTTTAATTTGCTTCCTCCATGATTCCATCAAGAACACTAACAAAAAAGAACTTGATATCTTAATCAGCAGTATCATATATTTTTTGTCTTCTTTTTTTTTTTTTTTGGGGGGGGGGAGGCACCATTATCTCTGTATATTGGTCATCATAATAAAGACTTTACAATAGTAATTCTTATAATTTATAACAAATATCTTATTCATAATTCACTTCTTAATTTGTTATCCCCAAAACCCTCATGATCACACCATGTCATGGTGGTCACACAAATCAAAAACCATTTCAAAAACAAAACACAAGTAATTCTCAAAGTGACCCAGTTTTCATTCATGCAGTTTTACGTCATGCTTTAAAAAATTATAAAACACTGCAGTATAAACATGGTAAAAGTTCACTTACTTTGTGCATAGCTTTCTGCCAGCAGAAGAACCAAAACACCAAACGCCGTCAAAATCGACATGATTTATATCCCCGCACAAAATCTGTTATAAAATCCTGAATTGAATATCAAATCCTTTCCATGGAATCACGCCAATTTCAAGTTCGATATCATTCCAGCCGTAAATAATTGACACTTCGGTGAAAACTGTTTTTGAAACCACTCTGCTTATTTTGAAAATGATCGGTATTTAAAATGGTCGCCACTCGCTAAACTGATCTTGCCTTTTTTGAATTGGGGTTTTCGGAGGGGTCGCCTATTGTACGCGGAACAATGGTTGCATGGCGAAGCAAGCCGTTTTGATCCCCCGTAGCCTGAACCGTTGAGTCAGGCGGACATTTACATGTGAAAGTGCTCAACATCCCGGTAAGCAAACAGAATTGGGTAATTGAATGGGACAAATGTTGAATAAAACATTAGCTGTGTAGTCATCACGGGGAGTTATGTCACTTCATTTCCGTGGCTTGTTTGCTCTGGATAAATCACAAAGATGTTTCTTTTTTTTTATTTGACTTTAATTATGTTATTTTTACATTGCATTGTAAACAAAATTACTTCAATGGTTGGCTACTTAACCAGAAAAGGACAGACAGTTTAAACGGCAGAATGTTCAATAAGTTAAGGCATACATGCAGTAAAGACCAGGTGGAAGGGGGACACATGTGTATCAACAATGTTCACTTTTACAAAATGTGTGAATGTGTTAATGACTTGTGAGTTGGATAATAAAACGTGGAAGAATTGAACGTAAACTTCAATTTCTGAATTTTATTTTGCATACAAAAAAAAATCTCTATACCATGAACATGGAACAAGCTTCAACACAATTAATCTGTCCTTTATTTTTAACACTAAACATCCTCTCCCTGTATAAAGTTTAACACTTCTGTCTTCTATTTACTACAAGATTAGTCTACCCTCCCTCAAGTGCTGGTGGGAAGACGTTCATAGAAGCGACCACCAAGTAGGCTGTAAAGACATTGCAAAGAATTATGTCGTTTTGAATAGATCATGTGCAGTAGTTTTTTTGTAAGACTTATTATCAATACTAAAATTAACATAACAATAGGCCATAAGAAAGAATGAAATTTAATTTGTGGAAGAGTGGAGTATAGATCCTCGGAAGGATTAGTAGAATAATGTTCAACCAGCGAGCTTGCAGATAAATAACTATTTGTTTTCGAATAATAAGAAATCATGAACTTTTTTTTTACATCACCTTGATGATTGAGACAAATACTTGGTATACAAATTACGTCTTTTATGGTTAAACATCAGGGCCCATATGTCGTCATCATTGAATAAGCTACACTTAATGCAAATAAATCTGAAAAAAGTAAACTAGGCGTGTAAGAAAATAGGTAGTATAAGCCCTGCCGGTGTATTGTGAACAGCGGAAAATGCAAGATGAAGTTATCAAGAGTCAAATTCTTAACTCTTTTATTTTCCCATTACACGAGAGGACAATCAACTCGATTATATTTATTTTGTTATTTATTGTAATTGTATAGGTTTGATTATTTTCGTGAACATGTGTGCAGATTACATTTGCATTATGATAAGGGTAACAGTATAACAGTATTCAACAGTATACAATAGCAATACAAATCATCACGAGTTGTTTTGTGCGCATCTCTTGAATTTGTTGATTAAACCGCGATGCATTTCTTTAGATGCATTACTTGATACAGACTTGTATCCAGAGAGAAGTATGTTTATTTACAACGAAAGATGTCTAAAAATTCAAAGTAATTGATCTTTGAGCGATGACAGAGGGCGTGGTGCACTGTGTCCTTTGTTGGTTTATGATGACGTCATTGTAAGAACCGTGACTCAGATCTCTGCTCAGACGAACAGATGAAACAGGACGTTGAGTCCTTGCTCTATGGCTGTACAGAGTATAGAACTCAAACAATAAGAAAGTGGGTGGGGTCGGGAAAAGGAAGATCCTCTCACAAAAGTTTCATCTAACCTAATTAACAAGAAAATATTATACGTAAAAAGAATCTGTTGCGAGACAAATATAACTGCCTGCTCCCCAATTTGGGGGACATAGAGGGTGAAGAACAGGGAGAGGATGGTATATTGGAACAGGGTGGTTGAAAGGGAGAGAGATTTTCAAAAGGGGGAGGAGGAACAGTTTAATGCAATATTATAGCTGGCATTGGACTCGAAGTAGGGCAAGGTAAAAACCGAGGACAGGTAATACTGCAGAAACTGTAAGGGAAAAGGCATGATGGGGCTGTTGGGTGGAGGGAGGGTTAGACACAAAACAGCCGCCTGACCGCCGCACTGCTCAATAAATCCTTGACAAATTTGTCAATGTGAGTGCGGGAAATTTGAAACTATTTCTGGCGCCAACCAAAGACTGTCGCATAATGTATGTGGCTGTTATCGTGTACATGTACGTGCATGGTAATGTGTACGTACACGATACTTATCGTGTACGTACATGATAGTTACCGTGTACGTTCACGATAACAGCGAAACAAATTCCTGTGTTCCTGTGTGGCGGCACGCTTCCGTAATGAACAGAGACTCCACGAACTTAAAGTTCAATATTTTGTTCAAAAGCTTTAGCAAAAATAAACGTTTTTTAAACGAAGCAACTCAACATCTGGTGTGTTGGTGGAGATTGGGCGTTAGCGTAAATACATGCAAATATCAGCAGTTCACTATTACATTAATCATCGTAGTTATAGCAGGTGGAGGTCGTTGGCGTTAAAACTGTAACAAATTGCAGTAACAATTTCAGTGGTTCGCGTCACTAGCAAAGTTGTCATTTCCCCGCCTTTCACCTCAATGGGGCTATGCAACATGGGTTTGGTTTTCGGCGTCGACCCGATCTGCTCCCATGATCTGCAGAATATAGGCCTATGTGGCATTTCTTCATTACATCATCCATCAAAAACCCGAATTCTGCTGTTTATTCTAAGAGTCTTGTTTTTTTATAGAAATATCTGATATAAAACTGATAATTCTTGTTTTCAGCAGTATTCGCATGACGAATCAGCCCGACGCATCGCGTGTTAAATTTATTACGCACCCAGTGTCGATGAATTCACCAGAGCTGACTAATTGAATTTCAATGTTATGTTTATTTGAGCAAACAGCTTAATTATAAAAAAAAATGCAACATCTGCTCAGTCTGAAATTGGGTGTGACAGCTTAATAATAATATGACGACAGCTCGCGGGAGAATTTATGCATATCTGGATCCGAGTACACACTTATGTGCACATACGGCCCTTTGTGACATACTGTGTGGACATTCTTTTGTCAGCGTGCAGTTAGAAATCTTTAAAACCACCGCCATTTCTAATAGAGAGTGTTTTGAGAGCTGGTTTTTGGACACCTGGTCCCTTTAATATAATACTCGTTTTGAGCTATTCAATGCTGCACAGAAAATGCTTCTTTTTTTGGGTGTAAAACGAGAATATATAATTTGTTAACACACTGTGTGGATGTGTGTAAGTCCACACAGTGTTTCAAGTTCCTACACAGTGTGGACATCTTTTGTTATCAAGTCCACACATCGTGTATAGCGCACAATGTAACTGTAAATCCAAGCAAAAATGTAAACGTTAGGTATAATACTAAGGAAAACAGTTACATGTAATTCTTTAGTCTGGGCACAAGTACTCATTTTGGTAACAAAACTTTTTATTACTGGATTTTATTACTGACATCAAAGTGCACAGCCGTTTGCCCATCAGACGACCAATTGTTACGAATTTGATGTGTATAAGATTTGATTTGTAACGTTTAGGTGATATAAAACGAAATATAACAGCTGACCATAAAAAGCATCTGGGATGTGCCTTTTTCGACAGTGGCTGACCCACAACTCATACACAACTGCTATTATTATACCACTTACAAAGATTCTGCCTTTTGATTGGTTAAAGTGCGTCACATGCTAATTTTACGTCTAATTTTTACTAGAAAGCCACGCCATAGCAACCAATTACTCATAGCAACAGCAGTTACTTGGCACCATTGGCACAATATATGTATGGGTTTTATAACAATGTTGATTCGTGTTATGGTTCGTGCTATGGTTAAAACTACGACTCCTCTACGGTGGTCCCCAGAGATTCGCCTCAAAGCAGTCATATTTGTATACTGCCCTCTGTGTTCTAGGGCCTATAGCTTGTTAATTCAACATTTCCCTCTGAAACGTTTCGGTTTTTTTAAACACTGATTCCTTTGAATAAAATTATCGGTATTGTGATAAGCATATTACGCATTCTATTAGGCTTACACGCACCATATCTAAAAGTTTAAAGTGAAGTGGTTTGTCGACCTAAATCTGTAGTTATATTACATGTTAGCTTGAAGTTGAAGCGACATTAATTTGGCTATTCCCGGGCTTGCACCTTTCTGTTCTAACGCAATTGTTATGCATGAACCATCGGTGAAGTTTGCTGGAACTCAAAGTAATAAATAAACTAGATGAAAGCGATTTTTGTATTTTCAGTGAATTATAAAAACAATCGCACGAATACCGCCCATCTTCATTTTTCCATTATTGTCATTTTGCATCGTCAGTGGCTGTTCATGATTGTGTTGCATGTAGGCCTTGTAATAACATGGAGGTGACACAGGGCATTTGACCCATAGTTGTTTACATTACAAGTATAAGCGTGCTCGTATTGATTCTTCAAACCCAAAAGGTCGAAATCAAATCGTATAACGTAAACTACAACAACTAGACACCTCTGAAACCTGTTTTCAAGAGCTTTCTTCAACCATTCCTCGTTGTTGAAGTCTTCTTCTTGATCCAGTTGTCTTTTTATCAGCGTTTACACTCTTTCTTTCTTAAACATCTAAAGCGCTATAAGCACGGTTGTTGTTGTTATTGGCTGAAATATAAAAAACAAATAATATCTCATACAAACTACCATGAAATGCTGACTTTGAGCATGTTTAGTCTGTAAAGAGTTTAATTCCAAACCAAGATGAGTACTCAGAGTAAAACAGCTCCAGAGGGCGGTATTTCGGGACGATGATGAGGAACTGGCAACCCGTGTGGCTGTCACAATACCAGTTATTACTTGCCATAACACTCGGGACATTATTTGAATGGACATAAAATACAAAATAAGATGAAAGCAACCTTCCGTTTACTAAAAGCGCTCGTTCCGGGTAGTTTCTCTTGGCTTTTCCTATGCAATACATTTTTTGTTCTGTGAAAGATATTGTTAAATTCATTTCATAAGCAAGCTTCCTTGTGGAGATTTTCGGACCTCCTGACCTGAGTCGACACGCTTGACACAATATAAATACTCAGGCGGAACCTCGGGAAAACTATTTGATAAATAAGATACGTCGTCTTATGCTTACCAATAGTAGATATGCGCAACATTTCGTTGAAAAAGACAAGCATTAGGTAGAACAAATAAAGACAGGATCATACGAAAGCCCAATCGTGCCACGGGAAATCAATCCGTTATGACGAAACAATAATTTGTATTCGTAATAACGAATTTTTAGTTCATTATTACGAATTACTTATTCATTATTACGATTTATTAATCCGTAATAACGGATGTAATTTGTAATAACGGATTTTTTTTCCCGCTGATACTATATGCTTCCGTGGCACGATTGGGCTTTCGTACTACTTTCCTGATATTGTAAAGTCATAACCCAAAATACTACCAAAGGTTGATTTTAGTGCAACCTCGGAGGCTAGCTGTCAGCTATAGCGATGGTTACCCCTAACTACAAAGTCACAACACACAAATAGATTGGCGAGGAATATACTATAATCACTCAGTTTGATGTGATATGAATATGTATCAGTACGCACTCCTCCTCCAGTATGCACTCGAGATAGTGAAGCTGTTCTTTGAATATGCATATCGCATACAATTATGTGAATATAGCACATACAGTCCGGCTTGACGTACAAACACGCTCTGCATGCTTTTCACACTAAAGAGGTTGCGTTAGTCTACGTTGTGTCCCGGCTACCTCCCCCGTTGTTGTGTACACAAGACAGCACGCGTGTTGGGGCAGTAACAGCTATCGATCATAAACAAAGTTCACCAGTTCCATTTGTGTGTATATCTCAAACACCACATGTACTGTACAACACTCCAAAGCGGTTTTTGGATGACATACATTTATTAGAGGAAGTGAAGAGAGATATTTTGCTCTTATTTGTGGATTTTTGTATTGACTTTTGACGGCGACTCGTATTCTCTAAGATGGGGTGTTCTAGCAGCACGAGTACACAGACGAAACAGCAAAGTCCGAAGACAAGCCCG
Organism: Marthasterias glacialis; assembly: GCA_911728455.2. NCBI lineage: Eukaryota > Metazoa > Echinodermata > Asteroidea > Forcipulatida > Asteriidae > Marthasterias > Marthasterias glacialis. The sequence continues at coordinate 6,762,219 of OU452234.1, read as the reverse complement.
AACCACGAGGCACCCCAACAGAAAACGGTATCACAAGAGCCGCAAATTGTGCCACAGAAACAGGCAATGGAAGGGGGTGATGATTCCACTCTACCACCGCCGCAAACGGACAATAAACACATAGAAAACCACACAGGTAGGTAACAAAAAGTGATGATCTATTTCACTTCCCCGTAACTAACACTCACTGACTCCGTCATGATCAGTGGGCGTGTGAAGATCAATACAGTTGTCAATCCAAGCATCAACGCTCTTTTTGTGATGTTGATAGGTGCAGCACTAATTAATGAATCGATTATAAAATCACCATCTGAAATAATTAGTTGTTGAGCTTTTAAGGTATACTAGTGTCTAAACGTAATGTAAAATTATTTAAACAATAAATACACGTCTTTTCAGGGACGGGGGTATTACGATTCCATTCAGTAAACTGAAACTAGCAAGTGACAGCAATAATTTTGGTCGTAAAAAAACTTGGTACCTCTCACAATACCTTTACAATGCAGCCATTATTGTGTTGATAAGTTCAGGCACACTCACCGCATGTTTCTATTTCTATATTATTAGGAGTCATAGATTCTGAGTGGATCTTGTGTTTTTTAGCAGAAAAAACACTCAACAGAGGGTGTCTGCACTTAGTCTGCATGGGGTTTGGGGGCAATCTGTATGCCTATTTTTCAATTTACCATTAATTTTGACCCCCTATTCTGTGCTGAGTAATAAATTAACAGTGAAGTAATTTATAGCTCACTTTCATGTATAGTTCACTTTCATGTCTATTAACTAGTGAAGTAGTAATAAACTTTTAGAAATAATATACACTGAGAACTTTTCAAGTGTTGAATTACCATATATTTTTGGAGTTTAAAATAGAAAACTATTATTTTATTCAACTTTGGAATTCCCTGCATGGTATTTTTTTTATTAAGCTTGTTGTCACATACATCTCTGTCTTTCCCAAATATATATGGCATGAAAATATATTTTTCATTTATAAGACAGTTTTTATAGTTTGTCATTTACTTTGACTTCTCTAACACTGGTATTGTGAGTTATATAGTTCGTTGTCCATCTGGTAAAGCAATCAATATATGAAGTTGAATTCGAAATTTATGAAGCCTGGAATGATCACAAGGGAAGTTGGTTTGATTGGAGATGTAACTGAATCCTTTTTGAATGTCGAATAAAGGGTAATATTAAACCCTTAGTTCAAATAAGATTGTATAATATAGGACATTGATGCATTTTATGGGCACAGAAGTTATATCTACAGAGAAAAGATATCTTGTATTTTGCAAAACCGAGTTCACATTTTTAAAGAGAAAACCCTACATTTGCTGTTTATCTTTCTTTAGCTCTTCAGAGGAAAACATAAACAAAATAAAATAAGCTGTTGCGAACTGCTTACCAACCAAAAGGACCTGTTTTATAAATGCAAAAGTTGTTAATGGCTTCACGTTTTGACCCTAGCAGAGTCTTTCTAAAATGCGAAAATCATAAAAACATAAAAAGGATTGTAAGTCATCTGCCTGACTAGTCGCATAATATCATTATCACAGTTGCTGCGTAAGCCCATGTAGCGCTCTGCATTACTATAAACAATTCAACTGCCTTTCAAATAAACAAAAGAGTACATTGTTCTCTTTAATGTGATATTATTCTCTTTAATTTGATATGTTTGCCATGTTTCCCATGGATCTCATATCACAAGTAATGACAAAATAAAGGAAGACCTGATAGGTATTACAGCATTTGTATGTTATGTGGAAAATCCTATAGTTCGGCCGTCTTTTTGTGTTAAAGAACGGATCTGGAAATCGGGTGTCCAGAAAAGCTACAAATCACAAACAGCAGGGCATGGCATCCAACTTCAAAAGAAAGTGTCCAAAATACCCCAAACATCCTCAGGTACTATGGTTAGAAATAACAAATGATAGGCCTAGTCAGTTTCCCACTTCAAAAATGTTATGGATAAAACTTTTTTAATAACTGAAAGAGAATCAATCCCAATGAAGGTTGAAAAACGAAAGAAAAATTTCTTTGTAGTCATCACTACGTTAATCAGATACCGAGTCAAACCCTGAAACATGGTCACGCTATTTATTGTAGGTCGTGTTCGTTGCAATAAAACATAAAAGCTTACAATGTGGTAATCAATAGTCAGAGATGTCAATATTTGGATTAGGACAATAAAGAGGGAACTTTGGGATCAATTGCTCGTTTCTAATATGATCCCTGGTTGCCATAACTCTTTTGATCAGTTGAAAATAGCTCCTTGAGTGTTTTTAGATCATTCTCTATAGTCAGCTCAGACAAAATACCGGGCAGGGCTTTTGTGCCAATTGAGAGGTTCAACTAGGAACATTTGAGTCCTGACATAATGGAGTCCTGATAGGTGTGGTTTTTTATCAATGGTAATGGACCAACATATATCCTCAATAGTGTCTTTGTGCTAGAAGTTTAAAGGCCTAAATAAAAATAAGAGAAGATGATGAAGATGATATTCCATTTTTAGATATGGAAGGAATTTAAAGAAAAACAACCTTGTTTTGGAAAAGTCTTTTTGATCATGGGCCAGTAAATAGAATGTAGCTTGTAGGCAGGTATTGTTTGTCTTTGTGCAGTGGCCCTATGCACAGTTTGTACTCAAACCACTGCTTACATTAAAGGGGCTGTGCCGTCATAATTATAACAGGCCTGTGGCTGTGAATGGAAAGATGAACTCTCACCAAAATACTGCACACGCTGACACTTGCAGTCAATTCACAAAGGGTGCCGTCTTTGTCAAACTGTGGTGTGACCGCCAGCATGCATGTGCGCAAAGTAACTGGGTTATTCCATTTACTGCTATAATCATGACGACACAGCCCCTTTAAGTAAAGCAAAAAGCACACTACCTTGGGCGATCATTGTTAGCATATGAATAACACAACAGTGCAAATCTTTTATGAGTGCTGTCAAATATTCTTGATCGTTTTTGAAATACACTTTTGACTTCGCACAATTCTCTGCTGGATATTAAGCGCAAGAATGTACTTATCAGTAAACAGCTTTTATGAAACTGGGTTCAGCAAAAGGTGGTTTTAAACAATGTGAGAAACTTTTGTCTAAGGTGGGAATTGAACCACAGTCCACAGACGTGAAAGGCAGGGAAAGATCATATGTTAACCTTTAACTACTTCAACATTAAGGTTTATTTAGGCTATCATTTAAAAAAAATGCATATGATATGAATACCAGCAGACAGTTCTTTTCAGCACCCTTAACTTTTAATATTAATTTCTCAATAGCATTATGTACCCAGTTTATTATGTGTAATCAGTATTTAATCAGCATATAAATGAATGAGTCAACTTTGCCTGCATTAGTATTCCTCAAATATGGTGAAAATGTTGGAATTATGGGTAGCAACTTTAGCCTCCAAATAGCGAAATGAGACAAACTGGACTATGCAAAGGTAAAACTGGATTAAAACTTGGGTGACATGGTTGCGCATGTGTGTTAAGCACTCGCCTCTCACTAATGTGTCCCTAACCAATGTTTGAGCCATTCACGACTCGGGCCATATGGGAGTTGAGTTGTGCGTTAGTTCTCTCCTGTGCCTCAAGGGTTTTTCTCCAGGCCATCCATTTTCCTCCCTCCGGAAAAACCTAACACTTTCGTTCTCAGTCTGTGCTCCGTGGTCATATGCGGCTGGCTGCCAAAGGTGCCCTTAAATGCCTGTAGCCTGAACATGTACGGCATCGTCCTTCACAATTCAGCTTCTCAGCTGCCTGTAAGGATGATTAGCCTCCCAAATTATTATTATTATTATTAATGTTATTATTAATACAAAACTGTGAAGTGTAACAACTAGATTTAGAGACCTCGCTATAAAGAGACCGATCCATTTAGCCCCGCCCACTGTGCATGCGCGCCATATGCACTAACCCGTTTGTCAGACTTTTGTTTGCGCAATCATGTCTGTGATTGGTCAGTACAGCAAGGGTGGGGCTTAATGGATCGGTCTTTTACTGCCATAACCAAGACTATGCAGGTTTCACATCCTATATCCAGGGAAAATTCTTGGAAAAATCAGAACAGTAATTTTTTTTTTTTTTTTTCGCATTATATAATTGAAGAAATTTTCACTTTTGGACATGACCTAGTTATGACTGAACGAGACAAGGGCAAACCTTTTGTCTCTTGCAGTTGTATGGCCATTTCTTGTACATATAGTTGCCTTGATAGCATTGATGCAAGTAGACACAGGCGCTTTGATCTTTTAAGGGTTGAAATGTACTTTGCATTCCTAATAAATTTTGTTCAGACTACAGACATTCTTTCGAACTAATTCCATACAAACACGGTAGGGTCTCAGTTACAAACAGAATGCAAAACACAAATAGATAGAGCCCTAAAGTCAATTCTACCTTGTAACATTCTTTTAAGTTGAATCAACAGAATAGAATGAGTTTGTGTACCTCTGAGTTGACTGACACAAGCACCGGACAGAAAAATAAGCAGACAGCATTAAATGGCAAAGTTGATGTGATGTATAACTTGGTACTGTTGTATTAATCAAAAATGCATCATAGCTAGCTATGCTGTGTTTACAAAAGCACAAACAATAGATTAAAGTCCTCACATGTTGTCTGCTGTTTACCTTGCCTATGGTGATGATAGGAAACCTCATTCAGGCAGATTGTCTTTGCCGAACAATTAGCATTGAAGAGGAACAATTTACATGTGTGTGTAAGTGTGGATGACTTAACAGTATAGATTGTTCAAACCAATGCCTTTCAACTTATCAGAATCCAAACAAGGGTTGCTTTTGGCCAGTTGGCTGTTACAGGCCCGATTGCTTCGTTCTTGAAAGGGCAAGGGCATCAAAGCCTTTTTCGTCTTGATAAAGGGCGGCTCTATGAGAAAATTGATTGTAGATTTCTATTAGAAACTTTCAAGGGCACCAAGGCAATGACCAGGGGCAACAGAGACAATTGCCACCGTTGCCTCCGTGAAGTATCAGGCCTGATGTTAAAAGGGGACATTCAACCAGCACAGTTAGAGCTTTACATGCAAAAGATTGAGGCATTTAAATTTTGCTTTTTTGTTGACTGAACCATACATGTAGATGGAAGGTGATGAAACTGAAAACTTGACTTTTAGACCACTGAGTAAGATTGGATCAACACACATAAAGCAGAAAAGCTGTGTGTGGGCATTTCAGCAGTTATAGGGCAAGGTGATTTTTTCTTGCTCACCCACTTTTCAAAAGAATTAATTAATAAAATACAGGTCCCTCCGTGCTAAATTTCTTTTAAAACAACATTCTTCTTAATACCAAACAAATGTTGTGACATTGCCATTGTTTTTATAGTCATGAAAAGGGAGGTAATATTTGTATGAGTAGGCCTATAACATATGGCTGTGACAGTTTTTTTTAAATGTGGGTAAGAATTTATAATTGTTGAAATGGCAATCGGGAATTGTAAAACTTGTATGTTTTAACCCCCCAAAACCCCATCCAAAATCACCAAAATGCAACTTATGAATATGAAAACACTATGATTATGATCTACGGATATATTCCAGAAGGCTAAGAGTTAGAAATGATTGAAAAAACAAAACAAACAAAAAACCCACAGAGACAAGGTAATTGCTTCTGAAGAACAGGAAGTTTGCCACTTACACCCAACAGAAAACATACAATAACAGACTGTGTCGGTTGTTATGTCTTAGTGAAGGTGACAATTACTATAGTCATCGCAACGATAACGAGCATCGTGGGAAATAAATAGACAAACCTACACAATAAAGGTATCTTTGTTCTCTAATTGATATCAATGAAATCAAATTTAGCATTGGGAATGAAATAACTTCAAATGACTTATCAAGTTATCAACTGCGTATCTACAATACAAGTTGTCAGTCTGGAAACAAGGTAGCCAAATCTGCTGGAAATTTAAGGACAGATGTATCAAAAATATAGCTCAGAATGTCAAATTCTTGTTAAAGACGACACAGGAGGTTCACAAAGGACACTCAGATACCCCTCTGGTTGATAATGTTGTCACCATTTTCACTAAGTGACGAATTCGCCCCACAGCCAAAATTCCATATTTTAGAAAATCAAACACAGAACTGTCAACATTTGTTATTGGTACAGCCGTTTCATTGAGTCATTAATTCCTGAATTTATTTGTCACCTTTCTCGACTTTGAGATGTTTATCATTATATACATGAAATACAAACATGGGAAAATTTAAGCTCAATCCATCATCTGAGTCAGGAGAAAATAGTGAAAAGCCATGCGCACACTCCTTAATTGTGATTGTTACAGCCAAAATTAAAATCTTGGTCTTCAAATTCTACTTTCCCGACTTTGACAGTATTTCAGACAAAAATATATCTGTGGAAGATTGGTACTGGCATGAACTTCATCATCAGTTAGCTTTCAGACTGATACTAATACAACTGTTTGGGGATGAATACCAATCCTGTAGTGTACCTTTACAAGAACATTTTGGATGGATTTGCCACTTTAAATGCTGACAATAAAATTGCAGAAAATTGTTTTAAAACTTTAAAACAAATTAATAGTAATACAAACTTCCATATATAGACAACATCTTTAGAAACCATTGCACAGGAAAGAGTAATTAAGTCATAAACAACTATGTAATAACTTTTTTTAGTGCTGCATGACAAAATTCAGCGTTTTTATGATCACAGATGACAGATGTGGAAACTTTTTTATGTGTGACGGTAAATGCATTTTACCTTTGGATTGATGATGATATTGCCATTATATCTCTTCAAGAAATTCATAAAACATTCACCACTACTGATGAGCTTAAAAGTCTTATACTACCATGGCAACCATATTTGCAGGCTATTCGTTCAAGGTCAACGGAATGTTTATGGAGTGGTCCTGTCTTATCATTTGATCTTTCATTTTGTGGAGTTGTGCATACAGCACTCATTCATTTGCATAAAATACCTTCCCTTCATTGAAAAATAAAATGTAATTTAATATTTTAAAATTCCCATTTCGAAATGGTATATTTTATTGTTCAAATCTAACATCGTGTAGTGAACAAACTACAGCAGTTGGCAACAGTCTAGTTTAATTTTGGAGTCTATTTTATAAAGAACGTGATAAAATTTGATTTTAAGTGAAAACATTTACAAACTGAACAACTTTTTGAAGGTACAAACCTAACAAAAACCACAGACCATTTATTTTTATGCCCTGATCAGCGAAATATAGTACTCTGTACTCTTAGCTGGAGGGAAGCAATTGATGGTTTTAGTGAAGTCACAAGTTAGAAAACAATTTAATTAAGGCATTGGATTTTGTTTGGAGCTCAATAACCAAACATGCAACTCTCGGCAGAAACAATATCCATGATCTGGTCTACATAACACTGACTTTAAATGGATAAGAAATGGGCTGAGGCTTTTGTAACCCATTGATTTTAAAAAATAACTTGAGGTTATTTTGCAAGGAACATCATACTACACACATTGTCAGGTTCAGAATTTCTTTTCTAAACGTGCTGAATAGGTAAATGCCATTCTTCATAAGGAAAGGAACCTCATGTGCTAGGGGTCTATTGCAGGGCACGATTTCACAAAGAGCTTAAAAAATAAGATTGATCTTAAAATATGTATCAATCTTGGTTTCTGAGGGGCTATTCAGAACAAACAGTGTTTTAGGATCCTGTTTAATTTTTGAAATTGTTGATGGGTGGGTCAAAAGGAATAATTAATTAATTCTTTCCTTTTTTTTTGTAAATAAAATTTCAAAACAAAAAGAGGAAATACTCAATTAAAATAAGTACACCTGGTGCCCTCTTTCAGATCATCAGTGCTTTCAGTTGTTGTCGGTCAACCTTGTCTCGATCGTTGACCAGTCTCGTTAGTCAACCTCGTTCAAATGGTAGACAGATCGGGAGGTCATGTGAGTGACCCTCAGAGCTTACGGGGGACGTTGGGTTGTATTGGCGTTAACAGCGAAGTACACTTCATTTCAAGTCGGTATTTGGTCTGGGTTTTTTAGCTGTAACTCAGGCATATGCGTGCAGTACAGCATGGTACATCAGTGGCATTCACTCCCCAGTAAAAACAGTGCTTGTTGCGTAAATTGAAGACCTTTAGTGTAGTGCTTGTTGCGATAAACATGGCCGTTGTCATACATGTCATGTGCGAGATTCCACCAGATTTGGAACAATTTTGGACAAAGCAAAAGATGATAGTGACAAATCTGCGCATCATAACTCTTCCCCCAAAGTCCCCAAAGTCCCCAAAGAGACTGCTTTTTCTGCTGCTTGGCTTTTAGTAAGGAACAGTCAATCAATTTTCTTAAAATCCAAAATTTAGGTGGATGGATTGGTCAAAACAATTTCAAAAAGTAGTCAAAATTGTTTAAGATTGAGTTATTCCGAATAGCCCCTAAGAAAAGTGGGATGTTACAATACAAAATGATCAATATTGACAATGGAACTTTAAAAGATGAGTCTTAGTGAACATGAGCCCATCTTATATGCACTGTAGTGTACAAATCAGATGTTACTTCAATCCTTGCTCTATTCCTCAATGAAAACTCAATATGAGTTTTGTATTTTTTTACCATGACATTAGAGCAATCTTTCCCTATGAAATCTTTCCTACAGGAAGTCTTTCCTGCCAAATATTTTGCTTTCTTAAGGGAGAAACAAAATGGAAGGAGAAATATGTTAAATATGTTACCTAACAAAGTGTACACCAGGAAAATCTGCTGTTCTGTATTAGTGTTCATTTTTTTAAAACTTTTTTTTAGATTTATATCTTAGCCACTGTCAAAGATGTTTTCATTTCATAAAGGTGTTAACTGGTAAAGAACTTATCAACCAGTTGGTGTTGGCTGATATGTATTCATAAAGCTATTTTTTTCGAGCCAGCAAACGGGCAACAATAAAATATGAAAAGTTGTGTAAAATCGGACATTCCACTGCTGAGCATGCACAGAGCACGAAAACGTCGTGTATTGGTTCATTTTACCCACACAAACAGGACAACTCAGTATTTTACAAATGTTTGGCTATTGTGTGGTTATTATGTGTAATCCCCAATTCCAGACCTTTTTCCTTTTGTTCCAAGAAGAGGATTACGAGACATCGAGAGGCTTCCACCATTGTTTATTCATTGTATTTTGGCTCAATGGAGACAAGTCAGTGAGAGTGGTTTTGTTTCAGGTTTTTAGGACACTGCATTAGTTCAACCATACCAAGTATTAAATCTTGTACTTCTTTGGATTTCAGTTGAGGAAACTAATGCGATTGACTTCATAATTTCCATTAGAGCACTTCACATGAGCCACAGAGCCTGGACTTCCTGCGGGCATACATGTACTGGTCATTTGTACACAGTCAGGAAGAAAAATAAAATCATACGTGTATACTGAGCAAGCACCAATATCAGGGTTTTCCCTCCATTCACAAAAACATAACATAAAACCATTTTAAATGCTCCAGATTGCACAGTTACAGTTTTTCAAACCAAACATAAACATCAAATAACACATTCTGAGGACCTGGCATGCATGCTTCAGCCCGCATTCGGCGGGCTTTGGCCACACTTGCAAATTAGGGGTCCAGAATGCCCCCCAGTTTTGTAAAAACCTTGGAAAGAACCCTGAACTTTGTATCAACTTTTGTTATAGAAATGGGTACATCTCAAAACTTATTAAGTGTTTATTTTTACAGTTCTTTATTTTATATGGTATTTGACATGTATGATACAAAATATACAATTACAAAATATAGTATTAGTAACTTGTCTGCCAAGAAATACCCCAGTGCGCAGTCACTTTTTTGCAATCAATTATTGACCAAAGTCAAACTCAACCTCAAGCAAATGTTAAATAACTGCTTCATGTAGGTCACGAAGCACACAATGTTATGTACATTCATACATAATACAGACATATGTGTCAGTAATACTAATATGTACAAGATATTCCTAGAGTGGTAGGAGTTCGTAACCTCCTATCACAGCCAAATATTCCTAAGATAAGGTCATTCTCTGCCCATAGTAACAAGGCAATATTTATGTTCATAAACATAGCAACAAGAGTCAATCCATACCACCTGAGGTACTTATATACCTCTATAGAGTTTGAAACCAAAATATTTGCGTTTGAAGTATATAGGGTAGGGAGGTAAATTTGCATTTGGTAACACTTAGACTTTAGATTTTATCAGATGATTCCATGTAATATATATTGACATTGGTATAAATGTTGATAGGGTAATAGTTTTTTCAAATGCGTGATATATCATTGGATTTTAGAAGAGTGCATTATTTCCACTTTCCAGCCCTCTGTCTAGTTTTCAATGAGTACACATTACAACCGACTAGCCAAAATTTCAGTAAACTGCATGTAGTTGTTCATGTTTTCGAGTAAAGAAAATCCTCAAAACAAAACAAAACGGTGAATTGTTTTATTTTAGTCAGGCATGCAGCTTGTGAGCTGATCCTCTTTGGAAAAAAAAGAAGAAAGCGTTGCCGAATGAAAGTGAAAAAACACTGTACCTGGTACAAAAAAGTCTGCACTTAACCCTTCCTCTTTTCTTTTGCTAATACAAAGTTACATGTCCTGTTATGCATTTAATTTATTATTCTTTGCAAAGCTTGAGCAATTTGCATCAAATAAAATGTTTAAGACAAGAAGAATGAGCTATTTCAAGACGATTGACACCAACTCCTTTAATAGCCACTAAGCATTCAGATAAGGGACCTATTGTCTAGACCATCAGGCAAACCAAACCATACAATGTCCTTCAAACTGTATTAAATTGCCTAGTTTTGTGTTTTTATTACATACACTGTTTTTTGTGTCACCATGCAAGCTTAGTGGTCTATGTGTAAATGTAATTGGTGGATTGTTTTTGTGCAATACCATAAATGAAAGCTTATTGCTTTCATGAATCTAGCCTAATAGCTATTTTAAATTTAAATCTAAATGTTCAGTTGGAATTGGACCGAGCATCGTTAACAACTTTGAAGATGGATGTTAGTAACACATCCTTGATTCAACCCACAAGCAAAAATTATTATTCTCATCTTCCTCTGCTGATATTTTATTAAATTATTGTTCATGACGTAATCTCAATTCTTCCGTATCAATGAAATTTTACGGGCAAATTACACACATGATTGAGAAATGAAAATATTGTCTGTAGCCTCAAGGTCAGATAATTTGTTCTTCATAATTGAAAACGTGTTTTTTTTTCTTTCTCAAAAATAGTTGACTTGATTGAATATTTGATCATGGTATTTAATCGAAGAATGAAGAATTTTTACACTACATTTTAAAGCAGAGGGATTTTTATATATAATGCTGAACAATGCATAAATTATAGTTCTACAATATTACTGGAAAGATACATTGTACTTGTACAGCCTTCCTATGGAAGCCTGTCTCATTAATATTTTGAGTAATGTAGTTGGATTTATCAAATTGTAAATTAATAGCAAGAAACCTAGGATGGGGATGTACAAGTGTTTGTAACTGGTTAGTTTACTAATTAAAAATGGTCTTAACTGTTTAATTGTTTAATCATCTGTTTGCAAAGGAATGCAAGTCATGTAGCTTCACTTGAAAGAGTTTTTTTCTTCCTTTTTTCTTAAAAGAAACATCTCCCAAAGAGCCTGAACCTGAGAAAGAGGAGGAAAAGAAAGATGAGGAGAAACCAGCAGAGGATGCTGAACCTGCGGAGACAAGAACGGACGAATCTGCACCAGCAGGTATGTAATGATCTAATCAAATTAATCTAATCAAATCAAATGGGAAAATCCATCTACTAACTGTGGTAGACTACCTTTAAGTGAATGCTATTAAGTTGTTAATGGTTAGTTAATGGTGTATCAGCCTTTGATACCTGGTATTGAACACCTGATAAATTCCTGTTATTATCAGGGGTGGATCTAAAGAGCTATTAGGGGAGGGACAATTGATACTTCAGGGGGGTTAGTGGAGGAGCAGGGAGGCCTTTTCAAGGGCATGTGTTGGATACATTTTACTGCACCCCCTATATACACTAATCCCAGTGGCTATGTGAATTCTTTGTGGTGATTGGTACATATGCGCAGCTGATGCACTGTTGTCTTGTGCGGCGGCCTTAGCTGCGGTGGTGTGAACCACCATGAACAAGTTGCTCAGATTAGTGTATATGCACCCACCTCCCACCCCTGGATCCACCACTGAATATTCAATAGTGTTGACTACCAGACATCTTTTTATAAGACCTGGGGCGGGTTTTCACAAAGCTGCCAAACACAAAAATCTGCTCAACAAATTAATTTATCAGCTAAGCAAAATTAAGGAGGATCCCAGTCACAAGCAATGTAAAATTAATGTAAATTTGGCTGGTAATTTGTTTACTGCTAAGCAAGATTTTGTTTGCGCTTAACAGCTTTACATATGAAAGCAGTCATGGGTCCTCTTGGCCCTCTTACAAATGATGCCATTACTTACTGCTGTGGTATTATTGAGAGGCGTAATTGCTTTGTTAATATGCTTTACCCTTTCATATAAATGCATCTTCTGATCATTTTATGTGAATGCACTGCCTTTCTCTAAAACTAGAAGCTGTCACCATGGAAACAGCCCCAGAGGCGAAACAAGCAGAGGAAGCCCCTGCACCAACTGAACAAGGTAAATAAGAAATACAACTCAACCAATCACAGCATTGTATGCAAATGTTTGCCAATGCAGTCAAAGTTGAAAGAAAGAAGCGAAAACAAAAAACCTATCGGTGAAGAAGAGGAATTTCTGAGTTGAAAGAGCTTGATAAATTACAACGTTACAGTTTCATGCAATAACAGGGATCTAAAACTTCAAACATCTGTACACAGAAGCACTGCTCTGTAGTTGCGACCTTTGGGGCAATACAAGAGAAACACAAATTAATTCATTTTCACCCAAGGATATTATCCTGTTGGTGCGTGATGACGTTTTGTAGCAGGAAGTGCAGTGTAACAAATGTTCATGTTCATGTATGTATACCATTCATTTACATTCTGGCACTTCCAGCTCCAAAACGTCATCACTTACCACCAGGATTTTACCTGTAAATATATTGCACAGGTACACTCGATAATTGGAGCAAATGAGCAACCTACATGTACGTACTTCAGTTAGTGCACTTCTTCAATATGTAATTCTTTGGTAATTAGGGAGACGGATATTCATGGTAATACTTTCAAACATTGTTGAATTATTTACAATTTCAACTTGCACGGTCAAAATGGAAACTAAGTTGTTTTGTGTAGCCTGTGCATTATTTCTTAATGGGTTAAATGGGGTTTTGAAAGAGATGGTATACATGTAGCTTTGAGCTCCCCAAGTCAAAGAAACTAATTTTCTATTAAGCCAAATAATAATAGCAAGAAAAAATTGCAGACAGTATTCTTAGAATGACATCTTGACCTGTAACCTATTTCTACTAAGCCAAATTTCAGGTGTGATATAGCTCAGTGATTTTGACTCCCAACCTTGCAGTGTCACAACTGTGTAGTTCTTCCATCAATCTGAAGAGTTTGTAATGAAAGCTGAGGCCAAAAAGAGAAAATGTTCTGTTTCCGGTTACCCGACCAACCCTAATTTTACGGCGCGACCCTCATTTTTTTATTCGGCTTAAAAAGAAAAAAAAAGGGAAAAAAATCAAAAGGAATAAAAATAAATCATTTGGTAATTCCAGCGAAAAAGTGTCAGACTTTGACCAATTAAAAAAATTTAGGCGGAAAAAGAAATGGAAACCAGAACACATCAAGAAAAATTGACCGATGTTTCAGTGGTTTGAGTCTGTTTTGTGACTTACCGCTCTGCAGCCAAGTACCAGCCGCAAATTCCCAATTCCCAACTGCAAATTTGTGCATAGCATGATACCAGTTTCACTATTCCATACTGTTAATTAACATTGCCTTGACCACACTAGGGCAAAAAATTAATCTGCTCTCTTTACACATTTTTGACAAAACTTTGAGTGAGTTTAACGCTGTGTTATGTGATTGTCGTATACACAAAACTGCGCTGCTTTCCGGGGGAGAGTTTGTCATGCAGGTGGGAGTGGTTTTTGGTATATATTTCAAAGCACCTTCTGAAAAAGTTTTTTTTCCCATAGTTTTGATCCAACGCAAAACTTACTAGAATAAAAAAATGTAAAAAAAAAAACCCCACAAAAAACCCACAAAATAACCCACATAACCATAAAGTTCTGACCTACTGACCCGTTTTGAAAAGCCACGCAATCGGAAACGGAACATTTGTTGTTGTTGGTGCGATCCAGAAATGTATGCATTAAAAATGCTACACACATTTTGCATTTTCCAAAAACATGTCTGCATTACACTAATCCCCCCAGCTTAGTTTCCATAGTAACCACATCCCAAAAGCCTAAAGTCATTTTGAACAGAGTGTTTTGCCTCCTAACATCTGTCAGAACCTAATGTTAATGGCCAATTTTTAACAAGGTCTTCACAGATTATAAGAGCAGAATAATTTGAATTATAAATTAGCATCTTACAAAACGAGTAGTTGTAGTTGGTCTGATTTTGACGTGCAGCCTTTCAACTCAGATTTTCCACTTCACTGATGAACGCTCTCTACATTAGCGTCTTAATGATAAATAAAACTTCAACCACATTGGATGTGATACTACTCAATGATATCATCCAAGAGCAAACCAAATTTTATGTCCATTTTTAAACCAAATTAATTATATACTTTATTTTCCAATTTTATGATGTTTTCTTGTTGCTGTGTATATACTGAAGCTCAAAAGCTTTGCAGAATAGAAATAACAAAAAATGCTTTCTGCAGTCATGCTTTTTTGTCATTATATGCAGCTTCTTCAGGCAAGTTTGTTCTTAAAAGTCAACTTTCTGTTAGTTTTTCATAGATTTATTATTTCTCCTAGTTTGCTGACAGGCTTTGCAGTGTTGCAAAATTTTTATTTTTTTTCCCGAAAATGGACAGTTTCAATATTCACACAAACATGCTAAAAACCACATATGTATCTCTCATGCTTCTTTACTGGATTTTCAGATCCTGTCACGGCAGCAACCAACTGTGACATTTTCTATAATTTCAAACGTCACCATGGAAACACTTTGGAGATTGCCTCGCTTTTTTTATTGGTTTTTAATGTGCCATGATGGCATCCTTGAAGCCTGTCTCTGATTTTGTTAGAAAAATGATAGATCATTTCAAGTTCTCTCCAACTGAAAAAAATTCTAAGTGTAATTATTTTTGACCTTGTCTTGGAAATATTACTTACATGTACCAGAGAGGAGATTGTGTTTCAGAAATGTGAGCACACAGGGCTGGGTAATTTCGGCCTGAAGTATACATCAACTACTTTCATTTTTGATAAGAACAATACTGCATGTACAAGACTGGGTACACTGAGCATGCCCAGTTGGACGGGGAAACATTCTCATTGGAACACTCCAAGCAATCCCACTTTTGAATTGCCCCCTTAATAGAGACAAACAAAATCAAACGTCAACAGCTATGTCTTTGCAATCAGCAGTCACCAAATTCGGAGCATGTCTCAGCATTTTTAAATATTCAGTATTCTTCTTGATCAGAAATTGTGTGTTTTATCAAACCTTTTTGTGCATGATTATATCTGGCTTATTTTGATTATGGCAATCGAAACAAGCAACAATAAATTGTAAGGACCTTAACTGCTTTTGCCTCATCTTTGACATATTTCGGACAGAAAATATTCTCTTTTGAATTGGTGCTAGTATAAACTTGATAATCAGTGAGCTAATTGGGCTTTCAGATTGAAACTTATCATTATTTTTTACCATTCCAATCATTCACACTGTCAATTTTTAAATAACAATTGAGAGATGGAATTCATAAAATGTAGAAAATTATATCCAAGGTCCTTGCAAGGAGATTTTTATGGGATTGTAAACCAGGAAACCTATAGCAGATGCTAGTCCCTTGGTTTGCTGTTAATTGTCAAATTGTTTGTTCAGATGTTTTGAGGAGGAAATATTTTGTATTCAAAGTGAAAACAGTTTTATTTTGTGAATATTCACGGTCGATACATTTATACACTTATGCGCCAAGGTGCATGAAGAGAAAATTTCATTTACACAAATTTTGACAACTTCATGTTGGGGGGACACTGCTCGATTGTGGAATATTGACATCTCTATGCACAGACTAGCAGGCCTGAGATTGCTTTGTTCTGATAGGGCTTCAAGGCATTTTCTTCTTGATAAAGGGCACCTCTGTGCGGAAATTGTAAATTTGAACCGGAATATTTCAAGGGATATGGAAGCAATGGCTAGGGGCATGGAGGCAATTGACTCTGTTGCCTCTTTGAAGTGTCAGGCTGGGACTTGCAGTTTTTCACAATTGTCGGATATTAAATCAATAACCAAAAAATACTAAATTGGACAAATTTTTATTTTATTACAAATTTTCTGTTAGTACAGTCAAAAAATCCAAGCTAAATCGGTACATATACAAATCACTGTCACGGGGAGGGGGGGGGGGGGCAGTGACAACACCTAATTTGTACATATAGTCAATTTGCAAGTATTTAGTACCCAATCAACACCTTAAAACGCATACCATAAGCAATACTCAAGTAATTAACACCCATAATAAGGAGAGACTTGTGGTGACACCATGTAACAACTCTTTTGTAGAGGTGGTGGCTCTGAGAAGAGCCGTTGGTTTTCTCAAGATTTCGGACAGTATGCTCTGTCCTTCATCAGGAGACTCATGATGAAGGACAGAGCATACTGTCCGAAACGTTGAGAAAACCAACGGCTCTTCTCAGAGCCACCACCTCTACAAAAGTGTTGTTACATGGTGTCACCGCAAGCTCCTCCTTATTGTCTCTCCACCATGCAAACCTTCAAGTCTCAAATTAATACCCAATCAACACTCAAGTCATGCCATAAACAATAGGCCTACCCAAGAAATTAACACTTTATTCATACCAATTGTTTCCTACTTTCCAATCGACATCCTATTCCTAATTGATACCCAATCAGCAGCAGATGTTTCCCCCACAACAGAAGAAGACAATCCACCACAAACAGAAACATTGGCACTTGAAACAGCAGTTGAATCTGAAGAACCAAAACAAGAAAGTGCACCTGACACCCAAGCAGACTCAACAGAACAATCCGAGCAGAACGATACGCAAACTCAGGAAACCGGGGAGGCTAATCAAGTGCAAGACAATGTAGCACCGTGTAGACAGGAGCCAGAGACGGGGGAGTGTCAGGGGGCGGATGAGGATGAAATGATGACAAAACCTAAGACGGAGGAAGAGGAGGATACTGGAAGGCAAAGCGTCACGGACACCAAAATGGAAGAAGGTGAAGATGAAAGTTAATCTCTGCATGGGACTAGAACCATCTCACCCTCAACATCAGAATCCATTACTAATGACAAACAACTAAAAACATCCCTCGGTCTTCTCATTGCATGAGTTGGCAATCTCATTTGATCTTTTATCTCTTCTTATCCATCTTCTTTTTCTCTTCTGGCACGTTGCCTCATCATCAGCTCATCACATCTCAACATTTTCTTGTAGCTTTGGATCGTTATGCAGTGTGTTTTAAGAGTGGAGTTTCTTTCTGGCTTTCTGTAGAATTTTTGGCTTAATTGCATGCAGTAAATAGTTTGGTTGCAAATCATTGATTCACTGTAGTAGAATAGATATTTGCTCTTCGCATGTGTATGAAAGAGTATAGTATCCGTAGGCTACTTAAATACAGCAAACATGATGACCATAGATTGACACACAGAGATAGAATTGTTAACGATAATATTGCAGTTTCAGACGCCCAATTTTATATAGACATTTATCAGACCAAAACTTTGCTTAGCAAATCTAGGAAAAACAGGGAACCAGTATGCAATACATGACATTTTTGCTGGAAACCTAAGCAAAATTAAGTGGTTACATCTTGATGAATCTATTCCTGATTTGAAGTAGAACTTTTGGTAAGTAAGCATCAGAATTCCAGAGTTGGAAGATAAAGTCAAGGTGTAACATCCAAACCTACATTATTGGTTCTGATGGAACTGGTACGTCTGGTTGTGTTCTTTCTTAGCACTGTACAGTATTGATAATTTCAAATCAATCAAATCCTGGTGTTGAATTTTGAATGATTTGAAGGAAGTTAGAGGGACTTGGCTCACTTTATAGATGACGGGAAAGTTACTTCCTCATTAAAAAGTGTCTGAAATAAAACCAAGAAGTTGTTGTTTGTAGCCGGATATAAACTAATCAAATGACAATGTATATAGTGATGGCCCTTTCATGCTTGATGTGTTTCCTGGGAATCTCCCAGGAAGTTTTGGTCAGTATGTTCACAATGAAAAAGTTTAACCCTTGAAATTCCCTGGGAAATATACCCCTGCTTGGTAGTAGGGTTAAGTTAGTTACTGCCAGGGTTAATTAACCATACTTCCCTAAGAATACCAGCCATTGTGAAGCGATGGCAGGTTCAGCTTACCCCAGTATGCATGGTGGATGTTGAAATGTAATCATATCTAGGATAAGCATGGAAATAATTTATTTGGTATGATGACTGATGTTAACAAACAAAAGTATTTTAAATAAATATCTAAATCTGTTAAAACTATGTATATACAATGAAAACAAGTATGTTTGTATCAGACAAGGCCACATTAAGCATCAGTAACCCATCTTGCACCTTGCAGATCTATAATCATTGCCAGTTGACACAAATTTGTAATCTTTTAGCAATTAGTTCGCTATTTGAACAAATGAGCTATTGAACAAACATTTACATTGATTGATTGATTGATTGATTGATTGATTGATAGAAACATTTATTTCATACTGACTCAACAAATCATCATAATACATAGGGGCCTAAACAAGACAAATAATTAACCAATACAGTGCACTATTATTAAGTTATTAACTGCACATTCATGTGCATGGACTCAGTATATGTAGGAAAAAAGTCAGCAAAACAAGATTGCTTTTGTTCTTTTTCCCATTAGACAGACAAAAACAAGGGATAATACACACCATAAAAGAGCATTGTTTTGAATAAGAGTGTAGGGCTTATGTGTTTGAAATCCGTATTAGTCTATAATGCAGAGGCAATGCCTTTTGTATTTGCTAACATTGTTTAGCTGTTGCTAGGTTTCACCAGAAGACATCATTTTGAACGGGTAGAGTAAGTGGACACTGGCCTGGCTGCCAAGGAAACATGCTTGTAGTTCATTAATAATGACGACACATACCCGGTTTAATTAAGGCATTATCGGAGTATACAGCCTCGGATAATCAATAAAGTATGTGAAACATTCAGATGGTATAACTAGCTGTCACGTTTTAAGCAGGAACTGACGTTGATAATAATGACAACCCTTCCACCACCCTGCCCTTGCCTGAATTTGGATTTCAAATCTGACATTGAATGCCACACATGGAACAGATGAGATTTGTTTGTCAAGAACACATGATTTTGCATAAATGATTAGCCCTGCTTTGAAACAAAATGTTATTGAGTGAAATTCAAGAAAATAAACAAAATAACATTTCATGGTAAGTATTCTTGCTCTACTGTAACAAAGAAATCTCTACCCCTTCTACTTAAGTTCTTCTCGTGAAAAAAATAATCTGATGTAATTTCTAATTATGAAACATATTGAATTACATATTATGTAGGCTGGAAAATAATCAAAACACCTGAAAATCATTTCTCTCTCTCTCTATGACATTGTAAAGAAAAATCCCCCCTCCCAAATCACCTTGTCTTGTTTGTCTCCATGTTCGTTATTAGTCTTGCCTGGGTGGTGGTTTTGAGGTACGGAATTATTAATCAAGACTATTTTCTGCTCATGATAGGAAATGACTGAATTCAATCCAAAAGCCAATTAGGCCTACATGTTCATCACCTCATCAAAGTTAGCAGAATAACCATCCAGGGACCAATTTCATAATGCCAGGGTCAGAGAGCTCTAGAGCTGAAAATATTGATAAGTGATTTTATATGCAAGGCAAAACAATTCTGGGAACTATCAGTCTGCATGACATTGTATTTTGGCCAGTAATGCACTTCTGCTAAGCAAAGTATGTCTGTGCTAAGGTGGCTTGTTTTCCTGGAGGAAATCAGCTTCAGTCATAAGATGTTTATTTGTTACTGACGCAATTTCATAGCGTGGCTTACCTTGAAGGTGTATTACATCATTTGTTTTTGGACGAGTAAGATCGTTTTGCTCCTGTTGTTTGCAATAAACCTACATGAATAAACAAAGCCTCCAAACAACCCTTATTGTTTCAATGATAATAGACTGTTCTGGCTTTGGCAACAAGCCCCACCCACACACCTTAGTTTGTGTACGTTTACGCTGCACGTGTGACCGAGTTTGACCGAGGTCACATGACCAAAAGGCGTGTTCCAATTGGTCAATGCGCACAGTTTGATTGACAGGCCGGAACGGTTTATTAAAAACAGTTCATGTTTTGGCAGAGTTTTTGTGACTGTTACGCAAGCTTATTTTGTCTACCACACTCAAAATAAGCCATGGTGAATTAATTGGTGGTGGTGGTGTGGTGGGGGGGGGGGGGGGTGGGTGTCTTTTGAATGTCATTTGTTTGACTTTGAGAGTATTTTAAATGGAAGCATTGTCCTGAAAGATTGGTACTAGTACTGGTGTGTACGTTATATGCACTGGGCTTTCTGATTGTAACCAATCAATTGCTTGTTTTGATAAGTAAAAATCCTAGTTTTTGTCAGGGAAAAGATGTACTAAGTTACTTGCAGAATAACGCTTCAGTGCAATTTGTATGTGAATGAGCGTGCACACCTACCAATGATTGTGAACTGAATAATATGCTTCAAATTTGTCTGCTTCATTAAGCACAGATATTTGCTTACTGTATAAAGTTGGTATAAAGCAACTTGTAGCCAGTTTGTCAGTGGTTTACAACCTCAATCAGACTCCTCACCAGCTCAATGACTTGCCCTATGGCTCCTCACTCAGTAATGGTTTTTGTTTGTGTTGTGAAGGTGAGGTCATAAATAATTCATCTGACAACAAACAAGGCTTGACTTTATTATCAAAGACCTTCCAACTAAAAAAAACCCCACTAATTGTGGAAAAACCTGTACATTTGACACAGTGGAAACTTACTGGTTTTGTAATCAAGTGTTGATGAATGAATAATTCACGACCGGTGAGCCAATGTCCTCCAGGATTATGTACCAGGGATTTATGTACCGATGTTCCCTTGTTTAGTACGCTTTGTCTTGGTCGCCAGTCAGATCATGGAGGAAGGAAAGCTATTTTCCTTCCTCCATGGTCAGATGTAACAATTCTGGGGATTACCAGGGATTATGCCATGGAATTATACAGAAGCTGTAAGGGAAAGAGGAAACTAATTCCCTGCCTTTAGATTTCAAGGAACACACCATACAACCAATCTGTGGAAATCTCATCAAATTAAGTGGTCGTGCTGTAATGAAAACAATGAAAACTTATTTAAGTTTTAAGCGGGATTTCATGCATGTCTATTTTGGCTTAGTCTGATAGCAGCAATCAAATTAAGAAGAGTGATTTGCTAATTCCTTATCAGAGAAACCAATCGTGTCCCTTTGTCTCCAAGGCATGCATACTACAACCTCAGGGATGCATCAACAGAGCCTAATTAGTACTGAATGCGATGAATATTTATTCTGCCTGAGTTATCACTTTGAATTGAACAAAAAATACTTGTTTGTGAAGCGGGTCTGCAGTTGCCACGGATGCATGAGTATGTAAATTTGATGACATTTCTCACAATACATTGTTGGGAATACAATGTATTAGTAGGAGGGTTAATTGCTGTCTTGATGAGCTCAGGCGAAAAACAAAAGGAAGGTCAACCTCATCTCATGGAAATCGGTTCAGTCTGAATTTAAAAAAAAAAAAAAAAAAAATTAGTTCCACATCCTGTGAGGTGGTTGAAATCAAGGAATTATACATTGAAATGCAATTCGGTCATTTAACTGGAAATTGAAGTAGCCAGTCTTAAAAGAATAATCTTTAAATTGACACTGTTTATGTTGATTCTTATCTTGGCCTGGGGCAAATTATGGGTTTGCTGTCTCCACAGGTTTTTCCTAGAAAGCTAATGTTGATTTGCCAAGTTCATCTTGAGTTAGAGACTCATTTTGTATGATCCAGTCACATTAGATTGTTCAAGAGCATACACACTCTGTGTATAAAATGTTGAAGTAAATTAATCTGTAAAACTGCGCTGGCTTGAACACTCATATTGAATTTTTTTTTATTCGTATAGTTTTACAAAATCAGTAAGAATAGAAGAGATTGATGCACATGGCTGTTACTTGTAAGTTAGTGATTTTTTTCCATTTCTTTTTTCTTCTTCTTATTCATACAATCAGTTTACAACTGTGCATCTCCTGTAGTTTTAATGAGACTGATTTTTGGGGGGAGTCTTTTCAATAAATAAACTTTGTTCAGCATACATGTCTGTGCCATTGCAAGCAGATAGTAAATCAGGAAACCTCTTGTTTTAATGTATAGGAGGTTACAGACAATATACATAAATATTGAAGCTTAGTTTCATAGTTTGAAAATTTCGGGATAAATAAATATATGCAGAAGTTTTCATAAGTTGTGTTTATTTTTTAGCAATCAATTCCATCAGAGTTTGTGCAAAGCAACACAAGGACATTATTATGTTGCATTGTGTTTGTTTTAAATTAATAAGACAGCTGTGGTGACATATTACTTGCATACAACTGTGTCATTGCCAATACAATTTTGAGGTAACTCATCCAAGATTCTCTCTGCAACAAAGATTGTTACATAACCATGGCAACACACAGCGTCATATCCAGATGAGCCTTCCCCTTTGAGTAGAAATGACATCAAGTCAGAATTGTTTGTATCTGAAGGAAGTGAATTTAATATAAAACAAATTACGGTTGTGTAAAATTGAACTATTTATCAGATTTCAGTCAAGCATTGATTTAGAGTAGCTAATCTACTTGTGAATGGTTTGCCATTTTTGTTTTCTTTGTTACAAAAATTGCCCAAGTTGAATAAAAAGTGTGGGTATAAATAATTGTATGCAGAAGAAGTTTTCATAAATTGTGTTTATTTTTAGAGATCAATTCCATTGTAGATTCTGCAGATAGGCGTATCTAAGTGAATAGTGTGCCAATTGTTTTCTTTGCTGCAAAAATTGCCCAGGTAAGATGGAGAGTGGACATTATTATTATCAGCTACAACTGCATCTGCATCTAAGAATGTCACTTGCTTTTAAAGGAATGACAATCTTTTTATGAGGGATGGTGGTTTGGAGTGGAATAGATATGCTTCATTCCAGTTTATTGCAATTTTATTTATTCTTGAGATGAAAGGTCAATAGTTTGTTTCTGATAATCATCAGTTCAATATTATATTTTGTAGGGACCCTATTTTTGTTCATAATTTGGTGAATAAATTGGATTTAAAATGTTCTTGCCCAGTAGATCTTTCTCATAGTGCAGCCATTTTGTTTCTTTCTCACATTCAACCTAATATCAAACTGAGACTGGAAGGGCAAGTAGTCTGGTCACTTTTGCAATGAGAATATATGAGAATATAATGAGAAGTACTATCATTGTCATTGTGTGTGCAAGGTATTCTCTAAATGTAAAAGAGTGAAAATTTCACTCGCTTGCCAGAGTTTGGCTCTTTTGAGAGTGAAACTCACTCTTCACCACTCTTTTTTGAGTGAAAGTGGAGTAAATTTCACTCTGAATCTAGTGAAAATACCCATCTTTCACTCTAAAAAGAGTTGTCCGCCATATGGCTCCTTGCAATCCTTGGTAGGGCAGACAAATAGAGTGGTTTTTCGGTCTTTTACATTAAGAGAGTATCAGACAAAAAGGTGATCACACTATGGTTTATGATAATGTCTTTTCCTTCTATTTGATTTATTACGGCCCCTTTTATTAATTTGAATATTTTAATTTAGTTTACCTTGTGGTTTATTGCTTGATATTTGTATTTGAAATAAAACAAATTTGCATCACCCTTATGGTGATCCCCCATACTGCTGCTTCCCAGGTTATATCCATAGAGCTATACTATAGCTTGGGTGTGATCCCTGGCTACACGGCAGTTTCAGGTTGAATGGCTTCTGACTGGCACCCCCCCCCCCCCCCCGAACACAATTGACTAATAGGGAGATTGCCAACATAGGGCTGGATAGCTCAGTTGATAGAGCGTCTGTACGTTGAACTGGTGGTCACAGGTTCAAATCCCGCTCCATTCAGTTTTCTTTGTTCACTCCAAAATTGAATTAGGAATTTACCCAGTCAGTTTACCTTGTGGTGTATTGCTTGATATTTACATTAATTTCTGTGATTGCATACCTATTAAGACAGTCGCTGCATGATAAATGTCTACTGTGCAATCTTGTATTCTAAAAGTGTTTGGTATGATTGAATAGTTAGCAATTTAGTCTTTTCTTGAGTTTCTTTCTTGAGTTTCTGTTGCCACCAGGGTATATCTACCCTTTAGAATCATGTAGACACTCCTTTGCATGTGTGAGAAGTCTGAATTGATAAATTGTCCCATGTGATTTCTGGCAGGCAAAGTCAATGTGTAGGAAAATGGTTGAAATAAGAGTTGGCTCACAGGGGCGAATCAAACATTGATGTTTGGCCATGTATAAGTTATTATCCAGAAAGATAATGTCCCTCGCATGGTTTGCCTTTGTTAAGGCTTATAAACTTAATCCAATCAGGTCAATGCCCAGCCCCAATTTCATAAATGTTATGCAGAAAAGGGTGCTAAGCAAAAACTAGCAGGAAACCAGTCACAAACAACATTACTTCACATGGTGTATTTGTCTGGTAACCAGTTTCTGCTAAGTATGATTTTTCTGGGCTAAGCAATAATTTGTGCTTAATAGCTTGAAGAAATTGGGCTATGCAGGACTTAGTTTTATATAGCTACTATGTCGAAAATATTGCTTGATAAAGTTGGCTACTTAGCAAAAAATGAAATTAGTATTTTGGCTGGGAATCTGCTTCTGGTAAGCAACATTTTTGTCTGCTTAGAAAATTTGTCTGTCCCACGAAACTAGCCCCTGTTAATCAGACAATGGCAAATGTAACCTCCATACTTAGTCATCGATCCACTCAGATCACTGAACAGCAGGTCTTCCTGCAAGAGATTTTCAGTTCTTGGACAGTTTTAACTTTTAAAAAGCCATAACTGCGCATGTTTGTTTATGTTTTCTCATCATCCTATGCTTGTCCTTGTTTATCCTTTCATTTCATCCTTCATACAAATATACAAATCATAAATGACAATTAAAATCAGTTGTCAAAAAAAATAACAAGATCTGACATTGAAATTGCCTCATTAGTTACATATTAGTGAACAGTCAATAACTGGTTTCCTGTTCATTTCTATTACAGAAGCAGATAAACCCACGGAACCAGCTGAAGATAACACGCAGGGAGATGTGGGCGGAGATGGAGGGGAGGAGGCTGCTGAGTAATGAATGTGACCAAACTTAATGATGACCTAGCACACTATGTAATGACAAATAGATCTATTTTTTGTATATTATGAGAGGGGTCATAATATCTGACATTTTTTGTATATTTCCAGTACAAGAAAAAGAAAAATGTTAAAATCTTGGGATTTTAATGGGCATGGCTGTCTTACCTAATTAAATCACAAACCATAGTATTTAACATGGTTTGAAAGAGCATTGGATTGCAATTATATTGTCTTTGCATTGTTGTAACAAGAATGTAAAAGTATAACATACTCTTGAATTCTTCTTCAATGAAACACACTATTGAATCTGATACGAATTGTGTAACTGTTGAGCAATTGATGGATAGGCATGCCAGCATGTATCGTGAATTTAGCTTGATCTGTAAAGATTACACAAATATCGTCAGCAATTTCACGAAGTGCCAAAAAGTCCCCTGCAGCGAAAAATGTATGTTTGGAGAAAACCGCGTTTGAAGTTAAACTTATTTTCAAATCACCGGTAGGTAGACTATTCGCGATTCAATCTTTAAAATTTTTGCATGTTAGGGAAGTAGAGATCCCAAATCAAACAAATCTAGTTTCAATTTTGTCCATAACGGGTTTAATTAATGAGTAATTATTTAATTAATGAGATTGTCTCTTCGTGAAAACGGTACAAAACGTGGTCTGTGTGCAGCGCGCCGTGTATAAACTTTTTAGCTGTTCGTGAAAACGCAAAAGCCGGAACACTATTTGGCTCTTCGTGAAAACGCAAAAGCCGGAGCACTCATGATTGGCACTGTGCCAGCTGTATAATCTACACGGCCACAAACTGGTAAACAAGTTTTTGGCTCTTCGTGAAAACGCTATTCGGGGTTCTTGGGGTTTTTGCCCTTCATCATCTTAGCATAATTAAGAAACCAGATGATTTTGAGACCTACAATTTCGTAAATTGTTAGATAACGATCAACTAAATCGAAACCACAAAAAAAATCAAAATGAGTTTTTCATCGATTTTGCAAGTTTTTGGCACTTCGTGAAATTGCTGACGATATCTATTGTTGAATTAAAAATTCAAGTTAAAGATTATTTTGATTTCATCAAAATGAAGAAATATGACACAATCAAACTAATGAGTTTGCCAAGTTCAACTTATATTTTATAAAATGTTTACTTAGAAGCCATTTTGATTTCATCAAAATGAAGAAATATGACACAATCAAACTAATGAGTTTGCCAAGTTCAACTTATATTTTATAAAATGTTTACTTAGAAGCCATAAACACTTAATAGATATTGTCTGGTATACAGAAGAATACCTTGAAGGGGATATTTTTTACCCCAATTAGGATAGAATAATTTCAAGTTGGATTTAAGTGTTCTCGATCGGGGAAAATAACTCTCAAAGTCCAGGGAAGTAATCAGGATATAAAAATCTGCCAAAGGTACATGTCTCCCATTCAGAAGGTCAAAATCAGAAAGATTATGTTCCAGATATGAAACACATGTCTTTGGGATAGTTTATATCAGTCAACAAATGCATTACGTGGCAAATTGTATTCATCGATTGATGTTGTATACCATTTTATGGCCGAATACCAGGGAACTTGGTCAGGAGGCTCGATTGGCTACAAAATCAATCTACCAAAAGTTTAACGCAATATGTATTTTGTAGCAGGCAGTTGAAGTCAGTGTCTGTGTGACAATTATATCATGAACTGCACGTTTACCAATTAAACCACATAAACAAGTTTCTCGTATAAACACACACAAAAGTTGGGCGACAAAAGCCAACAAACTTGAAAATATAAATCCCGCATAATATCGTTTGCAGAGATAAGAGGGTACCAGTTACAAGTACTGATGTAACATGACACTTAGTCCCGTTACCTGTTTCTATTAAGCAAGATTTTTTCCTGAGCTAATCAAATGTGTGGGCTTAACAGCTCAATGAAATCTGGCAGTGAACAAAACAGACACATTGTTTTAAAGATCTTCGCAAAATGAAAAAGAAACATGATACTTTATCAAAAGTTTTAAAAAGGCCTGCATGCCCAATTTCATACAGATGTTGAGCAGAAAATGCATTTGCTGAGCAAAGATTAGAAGGGAACCTGTCACAAGCAATGTACATTTGGCTGGTGACCCCATTCTGCTAAGCAATTTTTCTGTGCTTAGCCAATTTGTGTACTTACAACAGATTTATAAAGTTGAAACCACAGGGCCCACTAATTTCATAAAGCTGTTCAGTAGAAAATGGTGCTGAACAAGTGGTTCTGCTGAGCAAGAATTAGCAGGGAACCAGTCACAGCAAATACACTCCACATGGTATTTGGGCTGGTAACCTGTTTCTGCTAAGCATGGTTTTTCTGTGCTAAGCATTTTTGTGCTTATACCAGCTTGGTGGAACCCTGGGCCCAGATTCATAAAGCTGATGAGCACACAAATACATTTCTAAGTTGACCAAACAAAATGTCATGTGAAGTCAAATGCAGCTACTTCCATTCTAATTTGTGTTTAGTGTACATATTCTGCTTAGTATCAAAATGAAAAATTGAATCAGTGCTTACCAAAACAAAAAATGTTGAGGTGCACCTGAGAAGGTGTACGTCTTAACCTCCTGGGACATCCGATAGCGTGTCATTTTTCTGGCCCGGCGCACACGCGCATGGACATGTGCGTGTGTGTCTTGACACTGATGCCATCTACTAGGAACAGCACATCATCGTTGGGAACGTTGACGCCGAGTGGTTTGAATGCAGATTTTTCTGCATTCAAACTACTATAAGAAGCCCAGAAGAAGACCCAGTTGGGTCGAAAATTCGGCCATCTTAACATTTTTTTGTTTTGGTAAGCACTGCTCAAATTTTTCATTTTGATTCTACTCCATTTTGTTATCCACAGATATAAGGCTGTGTCTGAGTTTGTGGCTACGGCTACGGCTGGATAACCAAATCATCATGTGTTGAAATCTAGGACATCCTTAGCAACACCCTTAGCAACAGCCATAGCCATAGCTGCAACTGCCAATTTGGATACTCTTCCATCTGTCTCAGGACATGGTGCCATTATTTCATACTTAAGGAAAAGGCTATTACTAGAGCAGGGTATAAGACATGTTAATGAGAAAAAGTGCACTTAAACTAGTAGAATGTAGAATGTTAACGGGTTATAAAGTATTCTGAGATAAGCACATTAATGACGGCTTAATAGAATCTAGTTTAAACTGATAGTGTCACTTCACAGTACTGAGTTATCTCCATTCACATCATGATGTAGTGATAGGTAACAAGACAATTGCTTAAATTACTTTGTATGGTTTAACTGAATTGTCAGAGCTTTTTGTTCAAAATGTAAACTTTGTAAGAGAAAAATGGTACCTAAAAAAGTAAAATAACCATCACACGAAGTCTTTTTTTTCCCCCTTTCTTCATTTATAAATAAAAATGGAAAAGTTATTACTCATTTTATTCACAATTTCACTTGGATAACTTGTGGAACCACACTATGATATTCCAGTGACTTAACCCTAGCATTGCCCTATATTAAATATTTGTATATAATGCCAATATATTTTAAAGCTTTAAATTACGACTTTTTTATGAAATTGCAAATCAAAATTCTAGAAACAATGACTGCAGCCAAGGAATACACAAGTTCAAAGCCGACTACCCAAACTCGACTGCCCAAACTGTTTTTGAGTCACAAGTTGAACTTTGACAAAGGTCATTGTCAGTTCTTGTGGAATATTGCAACCAATACATGTGATGTCTTACAAAAAGGGTTAATTGAGTCGGCCCTTCACAGTCTGAAAATTGGGTGGAATAAATTAGCACCGGGACACTGTTTGGGTTAATAGCAATATTCAAAACTACCACTGAGGGATACTTTACTATTTGTTGAAGTATTTTGAGGAGTAAACAAAATATTTGTTTCTAGTTTTTTAAAAATACAATAAGATTTATAAGAACAAGGATCCTTTAGATTCCTGTTAGAAGCAACATCATCAAACTAACTTGTCATCTGTTGGATTGTGTTTCTATCCCAGATACAAATCCAACCTGTTGAGGTTGATTCAGTACTAAATCAAGCCAGGCGATGTACCAGTCATACAACTTAACCCAAGTCCACTGGTATTGGATCAGTACATTACTGGTAGATCCTGAGCGACTTTGGGAATAAGATTTCTTGTATTTTTCGTCGAAAAAATCAGTTCATGATTGGAATAAAATGCATTAAGGAAGTGGGTGTAACTTAATTGAAACTCATATTTTAGTTAATTTCTCTACTAATGTATAAACTATTTTGTAAATGGCCAATGATGATGAACCTTGCCTTTGAGTTGAACTACTTTGAGTACAAGGTTGAATCAATGTATGCTAGGGTGGACATAATTATCTCTTTTGTGTTAAAAAGTATTGACAAACATTGTCACTATGGTTACCCTGCATGATCTCAATTTTTAAAAAGGGCTGCAGATAAGTTGACTCGGCATACCTTAAGGAAATAGCCAATACTGATCCATTAAGCCCCGCCCCCCTAAACATATTGACCAATCACAGCATTGGATACATCATCACTGTACAGGTGGACAGCACAATGTGCATCTCTTCAATGCCACACTGCACGACATGAACATGCACGCTTAAATGTACATGTACACATGTTTACACTTTCAAATAGGATTTTATCGTGTTGGACTTTCGGTGGCGTAGCCATTTCAAGGCTGTGATTGGTCAACACGTATGGAGGTGGGGCTTAATGGATCGGTCTGTTGTCAACTAATGTCTGCCTTGCTGAGTAAAACATTAGGTAACACATGTTTCTTATCCATCACATTTTTTAAACCTCAACTCAGAAATGGATTTGAAAGCCTTCATTTGATAACCAAGTCACTGTAGAAGAGAAAAGTGCATATTTAACTAAACTATTTTTTTTGTGCACTAATCTAAGATATAGTTATTTAAGAAGTTAACAGTTCTATATATATGCATTTAACCAGAACAATCTCTCACTTAGTAAGTGTACATTATAGATAAATTATTTCCAATGTTTGTAAACTATTTTCTAAAAATTAATGTGTGTGTGCTAATTGTAGACATTAATTTAAAAAATGGTTATTTCTTATTCCCAACCAAGTTGACTTCTCTGAAATTAGATTCCTGAAATTAAAAAATGAGATTTTTGATCTGCAGGTACTGTCAGTAGTAGACCTTTATCACGGCTCCACCAATTTGTCATGTACCCTGTATACCAAAGCAAACGTGACTACTTATTCATATGCAAAAAGAGGGACCAATCTATTTTACCCATTCCTTGCATGGCTGGTGCTAGAAGGCTAGGCACTTTGTGTGTAATGTCAAACTGTAACAACACCTAGCAGATAAGATTGTTAAGATATCTGGGCTTAAATTTGACATTGACAGCAAAACACGTTGACTTTTTGGTGACAACTGTCAAATCCGCAAAAACAATTGTACACTTATCATAACGGTGAATTTCTTTAACAAATTAGAAATCTGTTATTTGGCACAAAGAGCCTGTTTTTTTTAAACTGCCCTCTGTTGGTAAAAAAATGCTACAAATTATGGCAGACTAAAACAAACTGGTTGCACATTGACAAAGGTCTTATAAACTGATGATGCCTGTACTTTAACCATTTAGTATAGGCCATTTGTTTGAAAAACAAAATTAACACATTTTAGGCCACACATAGCTTCCTGTAGAAGAAAAATCTTCATATAGTATAAACATTCATCAGACTTCTTAAGCCCAAGGCAAGAGAAAGACAAGCTGTACATCCTCTTGGACGACTGACAAACAATCAAATTGGGAATTATTTACCATGGATACATCCAATTTCAAACAGACACTTGAAGTCAGCTACTATATAATGAGCATGTATTTCTGTTCAGATTGTTGAAGAGTGTGACACTTAATAAACAAAAAACCTAATAAGTAGAATCACCTGTGAATACTGTGTCACCATGGAAACTTGTAAAGCAGAATATATATAAATGATAATGAGTATGATGTATATTGTTAGAGTATGGACAAAATGATAAAAAGAAACAACCTAAACTGTCTGGTTAATAGACTGATCTATTAAGCCCCGCCTACCTTAGCAACTGCCTAGCAACAGCACATGGTGTGACTTTCTTGCCACGATCGATGCGGTGGTTCGGTTGCGGCCTCTCACACATATGGGATACACACACATACATGGTTTTCGTGAATGGTATGGATTTAGTTTCGTGTCCTTTTGAGCAGTGTCTGGAGTCCAAAGAACAATGCAGACAGGAACACTGTTAAACCACTTTTACACGACTGTACAGGAACCACTGCTGTGGGATTTGCCAGACGAAAGAAAAAAGTTAGTACAAGTGTGTGTGCTGTTGTGTGTCAGAACAATGGCGGCGGTTTGTTTACTTTTCTAATGGGATTTAAACGTGTCAGACTTTTGTTTGACTTTCAGTGGCGTTGTCAAGGCTGTGATTGGTCAAAATGTTAGTAGGCGGGGCTTAATGGATCGGTCTATTGGGGCTTCAAATGCTATTGCACATCACATTATACATATGACCCAATATAAACCAAATAAGCTTGATAAACAGTTCAGTCAAGAAAAGTATAAGAAAATTCACCAAGTAATCATAGGCCAAACTGTCAAGAACAGAAAACTGACCCACACACACAGCACAAATTATTGGCATTGTTTTGAGGCTATTGCAAATGTGTCATCACTACTCTTGTGTTGGTCGTTCTTGCCTTTTCTTTGCTGTAGTTTTAAGCATTCATTTTCTGTGGAATGTATAATATTTTATGAGTTTCCCTGTTATGTATTGGTAAGCTCTCTTTATTGTGTTAAGAACAACTTCAAGAATGGTACATCTCATTAGATTTTGGGTGATTTCTTGAATCAATCCATGGGAGGGGGAAGTAATACATTTGCAAGCATGATTACTAGTATTTGTTTGTCTTTAGGCTCAAGTTTCCACAGGAGACTAGATCGTATTCATATAATTGATTTCAAACTGTCGTGGTCCCATTTCATGGCACTACCTATGATAAGCACAGGCACGTAGGAAGATGGTTCTACCGGGGGAGGGAGGGGGCAGAAAATGAAATCTCTCCGTGGGGAGTCATAGGCATGTGAGCGCAAGTGTATGAGCGTGAAGCCTGTACGGCGTGGGGTCCGGGCCCCGTGAACATTTTGTAAGGCTTGATGCTCTGTGTAGTGCATTTTGAGCCTGACTGGAACACATTTTGAACAACAGATATTTTAAAATTTTAGCACCTTTCAAGGTTAATGGGCCCATGAAGTGCAATTTTTTTTCAAATTTCCAAATACATTTTTTATCAAATATCCATGCTAAAGGACAGTTTGAAGAAAATGAAAAGTATCATTTTATACTAAAATTAAGATTCAGTATACTATTTTTCATTTTTCTTAGGGGGGGGGGCGGCCCCACCATATTTTCAGGGGGGTGCCATTGGCCCCCCGGCCTCCGGTTCCTACATGCATGAAGCAAATATTTTAGGCTTTCTTAAGTACTAGGAATTAGTGTGCATAAATACACCATTCTTAAGTATACATGCACACAAGTTAAGTATGATGTATGATGCATTCTTTTGCAAGCTTAGGCAAATACATTTGTAGTGGGCTTTCATTACCGGCTTCAAAAAGTATGGAGCTAAAAAGCAGAAGGCAAAGCCAAATCCATAGCTTCAAAAAGGGCCACAGCTAGCCTAGAAATTTGACCCTAACACTGTAAGCGGAGAACTGTGAACATAAGTACAGAATGCCATGGTAAACTGTGCCATAAAATTAGGCCCACGTATAATGTAAGGAGGTTTTGTTTTGATATATATTACTTTCACTGATGAATCTTGAGTCCGTCCGAGACCAATTCTGCTCTTCTCTTGTACAGTTTGTGTGTGATTTATGATAAAATGTGAATAAATAAGCACTAAATATTCAAATCATGTCATTGGGTTTGCTTTATACTTGAGGCGCGTTTTCAAAATAGCATTCATTTTCTCCTTGTTAGATTTACATTGTTTACATTGTTTAGCAGCCTCAGTAAAATGTTCCATGGTAATACAGTGACATAACTAGACATTTGCATGGGGGGGGGGGTTTAGCGGGGGCAAAGACGTTATTTGGGGTGGGGACTGTTTCATGTATCAAACCATTCATTTGTGCATTTTTTCAATGTCATTTTGGGAGAGGTTCTGAGCGGGGAGGGGGATAGCCCCCTCCCCCCCCCCCCCCCAGTTAACTTGGGGACGTTAAACATTTTGAGTCCAGTGCTAACATGGCTTTTTATATAATAAGCACAAGTTATGTTACAATTGTTTGAGCTTTTTATCATCATGGGTGACATTTGCCCTCAATTTCATTGGTGCTGGGTTCATTCTGTTAGTAAATAACTGTTTTCCTGTCTGCTTTGAGTGTAGTACATGGGTAAGCAAATAGAATGGATTTTATGTGGGGTAACAATTAGATTCCTCACTTTCACACGCCAGTAGAAATTGAATGCTAACCAAGAAGTCAGGATTGTTGGTCATCGTATAGTTTTGTGGTGAGTGGGCTCGGAAATTAAGCCAAGAGCTTGCTGCCTTTTCCATAAGTAGATGAACAATTTCCATTTATAAAGTGAATTTCCACAGGGCTGTGGAATTGAGGAATCCAATATGTTATGCCACATACACTCCACTCATTTTTCTTACCCATGTAAATACACTTAGGGAGGTACAGGAAAACACAATGCATCCAGACACTGCTGATAATTTTTTTGTGTGAAAACTGCAACAATTGTTTTGGTACATTACTTTTTGAAGAGAGTAGATTTAGATGTGATCTTAACATTTTATACCTAGAAGAATCTCTTCCCAAAGACTAAATGGAGGATTATACAAACATTCTCACTCTAAATGTAAACAAGTGAAAATTTCACTCTCTTGCCCGAGTGGTGTGAGTTTGGCTCTTTTGAGAGTGAAACTCAATGTGCCACCCTTTTGGAGTGAAATTGGAGTAAACTTCAGTTTGATTCAATTTAAAAATACCTGTCTTTCACTCTAAAAAGAGTTGTCCTCCACGGTCTTTGCAAGAGTGGTATGACGGACAAAAGGAGTGTTTTTTTTTCACTTTTAGAGAGTACCTGTGGGATTAAGTACAGCATATTGATGCATTCCAATGACAGCAGATAGGATTTTGTTCATAAATGCGTTGACTGCAAGTTCTATATATCGACTCCTGACGAAAAAACCCAAGGTTGAATAAAATTATTCCATCCAATTACCCAACATTCCAGTTCAATATGATATTATTGGGAAGAAAAACTGCAAATGGGAAACAAATTCAATGGTCTCCATGGCGACTGACCTTCATTCTTTTTGATGAAATTGTTTGCTGGGATTCTTAACTGAAATCTCTTGGGTAACCATCATTCATCTTGGAGGTGTGTCATGTGTACAAAGTTTAAAGGTAAAGTTGTGGTAAAAAATTGGTTGTAAAAAAATTTGTATTTTCAAAGGGTGTTATTCCAGTATACTTGTACAATAATAATAATGTACATTTATAATGCAGCATTTTAGTGTCTGTCATAAATGACACTCTTGGCGCCGAAATATCAAATCTGGTGGAGTGGAGATTGTTACGAATGATTTTATGAGACAAAGCAACCATAATACAACACCTTGAAAGGGATACAAGGTGAGGTGGTGCATATTGCTGCCAGACCATGCTAGAAACACCGGGGCAAACCCCTTCTCTTAACGATAAGTGCACTGGTTTCTTTTACATGTATTACACAACACACGGGACCAACGGCTGGACGTCCCATCCGAAAGTTGAAGCAATAATGGTTAAGTGTCTTGCTTAAGGACACAAGTGTCAAGACCGGGAGTCGAACCCACACTCTGCTGATCAGAAACACCAGAGTTGGAGTCCGGTGCTCTTAACCGTT
The DNA here is from genome assembly GCA_911728455.2 of Marthasterias glacialis. NCBI lineage: Eukaryota > Metazoa > Echinodermata > Asteroidea > Forcipulatida > Asteriidae > Marthasterias > Marthasterias glacialis. The sequence continues at coordinate 6,726,707 of OU452234.1, read as the reverse complement.
CGGCCACAACACACCACGTATGTGTGTGTTGTGTTGTCATTTAGCCGATGAGAAAGACTCTGCTGGAGTCAAAACATGAGGCTGTTAACAATTGTTTGAAGTTTAAAAAGGGTGTTACATCATTATTTTCGGAAGATTAAATTCATTCCATTCATCTAGTTTAAAACAATTTTAAAAAGTTCATGCATATCCTTTAACAAATCTATTAAAACCTCATGAATTATAAGTTGCTACATTTGCAAATAACAGTTTATGTTAACAAGGATTTTGCACAAACTCATATGTACATATATTTTTGATAAAGCTTAATCAAAATAAGGAAATGAACACACGATGGTATGTTGTTTGGATGAACATGTTCTCAGTACATAAAAGTTTCAAGTTTGTGACAAGTAAGCAGATTAAAAAATAATTTGTTTCAATCATTATGAATAATGTATTAAATCACTGATAAATACCAGAGAATGCCTGTCATAAATGTCCAGTTATAACAAACATTTAAATAGCGCCAATCCATAAAAATATGCTCCTAAACGTACCTTCTTCTTGAAGCAGCAGCTGATTTCACAAAGTGCTAAGATCAATCTTAAGATGAGTAAATGTTTGAATCAATCTTTATTCATTACTAAGGCCAAGTGTTTTGTCACAATACACATCACTATGCATCTTCAAGTTAGGAAGAGTTTGGTGAAATCACCTGCAGGAACCGCATCATCAAGGGTAATCGTTGACCAGACTATCCAAATTTGGATAATATTCAAAGCAATATTGAACACTTGGTATATTGCTGATATCAGCCAAAAGTTTTGATCATGGTGCATAAATATAAGGGGAAAAAACAACATTAATTTGCAAAAACAAAGGAAAAACAGATGGGTTTTAAGGGAACATTTGAATGAAGACAGGGAATTGTTCAAGATTCTAAGATCTACTGCTATCCAGATTAAAACTCACTCCTCCTGAGCTTCCCCATCAGGCAACACACAACATCTTATCTCACAGCGTACTATAAAATGCTACAGGGGCAAAGAGGGACCAAATCTGTTGACATTTTTCTAACATTTTGAGTTTTCTAAATTTGTTCAAACATTTTATAACAGAAATACAGGAAGTCAGTGATGCTATTTTCAGATGTCTTTTCTTTAACTACGGACACTTAAAAGCCATACACAAGTTTCTCAATAGTATATGCCCTTAAAAGTTTCTTCTATGTGTGCAATAAACATGTAGCTCTGTACTCAACATCCTACATAGTCCTGCTGGAACCGAGGCACTGTAGAAACTGAATGTCAAATTCTCCCCGGTGAAAGACAATACAGTTTTTTTTTGTGCATGGTTGCTTCCAGCGGGATAGGAAAGCAAAAGGAACAACTGGGCACGCCTGAATACATCCAGGTATCCCCCAAGGTTAGATCAACTTAAATGTCAAAGCTATAACATACTAGCTACGAGTTGACTTCTCTGCTAAAGAGACGGCGTTTGGGTAAATTCAATAGAGCACTTCAGGTACGGAGGCAGAGCTACTTCCTAAGACCTGTATTTTTAGGTTGGGGGGATCATTCACTAGTCTTCCTTGATTGCAGTGTCGGTAGAATTGCTGCAGGCTGGTCAAAACTCTTTTAAGTCTTACAACTTGCATGTAAATTGCTTCAACAGTAGATGCAGACAAATTTGTCCTTCAGATGCAACGCAGGTTTATTGTTCCAACATGTCATACTTCATCATACATCGCTGCAAAACAAAAAACTATAATCATACTATTTCTTACTTCTTTACCCTGATTCCAGTATTACATAATTGAAATGGTTTGCCAATCTGCTGCTAATGAGAGGAGTCAAACTGGCATCTCGTCACCGAGCACGCTTGGTGGTCTAGAGGTGAAGACGTCCTAAGGAGGTTCTTAGGTATATTGTTTCTTTCTGAAAGACTTGGAAAGCGACCACGTTTTGAGAGCTTTATAGAACTATAAACATCTTTGAAAGTAACAACAATTTTCACATACATTCAGCGCCATTGAAACTGTGAGAACAAGGGGATCATTAAAAACATAGGTTTTTATTTTATTGCATTTCCCAATGTATGCAGTGCTATTGTACAGTTTCCATAATACCTAACATTAACACACAGTATTCAATTTGTCTGATTTGGGTAAATTAAGCCAACACTTTCTGTCATGTCAGCTGTTCCTAAGGAAACCTGTCTATTATCTGACATGTATATACACGTATTACAAATGTACAGTAGGTTTACTGAGTAAACAAGGTACCAGACATGTCTTGTGGTTGACGAACAAACAATTCTCCTTTACGTAGCTCCTTCACAAAAGGAACACATGTATGCACAGATTTTATTTTTAATATTCACCACTTAATATTCAATTCATTTTGCAAAAACTTATTCTCGGGACAATACTCGGCAAAACATAACTACTGTACTTTATCAGCTGTAAGGTTCATATGAACAAAATTGTTTGTACAACAAATCCTTGGCAAACAAATAAAGACATCACCAGTTACCATGGTTACATAAGTAGTAAGCATGACCAAGTGTGAAAGCGTAGTGTTTCCATGACAACTCGAATTCAAGGTAAATTTGGTAGCAGTAAGTACAGAAGTGTTCTTAGAAAGTACAAGAGGTTTGCATTTTTAATAACGACCGAATCTCATTAGATGACAAGTCACAGTTATCGTGATTTTGTTTTCCCTCAGAGGTTTAAAATAAATCCACTTCAGATAAATTACACAATTTAGGGGGAAAACAGGATCAAGAGAACATGCTACTATGCAGTGCTTGAGACTTGATGAAACTGTTTAACTGCAATTATAAGAATTAAACAGTGGCTCTCAGGTCAAATTCAGTTTTGTGATGCAGTTATTTTCCAATAGATAAGATTCCTTCTGAAAGTGGAGGAAAGCAAGACTCTAACCTCCCCTTAAAGGGTGTCAAATCTCATTTTTTTTAATACTCTTTCAGAACGAAATATGAAGCATGATGTCATTGGATTTCAATAATAAAATGGAGCTGTACATTTGAAAAAGGAATTTCGTGTTGGTCTGTAGGTCAAATTCAATGCCGTTTTGATTGAACTTCATGGAAATTCAGGAATGAAATAAACATTCCCAACACAAATATGTACAGACCCACATATTTCAAATGGATGTTTTTAGATGTTAACAAATTCCACTCTCATAGAATATCAAATACAATGGCATTTTACACCATTTTAACGTGAAGAGACTTATCATATTTGTACACTTGATATATTTGGGGAAATGAGTGCATCACAAAATTGAATTTTGTGTCAGAGTCCCTCTTTAAAATAGTCTTGGGGAAAACATTGGTGACAGTGTGACCAATCAAGGCCTAGTACTGATGGTTACATGTCACAGTTTTGGCTATCCTTCCCTGTGATTGGTTTGCATGATTTATCTGCTTTTCTTTCAAACACCAATCAAAATCCAGTGATAGATATTGACAAAACAAACTGTGCTGAGCATGAAGCCTTACATACACACTTCAAAGTCCATAGTTTAGGTCTGTTGGATTTTGCTGGACTTGGGTACTTTGAGACCTTAGAATCTTTGAGAATGTTAAGTCTGTGGCAAACTCAAGGGGAGCCTCTGGGGGCTTAATCCCCATCCATGGCAATTTTTAAAAATGTATTCATTTATTATCTATAGCGAGAAAAATAAAAATAAAAGTGAAAGTTGTTAAAAAAAAAAAGATCTTGGGCATTGAAAGGGGGTGGGGAGCACACCCCCAACATCTGCTAGTCGGTATTAGTGTTTTATTTTGTATTGTACATAAGCCATCCCAATCCCACACCCCATCCCCTACACTGATGGCAGTATTTATTTCCCAGCCCCGTCCCAAGATATTGTCTGTGTGCGCCTCTGTGCTAGTTCATTAAATATACATGGAAATCAAATCAAATATCCTTGTCAAACAGTAGGTCATCTTATAATCACTATTTTCTATCTCTGCATTGAAAAAAAAAAAACAATCAGGAATTTTCATTGTATGTGTTTTTCTAAAGGATGAATGACGACTTATTATGGACTTGTGTATCTAATATCTAATACAACGGCTATTTACTGTCATGCTGCCTATGTGCTGAGAATGTCGTCATGATGGCAGTAAATAGCCAATGTTTAGATACATGAGTCACAAATAAGGCGCTATTCTTTTAAAACACACGACGGCTGTTCATTTGAAAAAGCCCAATCATGCACTGAAAATCTGGGACATGGGGTTTTTATTTTGTTTAGCACAGAGATAGAAAATGATCATTGTAAGATATCACACCCTTTGCTCAGGATGTTTTCTTCCCAATGGCAGACTTTAGAACACTAGGTGGCAGCAGACATACCAGGTAATTTTCCATTGGTTTACGTAATTCTGAGGATGCGCACACATGGAGAACACTGATTGACCTGACAAGTCTGCTGCCACCTAGTGTCCCAAACAGTCTCCCATCATCTTCAATGAATCAACTCTCTCCGTGTTCTGTGGCCTGCACTAATCGAATGAATTATATACCCTGGCCAAAGTCAGACAGACATATGTCATCACAGTCCACACTCCTTCTTAGCCATAATTTATAGAGCACCTAATGCACATTTTACTAAACGGTACAAATGACTTAGTTTTTGGGTTGGTAACCGTTTGTTTCTGGTAAGCAAAATTGATGAGTGCTTTAACTAGCTCTATGGAATTGGGCCATTGCAGTCAAGGTACCATTATGCTAAAGAGAACAGGAATAATAATAAAATAAACAAAGGGTTATATTATGTAAACTTTTGAAGTTTTACAGTAACAAATTAATCCCCTTTACAATAAATGGTCTGCCCAAAGTGTTTAATTATGTGCTGACAACACTAGCTTAATATGAATACATTAAATACACATGGATGTAACGTGTGGCGATCTGACCAACATAAAGTTCTGGATAAATTGAAAATTAATTTTAATTACATGTACATAATTATGAACTAAAGGAATAACACAAACATAATATATGAATGTAATGGATAAGGCATTTTCGAAAGCATACAAAATACATAATTAATATGAACGCTGTAGCAGTCAATAATCAAAGCTTACAATTAAGTGCATCACATTTTGGAATAATTGTTACGCCATAAATCTTGCTTGATCTAGAAAATAATGTGAAGGATTGAAGCTTTACATGGCGTGGAAGGAAAGTACAGGTGACATCAATGTAATAATATATTCTAGGGCCATTTTCGAAACCACATCTTCGGCTGGGGCTCCGGCTTGGCCAGTTATTTTGAAAATGTGTCCTCTCAGTACAGCTTCAAACAGGTGGACGGAGCCTAAGCCAGAGCCCAAGCCGCAGCCCAAGCCTAAGCTGGAGCCTAAGCCTAAGCCAGAGCCCAAGCTGGAGCCCAAGCCAAAGCCAGAGCCCAAGCCAAAGCCAGAGCCCAAGCTGGAGCCCAAGCCTAAGCTGAAGCCCAAGCCTAAGCCATAGCCCAAGCCTAAGCTGGAGCCCAAGCCCAAGCCATAGCCTAAGCCAGAGCCCAAGCCCAAGCCGGAGCCCAAGCCTAAGCAGGAGCCCAAGCTGAAGCATGTTTTGAAAATGTCCTAGGAAGCGCTGTTCATAACATTGATAACTCTGATTCCTGATAATACTTGCTATTTCTATAACTCTTTATCACTGGGGCATCAAAGACCTTATCATTTGTTGACAGGTAAGAGCTTTTCTGAATGATGAGACCCAATTCTCTGCAACTAATGTTTCTTCCTACAAGAAATAATTACATTGTTTGCGACCCATAAACTGCTGTACACTGCCAAACACAAAAATACCAAGCACAAGAAAATCTTGTTGAGCAGAACCCAGTAACCTGCTAACAGATAGTGTTATAGTAACCGTCTGTGACTGGTAGCCTGCTTAATTAGCATATTATAAGATATTCAAGCACTACTTTGTCTGTAACAACTTTAATTAGCAATTTGGGTCCTAAGGGAGGAAGTGTGTGATGGGGGGGGGGGGTTACATAATGCTACATAGTGCAGGATACAAATAATTGCTGGAAAAGCACCAATTTGGGGAAAATAATTATGGAGGATATCTGGTAAGCAAAAATATTGTGACTGTTCATTTATGCCTTCAATTTCCTCAAGAACAAACTGATATTAGAAACGCAATATACCATATTAACAGAACATGCTATAATACACTATACTGCACGTATCCATGTAAGGATAAATTACATTTATGGTTTTGTATTTTCTCAATGCATTATTTACATCATAAATTTATTCACAACTGCTTTTAATATTAACATAGCTGATTCTTCTTATTCAATGTTGTACTGTGCATGTATTAAATGCCATGCCATTTTATGGTTTGTACAACTGTTTTACCTTAGAAAATAGAGGAGATTTTGGCATAAAATTGGGATTTACGGATTTCAGTGGATCCACTCAAACATTTTCAGGAATCTAAAAAAACTCAACCGAAGAAATCAGTCCATAATGAAAAGGAGGATGGTGCTGAAGTTGAACCAATGGTCTAAGAACATGACCCAATTTCATAGAGCACTGGATAATTCTGCTTACCAGGGCAAGGTTACCAGCCAAATACCATGTCATATAAACCGTTCGCTGCTGGTATCTTGCTTATTTTTGCTGACAATTATTTGTTAAGCACAATTATTTGCTTAAGCAGTTCTATGAAACTGGGCCCAGTGTACAATGAGATGGCACTGGTTACCATGGAATACTGCGCTTATAAAGCACAGTAAAGTATAGGATTGTCAGGGTACCAGTGCCATTAGATCAGGCTCAAGGAACTAAGCTAAACATAGTGAAGTTAAATACATGTGTATTGTTTAGCGACATCAGGTTACCAGCTATAATACCATGTGATACATATGGTATTGACTGGTTCTTGACTTATTTTTGCCTAGCAATAAAAAGTGAATCCCCTGTGTGTGTTGTGCCTGAAGCAAATACATAAGTAAGTACAGTTTTCGGTGACTAGATATTTGAGAAAGTTCTGGCCAGATTTCCAAAGTGTTTAGGATGCATTGGGTAACGTAGTGCCATTGGTAGGGAAATGATAGAAGATCTTGATGTGGATGCATGTCTGGAATAATTGCATTACCTCATTGGTCAATCTTGGTGCTGATGTCATACTGATGGACCAATGGGAAAGTACAACACACTTTGTCCACAAAACAGTGAGACCAATGGTCAGTCAGGCTCTTAGTTATGTTTCTGCAATATTGCTGTAATCTTCGTACTACTGCAGCCATGTTGGTTTTCCAATCCATCTTGCTATGAGTCTTCAGAGTGAGGCTTGGGTTTGGGAATAGTCAGGTACCTTATATAGCTAAATCATTACCATACCCACTTGTTAACAAATGAGGTTTGATAACAGATTTTCTACATCACTACATGTCTGATCATTACGTATTGTAAGGATTTGACATAAATGTCCTTATTCTGAGCAACTTTATAGATTTAAAACTAAAGTTTGAAATATTTTACTCTAAGAATTACAAACTCTTTTGGTTTCATATTTTTCCCTTCACATCCATTATTTCTTAAGGTAAAGACAAAAATACATTTATCCTAATAGATCCCGTGATTTACAATGTACACAAAAGTCTATAAAAGATACAGATTTTTTGTACAACACAAAAATCATTACTTTTTCTTATATCAAATTTTAATTTGTACAGTTCACATTAGTATGTTTGTTTAACTAAATATATTTGAAATGTTCTACAAGGAATGCTGAGTTTGAGTCCACAAAAATACATTACACAAATTTTTATATTTGTAAAATAAACAATAGGAATACAGAAATGAAGCTGTGATGTCTTGGGGGGGGGTCGATGAATAAACAGCTGAAATAACCTTTACATAAGAAAATCAAACCTAACATTCTAAATGCCAGTCATATACTGTCATACTTCCCCCACCCCTGTGGCAGACACGGTGATGGTTCCCCCATCACTATCTTTTGCAATCTTGCACATCATAGAAGCAAGTCTATATGAGATCAATGCTCTAGTCATCTGTGCTTTATCGATATAAACCTACATAATCATACTAAGTAATCATCTTGCAATGGTAAACTCGGTATTTATCAGTTACAGCCATACATGTACATATGTTTTACTCGATTGGCTCTGTAACAAATGAAGTGGAGCAATGGGAAATACAATCTCTTTATAAACGTTTCGTCTTTGGTTTTGGGGGATGCAGTACATTCATTCCAACACTCCAGGTTTTCAATAAAATAGCCACAATTGTGAATTACATGTGCTAATGTTCATATTCATCAAGAAAATCAATTTAAAGATTTGTTATACTTATTGAAATAAAGAGAACAATTTGGCAGTGTTCTTATCTACATGTACATGTATAAGACTGATTGATACATGTAGTTCCTTTAGTTAAAGTTCAAGGAGACACCTTGCCCACAATAAACAATTCCCAAGGTTTTTTGTACTTGAAGTTTGCTGTATGCTTCAAGTAACAATTTACACACACACACACACATTAACACCATGTTGCAACAACTTAATGAATTCACCTTCATACTTCCCATGTGAAAATCAACAGTTTCATAAAATGTTAAACCAAGTATTTTGCTCAGCAAATTTACCTGCTAAGAAAAATGGTAGCAGGGCACCAGTCACAACAATGTGAATGATATGGCGTTTTGTCTGGTAACCTGTTTCTGCTAAGGTAGATTTGTCTGTGCTTAGCAGACTTTTGTGCATGTCAGCTTGATGAGATTGGGCTCACTTAACAATTTCAAGTCGTCCTTGTAGTTTTAGCACAACAAAAAGGGTAAAAGTCATGAGAAATGAATTATTTTGTTAATACTGAATCAAAACTTTAACTGAATGAACCTTTGATTCCACTCAAATCTTGTAAAGACAAGCCTCTAATTAACAAGATCATTGATATGAGGTTTTTTGTTGGTCCCAAACAGATTTCTATATATTTAAATATGGAAGGTACCAGCTTGGCTGTAGCATGATATCGATTGACATGAGGTAAATCCGTGGCCCTGTTACGAGCAAAACATTGTTTTGTAACCATTTTCTAGCAAAAATAATGAAATGTCGATTACTAATGATTGCTGCGACTTTTTTCTCAACACAAACGACAAGTTGAAGTCTTTGATGTTTTTTCAATCAAATAAAATGTGAACAGTTTTATCAGTGGTGTTTTTCATGCATACGTAAACTGTAAAGTTATGCAATTTTCACTGCAGCAAACAAGTGTGTGTGTCCTTATGTACTGCACTGTGCAATAATGTTACCATGCTGTATTTAAGATGAGGTTGGGATGTTATGAGGAAAGCGGGCCAGTGCAGCGGACCTCGTATTAACGCGAGTTGACTGCATTGACTCAAGTAATTCAGATGCAGCTTACACTAGTGCTCCTGTCAAGGGCGTCTTCATCTCTGGTGCAACCTATGTACATTTATCCATTCTTTAACTGAATCAAATCATTTGCAAAGAAACAAAAGCTACACAAAATTCAGTAAATTTTATGTTTAAACTTTTTGTGAAAACAACGCAAAATTTATCAAGTTGGTTTGGGCAATTTCTAATGTAAATTTTGGATTAAGTAAAACTTCAACTTGGTTGATTAATTACAATTGGAAATAAAAGAATATCCTTAGCAAAAACTGTAGGACATCTTACAATGATTATTTTGTATCTCTGCTATTTACTGTCATGCCACTTAAGCACGAAGTAATGTCTTTTTGATGGCAGTAAATAGCAGTTACATACAAGAGTCCTTAACAAGATGTCATCTTATTAAAATGCATGATGGTTGTACATTTGGAAAAGCCCAAGGGTGTGATACAAATCCAGGATTTGTTTATTTTCACTTTTTTTTTTTGGGGGGGGCAGAAATACAAAAAAGATCATTATAAGATGTCCTGCTGTGTGCTAAGGATATTTGCTTTTTTTCCCATGTATATTTAATGAACTAACATTCAGCAGGTAGTATGATAATTATCTTTCAATTCAATCAGGTCAGTTTTAATACCAATCGTGTAGAATCAATAAAGAAATGTATGAACAAGACAGCAATGCTACAAAATGAATTGTAAAACCTCTTGTATCTTCCTGATGGAAAGACTTGCTCCTCTGCATTCCAAACCAAGTAAGTACGTTTACTCTCTGTTACATTCTTTAGCTCCAGACTTACACACTCCCAGTTTCTCGGTAACAATGAGGAAAATATATCTACAGATGAAAACAGTCCCACCTTTTTGTGTTGCAATGATTATCACTGGGTGTGATGTGATGCTTTTTGCGTCTCACCATGTGTGTGGCACAGTGTGTGTCACCAGACTTGTCACCGTGTACGACCCCTCTGTGTGGCATTGTGCTTGGCATATCACCGTGGGCTGGAGGTGATATTGAAGACCGTCCCCGTACGCAGGAGGAACTTTCGGAAAATTGACCTAAGTTCAGGCCGGAGATCAAACATGACGACATCACACATTTGGCCGTAGTACTGGGATGCGTGGATTTTGAACTGATAAAAAACAAATTTAAGGGTCTTTATTGTATGAGGTATAGCTATATATACCATGACACCTTAATTCTATCAAAAGAGCAACTGTAGGCATTCAAGGGAAATCCCTGGCAGGCAAGATACTATGTTACTTAAACAGATGTTTCTTAATTTTGTACCAAAATTTCAACATTAAACGAAGTACACTGAAAAATAACAGCTGAATTTGTTTTTTAATGAGCCCCTTTACCTCTTCTAAAAGTTGATCAAAATCATACACAACTATCTTTTTAAAATGTATGATTTTATCCCTTTTTCATTGAATTGTGTACACTTTGTGCCTGCAAAACCTGGCACGGTGACTCTTTTATAAGCATGTGATACCATGCCGTGAGTTACACCGCTTTAACCATAGTTCTACCTCTGGCTGACTCAGTCAGCTAATTTTAAGTCCCCTGTCAAAATCAACTATGGCTGACGTTCTGTGATTCAATGTAAACTGCACCTTAGAGTTAAGGGGAGAATTTATGTTTAGAACACTTCATAGGAACTGTGGTTGATTGAGAAACTGCTCAAGGTTGCTATTGATTAAAAAAAAAAACACTTTAGAGATCGAAGAGAGCACTGTGCAAAAAAAGAATAATAAATAAATGTGTCCTTCTGTTATTGACATCGACTACCTGTTAAAAATAGCCACGTTGGCCACTGAACTCATTGGTTCACCATAATTCACCATGTTCTCAGTGTGAAATAGCAACAATGAATTTAGCCCGTACATCTGACGTCATCACTTCAAGGCTAGTAGATGACACCAGATACCAACCGGCTTTCTAAACCACCATGTAACTACCAGTGATTGATGGAACCTTTGACCTTTAGCTCAGTGTCTTCAATGGATATTTGATGATTTAGCGCTACTAATAGTACACTTTCAAGCACTTGGGTGTAGGAAGCACCTAGTACGCTCAGAAAGTAAAAATATTATCAATAAGCTATGCGTCACATGCACACTCACATGCAAGTGATATATAGTGCCTGATGAAACCATTGAATTATATTACCACTGAATAAAGACAGGGGACCAGTCTATAATGAATTCTGATCCAAAGTATACCAAAATGAGCTCAGTCTGTTAAACCCTTCTAGCCTCGATTTGGTTACACTTCTCTGAATGGGAGAAGACAAGATGGCTCCATCATGATAAAGGTCTATACACTAATCGGAGCAGCGCTCGTTTATGGTGTTTTACACCACCGTAGCTATGGCGACTGCACGTCAGTGCACAGATGTACCAATCAGCATGGAGGATTCACACTGCATGTGCGTCAATGCGCGCGTGCGGCAGCTGCGGTGGTGTAAATGCCCATGAACGAGCTGGTTAGACTGCTTCAATATTGAGCATTGTTGGCCATTGTTGTAGTTAATGACTGCAGGGAAGAATAAGTATTTGCAGCAATCTAAGTGGTCGATTCAAACGTGGACGTAGGTCGCCATTATCGTTGTCATGTTCCCTATGTGTAATAATGCATACTGTTCTCATTATATCCAAAGGGCCAGACTATTTCACCTCCCAGCCTCAGTGTGGCCGAACCATCATACAGAAAAGTGATGTTTTTACTTATGGTGGTGTTAATATTTCTGCTCTTTGATATACAAGATAAAATAAGTAATTAAATCTGACAAATTTCAACTTATTATGATAACATTTTGGTGAGTAGATGTCTTTTTAACTTACCCGATCGTCACTCATCTTAAGTACTTTAGTGAGTAGTAAGACAAGGAGTGACTTCCAGGCTGCTCGGTGACTCTCTGAATCTAATGAGTTGAAATATTCTAAAGCTTCTCGGCAAACACTATAAACAGAAACATAGACGGCGTGAGATTAGTTGTGAAATGTTGACTTTGTTCTTAGTGTGCAAGAAACTTCTAGGCCAATGTTCATAAAAACATTTTCTGTGTATGACGCTGTATTCAGCAGAACTGTTTATTTCATAACAACTGCTTGCCATTGTAAGCAAACCACACCACACCTTCAAGTCTTGGGTTCATCAAAAAACAAACATTTACTAACTGGTAAACAGCTTCATGAAATGTGGCCATACACTACGGTCCTTTACGATGCCATGGTTTTGGCTCTGGCTTGGGTTCTGTCAGTAGTTTTGAAAATGTACACTTTTGGGACAGGAGTTAAAATAGGCAGACAGTGCTTAAGCCATAGTTCGGAAAATGGCCTATGACAGCATATACCATGAGTTAAAACAAGCAATTTGTGTATAGGTTTTGAGGCACTGCATGGTGAGGCATCAATGTATATATGTGATTACATGTGATTACATCTACTTTGCTATATACAGTAGATTGTTCTTGTGAGAACTTGTCCTGTTATTATTCTACTACCGCGGAGTAGATTTTGGAACTCGGGGGGACAACTTAGTTCTTAAAAGAACTGTCCTGCTTATTAAGTACTACCTGGGGAGGTAGGAAAATTGGCAGGGACTACTACTACTTTTGCTTAGTGGATCAAGAGGACTTCTTGGATAACTTCACTGCCGCAGAGTGAGTTTGTCAATTGGTCTCAACGTTTCAAATAGCTTGCTCTAGTCATTCTCAGGAGACTGAAGAGTGTTTGAGATGCTGGTCTCTTTATAGGGATTCAAAAGTTTCAAGGAATTTGTGCTTGTGCACATGTAACCAGGGATTCTTATTTTACATGGTTAAAAAAGAAATTCACACCTGACAAGTAGGTATAGTTCAGATGAGAAACACAAAACACTAGCAATGCTATGCTATTACAAAAGACTCATATACCAGTCTTTTTAGCTGATAAGTTATCATTAACTGTGCATGTGAGAAACCCATCAGCTGTTCAGAAAAGTTTGGTTTTATTAAGAAGCTCGTTTTTGAGTCTAGTGGTTTTTTGTTTCCTGCCTGCAAAAAGACAGCAGGCCAGAATATTTCTTCAACAAAGTGTAAAGGTCCGAATCACAGATGAAAAAGTGGTATCACTGTCCCATACTGGATTTTACATAGACTTGTATCAATCCTTACAATGATTTTACCAATTTTGTGTTGAAGACAGAACCAATATAAGTATGGTTATCTCAGTGTGAGGTTGTATGAGTTACAACCTTGTTGCACTTACAGTTCATCAGAACTGTCACAAGATCACATCTTTGTTAAAATTGCCAAATTGCACGTTTTAAAGTGTACAAGATATGACTTTTTAACCAAACTAAGTTATGATCTTGTTTCTCTTATAAGACAAAATAATTATTATTCAAATTTGAAATGCTGCTTTCCTAAAAACTACCTCCATGGAGTAGTATACATACCAGAGTAATTTCTCTTCAATAAGTGGCCATTCTGCCTGCCTGGTTTCATCATTGTACATCTTAAACAGTAGACGCAAACAACTCTTTAAACTCTCCGTTTCCTGCGTGGAGAGATTAGGCTTATTCTTCCCACGAAAACCTGCACGACAACAAGGTCAGAAATAATAATGTAGTTCTTATATTGCGCTTTATCACAGCCAAGAGGGATTTTGAAGCGCTCATTATTTTTACGAACATTATGCAGAGCTATGATTTGATTACGAGACTTATTTATAAAGCACCTTGTAAAAGCTTACAAGGTGATGTGGTGTAGACTGCAACCAACTACACCAGAAACACAGGGGTAATAAGTGTAAGGAATTCTTTTATGTGCATTGAACAACATATGGGACCTACTACTTCATGTTCCGTCATGAAGCAGTTATGGTCAAGTGTCTTGTTTAAGGACGAAAGTGCTATGACTGGGACCTCAACCCACTTTATTTATTATTAATTCTGGTTGTGAAGCCAAGGATTCTCAGAAATCAAACTTAATCACTATACTAGCCAAGAGCTCCATTAGAGAAGGCAAGGAAGAAAGTTTCAGTTTTAGATATGGGAGGAAAACCCCCAGAGAATGATTCCAAGGAGAAAACCCACACAGTCAGGTAGGGACTGAAAAATCAATCCACATCTAGTTCCCCCAGCGGGATTCGAACCAGGGTCTTAGAGGTGGAAGGCGAGGAAAGATACCACTATGCCAACCCGACCACACTTGTGACAACACCAGAACTTGAGTCCAGAGCTTTATCATAAATCAGTGAGGGCCAAAAACAAATCACAACATATTTCACTTTATCCCTTATTTCAGACTAACATCAATGTGTCTTAAACTTACAGATTTCATCAGTTGATATTGCACTTCAATAAACTTCAGCCTTGACAAATTTTGTTTATCAAATTTTTTTCTGGAACGGTTTCCTACAATCAATTTGCTGTTCATACAAGCTTGAAATCTCAAAATTGTTGTTTCAAATTCCTAGTTGACCATTGACATCACATCCCAGCTAATAAATCACAGTTCATTCATAATGTGCCGTTCATAACCTCGGCAATAGAAAGACTTTGAGGAGCAGATAACACCAGACATACCAGGGGCTGATTTCACAAAGCACTAAGATTCATCTTAAGATGAGTTGTCAATATTACCATAGTAGTTTGTACTTAGGGAATAACAGTGCGAGGACCCGGTCTTCACTGCTTGGTAATGACCGGGGTGGTGGCTGGCCGCTGTTAACGACCAAGCCGGAGGCGCGGTCGTTAACAGCGGCCAGCCACCACCCAAGGTCATTACCAAGCAGTGAAGACCGGGTCCTCGCACTGTTATTCCCATTAATAAATACCTTTTTAACGAAATAAACGGCTAAAATCGTCCATTTTGTAACTTTTCTTTCTCGGCGATACTTTCTTGTTTTGTTAGCCGGTCTTTATATCGGCGTTAATACACCCCCACGTGATCACGTTTTGACCAATCAGAATCCACAAACTGTCCTAGGTATTTATTAATGTGACATCACGCTTAGCTATTAAGATTGATATGCACTTAAGATCAATCTTAACTCTTTGTGAAATCAAGCCCAGGTAGTTTTACATTGAATATAGTTCTGAGATA
This sequence comes from Marthasterias glacialis, assembly GCA_911728455.2. Taxonomy (NCBI): domain Eukaryota; kingdom Metazoa; phylum Echinodermata; class Asteroidea; order Forcipulatida; family Asteriidae; genus Marthasterias; species Marthasterias glacialis. Next base: position 6,711,200 of record OU452234.1, on the reverse strand, counting down.
AATAGCTTAACCCAATGACTCTGCTGCCGCCCTGCTTTCCCCAAATTCTCCAATTAACAAATGTCCATCAGAAAGGTTAGCGTTTTTTATTTTCTTGAAATATTTCCAGGATAAATTTGTTGTTCCTACCAGCAGATCTGAGTAGTTCTCTCTGGTTGTTATTGCTGTTGAATTCCTTAGCGAAGCCGTGTGACTCCATCAGGCAGTCCAGGAGAAGGAAAAGTTGACTTGAGGAGAGGAATCGATACATGCCGGGATCATCGCCACTCAGGGTGGATTCTGATGAGATGGATAATGCATCCAGTGTATTGTCCTGCAATACAAAAAGTCATAGGAAACATTTGACTGGAAGGAGACTGGTCATCTAAAGATTACCCCTTGACCCATATCTGCCTGACTTGTCACAGTATATAAACGCTGTTCATGCCTTAGCCCATGTAGCGCTCATTGCTCCGTTACAATAAACATTCATTATTTACTACCTTGCAAATTAACATATCCCAACAAATTCTATCCTGTTGGTAAGTCATTGTGTCACATGCGTGCGTACCTACTGCATGCCCAAAGTTTTTGCTACTTCCAGTTCCAAAAGCTGGCATACGTTGTGTGAAATTCTACAAAAAATCACCCATTTCATCGCTCATAAGCATTTATGACAGAAACTTTTAATTCTGAGAAAACCCCAGTCTCTGATGAACATGTGTAAAAACCAAGTCCAATTATTAAACTTTTCTTGCATAAATCATCCAAGAAAAACCTTGTTCAATGCAATTCTTATGGGCTTCTGGCAATCAATGGAGCTAGTTTGTATAAAGTGGGCGTGACTTACAGTGGAATGACAGCACACTTACCAACATGACACTGGTGGAAAGAGTACATAGTTCACTTTAATGTGATATCCTATTTTGTCATGTTTCCCATCTGATATCACTAGTAATGAGGGTATAAAGAAAGACACCAGTTTATTGTCCATACACTGATTTTCCCACTGGTAGTTGTTTACAGCATGTGTGTGTTCTATGGAAAATCCCATAGTTTGGCAGATATGGATTAATTAACTGCTGACCAATAACAACCAAAACTGTGCATCTAAAAGTTTGACATGTACACACTCTGCACAACTCACAAAGTGACTAGACTCTTTTTTTGCGGCTGCATTTTGCATCATGTATACCGGTGAAACACCATTATTGTACAACTTTTGGTTGGTTGTTTTTGTTTTTTTGATAGCCCTGCCAAGTTAAGACCTCCTTGTTACTAACCTGAGCTGCCTTGAGATTATCAGCATCTTCATGACGACTTGTAGCAGGAAAGAATACAATGTTATCAATGGTCTGAATCAGCTCTAGTTGTACAACACACTTGATGAGTAGGTTGGAGAAGATCTTCTGGTCTGCTGGTGTTTCTACAGGAATACACAGAGGGAAAGAATGATCGATGTCCATGGAACTGTTGTTCAAATTCAGAATTTACAATACAGACATTTTGTGGTACCCCAAGCTCATCAATGATTTCAGCAATTATGGTTTAAGTGTCTTGACACAAGTGCCATGTCCTGGAACCGAACTCACACTCTGACAACACCAGAACTTGAGCCTGATGCACTAGACCACTTGGTCATGACACGCCCTAATCCATGTTGTTTCTTCTACTGCTTACTCGTTTACTTGTTGCATCAATATCAGCACTAGTTTTCAGATTTCATTTCTACTTTATTTTGAAAAAATAAAATTAGCTGTTGCAAACTGCTTACCAACCATTGACCTGTAGTATAAATGCACAAAATTTGTTAATGGCCTCACGTTTCGACCCTAGCACAGCCTTCCTCAAAGGCTAAAGGCTACTTTATGTTGACAAACTTTTGGGCCAATGTGAAAGATGATTTTGTTTCAGCAATGTTTTTCTCAGTTTTACAAGTTAGACCAAAGATTTGCTAAGCTAATTATAATTAGTAAACTAATTACCGATTGGATTTATATTGTGCAAAATTGACTTAGGATACAAGGGGCTGTTTTACAAACGGGTAAGAACTGTTTAGAATTGTTTGTGAAATAAATCCAGCAGTTTATATAACACCTTAAAGGAGAACACAAGGTTCTGCTTACTGCTAAGCAGCAATGTGCCGCACTCATGCTAAGCGTAAACCTTGATACTTACTATGGATCTCCATAGCTCTACTGCTGGTCTTGCTCTCCATACTGGTAGCACTTGCCACACTGTGCTCACTACCAGCTCGCCTTAGATCATTCCTTCGCTCTGTCGGCTGAGGTTGAGGTGGATGCTCTGCCTCCGTTGAGGTTGGAGAACCAGAAGGGGCATTGGAAGGGGATTCCTGGTGAGAGATCAGTTTGGAAGTCTTACAACCTTATACTTATAATAAAAAATACTATACGTCTCTAAAAGAAAACCCAAGGGATCTCGGTTGACAAGGGTGTTTTTGTGAACTAGAAACACCAGGGTAAATTCCAACTGGGTTCATTTATGAATGTCAAACATTGAAACAATTTGATGAAAGATATCTTCCTGTATATCTTAAGTTGACTTATTTATAATAATTGCCTTGCTGAAGGAAACAGAATCAATATAACAATAATAATAATAATTTGGAAGCTAATCATCTTACTGGCAGCTGAGAAGCTAAATTGCCAAGGATGCGGCTCAGCGTGTTAGAGCGGCAGGAATGCAAGGTCACCTTTGGCAGCCAGCCATATCAACCCATATATGACCATGGAGCACAAGCGAAAGTGTTTGATTTTTCAGGAGGGAGGAAACCAAGGCCTGGAGGCCCTTGTGGCACAGGAGAGGACCAACGCACCACTCTACTCACATTGCCTTAGCCGGGAATCGAACCAGGGCCACAGTGGTGAGAGGCAACTGCTTTACGCAATACCCACCCATGCCACCCAAACACAAGAGCCCTAATGGGCCAAGCATACTTTCAAACTGACTCCAGGACAAAACAATGGACCACTCAGCCAGAAAAGTTCTTTTTGACAGCGATAACATATTTTCTTGTTGACAAGCGCCCTCTATAGTACGCGCTAAAAAGGAATATCCATTAGCATGACTTAGCGCCCTCTATAGTACATGCTAAGAAGGAATATCCATTAGCATGACTTAGCGCCCTCTATAGCACATGCTAAGAAGGAATATCCATTGGCATGACTTAGCGCCGTCTATAGCACATGCTAAGAGCGGATTTGGCATTAGGGTGATAACTTACATGATCTGGTGTTGGTAAGGAGTCCCTACTGATACAGTCAGGATCCTTCACAGCTGGGTTATCAAGATGCTGTTCCTCTGGTCGCCAACTGATCAGGCTAGAAAAAGAAGGAAAAAAAAGAAAAAATTGTGATACATTCATGATTTTAAACAAATCATTTTTTTATTTGATTACAACTGAATCAGAAGTATGGCACCTAATCTACTCTTTGGACAGTTACAACACTGCCTGGTTCTGTTCAAAGCTAGTGTCATATCTTACATCTTGGAATGTATACACCATGCGCCTGTTGTTTACATCTAAACCACCCTCTATTGAAATATGTCCAGCAGTATGCGTGCAATTCTTGCTTTGCATAAAGGTTGATTGTGACGCCAATCCTAAACCAATTTATGCAAAACGATGCGTGCGCACACTGCGAGGTAGGAACTTAATGTTTTGGTTTTCTTGTGACATCAGACCGCACATTGCCTATAACATTACAGCAGGTTCAAAAACCATGGTTAGATGTCATGATACAACCTTACATCATGATGACCTTATCTCATAATATCCTAGCGTCAGTACAAACAAAGTCAAACTCAGTTTGGTCAAAAGGTCAGATCTTGCACACTTGTTACTACACAAGTTGCTCAATCTCAACCTTTTGTGTTTACATTTAGGAGTTTTTAACAAAGAGGCGCCCTTGCTGCCTACAAAAAACAGTGTTTGCGCTGGTCATAACTCATGGTACAACCATGTTGACCTGACATGACAATATGGCCTTGTTGCATTGATGTCGTGTTTTCAACATTTCTTTTTATAATTGCTGTGTTCTACAAACAGCATTATTTACAAATGCTTGATTATTATTATTACTTGAAACAATTCCACAAGTTATTGTTTTGGAATGATAAGATGTTAGAGATGAGAGTGGAAGATGGAGTTTTTACCCATGAGGAATGGTGCTCTTGAAGATGTCTAGCATACAGGTACAGACACGATCCCATGTAGCCGGAGTGAAAGAAGGACCATTACAGATGACTAGCTGCTCTAGGCAGTTGGTTCCTGACCGAGCTAACTGCTCATTATCTGTCAAGAAAAACAAAATAAAAATAGAAAATTCATTAACAAAGTTTGAAAAATATTTACATTATGTAATGAAACAATGCAAAGATAGTATATTGCAAAGATAGAGGGCAAATCTGCCATAGTAAAAAGACTCTTTTCTGCTTTTTGTTTTCAGTTTTAGCAGCCCAAAGGCATCTTCACTAGGAACAGTTTTCATACCCAACAATCATATCATTTACACATCTCAACTTGTTGACTTCAATAAGATTTTCCTGGCTGTGTGAATGCCAACCATGCGTGATTTGACTGCACAGCACTGAATCCATCAAACACAATTGAGTGGATTACAGAAGATTTAAGATTTACAGAAAAAAATTAGTTCAAACTTGGCCCAATTTCATACAGCTACTTAAATACAAAAAGTAAGCTAAGCACAATAAAATTGTGCTTACCAGAATAAGGTTACCAGGCATAATACCATGTCACCTATACCATCTATGACTGGTATTTTGTTTATTTCTGCTAAGCAGGAAAATGTTAAGCAATATTTTCTCCTTAAGCAGCTCTATGAAATTGGGCCCAGGGTAACAGTAAGAATGTTTGTTGAATCGTGCTTACCTTGCTGGACACACCACAGTAATTGCTGAAGTAGTTCCTCAAGTAGAATATCACTAAGAACTTGAAAGTACTGTGTGAACACATCCACAATGGCAAACAGCGCATGGTTACATGTCGTCATCATCCACTCAGTTTTCTGCAGAAAAATTAGGTTTGGTCATTCCACATTGGGTCAATGATTTTCTGCAGAAACCTTAATCTGACAAAATTAGCAAAATCGTCAAGTCTTTGCTGATTAAATGTATGTTCAAATCTCTACAAACTAGAGATGCCCCAGCCTGTAAGTACTAATTATGCTTCCTAGTCTGAGCAAACTCTACAAGCTTAAAGTCTTTGACATTTGACCTGACCCAGTCACTGCAAGCTAGTAGACATGCCTCCCAGTCTCTCTGAGGTAGACTTTTGGTCAGTCCTTTCAAACTAGAAATTTCTTTCAGCATGTATGAGGTAGACATGTCCTCAGTCCTTGCAAACTAGACATGCCTCTCAGCATCTTTGATGTAGACATGTTCTCAGTCCTTGCAAACTAGACATGCCTCTCAGCATTCTATGAAGTAGACATGTCCCAGTCTCTGTAAGCTACACATGCCCCAAGTTTCTTACCCCCTCCCCAATCTACTCACCTCTAAGACTTGCTCAGGTAGCTTCATGTTATCAAAGATGCGGAAGACGATTCTGAAGAGATCTTTCCACCAATGCTGCTGAAATGTATCTCCATAGCTCTTCATGATCTCAAACATGACCGTCAGTCCCCTGTTTGGCAAGATAACAGACGGTTCATTCACATTTACGATTTGTAAACTTACATGTACAACCAACAAAATTTAGGCTGCATGCACTAGGAATAGTCAGCTCACCTTGTTCTGACATCCAGTTTACACCTATTGATTACACAGGATAGTTCAAAGAGAACAGGGAACCATCCCTTCACCCATATCCGATCTTCTTCACTGATTGGTGTCTCATGATCTCCCACATGCTCTCGGAACATCTGCAAAAACACAAGTTTAACAAATGTAGTAATCAAATTATGCTCATTAATAATGTTAGTAATGCCTAAACAACAATTGATTTGTCTTTGACTGTAACCACAACACATTCTAGCTGGGTTATTCGTCACAAGACTCTGATAAGATTTTTTGTCCTAAACCCATGATCCCCCGCATTCTAGAGCAGAAATCTGGGGTTGTGGGTTCTGTAGTAGTATGCCTATGAAGTTTTCCCCGCATGACTCGGGAAAAGCACTGTCTATACAGTGCTTATTGCAAACCTGAGTAGGGTAAAACCTAAAATAATGCAAGGTAAAATCAAAAGTAATGTGCATTAAACCCGATGAAATTATCACATCTGTTAATAATTTCAGCACATCAAACCTCCAAATCATTCAGAAAACTATACTTGAGATATTTGTAATAAGCGTAATGTAAGTAACTGTGGAACTACCACATAGTCAATGTGTTGTGGGTCCTCAGGCATATCAAACCTCCAAATCATTCAGAAAACTATACTTGAGATATTTGTAGTAAGCGTAATGTAAGTAACTGTGGAACTACCACGTAGTCAATGTGTTGTGGGTCCTCAGGCATATCAAACCTCCAAATCATTCAGAAAACTATACTTGAGATATTTGTAGTAAGCGTAATGTAAGTAACTGTGGAACTACCACGTAGTCAATGTGTTGTGGGTCCTCAGGCATGATACTCCCAATAACTATATTTCTGAGCACTCTATCAATTGCCAATGCCTCTGCATCTGGTCCCACTGTTAGATTTAACGACTTGAGTTCTTCGCTCATTCAGGAAATCCAGGATGCTTTTTTGTCCCCCCGAAGTTTCTTATAGCTTGATGTAGGATCTCCCCGAATGGAATAGCTATCTGGTACCCAAACTCACCTGTGGTTTTTCCATGACGTACTTAGCACAGCTACGGATAAGCCTAATAGCCTCCATGCTAGTATCTGGGAAGGCTGCATTGCAGGCAAACTCTGATAAACACTTCACAGCATCTTGGAATGAATCTAACGTTGCACCAAAGTACTTCTCAAATACATTGGCTGATGAGAAAAGAAGGGTTTACGTTAATCAGGTCACTTCAGAACGAAAACATTGGAAGTAAAATAATATTATTAAATGTATTTATAAAAGTCTTTTAAAACAAAGATCAAAATGCTGTACAATAAAAAAGGAAATACTAGGGTGTCACGAATAAGAAGTATATAAAACGTTGGGGTTTCTTGAAGATGGTGAGAGATCCCTGATGTTGATGGGAATAATGTTCAAAAGTTTGCGGCCAGCTACTGAAAAAGATCAACCACAGAGGCATTTAGAACTTAAAGGAATAGTTTAAAAAAGTTTGTCTTTAGAAGATCCTAGTCCCATCCTGCCCGGGTTGATCACACAAGTAGTGAAGAGCTATACCATGTAGGCACTTGTGTACGTCCACCACAAGGACTTTGAATGATAAATGCTGCTGGATGTCAAAGTATTAGAAGGGTGCAGCTCAAAACCCGGAACTCCAGGCTTACAATGCCACATTGTTGTCACATGTATTAGTCACATGAGCCAAGATAAGAATACAGTATGTACAACTGGACCGTTAGATGCATTTAACTTGAAGACGTTCCAGACAATCCTACATTTGGTGCTCAATATGTGGCAGGGTGTAACCCCCCCCCCCCCTCCCAGTGTGTCTTCATTGTGTTCTGGAAATCTCTGGAATTCTTTTGAAGATTTTAGGTTGTGTACTTCTGCACAAATGTGGAAGAGTGTGTTGGAGTATGGGACCATTTGTGGGGCAGACTCCCTCTACAGCAAGGTAGACAATCCTAATTCTAAGACATTCAGCTGGGCTTGGCACTTTTTTCTATGAAGGCTACAACATCCACAATACATATTGTCATTTCATCATAATGATGAAAAACCTGGGAAAATCTTGAAAATAATGAATTGGGAAGTAAGATACGCAGGGCCCTAATTGCATGGTGCCGCTTCCAGGGGCATTCTGTGCTTATTGTCCAAAGAACTTGTTTTAATGGGATGCACAGAATGCCAGACTCTGAACGCATTTACAGGCTCTACTTACTGACAATGCTTCCTGTAGTCTGGAATGCAAGCTCCACAATGCCCTCCTCATGGTCAGATGCTGCTAGATGGAAGACAGAGAAGACATTCTTCCAGCCAGAACGGATATTGACTGCTTGAGAATTCACCATCTGAGCAATACATCGGACAACCATGTCTCTGATGGTAGGTGACCTGAATTAACGATACACATTATGATCAATGAAAGTATCACAATGCGCAGTTACATTTTGAAGTATGAGACCTGTTCCTTTACATAGCACCATGTAATGATTAACAAGTTGCTGTGGCACAATCTGCAGCCGATCAAACCAGGAAACCTGGGGCGAACCCCTTCTCTTTGCGATAAGTGTCACTGGGTTCTTTTACGTGCATTACACAACACACGGGACCTACGGCTTTACCCCCCATCCGAAGGATGCAGCAATAATGATCAAGTGACTTGCTTAAGGACACAAATGTCAAGACCAGGACTACTCTGCTGATAAGAAACACCAGAGCTTGAGTCCGGTGTCTTTATCTGCTTGGCCAGGACAAGCTACACTATTTACCCTGCATTTTCTTCCCATCCTTTTTTCACTGTTAGCAAGCTAGACCACACCACCCATGTGTTACTACACATTTTTATAAAAACACCCTCATAGTGCATGCAAGAATACTATCTTGCTTATCTGTTTGTTTATTCTTACTGTTTATTCTTATAGCTTTATCATCCAATCAAATGACAAAGATCTACTTGAACTTTATATAGAGAGGATTCACGTAACATCACCTAAGACCTTTTTTTTAATGCTGGAAATTATTTAGCAGACGACGAGTCAGCCATTGAGTTTGTACATGGCTGGACTCAAAATGGCTTCGAAATGAACTTTTCTCAGGGTCACGCAACCTCTCGATATAACAAATAAAACAAATAATGAATGTTTTGCACTCACGCAATGGAGGGAATAATTTCATTCGTTGAAAGATGGAATATGATTCCAACAATGAAAATATTCTCACCACTGCATAAACATTGATAATTTGTATTAATACTAATTCATGAATGACAAGTGAGCTCAACTGACTTGTTTTTCTTCATGATGTACTCAAATGGTCGTAGGAACTCCTTCTGAAACTTAAAGTTGGGCAGTTCTCCCTTCTCTAGAAACTTCATTGATAGCTGCCGCAGTGAATCGATGGCAAAGAACGCAACATCTTCCTTTGGGTTACACCCAACCTACAACCACACAGGAGGAATAAACTCATCAGACAGTGCACCATTGGTAAAATTGTATTATTATTGTTCCTTCCTAATTTTGAGTAAATGCACACATCTGTCACTCTTTTGTTCGCAAAAGTTTTGTCTGTTTTAAATCTTCAGGTTTTGTGTTTTCTCAAACCAATTTTTGAGTATTATTATTGCAGTTTTGTGTTTTCAGAAACCATGAAAATTTAAATGGTTTTCAGTGGTTACAAAAGCAGTTAAAAATTGCTCGTACATTGCAAACATGCTACCAAAAATTAAAGATTTCCCATTTAGACATTTTCAACAAACCCTGTAGGCAGAAAACAATGATCATAATCACAACTTGTCACACAAACATTATGAAATTGAGCTGTTTCAGAAGTGTTTTTATTACTAGAAAGTCTACTTCTGAGCAACCTACCTTGTTGAAATGGTCACCCAGTATGCTCCAGATACGAGACCATTGCACACGCACACGACCCATGTTATAATAGGAGATCTCCACAATCTTAGTCAAGCTGAACATTCTACATGTATTGGTTGCTTGTAACTCATCCAGGGAGACCTGGCATAAGGCTTGCACAAAATCAACTGCAAAAAATAACAATCACAAACAGCGGTCTACAGTGTAGCTTCAAAATGGACAATCACAAACAGTGGTCTACAGTGTAGACTAAAAAAAAGAAGATAATTACAAACAATGGTCTACAGTGTAGATTAAAAAAAGACATTAACGATGATTATTAAAGTGAATATTTAATAAAACTTACCTATAGCATCCCCATCCAGCCGTGTTGAACCAGTGAATATTCTATCCACAGCTACCACAATGCCTTGGGAGGACGTTTCTCCCATAGCTTCCTGTAGACTAGCCATCTTTTTCTGATCCATGTTGGCCACTCTAGCAACTGTCATACACAAACAAAAAACAAGATTTGTATCTCACAGCTGTGGTACTCGGTGTTTACATAAACACTTCCTATCCTGTTGGTAAGTGATGACGTTTTGGAGCCGGAAGTGCAGTGAAACGAATGTTCATGTACTTGTATGTATACCATTTGTTTATATTGCACTTCTGGCTCCAAAACGTCATCAACAGGATTAATGAGGTGGTACCATACTCCCAACCATAATGTGCGGTTTCTCAAATGTACAGAATGTGTTTAAAGAGTCAAGTTCATAGACTTCATCAGTCAAAGTCAGGCCTTGATCTTAACCGAGGCCACCGAGGCCATTGGCCTCATGCCTTGTCGAGTTGGTCAGCATGCCCTTCAGAAAAATTGCACTGTCACTACCAACTTGGCCAGCATGCCCTTGTACAATTTCTCTGATTTGGCCAGCAAAGGCCTGCCCCTGTTTTTCTTAAGATCAAGGCCTGTAAAGTAGTGCCTCAAATTGTGAGAGTACTAGTATGCACTAAAGCAAGGTAGCTGCAGTAACTTGGTGATTGGTTCAGCCCAAAGAGAGAACGACCAAAACGGAAACTTTTTAACGTTGAAAGCTGATTTATTTCCTGAAAATGATGGATTTATGAGGAATATCTGATGTTCAAAGCCCACCGCCCAAAATTGTATGCGGCCATGGAATGTTAATCCGGTGAGATTAGTAGTTTCTTACTGGTAAGATTTGAATTATTGAGCTCTAAACTCTGTACCTGTGCACAGAGGAAGAGTCTCATATAGGGCTAAACCTAGACATGAAAGATGCTAGCAAGAAAATGGCTCTCTTCTCTTGATTGTATGTTCATGTCTTCCATCCAAGGCAGATTTCTGAAAATGATCCTGAAATCACTGAAATCACTGAAATCAGGAAAAATGCTGACAAATCATGAGAAACCTGTTGTCAATAATCTTGGATTTATAAAACATACCATCTCCTGACTCTAAGAGGTCATTATGATGTCCAGAGCTCCTGTGACTCCCAGATTGGTTGCCAGTCCCAGCCAGGAATTTCCTCTTGACACCAGTACCGATGAGTTGCGCTAACTCCAGCTGGGATATACACTTCAGGATCTTAGCATGGGGAAGGAAATCATTTCACATACATGACTGTGGCTTAAAAAGAGAAAGCTCTGGCAAATGAGTTCAAAGCCTGGATGGCGCTGATAAAAAACATACAAATAAAACAAATATGGTATGTGAAACAACCGTGACACTTGAAAAGGGGCTCGATATGAAAGCATGTGCAATGGAATGAGGTGCATGCTGGAACTAGACCAGCATGCAGCTCTGTCCACGGCTGGCTAACGCAGGCATCTTGAGTGTTTTTGAAGTTGTCTATGTTCTATAACATATTTCATGTGGATCTTACACAATATAAATGAATAAAATGTAGACGATGATCTCTGCAATAGGGTGCATGCCCATTGGACTCTTTGTTCCTCCAATTGTACCTTCTAACTAGTCTATAGTTTACATTATGTAATCTAATGACCCCTAGATTTCCACGGGTCTCAGCTTTACCATAGTGGTATTATTAGCAGTCCTGCTTTCCGTAACATTTGCCAGTAACCAAACCTTCGGAATCATTCAAATCTATGTGAATGGTGGAGGCATCCACCACATAATGTCATACTGTGGGCAGCATTCAAAACCATGTGAATAATATTGAATGGTCGGGCAGTAGGAGGGTTGTATCACAGGTGAAAACATCTGACAGAATTTATCTCCAGCTTACCTCCAGCCATGCCTTGCCCAGGTAGTTCCCATCCGTATGAGCGACTGTAATTAACGTCTTGATGGTATCAATGTTCTTTGTCTTCATCTCCGTAATGGAGGAGTTTGCAGTCAGTAGAGTGAACCTTGACAGAGCTTGTACGTAGGCATCACGTTCCATCTCTAGCCTGAAGATACAGGCAATCCGTATGGCACATCGGATCCCATCTAGGCAGTGAGTAGCTATCTCAGGATCATCACAGTCCTGTAAGCCAACACTGAAGGCGGCTAAGAAAGGTGTCCAGGCAACCTAGACAAAAACAAACAACAAACACAAAAACACACTTTAATACTGGGTGACTCTTGCTTCAACTGAACAAACTGTTAAATAATATCACATGCTTTGATTTACATTTCTTGAAAAAACTTATCATAAGACAATTTGGCCAAATACACTTGACTGTGCATGAAGAAAATCCTAGTTTCAGACTGAGGCTGCCACCACCCCACATAGGGGCAGAGTAACCATGACACATTTCTTGAGAGTATTTTTTTTATTAGTGTGTTCTTTTCACTTGTCTTTTATTAAAGTAAGGTTAGAATTTACTCAACCGGAGCAGAAAAAACAAAAACAATGCAAGCATCTTTCTAAAAGTGAAGCCGAGCAGAATTCCAAAATACCATATGTATAGTTTCTAAATTTATTCCGTTTTGGACACAAGTTACAAGCACCAGATACTTCATTCTTGTAAAGTTTCTCCTCATTAGGGTACCTCTATGTCCAAAATTTCGGCTGGAACATTCACGGGGCACCAAGGTATTGACGAGGGGCATGGAGGCAATTGCCTCTGTTGCTCCCATGAAGTATCAGGCCTGAAGAACTACTTCTTAACCCTATTACTATCGTATACTCTCTTGCCCAACTGACCCGTGCCACAAACTTCCCCTCCTGTGGAGACTAAGTCCACAGTACACAAGCTATGGGGTTGCCTGATAATACCAGCTGTACAAACAGAAGAAACCCATGCACTCAATGCTAGCCTAGAAGGTACGGTACTTTGTGGCAGTCTGTGGTGCCAGTGTATCTGAAACACTTCTTCACTACACAGACTTACTTTGAACATTGGTCTGACGTGTTCATGATGTGTAGCACTAGTGAAGCTTGTCTGTACATGACTGACACTCTCCATCAGAACCTTGGAAGTATTAGCAATGGCTTCCATCTCCATGTTGTATAATAACTTCCGCTGTTTCTCACTGGTTACATCTACGCAATATAAGATATAATCACATGTGTTATACATAGTACAATACGTGCAGTGAAATACTGTACGATAGCACAAATTGAACCCAGAGAACTAGTGTGTGTTACACATAATAATGGTCGTTTATATAGCGGCTGGCATTTGCCAATTTTGATGCTCAAGGTGCATGAATATCATTACCCAAGTCATTTATTTCATTCCTTAAACCATCTCAGCTCCCTAGGGAGTACAGTGTGTACAAGTATGTAGTGCACCAAACTATAAATCAATCACAAGAACCATCTCTGCCCTCAAAGGTACCCATTTACCCCTGGGTGAAGAGAAGCAATTAGAGTGTCATGACTAAGATTGTAACCCACACCCTGATACTTGGCAGCACAAGCTGTATACTCTCCAGGGAGCTGAGAAGGTTTAAAGAATGAAATAAATGGCCCAGTGATGACCAGGAGTGATAACATTTGAGCACCTCGACAGCCACTGCAGGAGAGATTTGAGCGCTGTATAAGAAGCCACTATTATTATTATTGTTATAATTTCAGTCACTAGAATCGTTGTAACCAAACTAAGGAAAACCAAATCATTTTAACTTAAGCCTAGATTCTGGGATTTAGAAACCCTTTTTTCCTGGATCCTGGGAATAAGCAAGAGAAAGTAAGGTGTAAACACATTGAGGACAGTGATTTTGACCTACTAGTTGTAACCAGCTTGTTGCTGGTGGATGGTTTCATCTTGATCTCATTATCAGCAATCTCATCGTAGATCTCAGACAAGTATTCCCTCGGCAGATCCTTACTGTCATTGATTCCTCGGTTCATCTTAATGTAATCATCTTTGGATATCTTGTGCTTGACCTGGATGGAGAGACCAAGGGTTTAAGGTCAGAGGCTAAAAGTCAAATGATAATTTAATAGATTATTGTTCGGGGGATAAGTAAAATGAGTTCTGCATGTCGCATAAGACATACATAGTTTGAGAAAATCATTCAATGTGTAGATTTAAACAAATCTAAAAACCAGGCCTGATTGGTTCGTTCTTGAAAGGGCAAGCGCACCAAGGCATTTTCCTCTTGAATAAGGTAACTTCTATGAGGAAATTGTAAATTTCTATTGGAACATTTCAGGGGCACCAAGGCAATGACCAGGGGCAATGGAGGCAATTTCCTCTGTTAAGTATCAGGCCTTTATAACTATACGAAAAAGTTATTGATATTAACCAAGTTTATAGCCATAAGTGTTTTGAATCAGAACCAATTTCGTAAAACTGATCACAAAAATATTACTTCAACTAACAAATGTAGTTGTTCTTCAAGTATCAGTGGGGAACCAGTTAAAAACACCATAGACATTGCAAAGCAGGCCAGGCAAATATTGTCTGTGTTGAGCAGCTCTATGGAGTCAATCCATGTTAAAAAAGGAAAAGAAATAAGTAGGATATCGATACCCTGGCCAAAAATCTGCTAAATATCAGAAATGCCGCTTGTCGTAAATAGGTAACCGAAAAGATTTACATGTAAAGTACATTGCTTTGGACTGGCTCCCTGTTGACCATTTACTAGTAAACGACTTTGCTTAGAGTATGAAATCTTGCCCTGGCCGAGAGGATAAGAACACTGGACTCTCAAGCTCTGGTGTTTTTGGTCAGCAGAGTGTGGGTTCGAGTCCTGGTCGTGACACTTGTGTCCTTAAGCAAGACATTAAACCAATATTGCTGCATCCTTCGGATGGGACGTAAAGCCGTAGGTCCCGTGTGTTGTGAAATGCATGTAAAAGAACCCAGTGCACTTATCGCAAAGAGAAGGGGTTTGCCCCGGTGTTCCTGGTTTGATCGGCTGCAGATTGCGCCACAGCACCTTGTAAACCGTTACATGGTGCTATGTAAAGGAACAGGTCTCATACTTCAAAACTTAACTCCGCATACCTTGCAGGAAAAAATACTGAGCGCTTTGAGACACCCATCAGGTTTAATAAAGCGCTATATAAGAACTGCGTATTATTTAACTCTACTCACCTGTGCACTATGTAGGTCTGTAGTTAGCAGGATAATTGAGTAGGCTAACACATAGGCAACATCGGCACTGGCAAACACTGTCTGTCTCGTGTTAGTCTCTACGTATCGACTGGCAAACTTCTCCATCATTCGATCAATCTTCTGCGCCTCACCAGGAAGACGGAAACCCTGAAGGAATGCTCTGAGTGCAGACACAAAATCCTTATCCATGAAGTCCATCTGATCCACATAGGCATACATCACCTCCTTATTGAGTCTGGGGGGAAAATATGTGAGGATTACTAAGGAGTGACATAACTGATTGGCTTCATTTTGATTAATCATGTTCAGTTCATTTGATTAGCAACATGGTTTTCTATAATTATTTATCTTCAAACAAACTTGAATCTTTGATTCTGATTGGTTGATCCATGGCAACAACAATGTGATATTACATTGTTTACCACATTGCATGGTCCATATCACACCCTACCTATAAACTGTGTAAGTCTCGCGCGTATTCGAACATAAGGGTCCGTTAAAGCGCGTGATTTTGTTTCCTTTACATATTACAGCAATGTGTGTGGGACCAAAATGGTCCCAAAAATATTCGAATACGCGCGAGACTTACACAGTCTATTGCGCTGTTCTAAATCTGTGTATTGCGCTATTTTAAGTTGTGTGTTAAGTTTGCTTGAAGATAAATTCATTATCACACGCACGCTCATGGTATACAGAAACAAAATACTTATAATAAAGTGGCTGCTATAAACATAAACCAAACCAGACGTTGTCGAATGAAGAGTGCATGTAGTTGATTTAATACTTAGTACATCATGCACATGTAGTAGTAAGAAAAGATAACCTGGAGATACTCCCCTTAGAACACAACATTTTAAATGCTGAATGCTTATCTACTGGAAGCCAATGTAAACTTTTCATATCTGACATCAAACATTAATTATATGCATTAATAAATACATACTTTATGCTTAATGTCTGTTCAGTTTGGTGACTTACTTATCATTTTCTCCCATGTAGTCTCCCAAGACGGTGGTATTTAGCCGATCATCTTTGTGGAAGAATTCTGCAATATCTTCAGGTCTCTTGCCAAGAATGCCATGCTCCTGTAGGAAGTTGATTCCTTTTGTGGCTTTCTTGTTGAACCTAATAAAAGAACAAACATGAGCTCAAAACATATTCGATTTCGTTGGTATATTACACAATTTTGTACTCGTAAGAGCCTCCATGTAGAAATGTTGTATCTTGGCCACTGGGTTTGGGTGTATATTTGGGATTATTTTAGAGAGATACAACATTGTTTCAAGCAGAAGCGCAGTGAAAAGACTGCTATTTCTGCACTGAACATAATGTTTAGGCTCACACAAAAAAATAGCAAAGAGCATTTATAAAGGATGCACAGTTAGGTGAAATGTTTTCAAATATCAAAAGAATTGTACAGAAACAAAAATGAAGGTTGCACTGTTGGAAAATAATCCCTACCATGCAATCTCATTTCAGGCTTGAAAATTTGTATCCAAATGGTCAAGGGCTTTTTCAATTTGCAGTAAAGAGCACTTTTATTAACAAAATTCACAAGACTCTTAAAGTGTAAGGTAATATTTTGAAGGGACATCAAGGCTGACCATGGTAACAAATGCAACAGAATCCCTGGCACAAATGATACTAGCATATCAAATGTTGCACCTTCTCTGGTTGTTTGGTCCAATATCAAAAACATGGTTTCGAAAAAATACTTTCGCCCCCACAATTAAGATTGTGGACACCTTTTATTTATTGATCATTGTGACATTGAGCTTGTAAAGTCAAAGATTCTTAAATCATATATATATATAGCTAATTTAGCTTAGCAGATTATTGGTTTCTTATAAGTGATTTTGTATTCTGTTCTGAACATATTTGTGTGTATAGCAGCGAAAGGATATTACGGCTTACTCACATTTCAATTCCTTGTTCGATGATTTCTTTCTGTTGTTTTTGACTCTCAAACTGTTCAGGGCTGTCCATGGGTGCAGTCTGTGCTTGTAGGTTAGTTGTAGAGTTGGAATGAGTGGAGTTGAGTGACCCTTGACTACCAGAGCTGGTCATTGTACCTTGGCCGCTGTCTGCATCGGCTTGGTCACCGCCAACAGCTTTCTCTTGACCTGTCCAGTTGAATGAAAAGCATTTTTGGAACTCATTCCAGAAAAGAATTTGAGCCAAGCAGTCTAACACACAAAAATTACATTTTGGTGGCCAATGTCATTAGAATTCTGATCATAGAAATGTATGTTTTAAAAGATAACTGGGCAACACAACTTTACAGAAATTATGCACAGGGAACCCGTCACAGACAGTATGCATTGCTTGGTATTTTGGCTGGTAACCCTTTTCAAGGTCACTCCGCGCTTCAAAATGTTGAGAATGTTGTTCAAAAAGTTCAGCAACTTAATGAAGTTATTCAATGGAAACGAAAATCAAATACCCAACCATTCAGGGAGCTTTCAAGATATTTATGTTAAATTGCCGCAATAACCTGCACAAAATTTCATGGAACAGAATTCTGCCTTCACAACCCACAGAATTTTGTGCTCAAAGGAGTGCCAGAAGTGCAGACTTCTTTGATATACAGCGCTGTGAAATTGGGTTGAACATTTTGGCAAGGAACCTTACTGAATCCATCCGAATCCATCAGTGCATAACTCAACACTCCATCATTCAGACTCTGATTAAATTGTATACATTATTTATCCCCATGCTAGGCATAGATGGTTTGGTTAAACAGTGCAGATAGAAGTCCACACCAGGAGATGAACCATGGAAGTTTTGGGGTGATAGGCCAGGTCATTCACTTGTATCTTACCAAGGTTAGTCTGAATGTTTGGATTGATGTACAAATCTTTGCTCCATTCTACCATGCACTTTAGGATAGACACCAAACAGTGCAGTCCTTTGATGCGCATACGCTTCTCCTGTTGTGGTGTGGCACCAAGCTCCATCGCATGACGACCCTGAGCAATCTTCGACAGGTCACTGACTAGACGCTCAAAGATGTTCGCACTAGATAAGTCACAGTCATAATTCAAGTATATGTCTACAACACACTGGGCATCTGCAGAGAACATGGAAAGAAACATATTATTTTTAGTACTAAACTTCTTTCTCAGCCCAAAGCTAGGCTGGGATCATTTTTATCAAGATTAAATAACTTAACTTCTTCATAAAGCTGCAATCAATCTCAATTTTTTTTTCAGATGAAGAAAGGATTTATTGATGGAAAGTTGGTTTATTTTCTTAAAGTATGATTGGTGTAATCTATTTGCATGCTCATTGCTGAGCATCTTAATTTTAGATTCCAGACCTTAACGTAGTGGGAATAAGGGGACAGAATAAAATCATTTTTTTCCGGTCCCCGCGTACCAATCTCTTCTTATCTTAAATAGTTACTTTGAGAGACGTTGGTTGTTCTCCACATAGTATAGTGGAGTAGCGAGTGATTAAGATATTTGTAAGAACTTACCTGCACATATCCTGGTCAGCGCTTGTACTACCATCCACTTCTGCTCAAAGGAACTTGTTGACGACTCAAGAATGTTGAGAAAGATTTCCTTGAAGAAGACCTAGGAGAGAAAAACACCAATGCTTATAAAGGAAAACACCTCTATTCAAAGGTATAAAGTTGCTCTTGTATTTAACTTCTGTTTCGCTCAGGCTTGAAAAGCAACTTAACTTGCACACTGGGATGAATACCAATGAAAACCAACATTCAGCATGTGACCACTACGCAATACCAAATTCGCAACATGAAAGGCAATGTTGATGTTTCTCTGCTATGATTTTTATTATAAATTGTTTACAATGTAAAATTGATATAGTTTGATAAGTCAATAAAAACACTTTTATCATTGATATTTATGTGTACATGTACAAGATGTACATAATATCTGTTTATGGAAGCAAACTCCTCAATGTGGATAACTAGCAACGCACTATGCATGCACTATGACGTAATGTGTATCAATATCACTGCCTGTGTTTAAGACTAGGTTCAGATTATACAAGGAAAATGGGCCAGTACGACGAATCTTAAGCCAATGAGAGTTGACTGTATATACAATTATGCAATGGACAGGATGAACAACTTCACTGAATCATTTAAAGGGTACACAACAAAGTATGTATTACAACTTGCTATTAGTTCAGTGGCCTCTGACCCTTTATTTCATTTTGATTAACAAACAGGGCCCAACTGCATAAAGGTGTTAAGTAGACAATTATGGTAAGCAAATTTATTTGCTAAGCATTTGAACTATAGCAGGGCACCAGTTGCACTGATTTGAATGACAAGGCAACTTGGATGGTAACCCATTTCTGCTAAGTAAGACTTGTCTTTACTAAGCATGTTGATATTGGGCCCTGGCTAACCTCTATCTGCATCTTGAGGTGAGTTTTGAAGAGACTGAGGAGTGTCAAGAAGATTGCCAAGGACAACTCAAAGACCTCTGGTACTGAAGAGACACCATTCTTAGACAATGCTACACATAGGTACTGCTTGATGGCAGTGATGAACATATCATTAGTGCGGAATACGGGACCAGCGTTCTGTAGAACAGACAGGAGAAGGTGTAGAGACAGAACCTTGGAACGAAGCTCATGAGACCTGCAAGTGGGCAAGAATAAAGACATTTGAGATTAGGCTTCGGGCAGCTTTCATGTTGTGACAGTACCTTCGATACACAAATAAAAATGATTCAAACATCATTACATTGACAGAGTAATCCCTCCTGAATTTAAGGAGGTTCTGAAAATGTTGGTTTGCTTTTCCTACAAAACATACACGTAAAAAAGAAAGAACAAAACATATTTTGAGGTCAAATCAATATTCTAACCCTGTTTCTAAGAGGGTATGTGCAACAGACCAGTTTGATTATCAATTTGTGCATCGAAGGGTTCATTGAAAATGCTCAATATTTTCACACCAGTTCAGACTTTTTTTTTGAAGGGGAGGGGGATTTGTTCATCTCAGAAAATGTAGCAATTCATTAGGATGTCAGGGAATAGCAGGAAGTTGAATATAACTAACTTAAATCTGAAGTCTTAAATGACCTGGCTGTACTGCATGAACAAGATTAAAAACATTGGATGTTAAGATGTGAATAATTGTCATCAACATGTAGAAATCACAGTATTCTGAAAGTAAGACTGTCTCACTGCATACATAGATAACGGCATTTCTACAGTTATTCACATTACAAAGTTACTCAAGTTATACAGATATTTAAAAATCTGGTTGTCTGAATGATTTTTATGACTTCTTATGGTGAACTGTGTTTTCGAAGGAAACAATTTTAAGTCATTAAAATAATTTTTAAAAATATGAAAATGCCTAAAAGAGACATTGATGAAGAGTTAATATTAATTCAGGAAAATGAAGTTAAAGGCAATTTTCTTACTTTGGGTCTG
This sequence comes from Marthasterias glacialis, assembly GCA_911728455.2. Lineage (NCBI taxonomy): Eukaryota > Metazoa > Echinodermata > Asteroidea > Forcipulatida > Asteriidae > Marthasterias > Marthasterias glacialis. The sequence continues at coordinate 6,690,633 of OU452234.1, read as the reverse complement.
CTGGGCCGTCTGGCAATGGTTTCATCGACAGTTTGCACAGTGAGCGGAACACCAAGAAAGCATCCTTCTGAAGAATGTGGGAAAATGGTTCTTCTGTCTCTACATCGTTATCTTCACCAATAGGAGGTAACGTTGTGACTACCGGTGGGATGGGGCTGGGGGTGGAGCCTGTTGAGTTTGTAGGAGGTGGTGGGGCTGAAATACTGGTGGGAGGCGTTGGGTCTGGCTGTGCCTGGGTAGGATCGTCATCTTTGATTTCATTTGGGGTCGTCTTAGGGAAGATGCCATCCAAGATGTCGTCTAAGATTGATGAAACAATGGCTTGTACATCTTCCTCTGCAAAAATTGAGGGCAAGTTTGAGCAATATGAAAGAAAAGACAGACACACAGAAAGTATGGATATCAAAAACTGTTAATATTAGTTACATTATTAGCAGTGTGGTAAAAAAGAAATGGGATTGATTACCATTTAACAATTTTAGATATATTCCGTAATTACTTTTTTGTATAATTTGGGGTTATTTTTCTTAGGCTGAAATAAACCATTTCACCATGGAAGTGAATTTGGCTTCCCTTGATGTGATACGTTGTAATCCAAAACTTTGCTGAGCTAAGATAACTATGATATCAGAAAGAAGGGTCAATTAATGTGAACTGTGGCAAAATGCCATATGTACCATTTGAGTGTTGGGAATTTTCTGCAGCCTCTCCGTGTTGATTTCCACTGCTTAGCTCAGACTCTGGATTTTAATCAAAAATTTAAAACAGAAAAACATTAGAAAGAAAGAAACAATAAAATACACTCAACATTTATTGATGCTGGATTGGTTTGGCTACAAGTTGCACCACAATATCTTATAACCCACTCGAGATGCTATTATTCTGATAGCTGTTAACTCTTGAAGATAATTTCAACTGCCTTCAGGCAGATACCAGCATGACATAAGTTTCAAGTCATTATGATAACATACCTGGTACTTTGTCTGTGGTTAAGACAGCTTCATCTTGAGTCTTAGCACCACCATCAGCCATATCCCCATCAGCCATTTCCCCAGACACTGCTTCTACCTTCTCTGTATCATCCAGCAATGATCCAGAGTCTTTGCTCTGACGTCTGGCCTCAGCCTCACCCTCAGCTTTCACCTTGGCATCAGCAACCTGTACATAGAGCACATGCAAAACATCATTTTGAGAAAGGGGGCCTATAAAACCTAGTATGAATGAACTAAGGGCGTGTTTGAATTAGCGGCTACGGCTGTGGCTTCATTGTCACATAAACAGCCATGAAGCATGGATTAGGGGAAAAACTTCTCAAACCCACTTAAGCAAATTTGCTTAGCAGTAAACTTGACTAAAACTCCATATCCCGTACATTGTTGTGTGACCAGTTTCCCTGTAATCTTTGCTTAGCATGTATAGACTAATCCAAGCAGCTCGTTCATGGGTGTTTACACCACCGCAACTTCATGTATGGCCGCCGCACGCGCGCGTCGACGCACACGCACTGTGAATCCTCCATGCTGATTGGTAGATATGTGCTTAACGCGCTATTGTTGTGTGCGGCGGCCATCGCTGCGGTGGTGTAAAACGCCATAGCACTGCTCGGATTAGTGTATACATGAGATAGGGCTCTGTAATGTTAGGGGCCAATATACTCACTGCCTGCATCTCCATGCGATTGAAGATAACATTGAGCATCTGTGTAAGAGTTGCTTTAGCCGTTGTCTGATTGACTAGGTTCTTACTGGCCAGGTAGATGTTATAACAGGTCCTCAATACCTGCAGCAATGTACCCTCGTGCACCTCACAGGTGGGTGAGGTTACAGCTGTCAGGAGTGCCTGCAAGAACAACATTACATTAGAGGTTTAAATCAACAATGATAAGTGGTCACTTCCTTGGCTTCCACCTCTGTAGACCCTGGGCTTGATTTCACAAAGCACCAAGATTCATCTCAAGATGAGTTGTCAATATTACCATAGTGATTTGTATTGTGACATTACACTTTACAAGATTGATACCTAGTTAAGACCAATCTTAGCTCTTTGTGAAATCAAGCCCAGGTTTAAATCCCACATTGTACAACATGTGGAGTGGATTTTCAGTCCCACTTGATTATGTTGGCTGACTTCATGTAGTGCTTCCAACTCACATCTTCACAGATTTTCCAGGGGCCAAGGACTACATAGCTGGTCACTTTTGATTTTTTTATGTATAGTAGTTGTACTAGCCGTCCAGAGAAGTACGTGCGTTTGATGAGCTGCTATTTTGACTAAAAATCTGATCTAATTTTCATTGCCTTGTGAATTATGATTACAATTATGGAAAACAATTTAAAAACTAAAAAATCTTTAACCGTTGTGCAATTTGCACTGTTTTGTAGAACATTTTAGCGTACCTACAATATTTCAATATTTTCCCCTTAAAAGCTTATTTGATCAATGCACATTCAAAACCAGACAGTTGGAATTTTTGTGCTCTTTCAAAACTTATGTTGTACCATCCCTTTAATTAAAAAAACAACAAAAAATGTTCAGATTTTGAGACAATATTCACTGGTGTCCCGGTATGTACCTTAATGATTTGAAGCTGTACCCCTTCGTCTGTCTGGGTACCAATAAAGCAGCCACATATGGTCTCAATGATACGATCAATGAGTTTCTTGCCTTGCATAGTGCTGTCAGGTCCATCACCAGTTAGATGCCCGTAGGCAATCAATTTCTGAAATAGATCAATGTATGGATAAGAGTAACTAAGTACCTAAGGCTGAGTCAGAAATACTGGCTTTGGCAGTTGCTATGGCAGGATCACTGAGAAGGCCTATTCTTCAAGGCTGCCGATGGCAGCCAGCAGCCATAGCTGAAGCCAAAGTCGCTTGATTTGGACGTGGCTTAATGACCACAAACCTTAGACATCTGTCTTATTACCCGAGTCAGCTGTTTTATGTCTTATTTCCTGACTACTAAGGTTATGTAAGCATGCAATGCCCAATGTGGCAACCAGACTATTTTACCTGTTTACAGTGGCAACTTAGCTTTCAGATGTCAATGCTTTTTTCTACCTGTCCAGCAAGCTACTTTAAATCAACTATCAATAATATGAATGCTTAAAGATTACGTTTGCTTCAGCACATAACAAAGGAACCCTTTGTCAGTGGATGTCAATGCTTAGTTTCAGGTAGTGTGTTGGTTCATTAGGAATTTCAATTTGCCTTACCCCGATGTGTGATAAGCACTGTATACTCACACATCGATGTAAGGCAAGTTGAAATTTAATTCCCCCGATGCAAGTAATAACATCTATCTAATTGGTTGTGGTACCTGCCGCTAATAATACTGGATTCGAACTGGCCCCTCGTCACCGGGCATGCTCGATGGTCTAGTGGTTAAGACATCTGCTCTAGTCATGCGGGAGTCGTGGGTTCGAATCCCACCCAAGTTGCCCGTGGATTTTTTCCACAGGACTCGAAAGCACTGAGTATACAGGGCTTATCACACATCAGTGTAAGGCAAATTGAAATTTATATTCATTCCCCCGATGCAAATAATAACATCTATTCAATACATTAGATCCAAAAGGACGCCCATGTAATGTCTGTACGCTTGGAAGCTTCATCATTAAGTTTCAATTTTAAATCTGCCTTGTTTTTACTAAAGATTATCTGTACGGCTTGATACAGTGCTGGCATATTAAGCCTGGATTAAATGAGTTCTTGAGTGTACTGCCACCATTACAATGACAGTAGTCTACATCCATTCCAAATTAAGCATCTTTCACTAAGGCTATTGGCTTCAACTGCAATTAAGAATAATGTATGGGCAGAAGGAGATATGTACCCAAAAACGGCTATTCTCTCTTTGACACTAAGCAATGCAACAACCAACCTGTGAAAACTATCAGTTTTAATGTGCTTACGTAATAAGTAAAGAATTTTAACAATTTTAATGAACTACAATGCCTTGACAATGATAACCAATAAAAACATGTACTTAAATCCTTCTATATCCAATTGCCAAAGTGAAGGATTCAGAAGGATTGGGGCCGATAGCCCCAAATAAAAATTGTTTATCACTGGGTCAGGTATTCCAATCTTATCCAAGCCCAAACAATTAGGTGTGAAGTGACATAGGAGAAGAGGATCTGGGAGGATTGTGGCCACATGCTAGCCAAACTGCCTAGTCTGTAAGAGTCCATTAAAAAATCCCTGTATCATTGTGTGTACACAGATAACACTAGTATGTATTACACTATGCATTGTTCATGCTTCAACCTTTGAAATTACAGCACCATTTGTTTTATTAAAATACAATAACGCTAGTAAGAAACAAACTATTGACATCCGTTGTAGTAATGGCGACGTCAATACATTATTAATGCAGAGACAACAAAACAATGCAATTACATTGATGTACCAGTGAACAGCTCATATAACAAGCTGATAAGTGTATGTACTCCATGTTCATGCAGTGAGGTTGAACGCCAACCTGTCTACACGACATTATTATTACATGCTACATGTATATATTCTAGGCAATTGAATCAGGGAAGTTTACTAGTAACCACCGAGGTTCATGTACGTTTATGTGTATATAGACGAAAGATATTTTCATAATTTGTTTATAAGACAAGTGCACGTAGTATGGATGCAGGCTAAATTCACTAGACAAGGTGTTAGCCACACATTATTTTGAATTTGAACAGACTATTTTACCTTTCATACAGTATGTTTGTCCATAAGCAGGCCTGTTAATTCTCTTTGATAAGGGCAAGGCAGTTTGTCTTTAGTAAATGGCACCTACTTTGAGGAAAATGTAAATTTCTACTGGAACATTTCAAGGGGCACCGAGGCAATGACTAGGGGCATGGAGGCAGCTGCCTCCTTGGAGTATCAGGCCTGCATAAGTGAGTGAATTTAAACATGTGATTTGCATAACAAATGTAGAAACCTTGTCTTAAAACAACAACAACAACAACAACGCACAAAACCCAAGAGTGCAAGTAACAGTCTTTCGATATCTTTGAATCTTCCATATTCACAAATACCTCCACCACACTCTATCACCATCAATAGAGTACAAAGACACAAAACCTGTGAAATTTCCAGCTTATTCCACTGAAATTGCATATAAACAACAAACAAATATTTAGTCTAGTTTGTAGAAACAGTCTAATGTTTGAACAGATGATTGCTTCTGATCCGTTTCACTTTTTCTAAAAAAATACAAAATGTATTGCAAAATAACTTCTGATGTTTTTTTTTTTTTACAAAAATACTTTGGTTGTCTTTCAAACCTTTTACTACAAGAGACAGTACAAGTCTTGCACTAATTTGCTAATTTTGAACTTCCGGGACAATGTTGGTCCCTACTATATTAAGTTTTAGATTTTTCTTCAAATACTTAGCATAGTATGGCTACAAAAAATCGTCTTGTTGAGGAAGTAAAATTTAGCGATAAATATATATGAAAGTAAAACAAATTTAACAAATCAACGAAGAATTAAGACCTGACCTCAGTTTCCGGTTACTTGTAAACATTTAAGACTTTTGCCCAACTGACATTCACGTTATAATTAATCCTATGTAATGGTTGCACAAATTTGTGCGAGATTCGCAATTCGTACAATAAGTTGTCGAGAATCATTGAGGTCCAGTAAACATCCTCGTCCTAAGTTTTAATTTTGTTTCAATGTTAATTTTAACAAATATTTGAATTATATAAAAATTGAAACTGTTTTTATAAAAAGTGGCTATGAGTATTTATACTTTTAAGAATTTTGTATACATGTAAATAACATTATTTGAAAGATTTGACTTCATAAAAAATATATAGTCTTCTTTCAACTTGTTTTCTTGTTTTTGATACGTGCAAGACTTGCACAGTCGATATGAATGGTCTCTTTAAATTTATTTATTTGTTTATTCAAATTGCAGTTCTAAATAAACAGAATGCACAGTTAAACTCGTAAGCTGTTGGTGAAACATTCTTCATATCAATTATGATTTAATCGTTTTGCTCGATGAACATGAGTCATAAATTATTATAATTCTTTTATTAATGGTTTCATAAAAGTCAACCATTGCAGCCCAAAGGCTGAATTGTGTTTAAAGATATAGCACAATTCATTACAGAAATAAAATACCAAATTTACAAATTATTTACAAATTATTTACAAGACCAGACAAAGACGATACAGATAAATATAGTTAAATAAAATAATAAAAGGACAAAAACACTTGGCAAAGATTACTTACATTTGAATGCAATTTTTTTAAAGGAATCAATAAAGAAAAAGCCATCCTTGTGGTATAGTGTATGTAAGAAAAGCTGGTGTATAGAGCATGTGTGTACTGCATTTTGCAAATAGAAACATCCTTCCACATTAAAGTGAAATATAATATATTATAACACACCTCTCCCTGGTTCTTTATCCTAATTGGCTGAAACACGGTCGCATGGGGTGGACTAATATAGCCTAGTGCGTGAAATCTGCACCGCACGCACCACACGCTCTTCATTTGGGGGAAATAGTTCACAAAGTGGGAAATAGTTTCAAAAACCCAAAAAACTATTGACTGGTAAAGAGCGCCCTCAAGAGAACGATGGCGTCTGCGGATCGAGAAGAATCTCCGGCCAAAAAAACGTGATTTACTCTTCTAACCGACATTTTGGACTGAGGTGTGTTATAAAACACATATGGATTGGCATTATTCTGGCAATAGTTCACGTCTATGCACCCCTCGGGCCTGTGAGTGACCAGGAGAGGGTCCTATTTCCCTCGGCCTTCGTCCTCGGGGGATTGGACCCTCTCCTGGTCACTCAGGCCCTCGGGTTGCATAGACGTGCACTATTTCCCTCATTGCCAGTCCATATGTGTATAATATATACTGTAATATGAAAATCAAGCATTGAAGTCAAACAATGGAATCAGGGATGTGTATACGCGCCACGTACAACTCACAGCTACATGTAATGACAGGTCTTCCTTTGACCTCAGTGAGGGCGCTGTTTGAGCTTGTGACATCATATGCAAGGTCTATTCTGCTTTTAATACTACTTTTGCACAAACTGTCCAAATTCAAGTTGGAGAAGTGCACAAGTACATACATGAGCAAGACTGATCAAGAACCAATGGTTAACTAGTGGTTAGTCAGTGACATAATGCATGCGCACTGAAGTTGAATTGTGAACGACTCAAGTCATGTCTTGTCAACGCGACCATGAGAAAATGGCGAAATCAACGTTATCACTTTCCTGATAACTGGTCCCCTCTGCACTGTGCTTAGGCAACGGCTATTGGTAACCAGTGATGCGACCAACTTCGATAGGCTGGTCGTGAATAGTCGACTAGATTAGTCTAACCACCGTTGACTAGCCCGAGTTTGATCAGAGTTAGTCAAACTATGGTTAACCATGTTCCTTGATCGACTTGATCCAGGTCTAAGGCAGGTCAATAGTAACAATACACTAAATTGATCGGGAAATGCAAGTTGATTTGAATCCCATCCGAGAAGCCTGTGGATTTTTTTCGGCAGGACTTGGAAAGCACTGAGTATAAAGTGATAATCTCACATTGGTGTTGGGGTAAAACCAAATGTTAACACTCTTTATCCCTGCAAAAAGTTGCAGTAGAACATATGATAGTGGTGATAAAAGAAAAATTGCTCAGTATGTACAAATGATGTATGTAATGTACATGACGCCACTCATTGTTGGTTTGTATTGAAATGGTCCAGGAAATGTAAACTGGACAGACTGGCAGAAAGCAAACAGGCAGCTTCTCAACAACTTAATATCAAGCTACATTACATGTAAATGTATGTACTTAGCAAACATTTTGTTCTGATCATAGACAATTTCTGCTTAGCAGAAGCAGGTTACCAGGCAAAACCTGTTTGCTGCTTAGTAGATTTATGACATTGAGCCAATGTCATGGTTTTTATTAAGCTTGAATAATACAATAAAATATTTATCACAACATTTATTAAATAAGTGCCACTAATCTCTGAAAATAAAGTCTCCACTTTATCTCCAAGCAGGTGTGCGTTATTAGTCAGAGTGAGCCGGCAATCGAGACATGGTTCCATGTTTAGTACCACTCCTACAGTATGCCGTAGGTAACGGATGATGTTTTGCAATTCACGGGGCATGAATTTGAGATTTTCTCGGTCAAGAAAACAAAATGGACGATCTTACTGTCTGACTATTCAATATCATCCACATGGTTTCATAGATCTATGCCTACACGTACAATATGCATCATGTTGTAAATGAATCTACACAGTAAACAATTCTGTGTACAGTTTCTACTATTACACAGCTACACACTTGAAAAGTTCCAAAATGGTTAGTCAACTTTCCTGATTTAAAATTAAAAAATGTCAGCCTACCTGGAGGCAGTCCAGTGCAGTGTTGACGATCCTGGGTGCCTTAGACTGGCAGGCAAGCTCAAACGGTAGGAAATAACGGTCTGCCGCGATGAAATTGACCTGTGTCTTAGGAAGTGGTAATGCTCCTGATGCATTTTGCTGCTGCTCTCTGCAAACAAAGAAATAAATGGGAATAAAACACATGTTGGACATAATGGATTCACTTTCACTGTCTAAAACTGCCAGGCATATTTACAAGGAAATAACTCGATTCAAGCAAACGTGAATAACTCAGTATTATTATACTATCTTAATTGACAAACCAGAGACTCTTGATGAACTAGAGTAAACCTGGCCCACTGCAAATCAGGTTATATGAGCAGTACTGGTCAAATAAAGCAAAACCTCTAATAGACCGATTGCACGACCAATGTTTACATGTCATCACGTGATCTATTGTGGGTACTACGTCATTTGGGCTGATGGCAAACTACGTGCAAATACATGCTGTGACCGACAGAGTCACACCAAAAGTCGGCTTTCGGTTATAACAACACATTTACTAAGCCATTTTATTAAAGTTGTATGTTGTGACATTGATATTAATCACATTACTGTTTCATAAACTACCAGTATTCTACGACAAAAGAGGTTTATTTTGAGTTATACACTACCGGCGTTGGATGATTATGTAACCATCCACCTGTTATTTTGTTTGTAATGTAGTTCTTAATCACTGTAAAGAACGTTGGAGAAGTGAGCATTTATACCTAGCCTTGCAAAATTTCAAATAGGCAAAGGAATCACACTATTTCTTTGGATGATTCAGCTTAAAAACTTTCAGCCACTCAAAGGTCTCTGGTATAAACTCTGGATTATTTTTCACAGATTGCGAGAAAGAAAAGCCTCGATCGAATAAAGAAATGCAACAATCATCATGTACCGTACCGCACTTTCCTATGGAGGACGTCGTGTTTGTTTACATTTACTACCATAACAGGTCATGTGACGCGGGTCGCGCAATCAGTCTATTGGATTGTGATTGGTTTGGGATTGTTAGGATTCATTCTTGATATGATGAACAATGACTACAGCTGGATGTGAACCCACAGACAACCTTTGCATGTGATTCAACATCTTTTCAAATTTTGACTGTTTTACAAAAAAAGTATGTTTTCAAAATAAGGTACAGGAAGTTTGTTGATTTATAACCTCCCTAATCTCAATGTACTGATTTCAGAAATACTTACCCTTTGTCGCTGTTTTGATTGATTTCTTCTGCAAAGAGAAAAACAAGGAAAAACAAAGATGTTATTGTACTTCATAATCATTTTTTCAGCAATTTTCCTTTATGTAATACTACCACAGGTTCTTTTTAAAACTAGTTAAATTTTCATCGTTAAAAGTGACCCTTTACTGAAAGTCATGAGGCATTCAAGGCTTGATGATATTGTGGGTATTTACGAGTTCAGTTAATTGAGTGAGTTGAAATGACCTCAATTGTTTGACTGGTGTCATTGATAACCTGGACCAAGAAGTGTGTGCCACAAAAGTGTACATAGCAAACACCATCATACATCAAGCATTGAAACAAGAGTTTGATAAGCATTGTACAAACCCAGGAAGCACATATGTATAAATTTGTACCTCAAAGAAAAAGCTTCATTCTACATGCACTCAATAATGGAACCATTGTACTAAAACAGTTGTGTATCTTGAGTTGTTTTTAGACATAATGTTCTATGCCCATTGTTGTTCAGGAGCTGCAGATCGTATTACAAAGCTCTTTATATCCAAGGACTGGGGATAATGATAACTTCTTTAGAATACTATAAATTTACACAGTCACACTGTATGCATTAAGGTTAAAATCAATGCAAGTCTGCTAGCGGTGCTCTACATGCTGATATTTAGCTTAGATAGATGTTAATTGCATCGGGGGAATGAATATAAATTTCAATTTGCCTTACACCAATTTGTGATAAGCACTGTATACTCAGTGCTTTTGAGTCCTGTGGAAAAAAATCCACAGGCAACTCGGGTGGGATTCGAACCCACGACTCCCGCATGACTAGAGCAGATGTCTTAACCACAAGACCACCGAGCAAGCCCGGTGACGAGGGGCCAGTTCGAATCCAGTATTATTATCAGCAGGTACCGCAAACAATTAGATAGATGTTAATATTTGCATCAGGGGAATGAATATAAATTTCAATTTGCCTGGCACCGATGTGTGATAGTAACTGTATACTTTGTAACGTAAATTGAAATTTTGGTGGTCTAGTGGTTAAGTCTCTGCTCTAGTCATGGGGGAGTCGTGGGTTCGAATCCCACCCGAGTTGCCTGTCATGCCTGTGGATTTTTTTCCACAGGACTCGAAAGCACTGAGCATAAAGTGCTTATCACACATCGGTGTAAGGCAAATTGAAATTTATAGATATTCAGCTTGTAAGAAACACATACATGTACAGGCCTGGATCTTTATCAATACAACAAACATGTTGCCTTGGTGCTAAGACATTTATAATGTAACCACCATCTTTGCCTAGTACCCTATATTCACCCACAATAATTAAATAGGCATGCCACTTTCCAGCTGATTAGCTGATTTCCTTGTTTTTTGTTTCTCAGCTGTACCACTGAAAATTGAAAAAACACAGTACAAAGTCTTGCTACATATGCACTTTTCTCTACTTTTGACAAACTGCAGTTGCATGCCTGAATTAAAACTCATTTGACATTATTCCAGGGTTCCGCCCACAGTGGTCGATACCGGACAACCCACTCGGCACTAAGGATTCCCTGGATTCCAGCACCACCACTGGCAGAATTTTCTCTTTTTCCAACCATCACACATTTTCCAACTTTTTGAATTAAACTTGCCCATTTCCTTCCACATATTTTCAACAACATGTTAAATTTTGTATTTATAAGTAAAAAATTGCATCCAAAGCTGTAAATTGTGAATACTTCTTTGCCAATTTGAGTCTATTTTAACTTAATTTTAATGATCCAAAATAATAAAGCCAATTATCATTGAATGAATGTACAAAGAGCACTTACAATTCTATGAATTTGCACTAGAGAGTATGTAAATTAAAGCATATTACATAATAAAATAGAAAGCCATGAATGTAGTCAAGGAGGTGCATGTCGAGATATATAAATGAGATATGGTATGCTTTGACTACAGTTGTAAAATTGTGTTCCAGGAATGCATTGTTTTCTCGCTGAATGACAGTGATCAAATAATTATCAACAACCATTTCTAGTATGACTCATTCACATTGATTGTTTCATTAAAGAAAAAAGTAATGCAAGACAACCGTGTCAAACTCCAGCACAAAAAGAAACAATGTCTGGATAAAAAAAAAATAGGGTACATGTACAATGTATACTCAGTTTGTAGACAAGACTTCTGTCTTGAAATATTAATTTAAAAAAACGTTAACTATAGATTTTAGGACCACTTCTAAAGCCACAAAACAACAAGATTTGGGGAGTGTTTTAATGAAGGCAATTAACATTGTAGTCCACAAGCTAACTTACATTGTGGCTAAGTAACCCTGCATTACATTTGTAATTGCTCTATCCAAACTACATGTATTATCTTTAACAGCAAAGATTAAAAGAAAAATTCCAGTACATTTTTCTTCCATTCTTTAAGTTCAAACAATAGCCTCTTTTCAATGTATTAACTATTATTCAGGGTTGTTCAGCCTAACTAGGACCTACATGTAAACAAACATTGCTTTTTTAGCATTTGTTTGGATGAAAAAAGATTTATCAAAAATATTGTGGATATCTATTAGATTTAAATAATTTGGATACAAAAGTTTTTTCTCCATCGAACCAATTTTAGTTGACATTGTCTGAACAAAGTAGCATCTTACCATTTGAATTTTAACCTTAATTAAGATCTTATTTCACTTTTTTAAAAAGAATTTATGTCCAAAGAACAAATTTCACCTCAAAAGTGTAAAGTAATGTACAACATTCAAATAAGGACAGGAAACTCATAATGAAATATCAGCGCGTTGTGTAAAATGCGCCCTCAATATGTGCACTTCTCCTTTGACCTGTCCACAATGGAATCGGAACGCATAAGAATTTTGGTTCTTCTGTAAATAAATGTCTAATCACAATTTGTCCGTCTGCTGGGAAGTTTAAAATCGAAATTCCTGTAAAGTGAAATATTTTCAAAGTATCATTTAATTTAGCTCAATTAACTGCAGAGAAAGTAGTTGAAACTACTGTCGACGGCCGCAACTACAGAGAAAGGTGCTTTTCAGGCCATTAAACAGAACCCTTTCCAATTACCACAATAACATGGAACCAACCTACGATTTTAAACTGCAATTTAATCATTCACATTTTCAAAGACATTTTTCATCAAACCACTGGTGGAATTTGTTTATGTCAAAGTGAAATTGTTGAGTATTTGCAGAATAGCCTGCAACTTATTACCCACAGAATGGCAGGCCTATTAATTGCAAAGGTAACCCAATCAAGCACGAACATCAAGACAATAAGTCAAGATTCATACCCCGAGTTACGGGTTCTCTGAAATTGAATTGAAGGATTCAACAGCAAATACTAACTGGGCACTTTACAAAGGTTGGTGAACATCTTCTCCTTTGAATTTAATTGAGAAAAGTGCAAAGTAATAGTGGTCAGCGAGGGGAACCCATCTTACTAAGTTAAATTCAGCCTATCCATCATCTGGGCAGGGGGAATTCTCCATTCTATTCAATGTTATTGACTATTCCTACATTCATTTTTTTTTTTTTTTTAATTAAAAATTATTTATTTTTTGTCTGATCAATTGTGAAAAAAAAAAAGTTTCTTAATATTTACCCAGATACGATTTATGTTTTTGGTCATTATGAGTGAACATGTGGCGACAGGATTCGGCATCTTTTCCTTCTACTATCCACATAAAACACAAAATCATACTTCAATCAAATGAAGTAGTGTACCTTTGGGATTCTTCACGAAACTGATGCACTTACCCAAGGCAACTTGACATGCCTTTCTCAGCTGCGAATTATATGATTTCTTCGTTTCTTTATCGTTGAGAATTTTCTCCAGAGCTCGCCGAAGAAACATGTCTCTTCCTTGTCGAACATCCACCATCTCAGATACTATCACATCTACTGAAATAAGCTACTGAATGTTGGACACACATTGAAGATTTCAAGGAAATGACTTTAATTTGCAGCTTATTTCACGTCGCGTACGACATTATGTTCAGCAGGTTTGTCACTCAAGTTAACCTATCCCACACATACCGGCCCTGGTACTCGGTATTGTTATTATTAAACGGTTGATATGTTGTAGATACCAGTGAAAGTTTGCAAACACGTAGAACCGACCAGCGTGGCCAACTTTTAGCGTCAGAGGGCGTTCAATCACTACGTGTTTTTCTCTTCTTCTTGTGATCTTTTCGGCATGCGCTTACCAACAGCACAAGGCAGCACCGCCCCCTCCCGCCGATCCCCACACTCGGCGACACATGCCTCATAGACACGTGTTGTGTTTCCCTCCCCTCCTATCCTCCATTACTTGTAAAGCCGACTCGGCAGTAATTTTTTTCTGCAGTTCGGAATTGCCATCCTCGAAAATGTTTTCCAATTGTTTTTTTCAGGATTCCCTTTTTGGAATCGAATCATTCAAACAAACAAAATTTCCCACGGAAAATCATTACGACTGCAGAAAAACGGCCCGGCAGTAGTGATATTTGTCACATTATTCCAAAGAGTAGGCAAAGTGGGAAAATAATACAGCAACAACCAACAGGATTGATTCATGGAATTTGAAGGAATCATGGAATCCGCTTTCACAAGACCAAGGTGCCTCCTGAGTGGGCTCTATTTCACAAAGAGCGAAGATTGCTCTTCTCAGGAACTAAAATTTATCTTAAGATTGTGTGCCAAACTTAGTTGCTCGGCAAAGTGTGATGTCCAAATCACTGTGGCAAATATTATACAACTCATCTTAAGATGAATCTTAGTGCAGTGACAGTGTGTGAAGGCGAGCCCTGTGCCTCATCCATTTGCCTCCGAGCTCCTCCTTAAAACCACTTACATCTCGGCTTAGTGTTTTTTCTTTCGAAGGGACTAAAAAGAAATATTGAGAAACGTGTGGAAGAAGCAAACTGTCCGTCCACCCATATTTGACCATGATGAAGATATACTCTATGGTTTCATAAGCCTAATCCAAAAATTCAGCACTGGTATTTTAGTGGTTAAATGAGATAAAACATACTTGTTCCACACTAGATAAATAAGTTACCTCAAGGATCAAAGGATTTCAAGTAAAATTGAAGCATGGCAGCCGTGCCTGTAGTGTGGAGAAATAGCTCTATTCAACGACCTAACCAGCTTTAATGTACAATACGATAACAACTCTTCCAAAATGGGAGTTGAAGGCCGTATATATACACACAAAAAAATTTCATATCAAGAATAAAATCGCATTCGATGTTCCCTCCGTAATTCTCGGCATTAACCCCGCCCAGCCCTTTTGGCCAAAATAAAATCATCAACTACAAGTTGTAAAACACTATCTATGCTGACCAATCATTGAGCTCAAATTGAGTCACATGACAGTTGCTAACAGTTTGTTTTCACCACCCGGGGGTTGCTCGCCGTGGTTCTGTCATCGCTCCTATTTTGCGGAAAAAACAATGGAATGCAATTTTTAATTTATTTAAAAATGTAGTAGTTTTACATATTGTGTGCATTCAAGCTCAAGGTAAGATGTGGTATTTGTCCTTCAGAGGGAGACATTGAAAAATTGCATTCGAATCGTGCATGATTATTAAATGTCATATCATTATCAACAGCATGACAGACATCTAGACGGTCTAAGTTAAGTACGTTAGAATTCATATTGATAAAATAATGATTGATAATCATGTGTTGTCATAAATTAGGGAACGATTTTGTTCAGCATTTTTTGTCAATCATAACAAAATATTTAGACTAAAAATTGGCTAAAATGCCGTAGCCGGCTGTCACTTTATATCCATGGAATATTTTGAGTAGCAAATGATGAATTTTGAGGAGTAGAATAATAATATGGCCTAACTTAGACCCAGTAACTGGGGGGGGGGGGCGTTAAGTACTCCCTCTCTCGTACACTAACGCCCCAGGAAGAGTAATGCCAAAAATATGAAATTGAAACAAAAGTCGGCCAAAATCATGCCATACACTTTACAAAATATCTAGCCCCACTAGTGTAGTGTGGCAAGGATTTTTGACATCGGTTGAATCCTTAGCCACACGTCCAAGCCTACCTTTTGTGCAGCTCGTCCCCCAATCCGCCGCACTGAAACCTAATGGGTGCGGCGCTGGATTTTAACCAACTAAATGTGTCCACGTACCTCTTAGCTTCCCTCCTGTACTTTGGCTGTTGAAGTTACTAACCTATATTAAGGGCAATTATTAATCATTTGAATTTTGCTCAAAATTACTCCACACAAATAGATATCGGCTAGCGATCGGGGCCATTTTGATTACCCAGAATGCAATGCCATCACGAAATCACGTGTGGCGCAAGAGTATAAAAACAATTTCAGAATGGAGTCAGAAAAAGTGCAAGTACCAAACTATGCGTGCATGCAACCGATGCCATGCATAGATTTGGTGCATGCACTTTTTCTGACTCCATGCATTTTGTATTCCAAGCTGTTTCATTAGCTGTTTCATTAGCTGTAGCTGTCACGTGAAACAGCCGCTGAATTGTTTTTGCACTCTCGTGACTTCGTGATGGCATTGCATTCTGGGTAATCAAAATGGCCCCGATCGCTAGCCGATGTCTATTTGTGTGGATTAATTTTGAGCAAAATTCAAATGATTATTTGCCCTTAATAAGGTTAGTAACTTCAACAGCCAAAGTACCGGAGGGAAGCTAAGAGGTACGTGGACACATTTAGTTGGTTAAAATCCAGCGCCGCACCCGTTAGGTTTCGGTGCGGCGGATTGGGGGACGAGCTGCACAAAAGATAGGCTTGGACGTGTGGCTAAGGATTCAACCGATGTCAAAAATCCTTGCCACACTTGTGGGGCTACAAAATATCAAGAACAGCGCCTACCTCCTTCTCCAAATGTCAAAGACGAACTTATGGGGCTTCACTAGTACTCACGATCATTTGGGGGCTGCAAATTAGTGAAAATCTGATGCGAATTTGTGAAAACTCCCATGGACAAGTCCGAGTAAAAATGCTTGTTCCATTCGAATAACGCTAGCTGCAAACATGCGCTGCAACGTTAATTCAATGGACGGCCATAGAAGAAGACGGGGGACACAATTCAAAATAGTCCTAATATTTATGTTAATATATGTTAAAATTCTCAAAAGAAACACTTTTTTCTTTGTTATTTGTAGCTACGACTGATTTGTAGTTGCAATTTCAGTATTTCCAGGATACGTGATCAATTTCTTAAGCTATTACTAGCTTTTTGATAAATATTTTTGAATGCATTTTTGTAAAATTCTGCTTCAACGTTCTGACTTAATGCCTGGAATGCCTGGGGCAAGTTTAGGCATCTATGACCAGAATTTTTTATTATATTTTTAATTTTACGTTAAGCCTACTTATCTGAGATAAAGAGAAATTTTCATTTTTCTTTCAATTCTAAATCTTTTAAAATGTTGAGGCATAAGAACTTCGAAAAAAAAAAAATACGGAAGAAATGAATGAAAATAGAACAGGAAATCTTGTATTGAAAAGGAAAGGGCTAATTTTTACTGGGCAGTAAATAAAAACTTGCATTGGTAGTCCTCTTGTTACCATGAATTCATTGTAAAAGCTATTTCTTGTTAATGCTTTAGTATACACAGAGAAGAATGGAAGTCATACATGTGTAACCACCTTGTTTCTACTGGCAACTTGCACTTCTTGAGATGGAGTATCGAAGTGGAGGTCTCCTTTTCACATCGAAGTTTGACTCTGGGAACTTGGCTCGAGTAGAGAGAGTCTACCACGATGAGGACGATGACCCTAGTACGAAACGTGTTGGAGACACATGTGCTGTATCAGACTATGAGTTCAATGTGTGGACCAAACAAGATTGTGGCGGGACAGAGTTTGAAAATGGCAACAGGTAGATCTACATTTTTTTCAGATCCTTTGCATGTGACATCGCTTCAGTCAAAAAGACTGTCTCATTATGACCTCAGCTTTGGCAAATGGCAGTAAAATGAAGGGGTCTGTAGGAGAAGCGAGTTTTCTAATGTGAAGCACAATTTCTCGAACAGAAAATGTGACTTGATGAATGGGTTTTTAATCACAAAATTTTAAGGACACTGGTCACAAGCTAAGTGAATGTCATGGCTGGTGACCTGGACCCAATTTCATGGCTCTGCTTATGGTAGCAGATAAGTGTTTGCTTTTGCGCACTGCCCATGCATACTTCATGTTTAATTGGAGGTATTCTTTACTCACACTAATAGTGCAGAAATTTGTCATTAACTCTGTAAGCAGGGAATGGTGACTGTAAGCGCTGAATTTTGTGGTAAGCGGAGTCGGGATATTGGGCCCTGTTTTAACTAAGTAAAATTCATTTTGCTGCACATGCACTTAAAAGATTGATTGTATTTCCTGCATTATGAAGTATTGTATGGTCTATGGATGAAATATGGCGTTCTCATCAAGACGTTATAGTCACCTTCAAGGGCTATGGGCAAACTATGCATGTATACATGTACCTTTTTCCTTGAAGATCACTATTTGTGAGCCTGAATGGAGTCAATTATCGTTTTTAATTGTCTTACACAAGAATCATATTATGACAATGATTTAACCAGTTGCTGCTGCCATTTTTTCCCATCCCCCGGCGGGATTACTTTGTCTGAATTGCCGGAATCATTTTTCTTTGAGAGTGCCGCTGGCACAAAGAAACCCTGACTTGACAAAGCCAAGAAAACAAAGATTCTTTTTATTGAGTCACGAGTTTTGTTTTCTCTACCAAGAAAATGTGAAATTCAAGCACCGTGAATTGCAAAACCTTGGCCGTAACTTACGGCATAGGATTGGTACTAAAGCCAGAAAACGGCAAAATATGCATGTTTTTTCTTTGTGTGTGCGAAACGAAGTGTTAGACAATATATGCGTGCTCTGTGCATGCTCAGTAGTGAAATGTCTGGGCAACCTTTGTTCCAGTATTTTGATTTTACACAATGGCATGTTTTAACGTCGCCCGTTTGCTGGCTTGGAAAATATTGAGGCAATTCTATCATAACCAGCATAGTTTTATGGCTCTGTTTGAATAACACAGTGTCATAATCTTGAGATGATCTGTTTATTGATTTGCATATTCATTTTAACAGGTCGTGGTTCCATTTTGCCATTAAGGGCTGCCCAATGAACAAACTGGTCAAAATCAACGTCATGAATATGAATAAGCAAGGGAAGCTATACAGCCAAGGAATGGCACCCGTAGTCCGCGTCATGCCACAGAAACCAAAATGGGAACGTATTAGAGAGAGACCAACATATGAGGTAAGATGAACATGTATTACTGGGAGGGGCTTGGTGTGGAATTTGTCATTTTCTTGAAAATCTACTTTTAATGTTCACGCCTGATTTTGGTGGACTTTGACAAATAGACTGATCCATTAGCCTGGCACTGCAACAGCTGTACAGCAGGTCTTACTTCATGTACTTGGTTAACAACACTAGTGTCTCCACTCCTCAACCATCAAACAACTGCAAATCAAGCAGTGCATGTTGTGTACATACAGTGTTCGGTAAACATCTTAAGCCTAATGGATCATTTGCTTGTGTTACAAATGTTTGCCCGCACTGGTAGAAAAAATGGCATTTAGATCATTGTCATTTTTCCAACTAGTGGGAGCCAGATTTCAAGCTATTTTGACTGTATTCAACCCGTATAGTATGATCTCTTTTCTGCATTTGATAGTCTGTGGAATTATGTTTACAAGTTTGTTGGACTTTGTAGCCCATAAAAGATACAAACATTTTGTGTTTATGCAAGAATGTTTTGTTGTGTGTTTCAAATATTAAACTTGCTGATTTTGATCAATGCATGATGTCATACAGTCATTAACTCTTATCAAGTCGGATAAATTTTGATGTAAAATTTTAGTACACTTGTTCCCATTTGGTGATGTTCTGCCATGTAATGTTTTGTAGATTTTGAAATGGAATTTTATGTTGGGCTTTTGTCAGACTTTTGACTTGCAGTCTGGAAGTGATTGATCGATGAATTAAGTAGGACTTAAATGAATGGCTCCATAAGTGTTAGATTTCTGAGAATCTACAAGCTTTTGTAATTATTGGTTTTGTGTTTGATTCCCTACAGACAGTTGATGGGCAGTTTATCTTGACATTCAGTTACCGCTTTGAGTATCGCTTCTCCTCAGTCTACTTTGCATTCTGCTTCCCTTACTCCTACACCGAATGCCAACAGAAAATGGATGAGTTAGACTCTCAGTTTGCTCAGTGCCAACATCTAACACCATCAAGGTATGTTCACCGTGAAGAAGGTGGTGCAATGGGGAGAATGAGCCCAGGGTCTCTGGGCTAAGGCTGGGAATTACACACAGGTCAGGGAGGCCATGGTCTATGTTGCTCTTGACCTTGGTGCCCCTTCAAAAGTTTCCCATAGACTGTAAGATTTTCCACTGAAAGTACCCTCTGCAAAATGAAAATGTTTTTGCCCTGTCAAAGATGAAATTCTAGGTTTGAGGGCCATGTCACAAAAAGGCAATTTACAGGCAATCATAAACTACAGGCAACTACAGATTGAGGTTTATTAAGATTTCAAATAAAACCTCTTTTACACTGTCTTGTCTGCAGAATTGTAAAACTCATGTATCTTCCCTCCACAGTCCGGTGAATTCCATCTACTACCATCGAGAGCTTTTGTGTTACTCAATTGACAGACTGCGTGTTGACCTGATGACCATTACCTCATGTCATGGGATGACCAATGAACGAGAACCCAGACTATCTAAACTCTTCCCTGAGACTGAGGTGCCAAGGGCTCATAAGTTTAAAGGCAAAAGAGTAAGATTCTTCATATTTTTTGTCCTGTCCCTTAACTTAAATCTACTTATTTAAGGGATATTTATGTTGCTGTGTACATGTTTTCTGTCACATCACTGCACTCTGGGGTTGGGGGGGGGGCTTACTGAAAAAACCATGGGCCCACATGCTTTTATTATGTTGAGTATAACACACACACACACACATACACACACAAGTGTGTATTTACCTCCAATCGGGGACCTCCTATTGTTCCTCTTTTGTTTGTACTCTAACTTTTTAGCAACAGCTCCCATTGGTTTTGAACACGATTTCCAACTGGGGACCTTTTCCAACCGGGGACTTTATTGTCCTCTTTTGTTATAAGTCCCCGGTTTGAATGCCTAAACAAACTCACACCAACAGTATGTTGGATGTCACCTCTCTTTAGAATGTGTCACTGCCATTTGAAATTGTAATGTTTTTGACAAGTTCAAACTTTGAGCCATCCCATATACATGTAGCTGCTGAGCAGTAAATGTTGTATAACAAATTTGCTTTTCAACAAATTATGGGAGGGAACCAGTCACAGAGTATATGCATCTAAGGCATTTTGGCAGGTTACCAAATTTTGCTTGCCCAAAAGTTGGTGTGCTTAGCAAGTTTGTGTTCTTAAAGAGTTTATAAGGTCTTTGTGTAATTCGAGGCCTGCAGTATCCCTTTGGATTGCAGTTAAAATAGAGATGGTGACTTTTGAACATAGTTCTTGATATATGGTTGGTAATGTCATCAAATGTCTTAATAACCGTGTGTTTTTTCAAGGAAAATGTAAGAGAAAATAATTTATAGTCAATAGGGCTGGCTCCAAGTAGTTGTTTGCTGAAGGGGACTAAGATTCCTTTGCCAATCATGTATCCACCACGCCACTAACTAATGATTTGTCTATACTTTGTATTTTTGTGTTATTTAGCTCAGATGTAACATAGGCTGAAATTTAGAATGTGAACATTTTTTTCCTTTAAAGGTGTTCTTCCTGACCAGTAGAGTTCACCCTGGAGAAACACCAGCAAGCTTCGTCTTCAATGGTTTCCTTGAGTTCATCCTTCGCCCTAAGGACCCTCGTGCTATCCAGCTGAGAAAGCAGTATGTCTTCAAGCTCATCCCCCTCCTCAACCCAGACGGTGTACAGAGGGGCCACTATAGGACAGACCAAAGAGGGGTGAACTTAAACCGTGTGTACCTCAATCCAGACTTTACTGCCCACCCAACAATATATGCCACAAAGAGCCTGATACTGCACCATCATGTCAGCTCTAGGGTTGTTCCTTGGAGTGGGGAGACAAGTCCAAGCTCAAGGAAAACGGACGTAAAACATGTTCCAGAGAAGAAGGGAAAAGGGGAGGGGGAGGGTAGTGTATCTGCCTCTCCTGGGGCTGTCACATTGCAGCCTCCGGCAAATGCTATTGTTGTGATTCATGAAGGTTCAGGGAATGTAACACAGGGTGGACAGAGCCAATCGGTTTCAGGACAGTCTGATGATGTCAAAAATCAAAGAACACTCGAAATATCAGATGCAGATATTCAGAACTCTGGCGGTCAAGATGTTAACATTATTAGTAAATCCGATTTCAATGCAGTCTCCTCACCCATCGACCCTACGAGCATTTCATCCCAGGATACTAGTGAGCAGCGTCTAGGTGCATCTTCTGTTGCCAAAGAAAGTTCCGTTGATGGGGACTCGGGCGGGGAGGAAGATGAAGACAACATTCCCCATCAAGCTTCATCCACTCCGTCAAACTCCACATCGGCTACAAAGCCAAATTCCCATCCCAGCCTCGCTGCTGATGGGAGCATCCTAAACATTCCACCCAAAGAGAGTGGTGTAGCCCTATATGTAGACCTCCATGGCCATGCCTCCAAACGTGGCTGCTTCATTTATGGAAACTTCTTTGAAGACGAGGACAGTCATGTTGAAAATCTTCTCTTCCCGAAGCTGATGTCCATGAACTCGGCTCACTTTGACTTTGATGGTTGTAACTTTACTGAGAAGAATATGTACACAAAAGATAAGAGGGACGGAATGTCTAAGGAAGGTAGTGGACGTGTTGCTATCTTCAAAGCTACAGGGATCATACACAGGTATGTCAAGACTTATAAGGTCACAGATGGGTTCACAGTGTCCCACTTAAAACTTTCTTGCGTCCATCATGCATAAATTTTTATTATTTCTTTTTAAGTCACGAAGTTCAACTTGTTAAGTAGACCCTGGAGCTTTGAATTGTTGAAGGATTTTCAGGTGAAGTTTGTCAGTTTAACAGATAGAAATCTGTTAAGAATTATGGAGGCTCTGAAAAAAGAATCCATATCAATTTTATGGCAAACTTTTTTGTCTATAATCAATCGGTGTGTTTTTATTTCCCAGCTTATTGATTTAATATTTTCTGTTTGACTGTTTCCAGCTACACTCTTGAGTGTAACTACAACTCTGGTCGTTTTGTCAACTCTCTTGCCCCTGCTACTATGGACGATGGGAGGGCTACTCCACCCCCTCTTGCAGGTTACCCACCAAAATACAACCCTGTACATTTTGAAGAGGTAGGCCAATAATCCTAACAGTATAAGACCGTTCAGTTTTTCATCTTTCAGGAAATTTACATCCATTACTTGGATGACACAAGACTGCATCAAGCCTGTTTTGAGTCTAAATCTTTCACCCTTTGATGTAATTGTAACTAAATAAAATATCTAACCAGCCACAGAAATAGGTTGCAATCTTTTTTATTAAAAGCTGCAGTCCGAAACTCTTGTTTGTTTTTAATTTCATTTTAGGTTGGCAGAGCTGTTGCTGTAGCAGCATTGGATATCACAAATACTAACCCATGGAGCAGATTAGCTTCTACTGAATATAGTAATGTAGTGGGTGTGCGTGCATGGGTCCAACGTTATCTCCGTAGTGTACGTGGGGCGCCTTCACTCCCCAAGAAAATGGCAAGAGTTGCCTCAAAGACTTCAAGGTTTGTCAAATTGCAAAGCTTTCTCTTTATTTTATAATGGGGGTTGTTGTGTAACCTTTGATTCCAGACCTAAGTCTTTTTGTTCCAAGAAGAAGATTACGAGGTATTGAGAGGCTTCCACCATTGTTTATTCGTTGTGTTTTGGCTCAATGGAGGTAAGTCGGAGTGAACCAAGTATCCAGCCTCTGTAATGAATTTAGGACAAATTTCTCAATTTGATAAATTCTCGATGGGGAAACCACAAATCCCAGTACTTCAGAGAGAATCTTTGTTCTCGTGGCTTTTTCAATTCAGAGTTTCTTTGTAACAGCGCTACTCTCAAAGAAAATGATTCCGGCAATTGCGAGAAAATAATCCTGTCGGGCTGGACGGGAAAAAGTGGAAGATTCCCAGCGACGACTGGTTAAGAGAAATATGACACTTGTTCAGTTTCAGATATGCTGGCTAGTAAATGTTTTGGCCTGATGCAATGATAGTTCACTTCCAAAAAGTGCATGTTGTAGTAGAGGGATAAAGTGCATGTAATTATAACACTATGATTGATTTGATTCACATTTATACGGATCTGGGTTTTTACAACACCTCCAAAGGATATCGTGAGAGATTATTTACAAGGAACAACGTTTTTGAACTTAGAATTTAAGTCATTGTATCTATTAATTTTATTGGGTAAAATATAAGTACGGTTTAAAACGGCAACAATTTGGTGTAGACTTGCACTAATAATGAATACCTGTTTTTCTGCCCATCTAGTATCGTTGCTTCTGCTACAGCAAATACATTCCATAATAAACCCCGTTTCTCATGGAGTGACACAGCAACCAGTCAAGCGCCCTCTAGTGTTCATAGCAATCAGAGTAATTCAGCATCATCGGTATCCACAGCAGCCGTGAAAAAAGTCACATCGCGGCACCTTGGTCCAGTACGAGGTTAGTCATTGACTTCAAAATCCTGCTCATGGTTTTGTGGCCGAACAGTACCAAGCCCTTCAAAATCATGCTCATGGTTTTGTGGCTGAACAGTCCCAAATCCTTCAAAATCCTGCTCATGGTTTTGTCAGATTTTGAAGGGTATGTTCCTGTACCTCCAAACCACTGACTCCTAGTCTGGGGCCAGGCAAAACTATTATCTTTGTCTAAACGTGTTGGTGTTCAGTTACCATACATTGGAGTATAATGGAGGCATAAGGGAGTTGGAAGTTTGGGGTTAACGAGGACTTTATACCTTCAGAGTCATAGTTAAGAACAGTTATTTTATATTGCAATTTGAACGCTTTCCAAGTTCATAATTTTTGATGTTATTCTAGTTTTTTATGTGAAGATAATATGTTCGAAAATGGTATCCAGTTGACAAAATTAGACAAAACAAACTTTGCCTTCCATGCATCTATGCATCTAGCCATCATATCAGTGCATTTTGCATGCAACTTGCAAACATCTATAAATTTTGTTTTCATATATTAAGGTTCAAATTATACACTATGAATGTCAGCAAAATGTTGCAATTCATTATTGTGTGATCCGGTAAAACCAAATATGAGCATAATTAGGTAAAGAGGTTGTAGTTACTTTGACTTCTGATGTATCATTTGAAAATAAATCTTTACTCTGCAGAAACCAAGACAACGCTTGAAAGAAAGAAGCACCTCCAGCATCAAATGCAGGGGTCAAAGTTAGCATCAGCCTCCGTCCCAGCCTTCGGCAGCACCTCTTTAAGGTCATACCCAGCCACAAACCACAGCAGACAAGCCCACCCAAGTGCAATTAATACACCTCAGCACTCAAGTAGTCTACCAGTAGCTATCGGAATGTCTACCAGTCACAAGTCACATAAGACCAGCCCTCAGTCCCTGAATGCGACGTTGCATGCGGTGACGCATCCCCACGTACATGGGGTGGCAAACCCTGTGATGCATGGCGTACCCCCACCTCCCATCAGGCATGGCTTCACACTCCCTGATGGACGCGCCGGCAAACATCAGAAGCATAATGACAAGGCTGCAGTCACATCCAACGTTGTGCATGAGTTACTTAGCAATGTGATGATTAAAGCTTTAGAAGAGTCTGTGATGAACCAAACCAGGGGTGTTTTAAAAGGTTCTTACGTGAGTACACTTTGAATATTTCACTTATGCCTTCAGTAATCTATGTATACAAGAATGTATTGACTTGCAAGTGTTGTTGTATTGTATAGCAGATTTGTATTGATACTTTGCATGGTTGATTTAAGAAAACTTGTATAGATTTTTAACCTGTCTGTACAAATTTTCTAACGGTATCAACTGGGCAAGCCATGATTACTCACCACACATTTACCACAGATGTAAAAAAAAAAAAATGGTTGTCAGAGAATTTAACAGGAACAATTTCTATCATGCCAAGCCACCAAAAACCGTACAGGAAATCATACTTGTTTTCAATGTTATGTGAGTAACCATGGAATTCGCTTACTTCCTATTTGCATGCTTGATATAAAGTCTCTTGATCCTAACACTGAGTCTTGCTTGTCATATTCCTTGACTACCCACTGGAAGTGGTAGGGCTAATTATCAAGGGACCAGGCTTTTTTCATTGCAGTAACACAAGCCTCAGTTTAAAATGTTACAGTTTGAATGGCAGAAACACAAGTTGGCTATTGTATGATAAAGGTGTATTTCAAAAAGCTAAGCAGAGAAGGGTGCTCACAAAATTTACTAATTAACTAATGGGAACCAGTCACAAACTGTGTACATTGCATGTAATCTTTGCTGGTAACCAACTTTTCCTCAGCAAAACTTGTCTTTGCTATAAAGCAAATTTGTGTGGTTAGTTTTGAAGTATGCTTTCTGTCTATATGCTTGTTGTTTGTATAGTCTATATTAACCCACCTTGCTCGGTCTATGCATGCAGGGTTCTCTTTCCCCTTTGCCTGTCCCTTCCTCTCCTACTGATGCTCCTTCCTTGCCTGGCAAGCCTACAAATGACCAATCTGATGGTGGTAATGTCAGCCGTGCCGCAATGCAAATACCCACACTGGTAAGCAGGACCAATAATAATTACATTTGTAAAGCACTCAGTTTCTACAGGCTTTTCAAAGTGCTCATCATTGAATGATAAGGCTCTGTAAATGTGTGCCTTGGTTACAAGGTGGTGTTGTGCTATCGTCTGCAGCCAAAAATTGGGCCAACTGTGCCAGAAACACAGTTTTTGAAAGGATTTTATGTTTAAGCCTCATCCAAAAAATTCCTGGTAATACTGAACACTGTGGTATTTTGGCGGCAGTGTAACCGACTATCCAAAAATGTATTTGGTTAAATACCTAATAACTGCAAAGCTCCAATTTTCAAAAATGCTAAGTTGGACTTGGTGCAAACTTGAGAATTGGTTCCTTAAGTGGTCAACTTTTCTCGAGGGTTATTTTGGATTATTTTTATAATATTTAGTAGAGGATTGTCAGGAATGAACTTTCATTGTTGTGCCATCCTACAATTAGTGATCATCCAATTTTGAAATATAAATTTTTCTTTCTCTTTGTCAAGAAATCAGATGGTAAAGTTTATGCAATAATTTTTTAAATATTAAGTTATTATGTCACTGTTGGAATGTAACTGCAATGGGTGACTCTCAGACACTACATGTAGCTGGCAGCAGACACTGGGTCATTTTCTTTTGTTTACTACGTACATTTTGAAGCTAAATAGATTTACCGGGTAGTTAAGCTCTGCTGCCACCTTACATGTACATGCTCCAACCTCAGAGGTCTGGCTCACTGTATTTGCTTATTTATTAACTCATGCTCATTGCTTTGCCTCTTTTATTTTTGCTTCATCTATGCTTGAATGCTGTGCAGCAAATACAATTTACTGTAAGAAACTGACTCTATGTGTTTTGTAGTCAAGTCAGCTTGTTCATGTACAGTACATCCTCATTGAATAGTGCTGGCCCTAATTTCAGTAAGCATGTTTATAACCAGTATGCAGGTTGTTGGCATAGCTCTTGGTTTTGTATTATCACACTTGCTGGCAAACGCTGCCGGCAAGTTGGCATACTTATATTTCTTGCCTTGCTTTAGGGACAGCACCAGCTATGAGCTTTAAATTCTGCCAAGGGGGCTCTCCGACTAAACAAAAACACAAAAACCAGAAGGAAAAACAATAACAAGCTTTATGAAGTTTGGCCCTGGTGCACTATTTGTCTTACCAGTGAACGTTGGTTGTACATTTGAAATTTTTCTTAAAAATGTAGTAATAACATAATGTAAGATAGAAACAAATTCCTGTTGTGTGTTTTCATGTTTTTGGTTTGAAATTGGTAGGCCTATGCATGAGTAGGTGAATCCTTGCATGACTGAACCGTGTAGAGTTGTAGTTAGTCTTCATATTGCATATATCTATTTAATTTTTTATCTATTGAAAGACTTTAATAAGCAGATTTAAGTAGTGCAAATGTGGCATGAAAAGGACGATTTTAGTTATTTCCCTGCTCTAATCTATACCAAACTACTTTATACTCAGTGATTTGAGCAAAAGTACGATTTTATTGATTAAGCGTTCAATTTATAGATTCTATAATGCACAGAAAATAGTAAAAACACTGATATGCAATTAGCCTTGCACAGCCGCACAAAATTTGAAGCGTTTTCATAGTTTTCTACACAAAGTCACCCACACGGCTTCAAATCACCGTGCAAGCTAGCGCTCCAGTCAATCCAATAGATCTATGATCTCTATGCAATCTGATTGTTGACTTATTATGTACATGTATGCCTGAAGGCAAGGCAATCTGTTACTCAGTTACTCAATCCAACAGAATCAGCTAGATAATGCTATATGATTGAGATTGGTTTATGCGGGCTATGGTCAATGGATCTGTTTATTTTTTAAGGAAATAACTAGCACATTCTTTTATATTGATTTATGACCTATAGGCACCGAGTTTGAAGGTTCCAAACAACCAGAAAATGTTCTTCCATCCCGTTGCGAACAACGAAGCTCTGTCCAATTACGATCTGACCGTGAAATCAATGAACCAGCGAGATTCACCAAGGTAAAATAATGAGGAGTGAAACGTTTTGTTAAATTGTCTTGTCAGCGGGAAGAAAATGATCATAAGTAGTCCTTCGAGTACACAATGTACAAATTTCTAAAGTAGAGCTACTAGAGGTGTTGATCCTAAAAAGAGCCGGTTTGTTATCCTGTTGGCGTGGTTGGTAAGTCAATGCATCTCATGCATACGTGTATCTGCTGCACGTGCAAAGCTTTTCTACTTCCAGCTCCAAAGCTGGCATATGTGTGAAATTTTACTAAAAAATACAGCTTTAATCGTTCCAAAGCATTTCTTATGACAGAAACGTTTTAATTCTGAGGAGACGTTAGTCTTTAAAGAATGTATGTAAAAGCCAATTCCATTTGTTAAACTTTTCTTGCATAAATCCTCAAAGCAAACTAGTTCAATGCAACTCTTACGGGCTTCTGGTAATCAGTGAAGCCAGTTTGGTTGAAGTGGGCGTGGCTTGCAGTGGAATGACGTCATACTTACAAACAGTATTCTCAAAGTTTTGATTAGAGCGCTGTAGCCGTTGTAAGGAGACTAGAGCACAGTGGAAACGTTGACAATAACCAACCAGCTGTTCTCAAAACCCACACCTCTACTTAACCACTTGGCACCGGCTGACATGTATCCAAACGGGTAATGTTGAAACACGGCATTGTGTAAAATCGGAATACTGGAACAAAGGTGGCCCAGAGCACGCGTACACCGTCTAACGCTTTTTATCAAAGAGAAAAAATGGTCTTGAATATTCTGCTGATTTTTGACTTTTGTGCGGTTGTTTATGTGTAATCCCTGATTCCAGACCTTTTGAATTGTTGAAAGTTTCCCATTTGTTGATGTACACATTATGGATTCATCTCCCTTCTGCATTTTGATATTATATAAGTAGACTGTGAATGATTTCAATATTTGTATTCATTCCTTTGATACCCATAGTTCAGAGCCAGTCAAAAGACGTAAGAAGCCATCTGGTATGAAGCGTCGTAGTGCATCACACAGCCCTAGCCGCAAGGGTCGACGCACAGGAAGGGGAAGGGGAAGTGAGACGGACAGCGAGAAAGATAAGAAGCAAAGCAATCGACGTAAGAGGGGTTCAATCGATGGACGAACCACCAGGTCTGATCCGGTACCAGGTGAGGGAAAAAATATCATGCGGGGCTCAATTTCACATGGATTCCTGTTACAGATTTCCTACGTGATTGTTACAAACAAAGATATAAATGAACACTCTGTAATTTTAAAGATGACTTTTCATAATCTTTTTGAAATACGTCCTTGTAAAATGGTTCTCTTGATGACGTGGCCAACTGTGGATGCCACTGACTTTTGTTGCTGTTCTTTCAAGCTGCGTAACTAATGGTTAGGGTTCTGCACAAGTGCATTACCCAAGATGCAATGTGGCATGCCACTGTCCTCAAAGCAGATGCTTATGTCAAGGGTCGTAAACAGCTGCCTATGACCACAGGGTGTTCTCAGTGGTGATCTTGTTTCCTTTGAAGTGAATTTGTATCTATTGTGTAACTATTTTTTATTGTGTCCCATCCTGCAGTTTTACAATTTAATATATTTTAATCTATATTTTTATAGTCCCTTTAATGTATTTTTACTATAGAATTTTGCTGTTTACTGTATTTTGATGTTTGGGTGTATTTTATTGTAACTTAAACGCAATTCAGCCACTTGGCTGCAAAGTTTGATTTTTTAATAAACCAATAATAATAATAAAAAAAAGAAGTAATACAATGCCAAGAAACTCCTGTTGTCCTTTCTCTATGATATGATGGTGTGTTTAAGGAAAACTGGAGGACAGAAATTAATGACATATACTCGTACACAAATCAGTGATGGAAATGTTTTTACACATTTTTCTTGGTTAATGGATTTTATCATTCCCAATGTGATAATTTTGATTATTGTGCCCGGCAGGTGACAGTATTCCTGATTTCAATATCAGCTCTCAGAATGGACATGATCAAATGACACTGCGAAGGTGAGACAGATGATTTAGACTTTGATTTTGTATTTGTAAATCTGTTTTTTGGTGCTCTTTTAACTTATTATGTAATTTCTTAATTTGTTTTTATTCTAAGGCTTTCTGTATGTAGTTTTACTGCTGTACAATGAAAAACAAATTTCATGTGTTTTCACACGATAACAAAACCAATTGAATTGAAGATTTATTCTAGAGGTCTGTTGATTAGCGTTTAATACACTTAAAAGAAACAGGGTACCAGCGAAATTGTCATGCAATGTCAAAAACTTTTATGACTTTTTGTGAAATAGTTCTGCATGGCAAATAAATTTGTTTAGGCAATATTTGTTTAGCAGCTTTACAAGATATGGCTCTGCTGTTTGAAATTTATTTATTTATTTTTTAAATGTTTTTAAAATAATGATTGGGTCAAAATTCAATGACTTTTTGTAGGAATTCTTTGTCAACTTGAAATACTTTACTTTCTTTTCTAGACGTAGTTCGGATGGGGTCCCACCTGATCTTTCCCACCAGAGATCCAAGCTTGCTGGACGATTTACAAAATCACATTCCTTTGGCGAGGTAACTTTGAATCTTTCAGCTCTTCTTTATTTACCGTGAAGACATGGCATAGTTTGAATAATTATCGATATTTAGACAGATTCTTTTGATGTGAAATTTTGAAACGATTCTTTTTTTGTTCTTGATTTGTGGAATACCAAAATAAAAAAAAACTGACACATATAATTTGTTTGTCGCAGAATCCAGAATCCAGTGTGTCCTGTCAAGTAGTCGACTTAAACAATGCAAACAATACCTGGAAATCAAAGAAAGAAGTGACATTCTGGATGTGATGATCTCATTCAAGATGAATCTGGATTGTACTGAATCAAGCTGGTTTGTACCGGTTATTAATTGGGAAGGTCGAGATGAATCTGGATTGTACCGGATTGTGCTGGTTTGTACCGCTTATTAGATGATTGTTGTTACAACTGGGAAGGTCATTTGAGATGAATCTGGATTGTACCGGATTGTGCTGGTTTGTACCAGTATTAGATGATTGTTGTTACTATTAGGAAGGTCATTCGAGATGAATCTGGATTATACCGGATTGTGCTGGTTTGTCCCAGCTTTAGATGATTGTTGTTACTATTGGGAAGGTCATTCGAGATGAATCTGGACTGTACCGGATCGTACTGGTTTGTACCGGTCATTAGACGATTGTTGTTTCAATTGGGAAGGTCATTCGAGATGAATCTGAATTGTTATTACATGGTGCAAATTATTATAACAACAAAATGCAGACTGAGTTTTACTCTTACTAAAATTAAGAGGAAGTATCTAATTTAAAATAATTATAAAATTAAGCATCAGATTGAGAGTTATTGGTGATTTATAAATGGTCCAGTGTTATGGGTTTTATATATATAAAATTGTGATTTACAAAGTTTTAGCTTGTAGAAAATATTTGGTGTGTGAAAGTGGACATTGTATTCCAAAAAAGTAGAAAAAGTGCTGTGACCCTTATGTGTGTGGGGTGTCTACCCAATAAAATCAAGGGATCTGGGTGTTTGCTTGGCTTTTGTGTACAAAACCAATGAAGATGTCGCTAAAAAAACAATGGGAGAACAGAAAAAAAGTCCTTGGTTTATGGGGATGACAAATGTGTGTGTGTGGAAGTTCTGGTTCAGACTGGATTGGACCACTTTATTGATCAGGGCCCAGTTTTATAGAACTGTTAAGCACACAAATAAGCTCAACAAAACATTGCTTAGCAAAAATGGGTTAACAGCTATCATACCATGCAATATGTGCTAGGCCGTATTTCATAAAGCGTATTTTTGTGCTTATTGTAGCAGAACAATTTGCGGAAACAAAAGTGTATTCCACAAACGTGCAAAAAAAAAAATATCATTTATCTGCTTGAAAGAACCTGCCAAAGAAGTTTTTGGCTTGGCTTATTGGTAACCAGTGGTGCTCCACAAGCAAAAAACGCCCGCTTACAGATTGTATTAATCAGCCCTAGGTCTTTAGGAGGAACAGACAATCCATAGATTATTCGGCAATTGTGATATCTTCACTTTTGGCTATGACTTAAGGATTTGTCAATCATTTTGAAGATTGTTGCACTGGTCTTCATAACAAGGGACTTAGCCTAAGCCTAAGCCAAGCCAAAGCAGTGGTCTTGAGCTGGCTAATGTCAAACACAGCTGATAAATTGCTAGTCCACAAAAGACCAATTTCTGCTACCTTTGATGTGACTGACCAACCAATGGTCTGACAAAACTTGGACATGATCAAATACTTTATCAACATAGTGTACCGAGCCACCATTTTGTGAGGTGCATTCTGACACCTTTTTTTCTGTGTTCTCCACTTGCTCAATTGCAAGTCAGTTACTGTGGTGTGTGGGTCTTAATGGGTTGGTCTATTGCTGATGTATTCAAATAGTAGTATAAGTAGCCCAGTCAGATTTGTTTATTATGCCAAAACTTACTTCTGCAGTGTGTCTTTAAGTTTATATTCACTCTAGTTTTAAATAATTAGAAGAAAAGTACTGTAAAAATTGTCTTACTCTTAACCATTTGCCGCCAGGAATCTTCCATTTTTACCCGTCCAGCGTGATGGTAGTATTTTCTCGGAATTGCCAGAATGAGTACTGCTGGCACACAGAAACTCTGACTTGACAAAGCCAAGAGAACACAGATTCTTTTTGAAGCACTGGGATTTTTGGTTTCTCTATCAAGAAAATGTCAAATTCACGCACCGTAAGTTGCAAAACCTCGGCTGTGAGCTTCAGCCGAGGATTGTTCCTAAAACCGGAACAAAAGATGGACACTCGGTTCACTCTGACTTACCTCCATTGAGCCAAAATACAATGAATGAACAATGGTGGAAGCCTCTCAATGTCTCGTAATTCTCTTCTTGGAACAAAAGGACAGAGGCCTTGTATCGAGGATTACACAATAACCCCTGCATAAAGGCAAAATTTGGCGACATTTTCAGCACCATCTGTCCTTTTTGTGTGGGTGAAAAGAAGTATTGAACGGCCAGTGCATGCTCTGTACAGGTTTCATAGTGGAATGTCCGGGCGACCTTTGGTCCCAGCTTAATTCTTGTCAGGCATTTGCTTGCTCGGAAAATAATGGAGTGCATACACACCATCTGGCAGCAACTGGTTAAACTTATTTAGAACTGTCATTCTTGTTAATGTCTCATTAATGTCTCAAATTGACTTGTATTACTATTCATTGTATCTGAAATACTGTTGTACATGTTTAGACCAGGTTTTTGACAAGTACATTCTACAACCAAAGCCTAAGTTATTTGTAAATATTTGTTAAGAGTGAGAAGTGTACCGTCCTTAGTAATATACAATCTGTTGTGGATTTAATTTGTTGATGTTATCTTATGCTCTAGGTGCTGTAAAGTAATGTATTTCAAATTTTAAAGAAGTTCTGTCCAATTTTTTAAGTATATTTTATCAGTACTACATGTAGAAGTCCAAGTTTATTTAAAACCAAAGACAATCTGATTTTTTGAAGACCATGCCAGCTCTTATCCCAACGTGTACATATAATTTCTTTTTCAAAACGTCATGTTTTTAAAGTGTTCAGTTTTCTATACAGCACCATCTGTATGAGCTTGAAAGCTGAAGATGACCTTTTACTGTATCTGCTGTATGCTTAGCTATTTTTGTCGGAGCATTTCAGTTTTGTTTTGATAGTACATGTACATATCGATGCTTCAAATAATTTCAAAACCAAAGAAGTATTTTTCATTCAAAAGTCATGTCATTTGTTTCAGCATATATGCAAATAGTTTTCAGCATTAACAGTTTTTATGAGTGGTGCTTGTTTGTTTGTTTTTATATTTTGTGTTCAATCTTCCTCAGAGAAAATTGGTTTGTATTGCCGACCAGGTTGGATCCATTCCTATTTACTCCACAAACACAAACCTGAGACCTTGCTGTAGTGTTCGCATCATTATCTCGTCATCTTAGCGCTTGCGTCAAGTACATCTGACATTGTGCACTCTGTTAGTTTCTTCCACTGTTCTCTGTCTACTGCTATGTGCCAGGTGTGCCCGTCCTTGTTGTTGAGGCCCATGACTGTCAGGTCATTGACTCTTTTCGGCCATGTTGCTCGCTGACCATCTCTCTTGGTAGCTTGTGTTCACAGGTACTTTCCATAAGCGCTTGCTTGGCCGGTGTTTCCTTGGGCAGTCTGAGGAGATGGCCTGTCCATCTCAAGATGTCTCAGTGTTTTCATGAAGTCATTAAACCATAAAGTAAGGACAGAGATCCAATTGCTATATGGTTAAACCATTACTGCTTCATCAGGCTTCCCATACCTACTTGCTTTGTATCCACCAGTTTGGTAATTTTGTTAGTGTATTTTTTTTAAATTAGATGTGTTGAGAATTTTCCCAATTGACCCCATACACTGATGGCACAGTGGGCTACAGTCTGCCCATGGTATGTCATTTTGGAAGTCAAAATGCATGTAAAGATGTGGTGCGTGTCAAACTGCGCATGTTTTTTACCTAAAAAGCACACCATACAGTAACACTAAATGGTGCAGGCAAATCAACCAAGTCATGACATCAGGGCCCAATTTCATGGCTCTGCTTACCGTAAGCAAAAAATCGGCGCTTGCGGAAGCAGAAAATTCTGCGCTTACTTAAGCGTATTTCACGGGTTAGCAAGGAATTTTTGCTTGTGCGCGTGCGTAGTTCACGTAACTAAGGATTCCGTGCTTACACAGCTAGCACAGAAATTCGGCGCTAACCTCGTAAGCGGCGAATGGTCTTCGTAAGCGCAGAATGACGCAGTAAGCAGAGCCATGAAATTGGGCCCAGGTAAATTGGGTCAACAGTTTGAATTGGAAACTGATTATGTTTTTGCTCCTTGTCCATTTGAAATATGTATTAAAGCTTTCTGTATTAATACAGATGTATATTACGCGTCACTTTATCTTTAGCTTGTTATTCTACATGTTCTACTTGTGAAATGTTGCAGTGTTTGGTTGTTGAGTTGTTCTAGGCTCAAATCCTGTTTGTAAGTCAATTTATTTATTTATTTTTATTTATTTATTTATTTGTTCTGGTTGTGAAGCCAAGGATTCTCAGAAAAGTGAACTTAATTACTACACTAGCCAAGAGCCCCATGGAGAGAAGATCAAGAAAGGAAGTTTCAGTTTTAGATGTGGAAGGAAAACCCCAGAGAATTATTAAGTCTTGCTTTGCAAGAGGGTTACCCTTAGCTCAATTCTATAAAACTTTACATACATCAAGTGGCTTGTACCCTTCCCACCTCAAATTAAGGTACTAGTAAAAGTTGACAATTTTCAATGTTTCCCAAATTAACATGAATCAGTTCTAAAACAAAAAAGTTTTTCTGTTGCATTGTATTCTTTTTTTCAGACATTTCCACAGGAATGCACCATCAGCACACACACACACACACATACTCCTAGCTGGTTTTGTTAAGTTTGACTCACGAATGTGTCAAACTAAAGGAAACCAGCTTAGTGTGTGGTATGTTAGCTGATGGTATGGAATTCCATTACTGCCATTTGAGCGTGGCATGTATGGCGTTAAGAGTCAAGTCCCTTGCCAGTTGCGCTGTAAATGGCGCATAGTCGTGTCGTGCCGTCACATAGTCAAGCTGTCGCATAGTCGTGTCGTGTCGTGCCGTCGCATAGTCGCGTCAAGCTGTCGCATAGTCGTGTCGTGCTGTCGCATAGTCGCCTTGTGCCATCGCACTATTTTGGTCCTTGGCTGTTTGTGCCATCAACGGTGCATAGTTGACAATGCCACAGCTTGACGAGACTGCCGTTAGACAGCGCAAACGGCCAGGGACTTGACTATTCACACCATAAAAACAATGTTCAGATGGCGGTAATGGAATTCTATAAGTTAACTATACAGAAATGCACAATCTCTGTTAAATAGTTGAGAAATGTTTTTGCATAATTTGGTATAAACAGTCAAGATATTTTGGCTGTGCTCAAGCATGGATACATTTAAAATAGATCAGTTATTCCACTCCATTAATGACAAGGGAGGATGCACTGCAATAAAACCAGTAAAGCTTTGAGCACACACACACAAGCTGCATGCAAGGAATAAAACACAAGATGGCCTACTCATTAATAACGTGACAAGACTCACAGAGAAGCTTTAAAAAAAATAGAGAGTACTTCATGCAAGAATGCACAGACAAATTTGACGTCACAGATCTCACAGGTTTAGAAAGTGTTCACTCAGGTTCGTGTGAAATTCCATTAAGATGTAATTATTTGTTTCGTATTGAAGTTTGCATAAAGCATGCCCCAGCATGTGGGCCTGTGGCTAGTAACACTTTCTAGTCTACATTAATAATTGGTTGTCCATAACTAAAGCCAACTGCGTTGGAATAGTAAATTCATTGACATCCTCTAGTTATCAATAAACTCTATAAAAATATATATATGTATTAGAGTCTGGTGCCACCGCCCAAAAAGATCTGGGTTTTTAAAATTATTTTACACACTAGTGCAGATTCAGAACTCTTCAGCTTTAGTTAATTTTAATGGATCAGTAGAAATGTTCCATATTCATAAATCTCCTAATTGGATGGTACAATTAATGTGTAAGAAAACAGTTTCTATGATAAAAATATCAAGTATGGTAAATGTTTATTATCATGTCATAATTCTGTAGAGAACTTGTGAGGCAGTTGGCTTTTGAAGTAGAATCAGATTGATGAAGTCATGGTCTGCAGATAGTAAAGACCACTTGCACCAACATCACATACGGCTGCTATCTACCCATGGTCTGTCATTTTGGGAGTCATATTGCATGTAGATGTGATTGTAATTAACCATCTGCACCTTGCCTAGATGTGCCCTGCACAATAACACACGGTGAAAATGACTCAAAAAATGATCAGACTAAAAATGAGATGATTAAAGACTGGATCCACAAAGCCTGTAATAGACCGCTTCGGCTTTGGCAACAAGCCCTGCCCACACACCTTAGTTTGTGTACGCTTACCCTCCACTTGTGACTGAGTTTGACCGAGGTCACATGACCAAAAGGCGTGATCCAATTGGTCAATGCGCACAGTTTGATTGACAGGCTGGAACGGTTTATTCAAGCAGGTAGAAAGTGAACACAGCTCCATGGACATGATGAAAAGAGAACAAACTCTTAAGTTAATGTAGATGGCTATTGGTAGTGGCAATTTTGTAACAAAACTGTAAAACTTCTTACCTCATTGTGTACATGCTCTTGTGACTGTACTTTACTGGTAGGCAGTGTATACCAGAGTGCTTCAGGCACGTCAGTGGTGAAAACCTTATCTGAGAATAATCAAACAGGAATTCAAAAGCTCTCTACCGTTAGTTGTTCAGCTTGAAGTACTCTCATCTTCAAGGAAGTACAATGACTGAAATGCCAGAGCTGGCAGGGTTTACACATCTACACATGAACTTGTGCCATGTACTGTCGTTGGTGGATCCAAGGGGAGTGGGCTAAGTTTATCAATCAATATCGTTAAACAAAAAAAAATAAATTTAAAAAAAGCTAGAGAGAGAGAGAGAGGGGAGGGGGAAGAGAATAGTAAGAGCAAACTAATCCAATCTAGTTCCACCCATGACAGTCCACTCGATGTTAGATTTGTTGCAAATTTAGACTGAATGCCAGACAAACACCATCACATTCCCTGTGCTCAGTAGAAATAATGAAGAGTGATCCTCATTGAATCAACAAGGGTTCAGACTATTTGGCCCTGCCAGTCTTTTTTTTTATATATATTTTTGTATGGAAGTCCCCAGACACACAAGGCCAGTAAGCCACTTGAGGTGTGGGTTACAAATCAACTGTTTTGTCCAGGGGCCGTTGCCACCTACTCCTGGGACTGAAACAGGGTTACCCCCTTTACAGTCCGTAAGGATGTAGGCTTGGGTATCATCCATCAGAAGCCTGGCTGGTAGAGCAGAAGGCTCTACCTCCCCAACTTTTAAAAAGCAATTATGGTTAAGTGCTTTGCTCAAGGACACAAGTGTCATGACCGGGACTCGAACCCACACTCCGATGACAGAGCCACCAGAGCTTGAGTCTGACACACTAACCACTCAGCCTCGGCCACGACACGCCACAGTCTTGCTTTGATTACATCATTTTTTAGTGATAGAAATACACACCGAGCATGGCACCGAGCATGGAATAATGTTGCATAGTACCAATGGGTTCACAGCTAAAATAGTTACCTACAGTTGTAATACTTATAATTATTAAGCCCAATTAAGAATTGAACTTTACTGCATCAATTGACTGTCTAGATCAAGGAAAGTGTCTTCGCGTTCAGTTATCATGAAAACATGAATCATACTTTAGCACCAAAAACACATTCAACAAAATGTGTAGAAACCTCCATCCAGAAAGAAACCAAGAAAATTAGAAGTGCAACAGTCAAATATAGAAATGAGAATATGTTTTTTCTTTTATTTCAGGGCCATAGTCACCTTTCGAAAAAATTAACAGAGGTCAGCAAATTGACAATGTACAATTGTACTAAATTCTCTACAAAAAACACTCCAAAATAACCATGCAACTTGTATATAAACACATGTAAATAAATAGTGATTTTATTATTAACAAATTCAGAGTTTGAAGCCAAATGAAATTCTGCATTTAATTAATTCTGATGTAGCCTTATCTTCATCCTGATATGTTGATACAGCTTAAATCACTACTTTTACAATGTCATTGGGCCACTTCTACCAATCTTGCATTATCCTCAACTTCCTTGAAAGCGAGCGGCCCCCACCGCGCACTTCTCTAAAGCTTAATATCTTCACCAAAGTGGATTTCATTTTATAAGGCAAACGAGCATATTATCTATTTACAAATATGCATTTTTATGCAAGGTTTGTTTTCATTCGATGAAATCAAATAATTAAGCGACTACTCCAACACCAACAAATCTTATTTGAAGTATCCCAATGCCTTTTATCCTGGGTCATCTACATGTACTTGCCACAAAGATACCTCTGTGCTCATGAGGCTTTACATGTGTGCATCTAGAGTCAAGAGGAAGTACTTTGGTCAAATGCTCTATGGTCTTAAAGGTACACATTGCCTTCAAATCTCTTAAAACTTTGCTGTTTGGAATTGCTCCTTATCCTTGGTAAGAGTTGTTCATGAAATAAAACACCTACAGTGTATTGTACTTAGTGACTAGTGATTCAAAAAAACATACATTTGCCTCTGGAAATATAACCAGCAGAACTGCATCCTACATAGACACATACAGTCCGCCATTTTGTGGAGTCAAAAACTTGGCTCTACAAAATGGCAGACCGTGTTCTGTCACAAAATTAACCAAAAAACAAACAATTTCCGTGAATCAATATATTCTACTTTTAAAATATCTATCCAGCCATATTCATTTCATAACACTTTTTATAGCCCAAAAGTGCCCAATCCAAAGGCAGTGTGCCTCGTTAATAGACAAGGCTAAAATTGACATATACACCATAAATTTGCCCCTCAACTTTAGCATAATTTTTACAATTTTTCAACAGCTATTTTTGCATCATTTCTATTGGCATAAGTACGAAGCCGACTTTAAAGAAGTGGAATTACAGCATGTTTACTCCAATCCAAAGCTCTCATGTCACTAGTTAGTGTACTGTTCTTCTCTGACTTATTCTTACCTAGATGCCTTTTAACTTGTTCATGGACATTAAAATTAGAACAGATTAAAACATTTTTTTCTGTCAAAAAAACCATAAAACAATACAAAAACAATACAAAACTGTACATTTAATATTTCTTGCCATGGCCTGAAGCAAAGTAAAACTGCGAGTTGCTAAGCACAAAAACATTTTGCTTAGCAGAAACAGACACCTCAAACACCCTATTGATCCCCCTCGCACTGACACCATATGGAGCTACAATGCGCCCATGGTTTGCCATTCTGGGAATCAAATCGTCAATTTACATGAGAAGATATAGGTGTGCCTACACACTGAACAGTAACACAGCTGGGGAACCTGACTCTAACAATGGCACAACTAAGATTGATCGGGTGATGACGTCAGGTGAATTGGGTCTATTGACTGAATTCACCTGACATCATCATCACAATCATCTTGGGAATCGATGTCTCCGTGTTGCACACAGTGGAGTGCGTATTTTAGGCGACTACCACATTCAGGGATGCCAAATGTGAACATTCCTGAAAAATGGCTTGCAGGCCTGGAATCCCCCCCATTATTCTAGACCCAGAACCTCAGCAGGTTTACAGACTCTGTATCATCAGGTTTGGACACAATGTGGACTATTTCTTTCTCCCTTTGGTGACTGCTTTATTTCTTTCCAGAAAATCTGATGGCTCAAGGAGATTTTGAGAAAATCCTGAAGTCAGGAAAAAATCCTGAGAAATCACATTGGCGAGCGTGGCAGCAGTAGCCATGTGTGATGTTGAAGCAAGGGGTCAATGAACCTTTTATTTTGAACCAGCATTGACCACCATGTTGTATGGGTGGCTTTGAGTGTCAAAAAAATACTTAACTGGGTGGGCACAAATCTGCCCTTTTTAATAAAACATTTCAACCCCTTTTTTATAGAGAATATGCTTACAAGCTTGATCAAATTCAAAATATTTGTACAGCAAAAGTTAGCAGGGAACCAGTGACAAGCAATATACATTAAGGTTTGACTGGGAAGCTGTTGAAACAACTCTGAAAGTGGGCTACTGTTATCAAAGTCTCAACTTTAGGGCCAATTTCGATAGAGCTGCTTAAGCACAAAAATAGCTATAAGCACAACAAAATTATGCTTAAACAGAACAAGGTTACCAGCCAAACTGCCATGTCACAAGTACAATTTGTGACTGGTATCATGCTCTTTTATGCTTAGCAGAAAATTGTTAAGCAATATTTTCTGCTTTGGCAGCTCTGTAAAATTGGTCCCTTTTCACAGTATAAATTTGTAGCAGCAATTAAATTAAATGCCAACCTAAGATAAGCTTAAGCGTTGCGACTCATTGGTTAAGGTTCTACACATAGAAGAAATTATCCCATCTAAAATAACAGCAATTGTAGTTGTTTTGTTTCTTCTGGCTGGAAACAAGTTCAGTTGAATGTGATGCTTTAATTTTTCACAAATCATGTCGCCATTTTGCATTGATGAAGTTCATTCCATCGCATCAAACCAACGAAATCATGTCATGAGAAAGGTCACACCTTTGTTTAAAACTCCCTGGATGTACCATATGCACAAAACCAATGGTGTGAGACAAGGAGCAAATTGTGCATTTTTCAACTTTTTACAAAACTGTGTTCTGCCGTCACGCTGACAATGATTTACCAACCTCCCTGCCTATTGGCGATTGTTTTAGGGATTCTTTGCTTGGTGGGTGATGGACAGATTATTCATTTGTTCAAATCTTGTCACAAATCATCCTCATCTGAATCATCATCGTCACTTTCAGAACCAGTGTCTTCTTCCTCATCCTCCTCATCTTCGTAATCATCTTCATCATCACTGTCCTCAAGCTTCCTTCTTTTTGGTTTAATCTTTCCCTTCATCTGTCGCTTCAGGATGACATCTTCTCGTAGTTTGGATGCATAGGGTTCCACCAGGGGGTATATATGCTGGATGGCAAGTGAGATATTCTCCACACAAGGTGCTGCAATTCAGAATAATGAATTAGCTTCAAGGGATTTTGTCACATGAGCCAATTTTTTTACAGGCTACTTGGAGGCAACCAACTACACTGCATGCAAAAGAAACACTATGGTAGCACAAGCGATATTTTTCTTACAGTGTCGTACCATCCCCAAGAATGTTATGTAAAAACTGAAATGTGAATTATTTATTCATATATTCATTGATTAATTTATCAATTTATTTGTTTATTCATTTAGTTGTTTATTCGTTTGTTCATTTAGTAATTTGTTCATTTATTTATTTATTCAATTATTTATTTTTTTATTATTATTATTTTAATTTATTTATTTATTTTTTTTTATTTTTATTTATTTATTTATTTATTTATTTATTTTTTTTTTTTTTGGGGGGGGGGCGGAAAATGGAACTCCAGGTCTCTGAAATTCTCATTAGTGGGGTCCTTTGATGATTATTAAATGTAGTTACCTGTCACTGTTATGCTTCCAGTTGAGAAGATCTTAAGGGTTGCCCTTGGTGATTTGAGTTTATACGTAACAGCTGGATGCAACTCTGGCTCATAGCTGAGATTAGAAAGAGAAATGATTTATTCCATCAGCGACGGTACTTGAGTCACCATCCTAACATTGAATCGGTTTAAATCACAATCCTTCAACATGGTCAACTTTACTGCCAATGTATGTTCAGTAGCGCTAATGTTTAGTACCAGCATTTTGGATAATTATGTCCATAACACACACTGAATGTGTGTTACCAAGCTTCTTAGCTATACATGTGGCTTACTCACTGTAGGTCAACAATCTCACTGGAGCCACAGCCCTAGCTAAATATGTTCATTTTGGATATGTCCTACAGAGGCTTGCACTGCAGGAAAATAGAGCAATACTTCCTTTGTATATGCCTTGATTGGTAGGTAAATTGAAAAGTCCAGAATATTGATTACTACACTGTATTCCTTCAGGCCAATTCATACTTGTTGCAGGTGTGAGCATGCATACTGCAATATGACAGCAGGATGCAACGTTCATACTTCAACAGTATATAAACAATCTCTATGTCTGAAGTTACATGCATATGTGAGAACGCACGTGTATAAAATGATTGGCTTCTGACTGGCGACCCCGAACAAAGACATTAACTAAAAAGGAAGACCCCCAATATTAGGGCTGGAAAGCTCTAATTATAATTAGAGCTATCTAATTAGAATTAGAATTTACCCAGTCAGTTTCCCATGTGGTTTATTGCTTGTTATTGTTTAAAAAGATTCATACTTTTACCTCAAACTGCATCAATGGGATCTTTCAATTTCTTTTTAAATCGTGCGCTTTTACGAGCGGAACTTTGATTACGTACTTTCATGCATCATCCAGAGTGAAAAACTGGATTTGCGTGCTGCATTCATGGTGAGACCGCATAGAGTATGGACCAGCCTTTACACTCACCTTGCAGTATATGGGTAATTCTCAGAGAACTGTCCAATTCTAATGCCAAATGGCATGGCACACGTTCCTAGCACGTTGACAACTTGAAACTTTCCAAACCGCACCCTAAAACCAAGCTTCTGTATTGCCCTTGCACACCTTCTGGCAGTTTTCATTGCATTTTCTTCACTGTAAAAAAAAATAACATGATACAACATTATTTATTTTTTACCCATACACCGATGTGTTCAAGCACTATATACTAAGTACTTTCCCCCAAGTTCTGTGAAAAAAAAATCAACAGGCATATTACTCGGGTGGGATTCCAACCCACAACCTTTAACATTCTAGAACAGATGTCTAACCAATAAGACCACCGAGATTGCCCGGTAGCTAGAGGCCGTTCGAATCCTTCTAGCAGCCGCTGTGGGTACCGCAATGGTTTCTAATAGATGTTAAATTTACATCGGGAAAAAGAACATTTGTTTTACCCATACACAAAACTCATCTTGAAAAAAAATAAATAATAAATAAAAA
Source organism: Marthasterias glacialis (assembly GCA_911728455.2). Classification (NCBI taxonomy): domain Eukaryota; kingdom Metazoa; phylum Echinodermata; class Asteroidea; order Forcipulatida; family Asteriidae; genus Marthasterias; species Marthasterias glacialis. The sequence continues at coordinate 6,646,616 of OU452234.1, read as the reverse complement.
TCTCCCCATCCCCATAACTGGGAATAAAGGAGTATGCGGGGTGTGTGTTCGTCAACTTACCTATTATTGCCTGTGATTGACACCTTTCCTGAGGACCATATTGTGCATGTGGCCGATGGGTTACGAAATCTCATGTTAACTTTCTGCACAAAATCAAACATACATGGCTGATGATACAACATGAATAATTTGACCAGAAAAAAAAACTCACAATATGACTTGGCAGTACAGTTCTTCAGTGAAAAAAGGCCTTCATAAAACTCACTGTTCAATTTTCAAACACTTTCATATCAGCAAGTTAAATTTGAAAGAAACCTCTTGAGGGTTTAATGTACACAGTGGTACAGTTTCAGGAAAATATTAACTACACCACAGTTTGTGTAAACGAGACATTTCACAGGAGCAGACATACTTAAAAAAAAGACCTAAATATTCAATTTGTAAAATTTGCTTCACTTTGAAGACGTTTGGAGTTGAAAAACTGTTCAAAGTTAACATCAGAACGTGTCTTTAAAAAGTATGTGTTTGGGAGCACCCGATTACAGAACTTGTTTCATTTTTGAGATTTACATTTTTAAAGTGAATAGACTCTAGCCAGTGGTCTGGTGGTTGTTTCGAGCCCTGATACACACAATGTTCAATTGGTTCTCATTGTCAAAACTCAACTAAAAAGGTTCTTGACTTAACACTGGAAAATGCAAAGTATTCTTGTCCAAGACCAACAGTGTAATACACACACACTACCGTGACCTGTTCATATTGGTAACAAAGGTTCAGTGGCTCAGTTTTCAGGATGTCAACCTCCTTGCACCACAACAAGAAAATCAAGCCATTTTTTTGTACAACTCTGCCCTTACAGATAAAGCCAACATTTCCTCTTTGAAAACAAAAAACACAACAGTTAATATTACACTTATGTAATGTACTTCAGTTGGCATATAAATGTACATGTATGTACTTCAAGGTGCTTACCTGTACTTGTACATACATATGTACCCATTCATCATGTGCAATCTCTATGCTGTGTTTTTTTTTATTTCAAAGTACTGAATATCTGCACTAGCTATACATGTAGATACATGTAGCTGGGAAACATTTTATGCATGCTATTCATTGTGGCAGCTTGCCGTAGTCTGGTACCCTCAATAGCAACAGCCTGACATTTGGACATGTATACATTGAAGGGCCTTTTTAAAACCATGGCTTCTTACGTCTTGGGCTCCGGCTTAGGCTCTTTCAGTTTTTTTTGAGAACGTGTACTTTCGGTACAGGTTATCAAACAGGCAGACAGAGCCTAAGCCAGTGCCCAAACTAAAGTCGTAGTTTAGAAAAGAGCCATCGACTTAATTCAGCCAAAATGACATATATGTGCCATTTGTGACTGGTTTCCTGCTAGTTTTTGCTTAACTGAAATTTATCATTTGTGTTCAAATACAACTTTTACCCTACACCGATGTGTGTTCAGCACTGTGCACTCAGTACTCAGTTGAGTACATTTCTCAGCTAAAATTTGTTGAGCAATATTTTCTGCTTAAGCAGCTCTATGAAATTGGCTCCTTGTTTTCTAGTTAAAGCAGTCAATTTCTCATCTTACCCCGTATTCTCTCCTATATTCAACATTGATTCCTTCCATACCAATCCTCTTTAAGTTCAAATGGCACCGGACACTGAATGTGCACACAACATTATTGATAAAAATATCAATGCTGGGTGATGAATCACCATTCTCTGTATTGTTTGAGTTGGGTTGATGGCCGTCAGTTGTTAGCACAGACTGTTCCTGGTCTGGGAGGTTCCTTTTCAGTGTTTGGATGGTGCACTCACGGTTGTGTATTAACTTCTCCACTTGGGTGTCTACAGTTTCTATTGGAGTTACAGAGGGCTCTTCCACTGTTTCAGCGACCACTAACTCTGGATCATCCTGTTCGGTGTACTCAGTTTCTGGTTCTTCCAACTCCTCTGGCTCCAAGAAGTTGTTCCTCATATGAAAGACATGGTCATAGAAATTGCCGTTGCTTTCCTCAGCTGCCGAGTTCACACCTTCTAACAGCAACATTGCTGCATCTGCCTCAGCTCCGGCCATTGTTGTCGGAGCCAAGCAACTTTTTATTTCTCTTTGGATTTAGTCCTAGTATAAAAGCATATTGTCAAAACAAAGTTAATACATAAAAAATATTAAAACTTTATGTCATAGTGTAATGAATCTTGAGAAATATGATACTAAGTGAACACTGATGAACAATCCATTTTTGCCATATAGCGAACTCAGAACCAGCAAAATCAGCTCCCAGCAAACACAGCACCCAGCAAACTCAGCACCCAGCAAATTGGCACCAAACAAACTTGGCACCCACTCGGCACCTTATTTTTGTGTTGTACACTGTGTAAATAATTATTGACTGGATGTCAAATTAGATGCAATTCAATCTGTTGATTGTGAATTTGTGATGTCTTTTTAAGTTATAAATTTCAATTTGCCTTACATCGATGTGTGTTAAGCACTGTATACTCAGAGCTTTCGAGTCCTGTGGAAAAAAATCCACAGGCAACTCGGGTGGGATTCGAACCCACGACTCCCGCATGACTAGAGCAGAACTTTATTAACATCTATCTAATTGTTTGCGGTATCTGCCGCTAATAATACTGGATTCGAACTGGCCCCTCGTCACCGGGCAGGCTCGGTGGTCTAGTGGTTAAGAAATCTGCTCTAGTCATGCGGGAGTCGTGGGTTCGAATCCCACCCGAGTTGCCTGTGGATTTTTTTCCACAGGACTCGAAAGCAGTATACAGTGCTTATCACACATTGGTGTAAGGCAAATTAAAATTTAGATTCATTCCCCTGATGCAAATATTAACATCTTTTTAAGTAAAAAAAAATTAACATTTATCATCATCATCCAATCAACATCACGAAAGTTGGCACCTAGCCAACTCATCATTGGCTCAATTTTGCTCTACCAACTCAGCATTTAGCAGCCTTGGCACTTGTTCTTTGAAACAACTAGGGTTTACATTTTTACTTTAAACAAGCTTTATGCTTCTTTTTATAAAAACTAGGTTATGGCCCATTGATCTCCCTAATAATATTCAATAGTTATTGATCAATTGTTATGATCTACATCAGACCATGTCTGCCACTTTGCATACTCAGCAGAATTGTTCCAAACTTTTTAAAAGTATTTTACATTATCAAGTTGACTAAGAGGAGCAGTTTATCCTTAGACTATAGTGAAGGTTCATTTGGTCTTGAATTTGCTGGGTGCATGATCGATGCATGATCGATAACTATCATTATTTATTTCTGGTAATGAAACCAAGTACGACTCAAAAGCGAACTTAATCACTGTCACTCGGAAACCTGCCAACAAGGGCTTACTCTTCCAGAATTTAAGTGTTATGTATTCTTGTAGATGCACTACCTATCCTAGCACACGGGACTTACGTATACACAATGAACAGCTTAACGCCGCATCCAAAGGCTAGGACAAAGGTCTTAGCAATTATAGAAAAAGACACAAGCATCGTGACCAGCCAGGCCAGGATTCGAACCCACACTCTATCATCTATCAGTCTATGAATCTGATGCACTGGAACACTCAGCCATGACACTTCAAATTCAGCAAATTACAAATGATAATGTACAATAGAAAATACATAATAAGTCATAATTGAATACATGATAAATGCGTGCATGATTGCAGAATATAATCACTCGGTGAAACCTGGCTTTTCAATTTTAATCGGCTTCGCCTCGTGAAATGGAATAGTCCAGATTCCACCTCATGATTACATCCTGTGACAATGCACTCACATGAATTCAGTATTTGTTTAACATTTTATAAACAATGACATTAACTCTTTCACTACGGTGCGCTGCTCACAGTCGCTCGGTGAATTACTTCATATGCCAGAGAGCCACAGCCAGCGGCTCCAAATAAACAAATTATTAAACAATTCCATCACAGCTGTACTTTTATTCAGTTGTGAAAGAGTTAAACAGCGAGTTGGGCCTAACACACTACATTACACAACAAATTAAATATCACTATTTATAGATTTATTACTTAGTACTACCTTCCTCCATGGTACTACTTAGTACTATACTAGGTCCAGTCACTCGCATGCTTAGTAATTTTAGTTATAAAGTTAAAATAAACCATGACTGAGTGACTAAACTTACAAAATTACATCAACAACAAAAATGAGCAGAGCATGTCAATACCTGTCTAAATCTTAGAAAAACAAATATTGTTACATCACACATAAAACAATTAAAAACTTTGGGTCTGGAATGTTACCAAATAAAGGATAGCTGATTTACATAACATTTATACAAGAAATGAGTCTGGCCTACTGACGACGCGTGCAAACTTCAATTCCGTTCTGGAAAAATCATCCGGCAATTTTCTGCAATCAACGCTTCAGATGCGACTTACGCTTTAACTATAATACACATCAGTATCCGAGCTTGATCTTCTAACTGAAATACGACGATATATACACATCTTCTGTCTTACTTGTGCATAAATGAAACAGTTTTTGGGTGTATTTTTAATGTAGACCTACCTTGCGGAGTACAAATCCCGTTGTGTGCCAAATAACCTTACCAAATCTCGACGCTAGATGGCGCGCTTTAGCAGACGACATTCTACTTCTTGCGTCTAATCGCTTTACCCATTGACACTATATAACGTGTTACGTGATTGCTCAGTTTCATTAAGCGCCTCAAAATAATTGTTCTCTGTTGTTCTCTGTAAATTACTTTTGATATTAAAAAAATTTTAAAATGGCATTTCTTACTAATTTATATTTAACCTTAGTTTATTTTTAAAAAACAAAAATACGAATTTTTTTTAATCAAGCAAAACAAAACTGTTGACGCATTTCGATTCTTCTTGGCCAATAAAAAGAGGGTTAAGATAATTAGTTCTACAACTCCATCCCGGGAAGTTTAAAGCCACGTTTGTATCGTCTCTCTATCTTCGGACTTGGCTTTAGGTAAAAGTCACAAATTTATCCCTTTTTCTGCACAAATTTGTATGTAACTTTAAAGGTAAGTATCGTACCAACCGATGTGGACATAAAATTATTGATAAAAGGTATAATTTACAGGTTTCTCCACAGCCTTTAGTTTCCCATCAGCATGATGATATTGAATTCCCCTCCAGCCCGTACCGGTCCCCACCAGTAAATGGGGCGCTGTACTCCTTTTTGAGATTTTGACATTATCTGTCGTGACAGATAATGTCAAAATCTCAAAAAAGGAGTACAGCGCCCCAGTTACTGGTCTAATATTGAATGCCAGTCGTTTCGTAAGTCGTTTTCTATAATTTTTTTGTTTTCTCTTTTCCCTATTTCTTTATTTCCCTTCCTTCAATTTCATTTCATCACTTCTTTGTTTTAGTTTTATTTATTTCAACACTATTTTTCTTTTTTTGTTTTTATTTTGTATTTTGCTAATTTTGATAATTATTTGACAAGCTTGGTCAGTGACGACGTAGAACAATTTAAAATGCCAAATCTAAATGTAAATATTATTACTGTTTTTTTCCCCCACTAAATCAAGAAATGCACATTCAATTATTGACCCTCGGGTAGGAGGGTCACTATCATCGCATTAACATTTTTTTAGGTGGGTAATGCTAGTACTGGCGTGTCGTGGCCGAGCGGTCTAGCGCACCGAACTCAAGCTCTGGTGTTTCTTATCAGCAGCTAGCAGAGTGTGGGTTCGAGTCCCGGTCTTGACACTTGTGTCCTTAAGCAAGACACTTAACCATTATTGCTTCATCCTTTGGATGGGACGTGAAGCCATAGGTCCCGTGTGTTGTGTAATGCACGTAAAACAACCCAGTGGCAGTGACACTTATCGCTAAGAGAAGGGGTTTGCCTCGGTGTTTCTGGCAGTGGCTGCTGATTGCGACGCAGCACCTTGTAAATCCTTATACGGTGCTACATAAATGGATCTCATAAATCAAAAACTTCAAAAACCTGTCGTAAAAAATTACAATAACAATCGCCTTGAGTACCTAATTGCTGGTAGATACGTGCGCTATATAAGACTCCGGTATTACTAGTAGTTACTAATACTAGTAGTAGTACTTGGTTAGTTGCGATAATCGTAACCTTCAATCCTCCCAACGGTCGTAAAAATTGAACCCTCAGATCTCCTGATAGTCTAAGGGATGTTACAAAGAGCTACAAATATCCCAGCTAACTATACATGTAGAACTGTTGTTTTTTTCACTGTAGATGAAGTGAAAGTTTTTTTAAATTAAAAGTTCAAATCCAAAATGATTGGCGGAACCCCTTCTCTGCAGATAAATTGATCCTCTCATAATGAATCGGCCAATCACAACTGCTACATGTACATGTACATGTACTTCACTCAAAAATGCAACAAATGTTTGATTCATTAAAATCTCATTGCAACAAAATGTTATGATTGAAGCCATCTGGTTTGCTACATCTTAAACTTTGCAGATCAAGGTAAGTACTGTTTTAAACTGTCTGTAGGGATGGAAAATAAGGAATAATAAGTCAAGTTGACAATTGAAAGGTAAAATCCAAACAAACCCCGTTTTCTGTTTCTCACAGCAATGTCTGACATCAGAGCAAGAATTGAGAGCATTGATGGCTGCATGAGTACAATGAATGGAAGTAACAAGATGTTCACTCCTATGCCGGGTAGCCGCACCAGAAAATCAATCAAAGCCAAATCATTCAAACAAAGTCTACAGGTGAGTAGAAAATACAACCACCAACCAACCAACCCACAGCCTTAAAATTCATCAGCATTGACCTGTTTCATGGATGTATTTACCTTAAAGCCAAACCAACCTCGTTCAACAAGTTAGCAAGGACCCTGCATGCTAGTCTTGTCTTGAATCCTACAGGACTTTGTGAATAATACATGAGCCTTGGGGATAATGATTAATTCGTCATCTACATTTGTACTTAAATGTAACTTAAAAACCCAAATCATTTGAAAACCCAATAGCATTCATATATTGCTTGATTTTGACTTTAATGCTTCAATTGTAAACCATATAAGGCCAGGCATACCAGTGTCAAAGAATGTACTACATTCTGTTCTGTTGTGATGAATTTAGGGAACTCCTAGTTAAAACATGCCTAACAACACTTGTATAACGTTACCTTTTGTACAAATGTAGTTAACAGATAATGTTTCCAACTGACAGTGAATGTTGGGTTTCAACAGAACGTTTCAATTCATAATTTCAGTCTTTTGCTACTGTGATATTTTCAACAGGGCCCATTCATTCATAGTTCTGCATGTCTTTTGTAAATATAATAGCTATTTGTAATTAATAGACTTTTACAATTCTTTGTAGACAACTCTAGGCTCATCACCTGTTCTCGGTAGTGGACAGCGAAAGACACTACAAGTTATCCAGCCGAGAGTTTGCAAGAAAAAACTTGTAGATACCACGAACAAGGTAGGTTTGTTCCAGGACCATTGCATACTGCATCAAGACTCGATGGAGTGGATGGAATGGCCTAGTTTTAGGGGGAAAAAGTACTCAGTAACTTGTAAAAACATTTTTTAAGTCGACAAAGTTGTCAGGTAAATCACAAATAAAACTTTGTTTAAAGCGAAAATATTATGTCCTCCATACACGTAGACATCTCTGTAGCGAACATGTTTACTTTATTGGCAGGCCTGGCATAAGAACAAATCAAGCTTTATTTATCTTCAAAAGGGCAAAAATTCTGACAAAATTGTTTCCTATGAAGCCTTCAATTAAAAAAAAAAAAAATATTTTTTTCTTCGCTGTTTAACTTTTTTTTAATTTTCTTTTTTAGTAACATTCAAAGGTATAACAACTTCTCAAGTAGAAAAGTGTTTTTGTTATTTAGGTAAAGAAGATTGTTTTAAAAAGATGTTTAACAGAGTAATTGGCAACTAGCCATTAACTCAAAAATCAAATAAACAACTAGGACCAGTTTTATAAAGCCTGTAAGCGGACGCATTCTGCTTACATGCAGTCCTTAGCACATTTCCTATTACATAACCACTGCTTACTGTAAGCAAAACAAATGGCACACTTACTTGGGCAGATCTTGTAAGCAGATGAGTGAGGCAACGATTCAAATCCATTGTGAACATACACACGCACTGCCAACTCTTTTATGAAATACGCTTTTGCTGAATAGTTTGTGCACATTTTTTTCTGCTAATTTAAACACAGAAATGTGCATACCGGTAAACAGTTTGTGACTCACTTGGTTGTAAGAGGTTCATAAAGCAAATGACTTTAAATTATTCTGTATGAAATGCTGCCACTTCTCAGAAATAATGACAGGCAGAAATGCTTAAATTTAAAACTGATGATGAAGAAATGATCCATTTTGTCATAAAAGTAACTCACTGTAAATTAAGTAACTTTTCTTCACTTTCTTAAAGTAGACCTAAAACTACTCCGGTATAAATTAATATTTTCACAGGTTCTTTGTGAAGCACTTTCTGTTTTTGAACAAATTCTCCATTTTGATTTTTCCTCAGCCAAAGACTGCCAAGAGAAAACACAACTCTGATACGATAGACAAGCCAAGTAAAGTCTCAAGAAATGATAAGAATAGTCTACACTTTCCAATCTATGAAGATCCAAAGTCAAGCTCAGAGAGTGGAACAGAGACCGAGGTAAATAGTTAGCTAGTAATGAAAAAAATCCCAACAAAGAGAAGGGTAGGAAACTATGCAGACTTTATTCTGTTGAACTGACAGAAATAATACTGAGAATAAGTGATGGCTAGTCATGTGATTGCAGACAGGAAAAATAGTAATTGCAGTAAGGAAAATAAAATGCAGCAATATAATGACTAACTAGTAAAAAAAAAACGCCTTATGCAGATTTTTTACAAGTTAATCATTAAAATGCTGCATTTTATTTTCCTTTCAAAATAATACTGTCAGTATTGTTCAACCCTTTTGGTACACAAGGGTACAGCAGAACAATGAAGTGAATCTGTGGATCAAAATGTTTATTTTTAAACAATCTGAAAAAGTTGGCATACTTTTGTCTTTATGTAAATGCCCACTGATATTCATTATTTTAGAATACTTAGTGGAGAAATGGTAGGTGTATTGGTACACTCCCTGCCATTCATCTATAGACCTTATGCATTGATGTCATCACGCCGCCATCTTAGAGGTAAATCGATGATGAAACAATGGAAACGCAGAGATTTGTACGTGCGGCGCACAGGATTGGCCAATGAACAACCTTATTTTGACATCTAGGCGAGGGCGCCCTACTCAAATGACGTCATGTGTATAAGGTCTATTATGTACTCTGCCTGAGATCAGATCCTGACATGTGGGCTCCTTTATGACTGTTAAGACCTGTTTACACAATATGGGCTTTTCATCTTAATACTTAATTGTCATCTCTTCAGAGGAGTTTACATGCCTATGTTGCTGCAGACACATTTGAATTATTCATTGGTTTTAGTATTAGAAAGATGTACATGTAAATTAATAAGTCTGTAAGAAGTATTTCATCGCTGTATCATGGCACAATAAACTCTGATCTGATATCTATTCACTTATTTTTATCAACAAATGTCAAACGTCTTTACACTGTATAGTTAAAAGCCTCTTTTTCTTCTTTCGTTTGAGCTCTGACCAAGGTGAACATCAAGTTTGAATGAGCCATTTGATAGCCATTTGATAGTGTCCTCGTGGAGGTCTATGAGTCCCTGCTCGCCATGTGGTGGTCTGAAGTCAGACCAAAGACAGTGGGACAGTAAAAGCCTCTAGTTATTCTCATTAAATGCAAGACTGCATATATGTTGTTGTTTTCTATTTCGAGATGTTTGTTTAGGCAATTTTCCTTAAATTAAAGAAGTAACAGAACTTGGGCCGTGAGTTTTTGAAATCAAGTTAAAAATTTCACATTCATTTGCTGATTCAGCAAAGTTATGCCTGGTATTGTATACATGTAAACATTTTTGTGCTCTGGTACAACCCTACTTGATGATTGTGTCCTGTTCCAACAGAAAGCTAAGACAGCTGAGGAGGAGGCATGGGAGCTGATGGTCCAGGAGCCTGCCCCACAGAGTTATTGGAAAGACATAGCTGAGGAGAGACGAGTAGCACTAGAAGATACACTGAAAGAAAACCAACAGGTGGGTGAAGTTGATGAAATACATTTTACTTCAATTCTGCCTTGTACCTTGCCCAGATGCCATACATAACAAGAAGTGTGAGGAAAGTTTAAACCAGCAGAACTTGGAAAAACATACCATCTTTGTGGTCAATAAAACAGACTTCTGGACAAAGATATTTATTTTTATAATACAGGAAAACATGACCAATGCTTAATAGAGCATCGGAAATGAAACTTTTTTTTTTTTAAATCGTGGAAATATTTGTTTAAATCATGCATGCTGGAGATAAAATGTAAAACATTGTGGTTTCCTGTCCAAATGTTCTTTTTAACTGAACTATACCCATATTATCCACTTAAACCAAAACAATCCTGGACCTTTACTGGATTTAGTCAATCTGATATTTATCTTATCCATGTTTGTCTTATCTTCAGCTCCATGAAACAATAGGAGAATTAAGAACAGAGAATGGAAGACTTAAAGAGATGGCCGACCAGGCTGAGTATCTGGCCAATGTCTTACAAGTAAGTACCTGTACACCTAATAATCTCATTGCCAGAGGTTACGACATTTCAGTATATTGGATTTGACTATTGATAATAAAAGGGATATTATTCATCTGGCCTACAATCTGTAATGATGAAGTCTTAAAATAAGAGACAAGTAAACGTATCCCAAAAATTAGATTTCGAACCTGCACTGAATGCAACACCATTACTTAAAGGTAAAATATAGGATTGGTAAAGCTGATAGTGCAGTGTTATTACTTTGTGTGATTCAATATATAGATGAAAAAACAAACCTGTGAAAATGTGGGCTCAATCTGTTGTTTGACTGGGTCAGGAGAAAATAGTGAAAAACCGTGCAAACTCTCAACATGTAAACACATTGATTCTTAAGTTTGATTGTTAAAACTGAAATTAAAATCGGGGGGTCTTCAAGCTCTATTTTTTCGACTTTGACAGTATTTTAGACAGAAATATTTCTATGGAAGATTGGGTTGGTATAAACTTCATAATCAATAAGCTTTCAGACTGATACTAATATCTTTTATTATTTGTATGAATACCAAACCTGTATTCTACCTTTTTTATGAAGGCATCAACTTACTGTTGATTTTAATTTGATTTTTTAAAGAATGTCATAGACGGAAAGGAGATGGATGAAGACGAAGAGTCCGAGAAAAGTAACAATGATGATGAATGTAATTTACTAAGTGAAAAACCTGATGAGGAAGAGAGGGACAGACACAGTGAGAATCAACCTCCAAAAGGCAGCATGGACAACACAGGGGCAGATGACAGTAGTGAGTCTGAAGACAAGAAATGTTCTCTTGTCAACAGTGAAGAAGATACATGATGAGATGTGAAACTGAGTAGAACCATTTTGCCAAAGACTAACGACTTTTCAGGTCAGCCTCTTAAACCATTTTGTGATCTATTTTTATGTTCATTCATTCATACTGTTGAGGATCAAAACATGTCAAATGATAACAACCAATAATGCCTGTTGTTGGCTCATTTTGTGAAAGGAATTAAGTTTAGTTTCTAATTAGATAAGAAGTATTTCTCTGGTTCAAGAAATGTGGATTGATCTTATTTTTAACCCAAATAAACTTTAAAGCAGTTTCATTAAAGACAGGCAGTTGTACTTTTCACCTAAGTCTTTACTGTCGAAGATCTAAGTAAATCTGTAAATGTTGCAATGAAGTTGCTGAATAAAGTAGCATGGAACAAAAGCATAAAGCCAACAAACTTTTGAAAAAGCAGAAATAAAATCTAGTTTATCATTCACTCAAAACAAAAAGAACCCTATGGTTGAATGCAGAGTTTCTGGCAAACTGTCTTCAAATATTGAGTACATTTCATACTGGGCATAACAATTAATTGAGATGTGTAATGTCAAAGTTTGTTTTATCACAAGTTAATTGGAATTCATTTCAGTGAACTCTCTTGAAGGATTTGAAAGGTTTGGGGTAAAATAGTAATTAGGCCAATGGTTTTCCATTATGGGGGGTCACAGGTTTCATTTGACAAGTCATTGATTTTCATTTATGATTGGCCATGCTCTGTTGGTGGAATTCAGTGGTGAAACTCAAATCTGTAAACACAGTGATTTGGTCACGGGCCAGTTGGTGGTTTGTGCAGGCAAAATTTACATTTTGCCAAAATGGAAAATAATCTGCCCTAAATATAAACTAATAATGCATTATTGCGCTGTGCCGATTCATTTGCTCTGCATCACAGTGTAAGAATAGAATCACTGAAGTATTTTTAGTTTGAATTGATGAAACTTGAGCAAGGTTTTTGTCATTGCAATAGACATGCAGCTATCACTGAAACATTGACATTTAAAAAACATCAAGAGCAGTGTCTGATGTAACTTTGGCTTCAGTTTTGCTCAGGTCTGCGCAGGTCTTTGCTACTGCAATTACATCTAAACTTAAACTCAAAACAAAATATACTCATTTGGAAGTAATTTTGACAGGAGTTCACCACTTTACTATGCCTTGCCTATAAATATGAACACATGCATACAACATCACCCAGTTTACATTCTGAGGATAAAAAAGCAGGTTTAAAAAAAAACTAGATTTTATATAACCCCTCTGGAACATTTTCATTTAGATGTATGTATTTATGTTATGTTTCTTGATGTCTGTATTTGCAGGAAGAGGCGAGGGCTCAACAGTTGCCCAGGACTAAGATTTTTTTAATAGAAATTTTCCAACAACAAAAGAAAGTGACAGCAGGAATATCTGTTAGAAAGAATTTGTTTTTCACTGTTAAATATGAAATCTTTGAAATGAACTGAAATGGCAAGTCGTTAACTATTTTATTTTTATCCACTTTGTATGTATTGTTTTGGTAATATATTAAAATGTAAATAATTGGTAAAATATTTATTTGTGTGATTTTTTCTTTCATTTAAACATATTGTATTATGTTATTGAATTGTTAACTTTTGAATGTGACTGGCTTTTCATGTGTATTTACCGCAGAAACCTTGCAGATATTTGTCTTTTGCTTCTTGCTAGCCTTTAAAAAGCATCATTTTTTTTTTAATGATTACATTTTTACACTGAAAATACAGGATACACACAGAGAGGAAAGATCGTGGAGTAAAGGGGAAGAATGCATTATAAAAAAAGAACAACAGGCGCAAGATGTTGCACTGGAGCTTTTGGAACGTGAAATAGGCACGTGATTGAATGTTTTGTTTCCCATTGATAGCAATGGTCATTGTCTACACTAATTTGCACTGATCTATTGATCGAAAGAGTTACTTGCTGAAATGGCGTCCAGTGGGATTTCACATTTCAGCCAGAGTTCCCAATTTTGCGCCTTCGGCGCTCTATAATCTTTGGTCACTACATGAATTTACTTTCATTACGTTTCATATCCTGATGCACTTTATACCCAAGGCGTGTGGTTTCTCAGGATTTTTCCTGATTTCAGGATTGTCTCAAAATCTCGCTGAGCTTTCAACCTTCCTTGGAGGCTGGTAAAGCAGTCACTAAAGGGTGAACGAAATAAGTCCACATTGTGCCCAAACTTATAGTTTGAGAGTATGCAAACCTCCTGAATTGTACTTTCTGTGAGTTCTGGGTTCAGAATAAGGGGGAACCCAGGCCCGCGAGCCATTCTCATGAACATTCGTCAAATGGCATTCCTGTATACACCCGATGCATCAAAATTTTGCACTGAAGTGCATCAAAGATGTCTCATTCAATCGACTTGAAATTATAACATCTCAAACTAACAAAAGTAACAATAATTTGGGATGAAATAAAGATGGTCTTTGACTTGCTTGGATTCACGACTTCCCTAACTTTAATAAAACTGCTATTTTGTCAAACAGGTTTAATTTTATAATGATAACGGGTTTTGTTTCTGAAGTATGAATAATCACTTACAAACGTGATTGTAAGTGATCTTGTTTTAACTTCAAATTTGGCTATAATTATGATTGTGCGTTTTTATTTTGGCCTATTAAAACTTCACAAGTGCATTGTGTGCAAAACAGTTTCTCACATCTACGTATAAAAGATACCTCTGACAATTTCAGCACTCAATGTAATGATTAGATTACCATCATTTGTGAGTCAGATCTCAAGCCAAGTCGTATTGTGGTTTAGTGAAATCTAGGTCCGCTGAACTACTCTCGGTATTGCGGACTTCCTTGTATTGTACATGAACCACTGCTCCTTTGGTTCGTTTAACTTTAGGACAGGAATGACCCTGTTGTGGGTCACGTACCAGGAAATATGTGATGACAGCATGTGGACAGAACTGGGCATACGCGTATCCTCTTGTGACTGATATTTACTTCGTACGTGATCGGATGAAGCACTTTAAATGCAAACATCACCAGCTTCGCAGTAACAAAAGTTAACCTGATGGTTTGGTTGGGAGCTGTTTCAATTTAGTACTACCAACTGTGGAGAAATTGTTAAACAACGTTCAAGAGTCCTGCTGATCTCATTGTTTCAATTTTCCAAGCATACATTTGAAATCGTCCCCCTTTGATGTTCCCATCTAACTCAGACCGGCATTGTTTTGTTTGTGTGTAGAGGCAATAATACAACTTCACTTTGTTAATTCTCTTTTTGGAGACCCACGTTGGTCACTCACAGATAACTGAATCACGCGCGTCTTAATGATCAGAGTGTTAAAAACCCTGACAGCAACTTAATCAGAGCAAAGTTTGATATTGAGTACTCGTTACAACCTTCTACCCACCACGATGGATCTGCATGGACTTAAATTTGTATCCTCAGTGGTTATCTTCATCTTCGTGCGTTCAATTACAGGGGTCCTTTCAGATGCAGGTAAGTAACTCTTCTGTGTTTTTTAATCTGCTGAAAATTCGAGAACTTGATTATATACTTTAATAGTAAAACAGTTCAAAGAAAACACTTTTGCAAGAATAGTAGGCAACGGAGTGGACGAAACGGCCTGCTTTGTGGTCTTGTCATTCAATAATGTGTAAAATAAAAAAAAGGATATATTGATATATTGGTCATTGCTGGCACTTCGCATTAATATGATCACATTGTTGATATGATGAACTTAAAGGTATCAGATGGGCGCTCATATAGTTGCTCATTACTTTTTTACAACAGGTTTGCAGAGCTATGGATTATGAGCTCCATTTAAGACAGCATCTTGTTAGGTTTTACTAGGTGCTGCGGTGCATTCTGCTGCCAACATGTCAGAAAACACCGGGGTAAACTCCTCTTATAGCGATAGGCCTACTGGGTTGAACGTGTGTTACACACCATAATGTCCGACATGGACCATTATCATGTCCGACGAAGAAATTTTAAATCATTATGTCCCACCCATTGTGTCCGCCCAACCGTTATGTCCGACCCATTGTGTCAGACAAACCATTTTGTCCGGCCCATGTGTCCGACAAACCATTATGTCCGACCCATAGTGTCCGACAAACCATTAGGTCCGACCCAATGTGTCCGATAAACCATTAGGTCCGACCCATAGTGTCCGACAAACCATTATGTCCGACCCATAGTGTCCGATAAACCATTAGGTCCGACCCATAGTGTCCGACAAACCATTATGTCCGACCCAATGTGTCCGATAAACCATTAGGTCCGACCAACTACGTCCTCCGACACAATGGGTAGGACTTAATCGTTCGTCGGACACAATATTGGTCGGACATAATGGTTCAAAATTGTCATGAGACATAAGAGTCTATGTTAGACATAATGGTGCTTAACAAACGTGTATTACACAACACAAAAGACTAACGACTTATAACGTCCCATCCCCACCTGAAGGACAAAGCACTAATGATTAAGTATCTCGCACAAGGATGCGGCTCGAACCCACACTCTGCTGACCAGAACACCAGAACTTGAGTTCGTTTCTCTAGACTGCTCGGCCACAACATGTCATCAGTTACCAGCCAGTGTTGTTATATGAGAAAATATTGTTCTACCATTGTTCTACAGAGGGGGAAAAACAGCCAAACACAAATCACATGAATTGACATAACATACCGGTAGTGTTTTTCTTTTTTCTTTTTGACTAGTGACCCGTTTCTACGGAAGCGTAGTTCCGCCATATGAATAAAAAAAACCACTCTTATCATGTACGTACATGATAATTATCGTGTACGTACACGGTAACTATCGTGTACGTACGCGATAATTATCCTGTGTACGTACATGATAATTATCGCGTACGTACATGATAACTATCGTGTACGTACACGATAATATCGTGTACGTACACGTACACGATATTTGTGGCGGCACTACAATTCCGTACGTATCTGCTATACAGCAAAGTTAAAGACTGTTTGCATTACCGGTATTCATTTATATTAAAAGTAGTCTCCGAATTGAAGACTAATAATCTGCCTACAGAACAAACTGTTTTATTCTAACTTTATGAATCAAATTAAGTCAGTTTTATAAGCTGCAGCTGTCTTTAAAATGTACTACAATAATAGGCGTATGAGCCGGGGCAGGGGAAGTCCCTCAACCGAAGAAGAAGAAGAAAAAATATTAGTTGAAATTGGTATTTTTGTTTTTATCTGTGTACCATTTCGGGCAAATCACCCCTCTGCCACAATGAGTCCCCATATGCCTATGACTGTGGGATATGCTCTCTGAGAATTCTCTTTTTTCGTAGCTCTCTGACAATCAAATTACGAGCAAAACTAACAAATAAAAGCTTTAAAGAAAACTCATTTTGAACTTAGAGAATCGAAATGACGCTAAATTCACCCTGCCACTATATGCCATTAATTATTTACGTTATAAGCAAGCATCGATAGTTAACCATCTTTATAAAGTTTCATTTATCAACGCATCTTTCAGCAAGTTTGTTTACAGTCGAGTAGATATTCTATACTTATGCCATTTAAAACAAAATTGAAACCATTCGTCCAAAGTATTCAACTGTACAAATGATGATCGCAACACCAAAACTTGTCACTCCAAGTTTGCATAAACACTACACATTCCACTTGCGAACTAATCCATAAACTATTACATGCAAGTTTGTGTTTCGGACTTAATTATACGACTATGATCGTTCTATTTTACTCGGTATTTTATGCAATGCATTGATGAAATGGCAAATAAATGTTTGGAAATTTAAAAAAAAGTATCAACAATAACTTTTACAGAATGTTAGAAGCACATTGCAAAGGTTTTGAATCTGACTTGTTTTATTAAAAGTGAAAACATTACAAGTATATCTTAAATGTTTAAGTTTAAAACACCAATGGTCTTGTTTGGTTTATTTCCATTCACGAACTATCATAAATAATAGTGACATAGGAGATGACCGAAGAACAGTGGTGACCGGGGGCGGGGGGGGGCACTGGAAACCCATTGGGCTAATTTTGATAACTCCTGATGCCAATGGTGTGGACATTTATGTCTTTTTGTTTTTGAAGAGTTATTTTTTTAAAAATTATTCCATTGTTTTATTTTTTCATAAATACACCCGTAAATACAACTAACCTGTGTTGAAACAATACTATTTGTTCATATTTTGTCAGGGATTTGCACCTTCATCGAGTTGATTTTGATTGCAGTAATCTACATAAGAAGTTGTAACTCTGCTGATCTTAAAATGCTGTTTTCCTATCACCTTATCCAGCATAGGCCTATTTTATATGGAAATATTTCTTTGGATGAATGTGATGCTGCTGGTGTGAACTTCATGATAAATGAGAGCTTTAATACGTATTTAAAATAATTATTTCTGGTCTTAATATTTTGTACCAATCATGTATACTTTGTATACTGAATCATAGAGATTTTACCTTTTCTACATAATGGGTTAAAATACTCAAGTCCTTTGGTTTGACACAACGGAGCACTTCCGCAAAGTAGTCAACCTGTGGTGTTGACTTGGTCATGTGACAAGCCGCTACTCACCAAACGGAAGGATATTACTGATGACAAATCCATAAGTACAGTTCTTGCAAACACTGTGTGATATCATGACGTTATGGCGGGAATACCAACACTCTAACAGAAAGTTATAAGCTTTGAATAATTTCTAAACATTTAGCAATACTTTAGAAGGCATGATCCTTTTCATTTTCGTCATAACATTTTCCCCCCACGTCACTGTGAGGCTCATATTTGAGTGTTGTTGTTTAAATATAATAACGTACATTTATTCGTTTTCTACATAGAGGGTGATAAAGAATGTTTCAGTATATTTCACTGTGCAGTGTATTCTGAGCCTTTATGCCCTACAAAAAATGGACAATTGCGTCCGATTCTTTATAATACTCGACGCTCGACTGAAATGCTTTGTCAGACAGCAGTTTGTTGAATACAATTTTTCTGACATAATCGTTTGTTAGACGTAATAATCTGTCGAACATAAGTGGTGTAATAAATGGTTTGTCGAACATACTGGGTCGGACACTATGGGTCTGACATGGCGGTTTGTCAGAACATGGGTTGGACACAATGCTTGTCAGACATTATGGATCTGACACGATGGTTTGTCCGACAAAATGGTTTTTATGGTTTTTAGGACATAGTGGGTCGGACATTATGGGAAGGCAAATAAAGGCCATAACCGGCAGTTGGGTGGTCAATGTCGAACACAATGGTCAATGTCGTAAATAATAGTCGGGAGCACGCGAACACGTAAAAAGACATGAACTTGCCGGCCTTGACAGTCCAGCATTTATGACTCTACCAACATTTCCGATCCTCAACCACCTTCACTCCAACAGACATGTTCCACAACCAAGGGTGGCAGACCAACCTGACACTTGTCCATGGACGAAAACGACATTGCAAATCTCAAATCTAATTCAGCTATCACTTTTGTTGTACAGTGCTCGGGTGTTTCATATAAAATAATGAATAACACGTATTCTGACATTGTACCCCAAATTGGACTTTGATTTTAGCGTACACTAAGATTTATTTTAAGTAAGTTATCGAAGGAATTAATCTTAATTGCTAAGGTCACAATACAAAGCACTATATAAGCGACATTGGCAACTCGTCTTACTATAGGACTTCATTTGGTGCTCGATATGTGTAACAACAACCCCCTCCTCCTATTGTGTTTTCAATGTGTTCTGGAAATCTCTGGAATTCTTTTGAGGAGGGTGGGGGGCCTCTGCCACATATCGGGCATGGTTTGTGAAGTCGAACCCTGGATTATGCATACCCTGTTGTAAAAAGTGTCAAATCATCTACACATATTTGTCATCATAGAACCCTTTCCATTTTTGTTTTGTTTTCAGTGTTGCTGTCTTGCAGTTTTGAAACACCCTGTGGACTGAGACACACATCCGGGTCTCAATATCACTGGATGCCTAAGAGTGGAAAGACAGCTACATGGAGTGGGCCCTCTAACGACCACACGCTACAAACCTCAAGTGGTAAATATTGAACCGAGCGTTATTTTCTTCTGCAATGACGTTTGGCTTTCTAGTCTCTTTCCTACAAATGCAATAGAAATAACGTGTGAAAAAAAACATGCTCATTGTAACTTTTAGAAAAAAATAATAATAACAATCCGCTTTTCATATCACAATTATTTTTACTTCCGTAATTTAAAATAATAACACTAATTGATTCTTTTCAAACTGGACAGGGAGTTATATCTACGCCCCATCGAGTGTTGGTCGTAGTGACCGTGGGCAGAGGAGCAAGTTATACACCCCGGAGTACCGACTCTCGTCTGGTAGAGGCCGACTTGAGTTTTACTATCACATGTGGGATGGATATGGCGCAGATGAGATGGGTACGCTCAATGTGTATGTATGCGGATCGAATACTCCTGCTGTATGGTCAAGGAGTGGTAATCAAGGAATTCAATGGAGGTGGACTGGTCAGGTGGATTTCACATGCCAAACAACTTTCAGGGTAACAGTTTTGAATGGTTATTTTGATTCAAATGCACGTGTGCGAGTATCCCTTCCCCCAAAATCGAATCGATGCACCCCAATGAAGTCATCAAAAGAACCTTACCCTACCTTTTGACCACATATTCAGTGATGCCTGCGCCCAAACGTTGTGATGTGAAATCACAACCATCTGTAATGAATAATCCACAAACAAAGTTGCCTAAAATGAGCAAAGTTGCGGTGTTAAAATACACAACATAAACTAAATGACATATTTGAAACTTTGATTGAAACGCAGTTGACAGGCACATTATTTACACAGCTTCATTTTAGTTTGAACATCCGTGCCATCATCCAGCTAACATTATGTCGTTCAGCTCGACTGTGGTTGAGTTACTGCTTTAATAAACAAACTTATTATAAAATACCAACATAATTAATTTATAAACAATAGAATGTCGAGCATTTTGGTTGAATCTGTTTGAGGTGTATTTTTAGACTTTTGTAGAATTCATAACATTTCCACTGATACGAAAATGTATTTTTTTTAACAACACTAAACTTGAAAGATTGTTATTTGTTCATACATTATTTCATGTAATTTTGATAGTAATGAAAACTAATAATATTGATATTTCTCGGCACCCAGGTTTATATAGAAGCTGTACGTGGACGATACCAGAGTGATATCGCCATTGATGATGTCATCATAACAGACATCTTCGTTCCAAGTAAGTTCCAAGATTTGTCTTGATCCAACTTGGTATACTTTTGTTGTTACCACAGTTTGCATTATCAGCGACACCCTCTTTTTCTCATACTGTCAGTTTAAACCACACTCTCAAAAAATATAGAGGGTATGCACATCCGTTTTGACCTCATTGGGGGCGCTGTTGTGGACTCATGACGTCAGACTCAAAGGTATACTGGATTAGAACCCATTTTCGGAATCCGTGTGACAAACTGACCCGAAAACTGTGTATTTTAAGATTATTTTAACTATGGTCAAGGTTAGTTTGACATAATTCTGGGTCATATTGACCCCAGACATGAGTCAGGCCGCATGAAACCCGATCAATTCTGACCCAAGAATGAAGACTATCACTTACTCTGTCGAGGATACGCCTACCTTTCCCTCGCATTATCCAAAGCGCAGAGCTAAAACAATTGATTATGATTATTCACTACACATTTTAAGGAAGTTGAAAACATTTATATGATAAAAACATTAATAAATGCTCACAAATTCGCGGTTTTAGGGTAAAAATGTGTGTCAAACTTCCTGAAAGTGTCCCGCTAAATATTAAACAAAAAATGGTTTTCGTCGTGACGTCATGCACCGGGGTCAGTAACCTGATCCAAAAGCAGGTTATTTGGGGCTGACCCGGGTGAGCCACGACAATGACGTCAAAGCTATCTGAACGCACTGGGGTCAGGCCTGGGTCGACCCATGGAAGTAACCCCATGTAGACACCATTGCAATGTAGGCTTAATACTCAACACGTTCTCCACATTTTATTTCTAGCCACTCTGCCCCCAACCACTGAAATGATTACAACGACAACACCACCGAAGACCACGACAAAGGCACCAACAGCAACGGAAAAAACATCTACCACAACGGAAAACCCGCCGACAACGGTAAAGCTACCGCCACCAGCGGAAACAATACCAGTATCGCAACCAACAGGTAGACCTGTAAATCCGACGATTGTTTTAAAGACCACACCACCCACGATGGTGACAAACGCGCCAGTACAAAGCCGCCCAGTGGGCACAACAACAGAAGTAATTTTTACGTCAGGTGAAGTTTTGGAGGATGACATGTTGAACGACAAAAGTAAGAGTTTGTTTATTACATCACTTTAAAAATCCAAAACTGTGTATACAATAATGTTTTGCAAAAATGTATGATTGCTTATTAATTTGCATTGAAGGATAGGGTGCGACTAAAACGTACATTTTATTGCCCATATCTGTTTGGTTCCAATGGACTCATATTTTTAATCAACTTCAACCTGTCAAAGTAGAGAGAATAGCATTGGAAGACCCCTCAACAACCATTGCTTATGTCAGTTGCAGCATAAGAAAAAGGCTACGAACATTTCACACATTCTGACAAAACACGACCGTTTCATGTTGTTTTCACTTAAACATGATGGCCTAATTTGATGAAATTTGACAGGTTGCTGTATGATGTGTTTATTGAAAACCAGAAGATTGGATTGAATCAATCACCTGGTATTGATGTATTATCTTTATTATTGTTACATGCAGGTAGTGGTGAAGCCCCTTCCTTCATTGGTCCGATTGTAGTCGTGTCTGTAGGTTTACTCTTCATTGGTTTGACGTTGTGTCTTGCAGTCACGCGGAAAAGAAGGTTCGTACAAGTAGTCCTTTTAAAGGTTTGGTGAATTAATTTTTAATTTACACCTATCATACAATAATTCAGTTGGAATTTTTGTTTGTGCCTTCCAGTTTATTTTTACATGATTTATTTTCTTTGAAAGTAATGGTCTTCATGAACGCCCACAAAAATAGGTCACTTACTGACATGGCTGGATTCCTTCCGTGACATCATCATTACAAAGTTTATTCATGAGCTATTCCAGAGGACAATCGTTTCTGGACGGGGTCTGCCAAAGGAATGACAAATATGTGTTCTTTCTTTTCAAAAATTCACTCATGAATATTTTTTATATCATGTGATGCATGTGATGTCACAGAAGGAATCCAGCCATGTCAGCAAGTGACCTATTTTTGTGGGTGTTCCTGAAGACTACTTTTTTTAAAGAAAATAAATCATGTAAAATTGTACAGGAATGCACAAAATGATTTTTTCTCAACAGAATTGTTGTATATTAACTGTAAGGTGTAAAATAAAATCATCAATACTAAGTAGTTCACCAAACCTTTAAACAATACAAACTGCGTTCAAATAGGTATACTTTAATTTAGGCTTGATTTTCCGATTGGTCAATTCTCTTTTGTTGTGACTTTTTCCGAAAACTAAAAACCCATGAGTCGTTGGCGTGTGAAACAAGCATACTTTCAGCATAACATAATTTCAAATAATTATTTTGTTCAAAGTTGTCGCCTGCAAATGTGGGGGGCGGGGGGGGTGGGGGGCTTCATAAGACAAACGGTGGACTGTGACACGGTTATACCATGCCCGAAATGTGGCAGAGGGAGGCTCCCCAAATGTTCCCATTCTCTAAACACACTCGTCCCCTCTTGTACAGAAGCACCCCCAAAATCCTCATAAGAATTCCTGAGATTCCCAGAACACAATGAAAACACAAAACCCTGCCACATATTGAGCACCAAATGCACACGGTTAGTACTCGGCAAAAGAAGATCAATTTTTAAAGGTTCGATGGTGGATTCTAACCCTATACAGTTAAGGTCTACTCCATTCCTCTCCATTTGGACATTAGGATGTCATTAGGCCTATAGTCATTCATCCATTTGTTTGATTTCAGTTGCATCAGACCCATCAAATCTTCGTCTCCTGGAAAAGACCAAAACGTAGCAACAGAAGCCCATCAATATGGCACTGCAACGACTAGCATAGATACTTCTAGTGATTCTAAGAAGAAAACAGACGGCTATTCGTATCAAGAGTTACTGCAACAGTCGTACAATAGCACCAATGCGAACGGGAACACGGCTGACGGCAATGCTTACCATAGTGAGACTGGTCCTGGAAGAGAAGCTGATCTGTACGCTGCCATCCCCGAGACGAACGATGGCGCTAATGAATATTCCTACGTCATCAATCCTGCCAGGAAGGCCGGACATTTGGGTGGTGCGCCCTCAGCTGGCAGCAGTGGCTGGTCAGATGGAAATGCTGATGAAGACTACGCAGCGGTTGATATGACAGATGGACAGAACGGGGGGTTGGTGGATAATCAATTCTACATACCATTCAAGGAGTAAAAGTGTATATTCACTTAAAAAAAACGTTTTGTAAATATGACAAGTAATAACATCATCCGGACAAAGATGGAAGTTTTGAAATATAATACAAAGCCTATATGTTTCGCAACATATCTTGATCTGGGCTCATGAACAAATTAGAACTTTGCTTTTGGGATTAATGTTTTCATTTATGGTAACGAAATCAAAGGATTCTCGAAAAAGACTAGCATTTTGAATGGAACCAAAAGGTTCTCGAAAAAGACTACCACTGTAACTCATGATGGAATCAAAGAATTCTCGAAAAAGACTAGCACTGTGACCCATGATGGAACCAAAGGTTTCTCAGAAAAGACTAGCACTGTGACCCATGATGAAACCAAAGGTTTCTCAGAAAAGACTAGCAATGTGACCCATGATGGAACCAAAGGTTTCTCGACAAAAACTAGCATTGTGACCCATGATGGAACCAAAGGTTTCTCAAAAAAGACTGGCACTGTAACCCATGATGGAACCAAACAGTTCTCGACAAAGACTAGCACATTGACCCATGATGGAACCAAACGGTTCCCGACAAAGACTAGCACTGTGATCCATGATGGAACCAAATGGTTCTCGACAAAGACTAGCACATTGACCCATGATGGAACCAAACAGTTCTCGACAAAGACTAGCACTGTGATCCATGATGGAACCAAATGGTTCTCGACAAAGACTAGCACATTGACCCATGATGGAACCAAACGGTTCTCGACAAAGACTAGCACTGTGATCCATGATGGAACCAAATGGTTCTCGACAAAGACTAGCACATTGACCCATGATGGAACCAAACGGTTCTCGACAAAGACTAGCACTGTGATCCATGATGGAACCAAATGGTTCTCGACAAAGACTAGCACATTGACCCATGATGGAACCAAACGGTTCTCGACAAAGACTAGCACTGTGATCCATGATGGAACCAAATGGTTCTCGACAAAGACTAGCACATTGACCCATGATGGAACCAAACGGTTCTCGACAAAGACTAGCACTGTGATCCATGATGGAACCAAATGGTTCTCGACAAAGACTTTAGCACTGTGATCCATGATGGAACCAAATAGTTCTCGACAAAGACTAGCACTGTGACCCATGATGGAACCAAACGGTTCTCGACAAAGACTAGCACTGTGACCCATGGGCCTGAAGATGCCTGTCCAATGAAGAAATGTTCAGTTTTAAAGTGGGGATATCCCAAATGAAAAAACATGCATTCAGGTAGGGATTGCAATCTTATCGACTTTCCAGGCTCTGGTTCGAGGTGGGCATTCAAACGGGGTCTACATAAAAGAATGAGATGAAACGTTACCACACTGAACCAGTGTCGTAATGCAGCATGTAAATCATCGCCCATTAACAATTGTCAATAACAAGTTTTATTTGTAGTTTGTGTGATGCAACAAATTACTGTCAAACAAATTCCTTAAAAAACTCAATCTTTTCCTCTGAAATACGCATTTAGCTTTGTTGCAGTGGACGCTGTATTGTTTCTTCTTATAACGAATCTACCCTAAAAAAAACATAACTCATTCAAATGCGAATCGGATTACTGGAACGGTAACAATCTATCACTTAGATTGATAATCGAAAGCCAAGATGTTTATTGAAATGAGTCCCACATTGTTTTGTTTGTATTTATAACTTTATTGTATATTCATTACAATTGCTTAATACTATTCATATTAGTTAGACGTCAATACCTTTTATCATCTAAAATGTATCGGAATTCCAAAAACTTTGTACATTGTTTGATGGTTAATTTATATATTGGTCACAATGTTGCTTCAGCTTTTCTAAAGCTTATATTCACGGCATGTGAAACAATATCAAGTCTGTCGTGTTTTTTACCCATACATCGTGTTAAGCCATTTTTATTCAGTACTTTCCCGAGTACTGTGAAAAAAAACCCCAAAGGCATTATTTAATCGGGTGGGATTCTAACCCACGACCTTTGCCAATCTAGAGCAGATGTCTTATCAACTAGACTAACGAGACTGCCCGGTAGCTAGAGGCAGTTCGAATCCATTAGCAGCGGGTACCGCGACCATTTAAGTAGAAAAATTTGCATCGGGGATAAAGAATGTTATTTTTGTGTTTTACCCATACACCGATAATGTTAAGCATTACTCAGTACTTTCCCGAGTCCTGCTAAATCATTTATTTGCAAACGAGTGTTCCCTTAAATATTGTCAATATTTTAATCACACAAAAAAATCAGTCCATTTATTTACTTGAGCAAATAAGATTGTTCAACTGGTGAATGATATAATGCAATTTGGAATGAATGACCTCCAGCGAAAGAGAATGGCGAAAACGAGCTCGAATAACAATGGATTATTTAAAGGAACTATTGAATTATTGAAGGATATACTAATCTGATCAGTTTCATTTTGGAAGCTGACTGATTCTAAAATGAATAATATAACCTAATACCAACCCTCCAGAGAATTTCCGACCGAAATATTGCATCAAACTAAAATACGCATAAACCCTTGAACATCACCGTTGCCTATTCAGATTGCAACAATTGAAATAAGCACTACGAATTTGTACAAATCCCATCGAATCATAAAACTAATTAGCTTTCTTTGTTTTCTGAAAACCTGACCAGATGATTTGATGAAATTGAAACAAAATTGAAATTGAAGCAATGAAAACAAAACCTGAGCGAATTTGAATGCCTGTAAAATTAAATAACAAAATATGTTGAATTGGGCCAGCGCCAAAGTAAATGTATGATACCCCAATGAAACCACACTGCACTCTAATTGAAAAAAACCTCCCGGATTCCGAGTCCTTGGGGACCTGACCCATTTCCGTGTCAGGTTGACCCAAAAATGTTTTTTAAAAATGCGTTTAACTTGGATTCTGCTTCAGTTTGACCCGTTTCCGTGTCAGGCTGACCCGAAAATGGTTTTAAAAATTGC
The DNA here is from genome assembly GCA_911728455.2 of Marthasterias glacialis. Classification (NCBI taxonomy): domain Eukaryota; kingdom Metazoa; phylum Echinodermata; class Asteroidea; order Forcipulatida; family Asteriidae; genus Marthasterias; species Marthasterias glacialis. Next base: position 6,619,725 of record OU452234.1, on the reverse strand, counting down.
GTTTAACTTGGATTCTGCTTCAGTTTGACCCATTTCTGTGTCAGGTTGACACATTCCGGGTCATCCTGACCCGGCAGTTTTTAGAGTGTGGACGAATTATATGTTAATTTTGATTGTCTAGACGTAGATAAAGTAATTTAAAAAAAAAAATCTACATACTATATTAGAATCTGTAACAAAACATTTAGTATCCATGTTACGAGGTCAACCAACGTGTTTGTCATTTATGATATTAAATATCATGCGAGTAAAAAGTATACTATACCGGTAATGTAAATCGTTGTGAGATTTCACAGTGCGAGCAATCGTTATTGCGTGCTGTGAGAAATAAGTTTAACCCGGCCACTCTATGCAATAATAACACCTGTCACGATCTCACGTTTGCCATTGTTTGACAAAACAACACCGTTTTAAATATTTTACTTGTTCTTTAAAATTTTTTTAAAGTTCTTTTTAGAGGAGGGCTTCAAACTTGCAAGAGAAACCATTGTAATAAGTGCAAGACATGACCTACATACTGTTAATATCACATCACTTTTTGTACCGAACCATACATTGTTTGCTCTTTCTAAACAGTCTTGCACAAAAGACGAAAAATTGCGAAAACCAAATCAACCCTATCGGGGTTTTTCCAGTGACAAATTTCTATTGTGTTTTGTATCTTTCTTTCGGCTTTGCTTGAAATAGCTGTGGTCTATTTAATTGTAAAATAATCAGTAATCATTTAGTCAAAGATAAACGCATTTCACTCGAATTTTTTTTTTACTGAGATTTGTATTTTAACCAGATTGAAATAATGAAGTAAAGTTTCGAATTCTTACTCAATATAGTTTTGATGAACTTGTTACAAGTTTCCCATCTTTAAACGTACGCTACATCGTTATTTATTGGAGGAGAATATTCAATACTACCCTGTGTAGTTTTCAATTTGCGCAACCAGCCTGTGGACAATTCAGCAAATTGGACTTCTACCTCCGTCATCCGGGACAGTTTGTTACTAATTGGAGGTCATACTGACCCGGATGTACCGGTAGGCCCAGGTCATTATTTTGATCCATTCTTCTGGACCCGTGTCGCCAGAGCAGTATTCTCCATCCCCTCCTCATTAATCATAATGATTACTTTTCTGAACATGAACAAGCTTTATTAAGATAAATATTCTTTGAAATTATGATTGAGTTGCACATAGGGTTCATCGAACTTAATTCCTGTAATTAATGTAATTTATCTTATCCGCTTGAAATACATATAGATCTTAATTTCGAACTGGAAAGACCAAACCCGCCATAACAATTTCCGTTGTCAGAACTGAATAGGAAATTAAGCTCACCAAACAGGGAAACGACAGTTGTGTAAATTTGAATAATGAACTATTCAAACTGCAATAGACCCATGATAATAAAAATGATAGGCCTCATTAGAATTGGCTACGTCATAAGCGACATCATGTATTTCAAACCGAAACAGAACCTCCCTGGAAAACATTATTCTTAATTAACGACGTGTACAATAGGTTGTATTTCCTCTCACTCGACATGACCGCGATGCTGTAGTCATTTGATATTGATCTAACCAACCCAATCAATCTCTACACTGGCAATAAAGGTATGACTGGAACAGCCAACTGTAAAAAGTCAAGTTTGCTCTTCCAGCCTACCACTCGAGAACACCATCCGAACACGTTCTCCAAACTTGATCTCATTACGCTCCAGTATAGCGACACACTGAATGTAGTTTATTTTAAAAGTGATGTGGTTTTGAATCGATTATAACTGATGAGGATAACTTCACCTGTTTCCATATTCGCTGTTCTTCAGACTGTCATTGTTTGACACCCTGGTAGCTGCAGAGTCATATTTATGAACAATCAACTCAACTTTTGACGAAGCAAACAGTGATGAATGTCAGGTCTGGTGATGGATTTTGAACCATTTTCTCCGATGGTAACCTTCGCTTTTCCTCGCTTCCATTGACTGGTGGCTATTTTTTTTTCTTTTTCGATGACCTTTGAGCCATTGATTGACCAGCAACGAGTTCTCGGCCCTCAACGATAATGGGGTGTCCAGTTAGTCCATCGTTGGTAAGTAAAAACAAAATTTGAAACCCACTAACAGATACTTTGCAGATAGGACGAGGCGAACGTGGATGGGGAGACGGGAGGTAGAGTCAAGTTTTCGATCTGATCGAGAGGCGTTGGGTATGTAGAGGATACTGACCATACTGTCAATTTCAGTGTTGGGTAGGCCTATATGAAATTTCTTCCATAATCTATGCTGTTGTTTTTCTAATTTCTTGGCAAAAAAGAGGCTCACCTCCTTTTCCCCGCCATTGACAAGCTATTCTGCCCACCATGTATGCTCATTTTTTTCAAATAATATTTATTCCCTTTTTCAATATACAGAATGAAGCTCCATAATTATGTCTAATGAAAGTAATTATACTATGGTAAGATTGAGAGAGTTAAGGCCCTTTTTGTAGTAGGGGTTGTAGAGAAACAATGAAACCAGACGATATTTCTAACAAAGCAACAAATATTACTAATCTGTTGGTTCAAAGTAGGAACCCGTTGATGAATGAGAAAAGGCTTGAGGTTATACGCACCATTTTGTCAGACCAATGTGTCAGACGAACGATTATGACTGACCCATTGTGTCCGATGAGTTGGACGTAATGGTTCGTCGGACACAATGGGTCGGAGGTACGGTTTTGTCGGACACAATGGGTCGGACATAATGGTTTGTCGGGCACTGTGGGTTGGACATAATGGTCCAAGATTATGAAGCGAAAGCGCCATGTCACTCGAGGCAATGTACAGGCAACCAGTTCCAGGCAATCTCCAAGAAGAAAAGGCATTCACATTTGAATGTTCAACTAATCTTCTTGAGGATTTTAAGACATTGTCAGAAAAATATCCCCCGTGCTACCAAAGTGTTCCTTTTGCAAGCGGTGCAGTTGGTTGCCTCCAAGTTGCCGGTAGAAATTGCCCTGTGTGACATGGGCCTAACACCGTCGTTTATGAATGTGCACAAAAACACCAACAAGCAGGCCTAAACATAAACCGTTGTTGGTTATTTTCCCGCACCCATACCAACTTTCGCAGGTTAGTCACATTACGTGCTGATTGAAAGCATCAGGCATTAATGTGATTTTCCAAAGTTGATGAAGTACTTGTCTTCTTAGCCCAAACAAGGATATTACGAGCGACTATACGTACGGCCAAACTCGAAAACGGCACATGCTTGTCCTCCTCCCAAAATTAATGGGTCCGAAACCTTTGTGAACGTCAGTGCTTTGACGTAAATACCTCAGATTTGCCTCATAGTTCCCAAAATTGGACTTTTAGTTGCAACTTGAATACCGCAAAATTGACGGCACAACTTCTGCATAGTTGGGGGCGGGGTGACGTGGTAACGCAAGTCTTTCTTTTTTTAAACGTTGCACATCATGGAATAGGACGTGTACAAATCAGTGCAGTTGATGAAACAATGTTTGTTACTAAAGATTCCGTTTTCGTTGACTTAAAACGGCCTGAAATTATCTTTGGAAAAGTCTAGCATGCGTCATGTTTTTTCAACATATAGGCTTATACTGTGGGACATCGCAAAATAATGTGCAGATATTATTTGGGTACATTATTCGCGACATAACACAATTTTTGCAATTGTCCCCCAGCAAGTGTGTGAATGCTCGCTTGTGATTGGTCAACTGACCACGAGAGACATCATCATGGGCCAATTTCATAGCACTGCTTAACCGTACGGTAAGCAAGTTTTCGTGCTTAAGCGTAAGCGTATTTCACAGATTAGCAAGAAAATTAGGCATGCAGCCAGCTTGCATGTTCACCATGGATTTGCATTGTTACGTCATTCATTTTCCTACAGTAAGCACCGGAAGGTTATCATGCCTTTTCCTTTGCTTACGGTTAGCATTGTTACGTCATTCATTTTCCTACAGTAAGCACCGGAAGGTTAGCATGCCTTTTCCTTTGCTTACGGTTAGCAGCGCAATGAAATGGAAATCGCACAGTAAGCACAAAATCAGCCGCTAAGCAGCTCTATGAAATTGGGCCCAGGCCGTGTCCGAATAACCGGCTGCAGCTGTGGCTTGATCGTTACGTTGCCACATGTTGAAGAATGGGGGCCCATAGCAACAGCCTAGCCGCCAATCGGACACGGCATTGTTATTATCACAAAGAATTACGGGAAAATAATACTTAGTAGCTAGTGTAACATAATGGTAAAACCGTCCATTCCCAGAGAACTCATTGTTTTTACGGCGTTATCACCATACTATTGCGATATTTTGACGTAGTATCGCGTTATATCACCGTAGTATTGCGATTATCGACGTGTGTTATATCGCCGAAGTATTGCGTATGTTATAACTCATTAAAATACGGCGATATAATTAACACAATAGTACGGCTATGTAACACAACAGGACGGCGATAACGCAACTAGAAGACATAACGCAATAGGAAGCCATAACGCAATGGGTAAGGCGATAACGCAATAGTGCTACGATTGATCGCATTACAACGGCGAACGCCATTAAAACAGGCGGATATGAGCCACCGTAATATTCAATTTTGTGCGACAACACAGTTAATCGCAATCTAACACGAAAAAAGTCTAACAAGCAGCAAATCATCTAAAGCAATTGCCATGCAAAATCCGAATTTATGGAACATATGGATCCGTTAACAGTAGCGATTTTGTTTCCTTGTGCGTTTCAATGTATTGACCCCTCACAGTGACGTCACACCCGCCCCTGTCGATGGTCTGCCATTTTTTGTAATCTGTCGATGGTCTGCCATTTTTTGTAATCAAAATGCATGTAAAGAGATATGGTGCGCATTTAACTGCGCGTGCGTCGTCTAGATATTCACTACACAGTAAGACCGTGTCTGAATTGGCGGCTAAGGCTATGGCTACGGCTGGATCGCCGCGTCATCATGCGTTAAAGTGCAGGATGTCTATAGCAACACCCTTAGCAACGGCCGTAGCTGTAGCCATATCCGCCAATTCGGATACGGCCTAATATTGACCAACTTCACGTGACGTCATCATCACACAAATCTTGGTTGCGCCATTTTGGAAGTCAATGTCTCCGTGTGTTACACAGTGTAGTGCGCATTTTAGGCTACGCAGTGTTTACACGTAGACCTATTGGATTCCAAAATGGTGAGCGTGGTACAGTCGCTGCGTGTGACGTGCGTGCAAGGGGTTAATACAGGGAATTAATCTGACTCCTAAAATGGCGCAAGCAAGATCTATGTGATGACGTCAGGTCAGAATAAGGTAAACTTTAGGGGGTGGCACCCAAGAGGTTGCACACATTTTGGGACACTTCTGGCCAATTAAAACTGTTGTAATTTCCGTTTGCATAAAAAAAAAATGCCGTTCACTATTTTTTAAAGGATAATCCGACTTGGAAGTAAAAACAAATACACTGTCTGAACATTGAATACTACTACATAAAAGTTTTGAAAAATGTAATATATGTTCTTGGAATTTTAATCTCAAAGGTCCAGATTTGAAATAGGGGGCACTGTGGGGGCTTGGATACCCTTGGGGGAACGCTCCCTACCGACCCCCACGTGCCCACTGAGTCAATGTTGTCACGATTATAGCAGTCAATTTGGAATAACCCAATACTATACGCGCATGCGCGCCGACGGTCTTGTTACAGTTTGAACGGGCACCCTTTGCGATTTGAACACAAGCGCGCGCGTGTGCAGTATGTGGGTGAGAGTTTATCTTTCCCATGCACAGCCACAGACGTATAACCATGACGACACAGCCTCTTTAACGTTCAGTATTGAGGGCAACTGTACGCCAGCCACTCCCTGCAGCGGTAAATGCATCTCTTGGCAATAAATTGTCGCATAGTAATGGATCGAGAAACTCTCATTTATGCCATGTAGTTAAATTATACAAAACAGTTACATCCATTTCTAGAATTACCGCGCAATTTAATATAATTGATGATGATGGAAGGAAACCTGATGCTTTTAATCTATTGTATTTTGGAAGAGTGTAATCAATTCGCATCAGCTACTTTTCACTAAACACACAATACATGGGTACAATACGTGGAAATGTCTTCAATTTTGCGGTCGGTTTCATCAGGAATTTTGTGTAAAGGACGGAGATTTTCGGGTCTTCAAATGTTGGAAAGCTGAATCTCTTTTTAAAACTTTATAATCAAGGATGTTTCAGATTGAAACTATTCATTTGCTTTTTACAACAATACTACCAATCTTGTATTGTCTATTAAAAATATTAATTTTAAATGATAGCTTCCTGTGAGAGCGATTTATATTTTATGAAATGTTGGTAAAAAGTAAAAAAAAAAAAAAACAACACAAAAAACACTTCCCAAACCGTTTTTCATAATGGGAAGTGTATGGAAACATAGAAGTTGCAAAACATTGTCTATTTTTTGTCAGACGCATTTGACCCATTTTCACTTATCGTAATATGCACTGTAGGCCTATGTGTATCAATTTGTTGTATAATATGGGGTTTGGTGTTCCATCACAAATCTGAAAAATATGCACATACATTTTGTTCGTCGTCAAATAATAAACGTATAATATTGCGCATATTGATATTTTCTATAATTGCGAATAACATTTTGCCTTTTCATGACGTCTCGAACATGCGCAATAGACCGATCCATTAAGCCCCGCCCTTGCTGTATTGACCAGTCACAGACGTGATTGCACAACCAAAAGTCCGACAAACATGTTAGTGCGTATGGCATGCGTGAACAGTGGGCAGGGATTAATGGATCGGTCTATTAGGCCTATTTGTGATGGCGGGTAATTCCCGGGTATTTTTTAAGAACTATTTATGGGTTTGATATCACTTTATATTTTGACATGGTTCTTTTCTAAACTTATCATGCGAAATCGCAAATCCGCAAACATGACTATTTTACTCAATAAAGTATGATAATCCTCGCTTGTGATTGGTCAATAGCCCGAGTGTGACATTATTGGGCCGTGTCCGAATCACTGTGGAATTTCATATCTTCCGTCGGTGTCTCCCGTCGCCCGTCTCCCTTCGCCCGTCGCCCGTTTATAGGTCTTGTCACGCATGCGCAGTACACTTGTTTCGCTTTCGTTCGTTTCACCAACAAACGTCTCACATACATATCATGGATGCTAGCTATGGTTGTCTGCAGAAGCCAATTATAATTATGGTGTTCTAAAGACGTCAAATCTGCGTCGCGTCATCACGTCGCGTTGTGCCGTCTTGCCGTCTTCCTGTCACGTAGGCGTCGTGCCGCCGCTTGGAACACTGTCTCCCGAGACAGACTCTCCTAGGAATGCGAGTCAAGGAGTTTCCGTCCGTCCGTCCGCTGCAACTTGACTAATTAAGAACCGTTTTGTTGATTGTTTTAAAGCACAACATTGTATTGGTCAAAGACCAGTATCTGCACTTTATGTGGCCCAACATAACTATATATTAAATAACAAACCTGTCAAAAGTAAAGCTCAATCAGTCATCGGAGTCACAAGCAAGTAGTGAAAAACCCTGTACTGTTTTCAAACATCAAGTTTTGCACTCATGAGATCAAAAATGAAATGTTTTCCTCATATTAAAAAAAATATTCAGGCGACGGGCGACGGGCGACGCGCACGTTTACATTAATGCTCTCAATTAATAAATAATTAATTAGTTAATTAATTCCTAGTTAGTGTTCTCAATATATACTGTTTTCCTTTTATTTTCAATTAATGGAACTTAGTCTTTATAGTTTTATCAACATTATTGGATTGGTAAGCTTCAAAGTGTTTTTATTTTTCAAAGAATTCGTTGGTATTTTTTGTTAGTTTGTGGCATCTGCCATCTTGAACCCAAGCCTAACCAAGCCAACAAGTTGGTTACGGTTTGGTAGGAACAGCTGCGTCACCGCGGCTCAACCAAGAACGCGAATTTGAAACGCTTAATCAATGACCGAAGCTCAAATACGTTTCTCGTCGGGGTCGCCAAAACGCGTCCAAAAGTATGTCTTTGTGTAAAGTCCCGTGTTCAAAAGATATTGCAAGAATTCGTTATCTTTGAGCCTTTTTTAATTATGTCCTAATTTCAAAAGAGCCATGTTATTGCTTGGGACCTATACGCTTGGGGCAAAACGTTGTAAATTGTGTGTCCGGAAAAGGTCATACAGCCTACGACCTTCTTCTGGGCACGCCACGATGTATAATGCAAACAGTCATTGTAAATAATGGGCAATTCATAGGCAAACTTTAAGTTCACGTCTCATTTTGTCCACTTGTAGGCCTACGTTTTTTTCCGACTGCCTCAATCATGACCTCTACGAAAACGTGACCACCAAATTTGGTGAAATGTTTACATTATGGCTGTATAAGCCTGCAGTGTGTTAACTAAGAACTACGGATGATATTTAATTTACTCTTCCAAACACTTATGATACTGCTGTCCTATTCTTCAAGAATCAGTTTTATTGGCTGGTTACTATTTCAAGGACGGTAGCTTGGCATTAAATAATATTATACCGGGTAATCAGTGATTACGAATGCCGTATCCTCGACTGTGACAGTATTTCGGATGCATTCAGATTGAAACTATATATTGTTAATAATTACCAACTATTTACTTTGTCTTTAAGGGTTATTTTATTGGCTGAATAACCGGGATAATGAACTTACTGCACTTTCTTAAAAGTATCGGTCAGAAGTGACCCGAATGACGGTCCGTAGGACCACACTCATTTCCGGGTGACCATTTTTCGGTGTCAGTATTACTCAAAATTAAAAAAACTTTACTGACTCAGATTGCGGGTCATATTGACGCCAGACGGGTCATGTTGACCCCACAACGGGTCATGTTGACCCTACAACGGGTCAGGTTGACCCCACAACGGGTCAGATTGACCCACAACGGGTCAGGTTGACCCCACAACGGGTCAGGTTGACCCCACAACGGGTCAGGTTGACCCCACAACGGGTCAGGTTGACCCCACAACGGGTCATGTCGACCCCACAACGGGTCAGGTTGACCCCACAACGGGTCATGTCGACCCCACAACGGTCATTATGACCAATTGAGTAAGGTCCTTACGCACCCTTCTTCATCGGGTCAACTCTGACCCAGCCTTATTTGGAGTATACTTTACCATCACTCAGAATGATTGTAATCATATCAATAATAACAATCCATCTCTTATATTGGGACGCTGGAATACCAATCCTTGTTGGTTTAGTCAGCCCTTTAAAGTCATTGTTTGTGCCGCCACTCTAATTAAATTCTTAAAATTTAATAGTCATGCGCGATTGAAGCAATCAACGTCTATGGAAAGAGCCGACAAAAAAATTGATTGAAATATTGACACTTTTTGTTTAACATGACAAAATAGGCCACTGGATTGACCATTCGTCCGTTGATGTGACTGCAGTTTTGTTTGTTTCCAACTGCGTAGTATTATTTTTTAAAGTTTGTTTGATTTTGAATAATACTCTCGGGGAACGCCCACTAAAACAGGCCTTACCCATGATGTGACGTCACTGGGGAACAAGAAACGTGACCAAAACGTGTGAATGTCATTGCTACCAAACATGCACGTACTGTTGTGGTACCACAAGCGATTCTTAACATTTCTAGTTCCACTAATGACGTCATGTAAATTCATCATGAACCGCCGGGCATGTTTTTGTGGACGTTCCCAGAAAGCTTTATTTTAAAAGAAATACATTGGAAAAAATATGAAAAGGGGATAGTAACAGGTTTATTTTCACCTGATTTATTATACTATTACAATTATAAATGGCCTATGGAGGAGGTAGTACGAAGGACGAGGTAGTACGGCACCCATCATTTTTAATGTAATACATGGTCATCGTTTGCTTATAATAGTAACCTTTCCAATTTCACTTTTAATTTGACCTACACATATAGTATTGTTTACTCAAGTGGATAAAACCCATTCAATTTAAATTTTGTTTTATTCATTATTCACGGAGGGAACCCCTATATCTAATGACTGTCGTTTATTTTCTCCTAGTAGAATTGTAAAATGCTTAAAGTTGATGCCTGTTTACGTATTAAGTTAATGTTAAACTGCAATTGGAAACAGTCGAAGCTGAACTTACTAATGCCAGAATATTTGTGTTTAAATATTGACAGCACCGAGCTCATACACCAGAAGTGCAAGTAAAACAGTCAAGTTTGTTTTCTGCGCAATGCAATAAATAATTGATAGCAGTATCTTGGCCTGCCATATGGCGTCTTTCTCATAAAGAAACTTCAAATGCTGTGCTGCATTTTTTTCAGTGGAAAATAAAATACTTTCAGTTCATGTACAGTTTTATCATCAATGGCTGGGGAATTTGTTTCTATTAAGTTGATTGCAATTCGTTTTAATTCAGACACATAATATAATTATAATACAAATATAATCAATAACGAATGGACAAATTTAAGACAGCAAATTTGCATAACAACAAGAAAAATTGACGATAGGTAACGGTAAAATTTCAATTGAAAACAGGGTAAAAAGGGAAGGATATAGGTATACAGTACAGCGTGTGAAAAAAGGGTAAATGGAAATGCTGTACTGTTTTCCTTTATGTAGTTTTTTTTTATTGTACTCCATGTTTATGTCTAAAAATCCTTCATTAATTAAAAAAGAACACAAAACAGACAAACAAAACCCCTCTATTTTAGAGATCCATTGCTTGTGCTTGATTCTATATTTATTTAAACAGGATTTGAATTTGGGCAGGTTTTTTGTCGTCATTCTCTCCAAGATAGGTTTTATTTTATTTATTTTTAATCGCAAGTATTTCACAGGATGATCTCAAGTATTTCACAGAATGTTAGTTATGGGTAGGCCTACTTTCAACAAACTACAGATTTTATTCATCTAATATAATAATGACTGTAACTGACCAATTTTACATTCTGGTAATTCATTTGTTTACGTAAGTAATTTCTTAAACTATTGGGAATGTATGAATGTTCAGTGCCTGTATGGCGTGATGTAAACATATTTAGTGTCTGATGTAGAGAATGAATATTCAGTATCCGACGTAAAGAATGGATATTCAGTGTCGGCGTTATGTATGAATATGTCTGGTATATAATGTATAAATATTCAGTTTCTGGTGGAGGTATGAATATATTTGGTGTCTGGCATATAATGTACGAATATTCGATGCTCTTCCTGATGGTTTTTTTTCTCTTAAGAGACATTTGTGTTGGCATTGTCTGCGAATAAGTAAAGATGCCCAGTTAAGCTCATCAAACAGTTACTCTCTAAATGTAAAAGAGTGCAAACCACTCGTTTTGTCCGCCATACAACTTTTGCAAAGAGCCATATGGCGGACAACTCTTTTTCTAGTGAAAGACGTGTATTTTCAGCTTGATTCATAGTAAAGTTCACTCCAATTTCACTCAAATTAGGGTGGTGCAGTGTTTCACTCTCAAAAGAGCCAACATGACACAACTCGGGTGAGAGAGTGACATGTTCACTCTTTTACATTTAGAGAGTAGGCCTACATCGTGTTGCCAGTGCGGGATGCAAAAAAAAATTCACGCTTATGGTTAAACAAATTTGTCGTTAAACATATTCTGGACAGTCGTTATGGCAAGCAATGTATTTTGACGAGAAGGTTTGACGATGAAGGTTTTTTGTACATATTATATTTATTATGTTTTTATTTGACAAAACAAGGCTTACGTTTTCCCACCCAATTTTCATTTATATCATTAGGTTCTGTTGCTGAGCGTGACGTCCTTGACATGTAAGTGTAGGATTAGTAAATACTGTGACAAATTATTAGTTTAAATCTATAGGCTTACTGATTATAAAGTTTATACCAGTACCAATCATTCAGCCAACTATAAAATATTGCCGTCTGAAAAAATTGTCAAATTCATAAAATTTGCATTTTAAAACCCTAAAATCGAATTTGCTTATTTTGATTTCTGCAATCAAAATAAGCAGGTGCACAAATTCCTGATAAGCCATAAACTGTTTTACCAAACACTAGACTTCTGTAAAATTGAAATTGTTGTTTAAAAGAAATCTAAATTGTTGATATATGCAAAAGTAATCAGACCATGATCTGTTACTTTGCCTCGTTCATAGATCATTTTATTAAAATTTCATATCCAAAATGAAAGGTAAAAAGATATGTTATTTTGTGAAGGGGGGGGGGGGGTGGTAAGAGAAAAAACTAGATACATAAATTGCGATGATAAATTACCACGCCCAGGAAGGGACAGCGGTGAGACAGAAACAAATGAAATGGGCCAATTCGTTTGCGAGGATTACTCAACCATTCAAACGAATTACTCAACCGTTCGAACGGATTACTCAATCGTTCAAACGGATTACTCACCGTGCGAATGGATTACTAAACCATCATACAAATGAATTAGCACGTGGTTTAACCCCGTTTTACCCGTGCCCCTTCCCGGGCTTCGCAGCTTTAAAAAACCTTACATTTTTATCTTCACTCAGACTGTTACTGGTTGCCATGGAAAAGCCAAGAAGTTACACCTGAAGGATACGACAATGAACCACGACCATCAAGCGCACTTGTAAGTATATGAGTTTATTGTGATTTCATAAATGCCATGTATAGAAGTGTATTGCACAAAAGTTACAAACCCAAACCAGTTTTTCGTTGCTGTCAATAAAACGAGACCACATTATTTGGATGACACTTTTTGTTTACATTGTTTGTATGGTGTGTTTATTGAAAACTAAGGACGTGGATGCATTTCTTTTCAAAAAGAAGAGGATGTAAGTTCTGTATTAAGCCTGGTCCATTCATCTCATATCTACATGCAGTGTGCTGAACCAATGTCATTGCTGTTATTTTATAAGACAGATTATTCAACGGCATGGTGTTAGTTATCTGCATGATGTTAGTTATACCCATTGCTTTATCGTGTAAAATTAACACCATGTCGGTGTTGTCACATACAAAGAGTCCAAGAGAATCAATAACACCCAAGTTCTTGGAGTGTGCCCATGACGCTGGAACAAAACATTTTGTGGGTAAATATTACGTAGTACAATTTTGGGGGCATAATAAGTGAAAAGGTTGCAGTTTGTAATAATACACGCTTTATTTAATTCCCCTTCTCCCCAATTAATTCCTTTGTTTGAAGTTGCCTTGTGAAGGTCCAATTACGCAGATTGAGTGTAGAGTGAGGTACACGAAGCAACCGTTCGCTGAAACAAGGGCTGCAGGGAGTTGTGAACTAGACAAAGGTCTTGAGTGCATCACTGCAGAAGATGCTGGTCATTGCCCTGACTTTGAGACCAGATATTGGTGTAATTATACAGGTGAACAATGAGTATTGTTCAACACAATCCTCCCCACTACTCAGACTCAACCCCATCATCGTATATAGCTACCTCGGTGCCCACCTAAGTACCCACATACCTCTTTACCCACACAACTTTCTTCTGCATCAAAATCGACGCCACTGGCAGCATATCATGACAGTCGTATATCCCTCACTACCAATCACTATGCCCACTTCAAAACCAATATATTGGTGAAATCTCTAAGCACCCACCTTTCACCGACCCACTGATTTTCATCATACACTTCAGTTCGTTTGACTATAATTATACACATTTTAACTACTTCAGTAGCTACCTGGAAGTCTACTACACAAGGTTTGCCACTAATTATAAAGCATGTCATGGTATTGTACTTTCTAAAACATATGGCGATTCAATGCACCAATGAAATGACTTACTTTGGGAAAATGGGTATAATTTGAAAAGTGCAAGTGGTTGCCATGCAAATAAAGGTTATATTTTAAGTGTTATACCTCGGTATGACGTTTTGGAGCCGGAAGTGTAGTCTAAAAGAGTGGTATAATTATACACAGGTACATGACCATTCGTTACACTGTACTTCCGGCTCCAAAATGTCATCACTTACCAACAGGATACGTCACGAACCGTCCAATTCCATTATTTTGGCACACAGTCAAGTGCAATTTCAAACATTCCACGATTGGATCGATTTGTATGATAGTTTAATTATATCAGATATAGCTTCAGATAACCACTTAACTACAAGCGAGTCCTGGATCCTTCATCGATGGCTTCATTTTACCCACTTGACCCACCTATTAGTATACCCATTTTAAGCACCCAATTATATTGACCACTTTACTACTGCCTTGAAGTACTTATCTCCATAACATCATCGTGCAAAAAGCTTCATAAGGGAAGAACCAGAGAAATTTCAATTTGGCCTAAATTATTGCTAATTTTGTTTTAACAGGTGGGTTAGCAATTTATCACCGGGATTTGAGCAATGGACCTCGACTTTTTGATCTGGGCATGACTCCCGAGGTATTCTGTTCAAGTCTGGATGCAGATGCCCTGGGATACAATGTGACACAACCCATAGGGGCTGAATTTGGTCTGACCCCCGCCCCTCTCGTCGTGAACTACGCATGCTCCATTTCCATAAATGGCGGTGCATATGTGAAACTGAGCGAGTTTGAAAGCTTGTGTATCTCCGATCCCAGCCGGTGTCGTAACGGCAACTCCACGTGGTCGATTTGGTTGAAAATAAACCAAGCCGACAATCTGGGCGACGTGGTGTTCATGTCTCCATCCACCGCAGGAGTGTTTATCGCTCAGACCAGTGTGTTCGGCTTCCAGTATGGAGCCACTGCTGGCACGGTGTCTTGGGTTATTTACCCGGGTGCCGCTGCTGTACCTGACGGTGAATGGTTTCATCTAGCCGTTGCGATAAACTACGAGGAAAAGAAACTCAGTAGTTACATAAATGGTAAACCTGATCAAATTAACCAGAATCCACACACATCAAGATCGAGTGATGCACCTGATCCGGACTCGTATCTTGTACTGGGAACACGAAGTGGCATTACAGATCAACAAATTGCAAATGCATCGTACAGTGACTTACAGATATACGAAAAGTTACTGACTCCTCAAGAAATTGAAGAGATTCATATGTGTGGATCAATTGGTAAGTAAAGTAGTATTTGTAAGGCTAATGGTAATGACATTTTCAATGGGTGGGTGAGGATGTCAGACTTGGGACAATTGCTTGTCTGTGCTTTATACCGTACTTTAGCACTTGACTGCAAATTATTATTTGCTGATGTCAACCATACATTTATGAACTATAAAGCTGATGGGCTGAACATGTACTTTGGTGAGCATGCACTGCCCTAGACCCAGTAACTGGGGCGGTGTACTCCTTTTAATTTTTGTTTTACATTGTCGGTCGTACTAGCTAGTACGACCGACAGTGTCAAAAAAATTTTTAAAAAGGAGTACAGCGCCCCAGTTACTGGGTCTAGCACTGCCCATAACCAAAGTGATTGGGTTATATTTAGTTCACAGTTTGATTTGATTAAAAGTATTATTTTTGCAATAGGATGTACATTAAAGACACAGGCTCGTCACCGTTACCCGACGGCCATTTTTGTCGCACAAAAGATCGTGTACATTTTCGTGAAGTGTTTCAAAAGCAGACAATAGATGGGTTGCACATGACGTCAGCAATGTGAAACAAGTCGCCTTTCTCACTGCGAGAGATACCCGATGGCTATTTTTTCCTGATGACCCTGTATCTTTAAGTTAAGACCTCGCCCTGATTGCTTAATCAATACAGCTGGACAAAATAATGTACAATTTGATTTGTACTTGAACAAAGAGTCTTGTGACTCAGCGGCAAAGCCGAAAGGGGGGGGCCTGGGGGGCATGTGCCCCTTACAAATTTCCAGTACCCCCCCAGATGCCCCCCCCCCCAGGTGCCCCCCCCTAAAAAAATTTAGATACACGTAATTCATTCAAAACATGGTACCTGGGCCCCACCACTGAAAAGCACTGCCCCCCCCCCCCCCCCCCCCGAGAAAAAATCATGGCTCTGCCGCTGTTGTGACTCGCCTCGTGTTTTGACCAACAGACTTGACTTGACTTGACTTGCTGCCATCTCTGCATACTGGTGATCATTCCCAAACGCAGTAGTGCAAAATGTTTAGCAACACTGGACAGTTGCAGGGCTTTCTCAAAAGCATGAAGTAACTCTGTTTTTGTGGTTAATATCCAATTTTCCTTTTCAGTTGGGAACGACAAAGTCGTTGTGTGGAAGATCCAACCATTAGAGTCCAGAAACTCCAATGAGCTGAGATACAAGTGCATCATCCGATGTAAAGAGCCGCTGATGTATCCAGCCGTATTAAACAAAGCATGGCGGTTGTATACTCCTTCTGATAACGGGCGTGTTTCCATGAATTACTTAAAAAATAAACCAAACAAAGGAACTACAGTCACGACTCAAACACCTGCTACTACAAGCCCATGCTTCCACCACCTTGAATTGGTCATAGATAAATACAAGTTGAGTCAGCACTTACAAGTAGACTACCTCGGTACCCGGCAAGATGGAAGCGGAATTGCAAAGTTCTTAGCCTGTGATGTGTGGGACAGTTATGACACACTGGAGTTACATGAAGGTAGAGCAACAGGTTTAACACGCTGTAAATTCCTTACAGTATAAATTGACTGTTTGTTAATTTTATTGACCACTTCAAGACTTGTGTCAAGCTCTAGCTTTTGATGTATTGAGCCATTAATTTGTGCTTTTTTTAGATCTCATTTGTACATAAATTGCAATGAAATTTACAGAGCTTGATGCGGCTACGGGCCAGAACAGAAATTGCCATCAAAGATACCATTTATTGCAACCCATTTACTGGAGGCAAATGACCACTTTGAACACTTTTAGGATAACGGGCAAATCATGAGCATTATGCTTCTGAAGATGAATTCTATTCTCAGATTGAGCAAATTGTTATCAATTAAAGAGCACCCCCTACTTTTTCCCCATTGCCCCTGCTTGCACCCCGCATGAAAATGTCTAGTTATATCTCTGACTGGTGCAGCCTGATTTGCAAGAAGTCTGACTGGATAATTGATTATTTGTAATGCTATAGACTTGAGCTATTCCTGGACCCAGTGGTACAGCAGCACTCGGGCAATGGATGATGACATTGGCGACAACGAAACCATCTCCAACATTAATCAGGTAATTAGTTATCAATCAACGTAAGTAATTTTAAAAATGTTCACAGCCACCATCAAAATTTATTCTCATTTTTAAAAATTATTTAAGCCCTCACACAGAGGCCTTATCACAAAAGGCAACTTGGAAGCAACCAATTTGAACGGTGTAGGGAAAAAAAAGGATCCTTTGATAGAACGTGAGATATTTACAAACAGTGTCTGACAAATTGAAAAGAAAATTATGTGAAATAGAAATATGACTATACTTTCTTTTGAGGGAATGCCTGCAATTGCCTTGTTTTACATGGCCCTCAAGGCAATGTGATGGGCATCTCTCCAGATTGTATAAAATTCCTAATTCCGAAGAGTGGAATGGACACCACAAACATCCTTAAATCTACATCATCGCTCCAAATTTCTACGGGGGTCAGATAAAAGGGTCATGTCGTAATAACAACCTCGTTCTCTCGATCCCGTTTGTGTTACTCTACATGGTATAACCTGGCTGTCTTGTCTTCATGCACTCTTCGGAATTAGGAATTTTATATGTAAAAGTTTGTAATTATTATTGATAAATAATGCTTTGCGGTAACGCCCACAAAAAAAGGCCTTACCCATGATGTGACGTAACTGGTGGAACAAAGAACTTATAACGTTTGAATTCCATTGCTACAATACATGCAGGTACTATTGTGGTAGCAAAAACATTTCTCAACATTTCTCGTTCCACTGATAGTGACTTCATGTAACACATTATGAGTCACTGGACTTGTTTTGAAATAAATTGGAGAAAAAAAAAATGAAAATGGAGTGGCAACAGGTTTGTTTTCAGCTGATTTATTATTTATTAATGAAAAAATAGAATTAGCTGTTGCAAACTGCTTATCCAAATACAACCTGTTGTATAAACATAAACAATTGTTAATGGCCTCATACGTTTCAACCCTAGCAGAGTCTTTTTAAAAGGCACAAAGAGAATGACTCTGCTAGGGTCAAAACGTGAGGCCATTAGCAAATTTTTTGCATTTTGTTATTATTTATTAATTACAATTTTCTACATGGCATAAGGATAGGGTAATATGGCACACATCCATTTTTTTAATCTTCAAAATTTATCTTGAGAAAATTCATCCCATCCTCAAATTTTGAAACAAATACACAATACAACCAGCCTTGAACAATTTCATCAACTTTGGTACGACCTAAACTGCAATTTCCTTGACTTTAAACTGTTTGTCAGAAAGAAATCCCCTGAAGGACTGGTAATGGGATGTAATTCTAGAATCTAATTATTACCTTTTTGTAATGGTTATCGATCCAATAATTGTGATGGGCAAGCTGAACAAGGGCCTCCACATGCTGATGCCATTAAAAGCTTAATTGTTTTACCATGAAAATTGGATTTGTTCTTTTGAATGAACTTGGTTTATGGCTATTTATACACTAGTATGCAATAGTAATTGCCACGGCTCTCACTATTGAAGAGGACATTAAAAAATATGCAAATTTATAATAACTATTAAAATATTAAAATGTCATCATATTTCATTTTAAGTCAGGGTAATACCTTGAAATTTAATTAATAAATACCTTGGGGAGTTTATGCACTCTGATTGGTCGACAAATGGTCACGCGGGGGTGTATTATACAGACCGGCTCTGTAAACTTGCGAATAAATGGCCCCTAAACAAGCATAGTGCTGTGTAAGTTCTGTATGTACTGCGTAAGTTGTGCTGGGAACACACATACCACGTGCATACCAGTGTATTTAAGGTGCTATTAATTTTCAAAGCTCATAGTCTGGTTCTTGAAAACATGCATAGTTAATTATGTGTAAGAGATTGGGTACCACCAACAATTCTACAGCTGAAACAATGGACCTTGAACATGAATAGAAAATATCAGCAAAAGAAAAATCACAAACTATGATGTTTTTTATGTCTTTTTTCATTAAAAGGTATTTATTAATGGCAATAACAGTCCGAGGACCCGGGTTTCGCTGCGTGGTAATGACCTTGGTTGGTGGCTGGTCACAATGGCCAGCCACCAACCCGGTCATTACCAGGCAGTGAAGACAGTTCCTCCCTTGAGAGCAGTCCAATTAGAACCTTAGAATGTTTGCTTGTAGCTGAAAATAACTGCTCAACAATCGCAATCTTAGCCTGATAAATAAGGGCACTTCTATGGGGAAATTATAAATTTAGATTTGAACTTTATTTAAGTTAAATGGCGCCATGGAAAAGGCAGTGAGCCATCCCTATTAATTACTATAGCAACATGATAATAGCAACTGCGGTTGGCATGTTGAGTAAATCAAGGCCTTCAACAAAAATCCAAGAGATGTACACACTCTGTTAAAATGCTGGCTAAAACTTGTCATCAAACTGCACACTGTTAAAAGTTTTACCCAACTGTGAACAACCCAGTCCAGCAGTTGGCAATGTAAAAACTCTGTTTTCATGTGGCATGAAAAGAAATTGTAGACGTTTGTATTTATTTGTTTGAATCTGAAACATCTCTTCGGAAAGAATCACAAACTCAAGCAACATTATGGTACAAATTTTGAGAATAATCTGACACTTAGATTTAAAATGTACGGTATACTTGAGATACTATTGTTTTTTTTTTTAAGGTATACAAAGTTGGTGTCTGCAGTCATCCTATTGGAATTGAATGCAGACAACGCTACACCATGAAGTCACTGAACTTTCTTGTTGACAATGAGCAGCTGAAAGACACCACTTGTGACCAAAATGAAGGGCTCATCTGTCTCCATGACAACCAAGTTAGTGGTAGTCGATGCCCAGATTTTGAAGTGCGGTTCTTGTGTGCGGACAAAAGAGGTAACTATACAGTTGGCCAGTTAATTAGTTTAATCAGACTAATGTCTGGTACATTGACTTGGGTAGTCACAAGTGAATGCTGAATTTGAATTTCTCAGACTGAAAACATTGTTGCCTAATCACTATTTCAAGACCAACTTTTACATACCTACTTTTTTTAATTTTTTTAAAATTTTTTTTATGGAAGTCGCCAGACACACGATGTGTGGGCTACAAATCAACTGTTTTATCCAGGGGCCGTTGCCACCTACTCCTGGGGCTGAAACAGGGTAACCCCCTTTACAGTCCGTAAGGATGTAGGCTTAGGTATCATCTATCAGAAGCCTGGCTGGTAGAGTAGAAGGCTCTACCTCCCCAACTTTTACGGAGCAATTATGGTTAAGTGCCTTGCTCAAGGACACAAGCGTCATGACCGGGACTCGAACCCACACAACGATGACTCAGCCACCGGAGCTTGAGTCCGACGCACTAACCACTCGGCCATGACACGCCGAGGTAGAAAGCCTGGTTCCCTCATGCCATATAAATATATTAGGAATATACCGATCCATTAATCCCCGCCTTTGCCGTATTGACCAATCACAAATGTGATTGTGCAACCAAAAGTCCAAAAAATTCTAACAAACACCTTAGTACATATAGTGCGCGTGCACAGTGGGCAGTGCTAAATGGATCGCTCTATTGTCTATGAAAGTTCGTCATCTCGGTCTGTGGAATTAAAGTTTGACATTCGCTAGCGGCCAAGCAGGTAGCTGTCTTTGTAACAGACATTTCAGAGTTTGAGTTGAGTCAGACTTATAAACCAGTCATTTGTGGACTTGGAACTAAATTCAGAAATTAATGCTTTTGTGATGATTAAGGAATTCTTTGAAAGTTTTGTAGACAAACATATTTGTCCAGACATTTGTTTGTTCTAAAAATAGTTCCCTTTTCAAGCAGCAAAATGGGATTTTTTTTCAAGAGAAAAAAAATATCAAGAACATTTTACAAGAATATTGGCAAAATATTGGCAAAAAACATTTGACCCAGTAAAAAGTTTATAACATAACATGAGCTCGAAACAAATGAATTCTCGTTAGTCCTCCTCAAAAGGCTAGACACCATCAGTGCTACTACTGCGTCTATCCAAGGGCATCGATTGGTGGGGATGGGGGAACATGTCCCCCCCCCCACTTTTGAGAGTTGGGGGGATAGAACATCAAATGTACCCCCGCCCACTTTTTAGAGTTGGGGGGATAGAATATCAAATGGCCCCCTCCCACTTTTTGACCCCCCCCCCCAAATATAAAGCAACAATATACAGCATTTAGGGGAAAGTAAACGTGAGTGGTTTTGGGTTTTTCATACATTTTTCTTCAAAGAACTGATAACATTCGAATGGTAATGGGTGAAATGATTTTGTGTTTATTAAACATTGCCCTGTCGGCGGCGCATACAAAGATGGACCACGCGCGGAATGCTATTTGGGCCTATTTCCGGCCAAGCTATTTCCGATTTTCCAAGGCTTGCACGTGCACGTCCCCCCCATTTTTGGCAGCGATCGACGCCCTTGCGTCTATCCCATGAAGAGTCTCTTGTTTTGAAGTAATCTTGTTGCCAGGCAATCCTGGGTAGGCTACACCCAAATAACAACAATTAAGGGCGAGGTTACTATGGCCAGATGCAAATTTTTCCCAGAGAAGTTGTTGCAGCGGCGTAGTCAGGATTTTTCCACGGTGGGAGGACAGGCGGGAGGGCATTCTTTTTAGCGGGGGGGGGGGGGGGGGGCATGAGTGTCCATGTTTTTTAATGAATTACATGTATTTGGATTTGTTCATGTGGGGGCACTGGAAAATTGGCACGTATCCCCATGAGGCTATGTTGCTGAATTGTGTTGTCTTTAATAACCACTGACTCTGTATTAAAGGGGATCTTGACATAACTATGTTACTGTTTCCATGACAACAGATAATATTGAGATTCAGTCACTGCTCGTTACTGAGATGACAACGTTACTTCTTCAGGCAGAGTGTCACACAAGCCCTGGCCCTTACAATATTTCTTGGGGTCTATACATGGTAGACACTGGCCGATTCACCAGCCTTAATGATACAACCACTGGCGTGACTATAGTAGATACATTAGATGGCACAGTTTACAAGTCAACACTTTCCCTTGACAATCCTCCATTGGGTCAGTACGCACACATTGTCTGTAATGTCGTACCTGGTCATTCAAGCAGTGGGCTCCAGCCAGTATACGACTCCCTCAAGATTGATAATGGTGAGATTTTCAGTATTTCTTTAAAACATTTCAAAATTCAGACAAATTTACATGTTCTCTTTAGAAGTGCTCTCTTTCAGGTGAAAAATGCCGTGTCTATTAAGGAAGGAATTGTTTCTATGCAAGTTGCCAGACACACAAGGCCAGTAAGCCACTCGAGGTGTGGGCTACAAATCAACTGTTTTCCCAGAGGCCATTGCTGCACCTACTCCTGGGGCTGAAACAGGGTTACCCCCTTTACAGTCTGTAAAGATGTAGGCTTGGGTATCATCCATCAGAAGCCTGGCTGGTAGAGCAGAAAGCTCTACCTCCCCTACTTTTACAAAGCAATTATGGTTAAGTGCCTTGCTCACGGATACAAGTGTCATGACAGGGACTTGAACCCACACTCCGATGACTCAGCCACCAGAGCTTGAGTCCGATGCACTCGGCCACGACACGCCACAAATGGGAAGAGGAGAGAGTTTTGCTTGTCTGTTTTTGTCACTTGATGAAAATCTTGCAAAAGTGTGATGGTTATTTATGTTATTTAATCTTTTCTTTTTTTGCTTTGTTCCTCACGGCTGAATTGGCCTATTTAAGTCTGTCACTGCCTAAAATAAAGAGCCTGGTACCTTGTAGATTGTAATTTTGCACACTTAACATTCCAAAGCCCGGGGTCAGGTTGCCTTTAAGGGTATCTTCACCCTCCTTTCACCTCTCTGGACCTGGTTCGAATCCAGCATTGGACAACCGGAGCCTTGTATGTGGATTGGGTTTATCCGATCTGATCCCTGGGTTTTCCCTCTTTGGGGTTTTCTTCCCACATCTAAAACTGAACATTTCTTCATCATCTTCTCTACACTTGTATCTTAGGCCTAGTACAGGTTACAGTGCTAGCCACTTTTGAGACCGTGGCCGAGCAGTTGTGCATCGGACTCAAGTTCTTGTGGCTAAATCATCAGGGTGTGGGTTCGAATCCTGGTCATGACACATGCGTCCTGAGCAAGACACTTAACTATAATTGCTTCTCTTCATCCAGGGGTAAATGGGTTACCTGTGAGGGCAGAGATGGTTCATGTGATTGATTTAGCTTGGTGGGCTACATACTTGGCAGCACAGGCTGTATACTCCCCAGGGAGCTGAGATGGTTTAAGGAATGAAATAAATGGCCCAGTGACCAGGGGAAATAATAATAGAGCGCCATGAGCATCACTGAGTGATGGATTTGAGCGCTATATAAAAGTCACAATTAGTATTATTATTAGTATTATTAAAAAGGACTGTCTGTAAAAGCATTGTTTATTCTAATGTCGGGAAGCCAAACAATTTAAACCCTGTGTTTATTAACTAACTTACACAAATAAACTTTTCTTGATTACATAGCCTTTCGGGGACAGGTTATCTTCTTCTACACTCCAATCTATTATGGCGCCGATATATCCCTCCGCTGTGATGCTAAGAACGACACAGTCCATGATATTCAGTGGTCCTGGGTACCAGTCAGTGACCTAGTAGGTCCCCAGCCGTTGAACCCAGTGGAACCCTACACAAGGACAGCTTACATTGGTGGCAGTAGTAGAATCAGTGTGATAAACTTTCAACCTGAAAAGAACGGAGAGTACATCTGTGACATAAATTGGACAGATAAAAGGATTTTTACTCTACAGGGGCCTTCGATAGGTAAAACTGTTTCAACTGTCTGTGCACAAATTATTCTTCAGTCGAATTGGAAATTAAGAAACAGCTTTTAATTAGTTTTTTGTTCAAGGCTACTAAAAATAAATTTCAAGTACTAGAATCATTTACCAAAAACGAAAGCAAAAACAAATTCACTTGTATACATAAAATATTAAACAAAAACATGCTCACATTTTAAGAAAACAGTGTCTAACTGTTGCATGTTTGTTATGTTTTATACATGCTAAAATGCTTTTAAATTTATCTAGCCTCGCAAAGGCTGGAAAAAATAATGTCGTATTCACAGCACAAGTTTCTTGAAGATGACAGCATTTCAGATGGAAGTATTGGTCACAGTGTACAAGTAAGCTTTTAGATTTAGAAGCCGCTCTAACTGCCCTAGTAAGTATGCCATGTCTTAAGCTGTAACACTTCTGTGATTCTAGCCAGAGTAAATTCATTCCCATTCTCCAGTTTTCAGTATTAAACATACATCCAACTTGTACAAAATATCATCGAATTGGGTCACACTTTTGTGGTAAAAAAAATACTGATGTTTTAATAGACATTCATTTTTTGTTGTTTTTTGTTCAAGTTATGACAATCTTTTTTTTTTTACTTATGTTTTGTTATGGATTTTGTTCATATTGAAAGTTTCCTTGTATTCATCTACAATCAAAATAAACGACAGTGTATGGGGGGGGTTGTTCAATCTGCAATTTTTAGTGACTTTAAGAAGAAAATATCTCTAGTGGAGGATTAACACTATTATAAACTTTGCAATCAGGATTAGAAATCCTTTTTTTTCAATGATTATTAAACAGTCCTTTACTTTGTCTTTATAAAGATTTTTTTTTTCTATCTGTCTCAACAGAACGCAGTGTATAGCAACGCGCCTCTTTCCCAACTGGGTGTTACTAACTGGATTAAAGGGACTCGCTTATGACAGTGCTCGCTACTGTCAAGACAATTAATATCTAACCGCTTGTATAGATTTAACATTTTGTGCGCTGTGCTGGACGCATTTGTGTACATAAAGCATATGCTTGCATGTCCTGATAGACTCATTGCATATGACGCTATGAAATCACATGGTAGCATTGACCAATGAGGGCCTGTCATTTGACTTCAGTGTGAGCGATGTTTGAGCTTTAGGTGTCATATGCCAAGGGGTCTATTTCAGTCTGTGTAAAAAGCCCATTGTCCTGTCTTGTGATTTGTCTTTTTTTGTCTGTCAGATTAGGGCCAACAAGATGTAGATTAATCAAAATCTATAAATGGTTTTGATTTTGATTTTGTGTGGCTTGTCCACTGGGGTGTACACCTTATTTTAGTTGTGTGCTGTTCTATAGACAGTTCCTGGTAAGAAGCCATCTTTATGAGCAACTTGGGTTAAGGCTTTTGAGCTGGGTCAAGCATTCTAATTCTAACCAGCCAAGTGGTTCCCTGACCAATCATGGAAGGAATTTGATTGAAATCCTGCATGGCGTGTGCTATATTTACGCATAACGCACAGTTGTGTGCGATTATTTTTGCTGGTAAAGGTGGCCAACTTTACACTGACTGAAAACAAATGATGCTGCACTGATAGTTTAACATTTTGTAGCATATCTGACAAACCAGAAAATCATACCGACAGCTTAACCATTAGTTTGTCAAATTTGTGACAATTTATTATACAAATCAATATAAAATGATCATCCATTCGTTTTTAGAAAGTGGAAAAGCCGAACAAATCAAAATCAATCCAAAGTCTGCATGCCATAGTCGGCAATGGGAAACAAGTGATTTACTAGTCTTTTTATTTGTGCATTTTGCATCCAAAACAGTAACAACCACCGCTCGACCAACTACTGCTCACCCAACGACGACTTCTGAACCAACTACCATGGCTCAGTCCACAATCCCTGGGACTACAATGATGGAGACAACAGCTATGAACCAAATGACCACTCTGTCGTACCATACAACCTCAACTGATTCATCAACTGGTCAATCAACTGCTGCTCCATCAACTGGTCAATCAACTGTTCCATCAACTGGTCAATCAACTGATTCATCAACTGGTCATTCAACTACTGCTCCATCAACTGGTCAATCAACTGCTCCATCAACTGGTCAATCAACTGATTCATCAACTGGTTATTCAACTACTGCTCCATCAACTGGTCAATCAACTGTTCCATCAACTGGTCAGTCAACTGCTCCATCAACTGGTCATTCAACTGCTTCATCAACTGGTCAATCAACCAATCAAGCAAATGATCAGTCAACTGGACATTCGACCCCATTGCCTTCAAGAAGTGAAATGCAAACTGAAGCAGTTGGAGTCACCCCAACTTGGTGTTCTCTTGCCGATGTGCATAGCTTTCAGGTATGACTCATGTATAGGCAGTAATTATTGGCTGTTAATGAAGCTGTGGTGACATCGCATATCAATTTGTTTATGGCCTAGACTGCTCCAATTTATTTTACGTGATTTTACTAAATTTTGCGCCTTGTGGATTGTAAACAAATGTAATACATTTGCACTCAGAACAGTTTTAGAAAATGACTCAGTCCAGAACCTTCCTTAAAGGTAGCTTTTGTTTTTAAGGTCACACGGTGGCGCTATCAAATCCAAACATTTGATAATGCATTTATGACTGAGTGTTTAGACCTTTCTGTTACAATGTCATATCAGCTAGATTTGCCAACCTTGGTTGGCAAAAATACGGGCTGCCTTATTCACATAAAAAGAAATATCAATTTACCATTTGAAATACAAGTGCTAAAAAGGTTGCCCTTAACAATGATAAAACAATAATTGTGCTATCCAAAACAAGACGTACACATACTTTCGTAAATAAATAAAAAATTGTGCCAACCCATGTATATAAATTGTCTAATCAAATCAAAAATTCTGATCTAATTGAAAGACTGTGACAAAGTGATCTAAGCTACATAACTCCCACCGAGTGTCGGTGCCCAACACAAGAGCTGCCTTCATTGGTTAGATATTCCCAACAACAGGCATTATTGGCAAATTAAAATTTGTGCATATCAAAATTGTAATACTTTCCGTTATAATATCATAATGTTGTCCGCAGTAAACATTTCTTTCATTTGTAATTATGACCTAGTTTTGTGATAATTTGTTGCACACACGAACGAACGGCAGTGCCCGTCAATTAATGCACACTTCAGTTGTAAGCAGCGCCGGTTAGACCTTTTCCCTGTGTATATAAAGTATTTTATTGTAAAGCGATAAAATGTGCTAAATACAATAGATTGTTCTTGTGAGAACTTGTCCTGTTATTATTCTACTACTGCATAGTAGATTTCAGAATTGCAGGGGGGGACAACTTAGTTCTGAAAAGAACTGTCCTGCTTATTAAGTACTACCTGGGGAGGTAGGAAATCGGCCGGGACTACTACTACTTCCACTTAGTGGATCACAGAGACATCTCGTGATTGACTTCACTGCCGTGGAATAAGTCATTAATTGGTCTAAACATTTTGACGAGCCTGCTCTAGTCATCGTCAGGAGACAAAGATAATATACCTTAAATTAATTCTTTTTCTGCATCTCAGTTCTGTGAAATTTGACACTGATTTTCGACCACTCTGCATTTTGCATTTTGATATTCAGACGGCGATTGAATGCAGTAATGCCAGCCGGATCGACTTCGGTCTAGGTAAGCTGTCTGATGAAGAGAAAGAAGAGCTGCAGGATTTCCTGAAGCTTATTGCAGCTTTACCTTCCGACGTGTACCTCAAATTCTCAGAAACTGACGCCATTGCTAAGGTAACTTGATAACTTGAAGAAAAAGTACAAGATTGTTTCATTTGGAAAATGCCTTATTTTCTACTGGAAATACTGTCAGAAGTTAAGAAAATAGCATTTGAAGACCCCCTGAAACAGCTGCTTATTTTGATTGCATGCAATCAGAATAAACATGTATATCGATGTGCACATAATACCTGACCTAACATTTTTGTTGTTGTAAAATAAGAACACCAAATTTGATGAAATTTTCACAGAATGGTTGTGTATTGGTGTTTAGTGAAAACCTGAGAATGGGAATGAATTCACTCTAAAAACAAAAACAAAAATAGTAATGAATAATCACTTTAACTGATTGCTATTTATCCCATGCTTTCATTTTTGGTGCATATCAGAAACTTTTTCTAAATACTTTGTAGCAGATGTAGTGACCAGAGTAAACACAATGTGTATTTTGGGACTTGATTACTTGTCTGAATTGTTATAGTAGACTTTGCAAGTCTCGCACGTATTCAAACAATTTTGGTAATTTGAGATTTACAGACGTTACGTTACCGTACGAAGGGGGCAAATGCACCTTTGAATGGGTCCCAGCATTCATATAAGTGCAGCACTTCCGCTAAAGCAGAGGTGGCAGGTTTTTGTAACAATTTGTCCCCAGTATCACTCCCTGTTTTTTAAACTCTACAATGACGTGACATATTTTTTAATTTTTTTATTTGCAGCTTGTTCTGGATGTGTTTTTGAAACTGACTGATCAGGATCAGGATCTGGTATGTTTAGTTTTGTATAAATTTGAGTTTAATCTCAAAGGATCATCGTATATACCTATATTATTAGTTACAACACAATTAGCACCAGTGTAATATGGACAAATATAGCGCTTCTGCGTCCAATATCTAAAGAGGACGCAGGCCGAGTTGGATATGGGATGCAGACACGCTATATTTTTTCCGTATTACACGAGTGCGCGTGTGATAATGATTTTATCTTCAAGCAAACGAGTCACTTTTGAATTGACAGTCAATTTACACTGCATTCTGACGATGGGAGTTAGAACAGTGCGTAACAACAGAGCATTAAAGAACAGGGTGTGATAGGGGCCGTGTAATATAACGATATATTACACTCTTGTTGCTATGGATTGACAAATCAGACTCGAGGATTCAAGTTTGCTTGAAGATAAAATCTCTTTTTAGGTGCCAGCTCTGAAAAGAGCTGTTTGGTTTTATTCACTAGAGAATAATCACTACCTCTTTAAAAGAAATCAGTTGCTCTCATGCCCCGCCCACTGTGCACGCTCGCTGTATGCACTAATGTGTTTGTCAGACTTTTGGTTGCATAATCACTTCTGTGATCGGTCAATACAGAAAAGGCGGGGCTTGCATTAGTCCAATCCATTAAGCCCTGCCCACTGTGCAGGCACCGTATGCATTAACAAGTTTGTCAGGCTTTTGTCAGACTTTCTGTTGCGCAAATCACGACTGTGATTGGTCAATACAGAAAAGACGGGGCTTAATGGGTCGGTCTATTTCTGAAACAAAAATGCAACTTTTCTGCATATGCTTAGCAAAGCTCTTGTTGTATGGGTAGAAATTTCATTGCAATGACTAACGATGATCCAACATTTTATGACTAATTTTTGTTCAGTCATTTGAAGAGGAAATGGACGTCTTGGCTGATACTGAAGAAGCGTTGAAACTTCTCGCAGGAACCTTGCACCCTCAAACATGCACAAAAGTCCAAAGTAAATCTAGCAGTAAGTATATTACCACTGACAGAATTTATTATTTTAGTTTAAAATTCATAATTCATTATTTTGGATAACAGTTATTGCCTATGTTAGATGTTTGCTTCTCTTAGCATACTGTGTAAAACAGTTACATTTATTGTTGTGTGCCCAGCAAAAAAGCCGTAAAGGCTTTAACGCCCTTTTACCGGGCACATAAAGTATTTCCTCCCAGTATTAAAAGGACTTAAGCAAAAAAACGGCCCCTGACATGAAAAATGTGACATTTTTATAACATTTTTGTTGCTAGAATTACCCCAAAGACACGTTTTCCCATTCCCATGCAGAATTTAATCTTCGTATAATAACTTTTGAATGGCCAAAAAATTGATCAAACTTTCCCGCTCAGATTTCTTGAAACACAAAATTTCACATCCTTTTGTTATGTGATATTTCATCCATTTTTTCTATATAATTTGTATTTATATATGTTTAGATTACTCTTTACCCAGATGAGCAAGTAAACTTTTGTTTATCCAGGTCATCAAATATTCTTTTCACACTACAAAGACAATTCCCAGGAAATGAAACTTAAGAAAAAATCCTTGGGACTTTTGTTAAAACCAGAGCCACCCAGTATTAGTTACACCCTTGTATTTTAACTCTTGAACACTACTCCTTCAGAAGCAGTGATAGTTGTTTCTTGGTAAATAGCTTTTTGCTAGGAATTGTGAACAGTGTGTAAGGGTAACCAATCTTTCCATTGCATTTCCCAGGAAAACAAACAACGAGCTTAGTGTGAAAATAACTGAAGAATATTGGATTAGCCTAATAGACTGATCCATTATAAGCCCCGCCTACCTTAGCAATTAAACAATTTTTTGTTATAGAGGGCATATGATTTCATGAGCAAGTAATTTCTGTAATTCAATGTTACACCCATCCATTTAATAACAACAGGTGCAAATCTGTGCCATGCCTCATCCCTGAGTACCCTAGATGGCTACACCTATACCCACAATGTGGGTACAAATCCTGATGAAACCGGTGGATATACAGGGTCTTATGAGGAGAAACTGGAGTTTGACATATCAAAGGAAGATCCTGATGCTGGTAAGCTTGTCTTTTGGAGACCTGTGGGAAAAAACTCTGCAAGCTCCTCAAGTGTGGAACTTCTAACTTCTGCATTCTAGAGCATCTCAACCAGTTGCTGCTGGGATTCTTTTTGTTGTTGTCCCGTCACCCCTTGCGTCCCCCTTTTTTTTTTTTGAGGGTACTGCTGGCACAAAGAAACCCTGACTTGACAATGCCAAGAGAAGAAAGATTCTCGTTATTAGATAGCCCGTTTTGTTTCTCGTCTGAAAAAATGTCAAATTCACACAGCGTGAATTGCAAAACATCGGCTTTTACCTACGGCATAGGAGTGGATCTAAACACAGAACCACGGCTTGATTGCCGGCTCACTTTGACCTACCTCCATTGAATGAACATTGGTTGAAGCCTCTTGATGCCTCGTAATCCCCCTATTGGAACAAAAGGACAAAGGTCTATAATTGGGGATTACACAAAAACCTCCCCTCAATGGCCACAAAATGCCAATAAATTCAAGACCTTTTTTGTCCTTGTGTTGGTGAAATGAAGCGATACACGGCGTTTGTGTGGTCTGTGCACGCTCCGCAGTTGAATGACCTGGCAACCTTTGCTCCGGTGGTCTGAAATTACATAATGGCGTCTTGAGATGGCTTCTGTTTCCAGGCAGGGGAAACATT
The DNA here is from genome assembly GCA_911728455.2 of Marthasterias glacialis. Taxonomy (NCBI): domain Eukaryota; kingdom Metazoa; phylum Echinodermata; class Asteroidea; order Forcipulatida; family Asteriidae; genus Marthasterias; species Marthasterias glacialis. Next base: position 6,588,645 of record OU452234.1, on the reverse strand, counting down.
TGCGTGTAAACATGGCATGCGGCTCCAACTGGTTAAATGCTAGACCATCTTAGACCATTGAGTGAGATTTTGAGAGATTTAACTGCTTCACAAATATTGAATGTACAAGTCTATTACATATTCATACAAACTGCGAGATTCTGTTAAAGCAATGTGGAAAGCTGGGAACTCAAGGTTTCTAAAGAATGTTAGGAGTGAGCCTTGCATGTTTTTTTTTACTTTTTATACCTGGCAAGTTGGTTTCTCGGGTTACCACATCACCAGGCTGTGCATGTAAAGAAAAGTTATCAAGCGAAATCCCAATCTTACATAACTCTGTGACTTAGTTTTATTAGGACAATGTTTCATGTGTCAATAAAAGTGACATTAAAGGCACATAGGCATATGGGGACTCTTTGGTTAATAATGGGGGCAGAGAAAGTTGATTTGCCTGAAGTTTTACACAAATAGTAAAAAAGTACAAATTTCTGATAACATGTTTATTATTTTTCTTCTTCTTGCTTTGCCCAAATTTTCACACTGTTTTGCCCAAGTTTGGGGGGCAAGAATTGGGGGGGGGCAACTGCTCCCCTGTCCCCCTGGCTCGCACGCCTAAGTAAAGGTACAGCTAAATATATGTCAAGAAAAGGAAAATTACTTGATATTTTTTTCCTATAAAATCAAGCTTGCCAAAAAGTAATTGAATGCATCTTTCCTTCTCAACATTATTTAATATTGAAATGTTAGAATTTGGAATGACTGCTGAATGTTTTGTGTTGGGTTTTCATTAACAGAGGAAGTGAAGTTGGTCATTTTGAGGAAAGAAAGAGCAGTGCAACCATCAGATTCCATTTACTACCAACTGGAGTAAGTATGAACAAGCACCGGAGTATAGCTGGCTTTGGAGTCAAGTATCTTGCACAAAGCAAACTGTTTTTCATTGTTTAAAAAAAAAGGTGACCACCTAGTTTAATGAAATTTTGACAGGTTGGTTGGATGATGTGTCTACCGAAAATAGACCTTATGCACATGATGTCATTTGAGTAGGGTGCCCTCGGCTGGAGGTCAAAAGAAGGTAGCTCATTGGCCGATCATGTGCACCGGGCGTACATAACTGTGCATCTTCCATTGTTTCGAGTCATAGTTTTACCTCTAAGATGGCGGCTTGATGACGTCAATGCAAAAGGTCTATTAGAAAATGGAAATGAACTTACTCTTCCAAAAGTCCATAATGTGATATATATGTTTAAATTTCTAGTGAGATAGAGGCACCCAATAAGACCTGGATAGAATTGAACAGCGCCCTCTTGACATTCTCCATCTATGTGGAAGATCTGCGAAAGTCAGTCCCTGTAACTTTCAGCTTAACTCATCTCACGGTAAGATCAATCCAAGCCCAGTCCAATACACCCAAAATACTTCCATCGAAAGCGAGGACCAATGCTCTGCTTTCATCATTCTTGTATTTCTAAGCATTAAAAGCACAATTATCTGCTCAAGCAGCTCTATGCAATTGGAGCATGCTGGTGGATAATAAGTTGGCAAGGGATCTCTACAGTGAATTTATATTTTTGTGGACAAAATTGTAAAATTAATGTTACATCCTAATTGTAATATATTCTTGAAATATTTGTTGTTGGCATTATCAACTTTTTTTGTCCATTGTGAGGTAAGTGTGGATTATTTTACGAGTCTATATGTGACTTTAGATTTATTACAGTTTGCTGTAGATGTTTTTGTTTTCGGTAGTTTCTTTACAAATCTGCAGAAAACTTCAACTGGAAAATACTTTTTGTAGACAAAAAAATACACAAAAAAATAAAATCAGCTGGTGCAAACTGCTTACCAACCAATAGGACCTGTTGTATAAAAGCGTTTCGACCCTAGCAGAGTCTTTCTCAAAGGCTAAAACTTGAGGCCATGAACAACTTTTTGCAAACAAAATATACCTTATATAAAAGTCCAGTCAGATTTATTTACTTTCGAATTAGGAATATTTGAAGCAATTTTAGGCCTATTGCAAGGAGGACAAAACAAATTTTGTAAGAATAGACTTGCAAGACTTGTAAGTGTAGATTCATCCATACAATATGCTCAGCTTTGACTCGGACATTCTACGCAAGAGTCTACACTTTCTCATCCACTAGTGTTGAAAAATCGCTTGTCCTTTCTGGCTTCTATTGTTGGTGTGATAGTTCAATGCCTGTTCTGTTTGAAAAATCTATGACAAAATTCATAATTTCAGTATCACATAGATAAGTAATATGTAATCCACCAGAGCAGATCAAACCATACCCATTTGAGGATCTTGAAGTGTTGTTACACCACCTGGGGTGGATTTCAAAAAACTAGTCCTAACTTAGGACTAGTCCCATCTTATGTTATGTTTTATAAGTTAGGACTAGTTACGTGTCCTAACTGGAGATAAGACTAGTCCTAGTGCTTTGTGAAATCCACCCCTGGTCTTTTCACAGAATAAATGATAATAACACTCGATTCTTACGTAGGGCTTTATCTACTCTCTAAATGTAAATGAGTGAAAAATTCACTCTCTCGCCTGAGTGCTTCACTTTGGCTCTTTTGAGAGTGAAACTCAATGTGCATCACCCTTTTGTGCGAAATTGGAGCGAACTTTACTCAAGTTGAAAATACAGGTCTTTTTCAATAAAAAGAGTTGATCGCCACATGGCTCTTTGCAAGAGTGGTATGGCGGACAAAATTGGTGTTTTTTTCTCTCTTTTACATTCAGAGGTGCATATGTTCAGGTGGCCAGAGGGTTGATTTTCTTTTCTTCTTCTTTCTTTGCTCGAATTTTCCACACTGTTTTGCCCAATTTTTATTTTTATTTTATTTTATTTTTTTTTGGGGGGGAACTGCCCCCTGCCCCTAGCTCATATGCCTATGGCAAGGTGTGTGTCAAAACACCAACTTTATCTATAATATCATGATGCATGGAGCTACTGAACATAACAAAGATTTCATGTTAGTTTTAATTCATTTTTATGCATGTTAGGATGTGGTGAATGGTTCACTCCAAAACGGCACAGTGACTGTCAACACCACGAGAAATGCAATCTGTGCTTTTTGGGATGCAGAACATGCCAACCAAACGTATGTTTTTACCTCATTTTGAATCAATTTTAACTACACTGCAGGCATTTCCCCTCACTGATTGTTTACTCTAACAACTTCATTTTTATCATTCATACTAATATATGAACAAGAGATCCTTAAACAAAAGTGGATTAGAAAGACACAGAAACATGTTAAAGTAAAAAAAGAATAATAATAATAATAAAATGCCTTAGATTTGGAACTTTGAACAGTGCCTTCAAATTTTGTCTGCTGGACTTGGAAAACACTGGGCATACCATACTTTACAACCATACATCATTACAAGGCCAAACTGAAATGGGAGACTTTTGGATGGTCTCATCAGCAGTATGCATGCTCAGAACTACGCGCGCAATACTGAGCATGTACGTGCACGCTCAGAACTGTAAAAAAGGACCGTTGTGTCTGCTGCCACCAGCGTCTCAAAAGTCTCCCATTGATTGAAAAATGATCTCCAAGGTCAAATGATCTCCAAGGTCTCCAAATAGAGTCCTTACAAAAGTGGGAAAAAATTACAAGTCTCTAACGTCATATTAAAACAGTGTAAAATACCGTCTGTATTTGATATCCTTCCCTTCCTTCTAGATAAGAAATGTTCACATTCAATGTAGATAATGTCAGGTGATTTTGAATTGACAGCACCCAATGGTCTTCACGGGGATGTGAGGTGGTATCTGATATGTCAGCCAAGTCGTTTTCTCAATGTTCTTGCAACCACTCTACTAACTTTGCAGTTCTCATGCAGGTCAAGGCATATGAGGTAAACAATAAAATCAGTTTCAATCAATGTACTCTCTTAATGTCCGCCATACCACTCTTGCAAAGAGCCATATAGCAGACAACTCTTTTAGAGTGAAAGACGGATATTTTCAACTTGAGTCAGAGTGAAGTTCGCTCCAATTTCACTCAGAAAGGGTGATGCACATTGAGTTTCACTCTCTAAAGAGCCAAACTGACACCACTGGGGTGAGAGAGTGAAATTGTCACTCTTTTACGTCTACAGAGTACATTTGCTACAATTGTGATTTTCATGCTCTTGAAGTTTGACATGGAAAAGCACACATATCAGTTTAGGGTAAACAAAATAACATTATTTATCCCTGATGCAATTATTACATCTATTGTGTTTACTATCATAATGATTATCTGGACTTTTTCATTCACAGAATATGGCAGCGGCATAGCCAGGTTTTTTTCAATGGGTGTGGTGGAGGGGGGCATTACTTTTCAGCTGGGGGGGGGGGTGGGTACAGTGTCTATGTTTTTTAATGAATTACATGTATCTAGATTTTTTTTCAGCGGGGGGGGGGGGGGAGGGCACCTGGGGGGCACTGAGAATTGCCCGCTATGCCGCTGGAATATGGAGCAATTTTGATTTGCAAAATAAATGAATATGTCAAGATCATTTTGTTGGAACATTGATGTACACTGACTTTTAGTAAAGTTTGCCATTAAGTAGTTTAACAAACTTATTATTCTACATTTTGTTGAAGATTTCAAGCATTGATTCACTGGTTCTAACATGGATCACCTACATTGGATGCAGTACCTCAATGGTGATGCTGATTTTAACATTAACAGTCTTCTGTTACTTGGGGTAAGTGAACAATCATTGCAAGTATAAGGTCCATGTCACATGAGGTATTTTACAGGCAACCAGCTCTAGGCAATCCTCCAAGATGATTAAAAGCATTTATGTTTAAATTTTCACGCACTTATTGTGCGAAAGGCACTGTTACAGTTGCGCTGCTGGATTTTGAGCGTGGACTGTAATTTCTTACCTCACATTTCATTGAGTGCCCGGGAAAAGTGCGTAAAGATCTACAACCTTCCAGTCAGACAAAGTACTTTTTGTTCCAGCAACAGATGGCGTAAGCCTTTCTGTTGACTCATAAAAAAATATGGCGTTGCTGTTACATTTTTGGCGAGCTGCGAAGCAGAGTGAGCCTATGTAGTGATGATTTCTGTCCGTTAGATTTACCCCAAAGACATATTTCCCATTCCAATGCAGAATTTAACAGAAAACCGATCAAACTTTCAAGCTCAGTTTTTTTTCTTGAAGTACAATTTTGTACATTAATTGCTAAATAGTCTTTTGCTGGTTACACTTTCGATTACACATGACAATTTGCTCTCGTAGCAGTTTAGTGTATTTTACACATCTGCCTAAATTATTTACTCATTAAATAAGTGGTTTTTTTTATGCAAGGGAATAACCTTGAATCTTATTTGTTTAAAATCTTGTTGAAAAAGATTTCAAAACAAGAATTTATTCAAATTTGCAAAGCCAAATATTTTCTTTTGAATTTCATATAGGCTCAATTTCCTTTGGCATTGGAAGCTGGGAGCTGGAAGTTTCTTTTTAAAACAAACACAAAAATATAATATTAATTTCTCATCAGTGAAGTTCATGAGAAAAAAATGAAAGAATTAATTATACTGCATTGTTTTCCCAAATTGTTTTCTTGACTGGACTGGTTGTTTAATCAAGTCTATCATTTTCTAAGTTTTCATAGAGTTAAGTAGTTTAATAAACAGAACATAATTCCTATGCACGAGATTTTAAGAGAAAACAATCAGTGGCTAGGCCAGGACTTTTTCAGTGGGGGCATGATGGGGGTGGGGGTGGTGGCAGGGACAGGGGCAGGGCTTAGGTTTTGTTGGTGGTTGGGGGTCATGCAATAGACCTTTCCCAAGAAATATGTAAATTGGACATCGCGGGTGCGCACTTACATTTTGGTTGGCAAAACTTTGAGAGCAGTGCGCCCGTTTGCATGGGACTTATGGAAGCGTAACGTGTATGTATGCTTTGCGCACATTTCTATGGCATTTGCCAACCAACAGGGTCTGTACGCATGCGTGAATGTAATTAGCATATTTCATGGGAAAGGTCCATTATAAACATTTTAGGTTTTTAACCAAAACAAAAGTATTGTATTTGAAGGCATGCAACTCAAAGAAATGATCAGGATAGGCCTTTTTCTACTTTTTTAAAAGGATAATCAAGGGTTCTATCTGGATTTTTTTTTTGATGGTTGGTTGGGGGGGGGGCCACTGGACATTTGTGCAGGGGGATGTGCCTTCAATTTGTTCTTTTTCTTTTTCAGGTCAATGCTGAGATCTGATCGCATCTTCATCCACACCAATTTATCCATTGCCATCTTATTAGCTCAGATTCTATTCATTGCTGGGATAGACCGAACTGAAAACAGAGTAAGTGGTCAACTCTAGGGTCATAGAAATCATTGCAGTCAAGTTTGGGTTAATTTATTCCGACTTAAACTATGGCAGCCCAGATAAAGATTGTGATATATAGCTCTGTGAGATCAGGTGTTGTTGTCAAAGTTTCAAGTAGCTTGTTTTGTTTCCTTTGCTTGCATTCAGTTTAGCTCATGAACAATAATAATTTCTGTCAAAATTATCGCTTCTATCGTGGAATTTGTACCATGAAAATTATTTTAAACTCTAAATACATTATTGTTTGCAATACTGTTTAACCATTTACCAATTGCTATTTTGAATGATGTCGCCAAGGAACTGCAAAGTTCATTCACAGAATATGTTGAAAATATTGAAATAAGATTGTGTCCAAATCAAGTGACTTCGGCTAAGGCTGTGGCTGTTGGCTGTAGCGTCGGCCATTGAAGAATAAGACTTTTCAGCTATCCAACCGTAACCACTGCTGAAGCTGTTAATTCAGTCACGTTAAATCAGCAGCACCAACTATTTTGTTAGTATTGGTGAAATTCACCAAGCTTTGGTAAGGATTGGGGGGGGGGGGGGGAAGTTACACAATTTTCATCTAAGATCATACTTTCATGTATACTGAAAAAAAATTAAAATAAAATAAAAGTATTGTGTGGATAGGGATTGCTAAATATATTAGGTTTACCAATATGTACTTCCTTCACCCAAATTGTTATTGATGTTACTGGTATGATTTCATCTTGTGTTGTTTTTAGACTGTGTGCAAGGTTGTAGCTCTGTCTCTGCATTTCTCCTACCTTTCCGTCTTTGGTTGGATGATGGTAGAAGGAGTGCATCTCTACTTGAAGGTGGTCAAAGTCTATGGTAGTGAGAACATTAAGATGTATCCATACCTTCTTATTGGCTGGGGTATTCCTGGCATCATAACCTTGGTGTCATTTGGAGCCAGTAATCACGGCTATGGGACTGGCCCCAGGTAAGAGATTTAACACTTCCGCCCAACAAATCAAGTTAAAGCCCCAGCTCAACATTAGTAAACTGACTGTAAATGTTTCCATTCTTTGCACAAATCAAGATATTTGTAATAAAACCAACATGTAAAAATTTCAGCTCATTGCGTCATTTGCGAGAAAACGGTAAAATCGCATTCAGCATTTTTATATGCATTCTTAAATAGAGTTTTCGTCTCACTGAGACGAAAACTAAGTTTGGATCTTATTTCATTTATTATTAAAAAACGAGAACACGTCAGGCAAAAAAAATTAAAGGAAAGATTTCTACCATCATTATCTTTATAACAAGTGAGGTATATGTAAATCTGTGAGCATTTATGTTTTTCTTTCTTATCAATGTTGAGCTGGGGCTTTAAATGTTGAATTTTTTTTTCAAACTGCAGTTTTGAAGACTGCTAAATGCTTTACTTTAAAATTTAACCTCATAACTGTCAATATTTTTTATTATTGCAACTTTTTTATCGAGCTACTCCTAAACGTATTCTCCACCTCTCAAAGCCGAAAAAATGAGACCAGTCTGCAGAAAGCTGTGTACAAGACAATTCGTATTGGGATTGGCCACTTTGTGAAAATACTAAACTTCAACATGACACAGGATTTGCCACTTTGTAAACAAGCAAATGTCGAACCACTCATGTTTGGCAGTGGCAAGTGCTTTGTATTTCAATGCATAAAGTGGTGAATTGGGATTTTGCCACTTCGAGAAACGCAAAATGGCAAATCTATAGTGATTTGCCAGTGATGCTTATTACTGTTAGGTCCAGAAACTTGGTGAAAAGGTTAACAGCAGTAAATGTTTGAAGAATTTATTCAGAAACTGATTTACCAATGATTTTTATTTTGGACGAATTCGCAGTCTCATCAAAAAGCTGACGATTAATGATACCTAATAATTGACTATGGCAATCTCCCAGTTTACATATTCATCCTGTTGCATTTACAAACTCTCACTTGTGTTTTTTTTAGACCTTTTTTCTGTAAAACGACTAGCCGGATTGTTGCTTATAGACTCTTAAGATGTAAGCAACTTCAAAGAATTGTTCATGGAAAAACCCAATTTTTTTCCTGAAATTTCTGTGGAAACAAGGAGAAGTGTTGCAATGTTAGAAGGAAAAGATATTGGGATACTTATCATATGATGGTTGAACACACTGCCTAGACGATGATGATGTTGTTAACTGGCTTGTATTTATTTATCTTATTAAATCAGCTGTTGGTTGGACATCTCCTCTGGATTGATCTGGGCTTTTGTGGCTCCAGCCCTGGTTGTCATAATAGTAAGTTGCAATTATTAAATGTTAATAATATTAAGGAACGTTTTATAGCACTGACTTCTGTTTGAAAGATTCTGAAAGCACTTCACAATATTACAATTAAAAAGCTCAGAAAAAATTCACGTTCTTAAATATTGACATAGTAGTTATTGGTCAGTCAGCATCGATGTAGGGGGCACGTGCCCCCTCCCAATTTTCCAGTCCCCCACATAAATAACTGGATACATGCAGTGCATTAAAAAACATGCCCCCCCCCCCCCCCCACTTAAAAGCAATGCAGTGAAAAAATCCTGGCTATGTCGGCCAGTAACCATAAAAGTAAATCAAATTCTTACACCATCACAGTCAGTGTCTTTAACACTAAACAGACCCTTTTACTTCACATTTACCCCTTTTTGTTAACTTGAAAGACTGTATATCAAAGGTTTTTGGAGTGATAAACTCATTCCAAAAATCACCATTTTCAGTAAACACATCATTCACCAAACTTGAACTTGAGTGAAAATTTCATCAAGTAACAGCAGGACCCATGGAATAAGGGCTTATAAGGGGCTTTGTGCACAGTCTCTATCTGCCTGTTTGGATTTGGCAGATCAAAATGAGAACTGAGTAATGGGGTGACTTATGTCTGAACCTGGGCAGTTATATGAACTTGTTTCCTGGGACAGTTTGGGTCTTTGGGACGCTAGATGGCAGCAGACATACCAGAAATATGCAAACAATTTGAAGAACAATGATTTCCCAAGGCTTAACTGGTATAGAAAACAATCAGCTTGGGTTTTTTGACCTATGACAACCATGTCCCCATCCGTTTGAAAAACTTGTTGAAAGGATGCCATTCCCAGTTTAGTGCTTGCCAGCATGAAGGCCAATTAATTTAAAAGAAAGTAATTTTCTTCAAATCCATTTTGTGCCATTCAGTGATAAAGTCTAAATGACCAGAATGACCACTTAAAATCAACATTTGAGACAGACTGCTAGGATTGCAACGTGAGGTCATTAATAATTTTTGCATTGTGTATGGAGGACGAAAAGTGGCCATTGGCTTTTCTACTCTCAGAACAGGTGAAAAGCAGATTTACAGGGTTTTTAAAATGAACTTTTCGACTTTTCCAATTTCCTGGTACCCGAAGTGCAGATTGAACTTTTTGTGAAAATGCATTTTTCTACTTTTCTACTTTTCTGCTACATGAAAAGCAGATTTTACTTTTACTAAATATACTGGCAGCCGAAAAATGGCCATCTTCTTTTCTCCTTTCAGAAAAGCAGAAAAGTGGATTGAACGTTTTGAAAGCATTTGTTTATTCTACTTTTCTGCTTTTTGGATACCAGAAAGCGGATTTTACTTAGGAGGCCGTAAAGTGGCCATCTACTTTTCTCCTTTCAGAAAAGCAGAACAGTGGATCGAACGTTTTAACAACTGTGTTATTCTACTTTTCTGCTTCTTGGATACCGGAAAGCAGATTTTATTAAGGCGGCCGAAAAGTGGCCGTCAAGTTTGTTTTTGTACCACAGGTCAGTTTGGTTGGTTCACAGTTTGCAACAGCTCATTCTTTTTTTTTAATCGAAATTTCATGGATTTCTTGACCAATACAGTGATGAAGATATATCTCTTTGTGTATTTCAGATCAACATGATTGTGTTGATGTTGGTTGTGCGTATTATCATCAAATCAGCCCATTTGAATAAGGAAAAACACTATGATCACATCAAGTAAGTCAATTTTGTTATTTCGAATATAAGCGTGATAATTTTGTGATAATTAACACGCCTGCCGAAGTTTGAGTAATCACACTAGGCCTAGCAACATATCAGGCCAATAGAACACCTTGCCTGACAACACACTAGGCTTAATAGAACACCTGGCCTTATAGAACACCAGGCCTAAAAACTCACTAGTCCTAACAACACATTGTCCTAACAACACACTAGTCCTAACAACACACTAGTCCTAACAACACACTAGTCCTAACAGCACACTAGTCCTAACAACACACTAGTCCTAACAACACACTAGTCCTAACAACACACTAGTCCTAACAACACACTAGTCCTAACAACACACTAGTCTTAACAGCACACTAGTCTTAACAGCACACTAGTCTTAACAGCACATTAGGCCTACCTCAAATCCAATGATTGAAGTCTATGGCCAGTAAATTGAATAGCATCTTCAAATAATCCTCGGTAATACTGCACGCTATTGTTTCAAACTGTCAAATTTGAGCCCTTTTTGCTGCTAGTTTCCCTTAAAGATGAAGCTCAAAATTTGTGAAAATCTGAAGCCATTCTATTGTGGATTTCAAGGGTTTATTATACCTTTGGAGCATTTAAAGCTTTGGAAATTTAGAAGGCTTTTTCCATCGAGGATAAAGAAATTGTTAAGGCGGTAAAAAGTGCCGTTGTTGTCTTCCAGTACCTTTTTTATTATTCAACTAATTTAAAGTTGCATCCCCCAATTTTCACCCCCAAAAATTAGTTTAAAGACTATTTCCTCAGAACACATTTTGACAGACAATACTGTTTCAAAACGAAAAACTTAAGAAAAGTTTTGCTCTGCCACTGACAATGCCCAAAATCTAACATCGCTCGTAATATTTTCGTCTTTATTTGTCTATTTCAGAGCTGGTATTAAGGGTGCCATTGTGTTACTGCCAATCCTGGGACTTACCTGGGTGTTTGGATTACTGGCAGTCAACAGCGCCACTATCGTGTTCCAGTACCTCTTCACCATCTTTAACTCATTCCAAGGACTCTTCATATTTCTGATTCATTGTGTCTTTAATTCTGAGGTATAGTCAAAACACTGTCGTCATATTGTATCACTTACCAAGTCATCAGAATCTGTTTTTTTTTTTTTTTTTTATATTTTGTTAAGAAGAATTTTGATGTTGCGTAGTATAATTACAAAATTTCTATATTTAAATACATGTATTTTTTTTTAGTTAGGCTGACTATTTGTGCTCATTTTCATGGAGCTTCTCAAGCTTAAAGGGTAGCCAAGCAGAAAACAATTGTACTTACTAGCCAATAATATCCCCATCATCATCATTAATCAACTACAACTTCACTTGCATCAATCATGATGATGGGTATAAAGCCATGTGTCTCACTCTATTATTAGTGTCTTGAGTTCATCAGCAGTCTCAGTGCCACTGTCTTCCTTTACGATCTTCACCTTGGTAATAGAAGGACTCCCATGGGCCTGTTCCCAAATGGGCCTGTTCCCAAATGGGCCTGTTCCCAAAATGGGCTTGTTCCCAAATGGGCTTGTTCCAACTCTGGGTGTCACAAACAATACCCAGCAAGTTGCAGCCGTATTCCTGCTATCTTTGTTGGTCAGCTTTGGGAGGTCGTCATAGAATTGTTGCTCATTGGTCACTTTATGCATCCAGCTGATGTTGAAGGCCATCTGAAGCATCTAAGTTTAGCAGCTATCAAGGGACTTGGCCATGGGCTTAGTGAGTGTCCAAGTTTCAGGACCCTAAAGGAAGATTGTCTCGATTGCTGCTCTGAAGATTCTCTTCTTGAGTTCTCTGGAGAGGTTGGAGGTCCAGATATTCTTCTTATCTTTAAGTGCTTTCCAGGCAAGACCTCTATGCACCTTGAAGTCTTTTTCTGAGCTCACCAAGAATATTCCGAGGTACTTGAAGTCAGAAACTCACATGAGCGGGGTCCCTTCATCGGTCTTAAGTGACTCTTGGTCAGAAATATTGTGTCATTTTGACTCAGTGTATGTGACTACATGGTTTTCCTCTTATTTTCTCTCGGCAAGAAAATAGTTATTGCTTAAGCACCCTGGAATTGAGCCCAGTATGAACCTTTGCTGTGCTGTGGTTTAGAGCAAACAAGTTGAGTGTATCTGTGTTTGGAATATTACACCGTCCTCATTCTTGTCCCTTTTGATATTTACAGGTCAAAGCAGCATTGAAGCGCAAGAGAGAGAAGCGCAAACTCAACAATGAGAGAAACACAATGGTAAGATCTTTTCATTTGCGACAAAACAGTAAAATGGCTTTCAGCATTTTTGTATGTATTCTTAAGCAGAGTTTCGGTCTCACATGAGGTGAAAATTAATTGTGATCTTATTTCATTTATTATTTAAAAATTATAACACTTCCGGCGGAAATATTTCAAGGAAAGTTTTCTGCCATCATTATCTCTGTACAATATAAGGTACATGTAAATCTTTGAACATATGGTTTTCTTTCTTACCAATGTTAAGCTGGGGTTTTAAGGGCATTGATTTTTGGATGAGTAAATCTATTTCACTATTTGCCAACTTATAAGAATTTCATTAATTTTGGTGTGACATTTTAGTCAAAACAATGAAAAACAGCTGATGTTTCACCGGGGATTTTATGCATATTCATACGTTCATATTCTTGTTGCTGAAAATAAAATGTCTTCTGGACTTTGGCAGCATTGCTTCTATTTTTTAGAGGACTGGTGCTTTAATGAACTTTATAATCAGTGATTTTTTGAAATTAATCAATTTTTCAATTACTTATCTTACATTCTACCTATATGGCTGTGGTTGGCAAAATGAGCACCTATTTCAACGCCAATTTAACATCTATTAAATCGTTGTGGTACCCGCTGCTAAAATAAAGGATTCAAACTGCCTCTTGCTGTCAGGCAATCTCTGTGGTCTAGTGGTAAGACATCTGCTCTATAATGGCAACGGTCAGGGGTTCAAATCCCACCGAAGTATACACATGCATGTGGTTTTTTTTCACAGGACTCGAGGAAAGTACTGAGTATACAGTGCTAAACACACATTGGTGTATGGGTAAAATACAAGAAATGTTTCAATACAATTGTTACAGGTCTTAAATTTTTGCTGTTTCTTAAAAAACTGCAAGATTTTAGCACATGTGACTTTTTAAAAACCCAGTGTTGAACCTTAACATAGTCTTTATGAGGTAAGAAACCCATGTCATTGAGAATAATGGATAGGTGTTTGAAGATTGTTGGGAAAAGGGACATGAAAAAAAAGTTGTGTTTGTTCATTTACGGCATTTGAGATGGAGTTATTTTGTATGATTCATGATTCCTTTAAACACAAATCACAATAAACTTTTTTTCCTGTTTGCTGGCAACAATATGGCCAGTTTAACTTTTTCAGACAGTCAAGATGTATTATTATTTATTCCAATGTGTAGGAAAACTCTATGACGTTTGTGTATTCATCCAAGAAGGCCTCTGATACACAAGACACACCTAGCGCTGTTAGACGCAATCTGGATAGAGAAGCAACAGATATGACATCTCTCAGCTCAGGTATGAGTGTAAACTTTGTGTTTTCATTTTGTTGTATGGTATTGTCTTAAATACAGCGCCCTCTACAGCTTGGTAAATTGGAAGTTGGGGTATGCTTTTTATGTAGTTGCTGCAGACTGATAACCATAGTCTCAGACTTAAAGGTCCCATGAATTATTTTTTTTTATTGGTTAAATAAGGAAGTATGCCTATCATAGTATATTGTTATTTGTTAAAAAATGTTTACATGCCTATTTACCCTAGAAATAACAATTTCTAAAATTAGGGGATTGCCGCGCTCCACCCACCCTTTTTCATTAGCATAAAATCTGTGACGTAGACAGTGGACACAATGCATTGTTGACCACTCTGCACCAGAGCTGTCTTTGAAAAGTTTAACCACAGTCTACGTCACGAATCATTGCGCAATCAAATGACACACATTTTCGGGGCTCAATTAAAGTGTATTAATGCATAACAAACACATCAAAATAGTCAATGTTATGTTTTGTTAATTTCAAACCATATATTAAGCCACAAAAATGTCATGTGACAAAAAACCTCTTCATGGGCCCTTTAAAGTCCAGTCTAGTGCCAGTGAGATTCAGGATCCAAACAGAACAAGGAAACGTAACATATTAACTTCTCAGACTGAAATGAATCAAATGTTTATCCCATAATTACCGATACTGTATTTTTTCTTTTAAGCTTGCAGACAACATTGGTTATTGTCAACCAAGACCAGCATCTGCACTCTATGTGACCCAACATATACATGAAAAAACAAATCTGTAAAAGTTGCTGCTCAATCATTCATCGGAGTAACAAGAAAATAGTGAAAAACTCCATGATGTCACTGTTTTCAAACTGTCTGGTTTGGGACTCGCAGGACCCCAACAAATTGTTTTACTCATTTCTCAGAGCATTTCAAGCAAAACATTTTCAAGGGAAGTTTTCCACCACTGTCTTTATACCGTGTAAGTTCGTTCAAATCTGTATTTATATTTTCAATCTAACCAGTATTGTGCACAACCTTTAAAGTATTTCAATTCCTTAATTTTGATAGGATCATCTAGCAGACCAGGCAGTGGGTCAGCCCTGTTTGTCACCCCAACACACAAACACAAGGTACATGTAATTCAACAATTGTTATCTTCTATAGTCATCAAAGTATAATCATACATCACTTGTAAATCATATCCCACAATAAAAGTTTGACTATTTCAGAATTCACAAGAAATGCAATTTAAATTATATATGCAATATAAACTAGAATGTTGATAAATGAATTATTACTTATAAAATGTTTAATTAACCCAACTGACACCAGAACTTTCTCCAAATCCATACATAGGCATACGAGCCTGGGGTGGTGGTGGGGGCTATTTGCCCCCCCCCCCCAAATTCGGGCAAAACAGTGGGGAAATTTCGGGCAAAGCAAGAAGAAGAAAGGGGAAAAGGGACTTTCTGTTAGAAATTGGTACTTGTGTTTTTATCTGAGTAAAATGTTAGGCTAAGCAACCCCTCTGCCCCTCCCCCTTAACCCAAAGAGCCCTCATATGACTATGAATCTATAAAATACTTTACTCTATTGTAACTCGACACCCATCAGTTTGCACTCTGATAAGATTTGTTTACCTTGCTTCATGCTATGAGAAGACAGTTTAAGAGTGCAATACCAAACTCATCAAATTCAAGCAAAACCATGGCATGTTTTTGGAACACTGAGGGTGTTGGTAATAAAAGCATTAGACTTCTAACTTGATATCTTTCCTGTTGTTTGTTTGACAGAGACGTCCACACAGCGGTCACGTTGCACCAATGCCAATAACTGAGGCTGATGAGTCACTCTTACATATCTAAATACACAGTCCTTTCCACACCCACTCGAAATGTAAAAGAGTCAAAATTTCTCTCTCTCGCCCGAGTGGTGTCAGTTTGGCTCTTTGAGAGTGAAACGTCACTCTGATTCAAGTTGAAAATACCGTCTTTCACTCTAAAAATAGTTGTCTGCCATATGGCTCTTTTTGCAAGAGTGGTATGGCGGACAAAACAAGTGGTTTTTCACTCTTTTACATTTAGAGAGTACACAAACGAAAGTGAAGAAAAAAACCTGATTAATGGGAAATGAAACTCCAAAACGTGTGCTTGGAAAAAAAATCACACTGACTAATATTAACCTTGGGTCATCTTGCTTAAAACTACTCTCAAGTTGAGAGGTAGCTATTTGCCCTGGATTTTTTCCAGGGATACGTGTCGCAATTTGTTTTAATCAAAATGCCAACCAAATTTCTCAGGAAATGGGTCTCATGTGAAAAGGGCTTGGCATAACCAGGGAGCTGCTTAAGCATGAATATTGCTTAATATATTTCTGCTAAGAAAACAAACTAAGCAGGATACCAGTCGCAAACATCACATATCACATGATATTTTGGGCTGGTTATCTCATTCTGCTAAGCATGAATTATTCACAACAAAATTTTCCTCAGAAAGCTTGATGTGTTGGGAGATGATAAAAGCTGGATCATAATCAACTGAGTTTCGCTATTGTGATCCGCTTTGGCTATTTTGCAAAAAAACAAAAAACAACAGAGATTAACCAGAAAATTCACATACATTAATATTGTGCTGCCCATACCATTTAGCAGGTGCTTTTAAAGGCAGGTTATACCTTTGGTATTTGGAACCGTACGTTTGTTTCAATTCTATATAAATGTAGATAGTGTCACAAAACTAACATCTGGACATTTTATATCAAAAGATCCGAAAATGCTGAAACTGCATGATTTTCATTCTCAGATTCAAATGTAAATAGCAAGCAACCTCTTTCTCAAAATCTACGTTACTTTAAAGGGAGTCGTTTGTCACAATGTTTGACACTATATCAACAGCTCTCCATTGCTCCTTACCAAGTAAGTTTTTATAGTCATTTATTTTTGAAGTAATTACCAAAAGTATTCCCTACCTTTAAGGGATGGACAATTACACCTCAATAGAGATCCATTTTGATTTGAAAAATGACAGGATCCTAATTGACATTGCACAATTTATAAACATTGCGAAGGTAAAAACACTTTTACATAATCATTATTTGTGGGCATGAAATGTTTGTATGTATTACAACATATCGTTATGATTATTTTAAGTTCATTGTACAGGATCATAGTAGATCGACAAAGATATTATAAAGTAGATATATAATATATATTATGTATTACCAGTAAGTTAATTTTTTAATATCTATAGATCCTCAATGGAGTTAAATTCTTTCAAATTCAAATTCAGAAAGATAGTGAAATGTTAGAATTACAATAATATTATATACAACTTTACCAGATTTTAAATTTTGACGGGTATTTAAACTGTTGGGATCATTTCATTCTTATGAAGCATAGGTTTTGCACTTGGATGTCTTATTGAAGGGCCTCTGGTTCGAATCCCTTAACAAGCATTGTTTATTACTGTCACTGTGTATGCATTTTACATAATGTATTGATCATTTAATATGCATTATACTGTTTAGTACCTTAATTGCATTCAGGTCATTCATATTGCCTTAAAGTAATTTGAGTTCCATGCCTCGATCACTCTGCACTAACAATCATGAATATTCATATAATTATATTTGCACTTCCATGCAGCCTTAGTTTGGCTACATTACTTTGGCCCTTGTTTTTCACAGTTAGTTTCTGGACGTTTGGAAGAATAATGTCCTCAAAACCATCATCACTTTCAAATGGTCATGCTCAGGATCTTTGTACATTTATTCATACCCAGTCATTTTGTGCCAAAACATCATAACACCACTCCTTTGAAATTTTAATCATCAACATTTTAGTTGGTTGTAAGCAAACGGTGTGATAACAGTGTTTGTTTGAGAGAGATTTTCAAAACAATGCAGTACTTAAAAATATATGGGTTTTTTTTTATTTGCCATGGACAATTCTCTTATTCATGGCCAAATTTTAGAAGGAATTATCCCCCAGACAACTATAGTATAGACGTACTAGGCCAATTATTTATAAAAAGTCACGTACTTAGTTTTTTAAAAAAGGGGTTCGTTCTTACTGATTATTACAATCGTTATATGTCTTACCAGGTAAATTTCAACTGCCCCCCCCCCCGAATTCCGAAATCTACTCCGCGGTTGTAGAATAATAACAGGACAAGTTTTCACAAGTGAACAATCTACTGTATATTGCAAAGTAGATATAATCACATGGTGTTATCGCAAACCAAATACACAACCAATTTCCATTGTTTACGTAGTTCTGAGCATGCCCATATTATTATTTCAGAAAACGACGGATTTAGTCTGCTGCCACCTAGCGTCCCCAAAAGTCTCCCAGTGGGGCATTGTCATTTCAATAACTATTAATAAACAATTTTATTTTCAGTTGTCGGTCCGTTTACCTGCCACCCGGTGTTTTCGTCAATTCACGTTTTGGCATGAACGTCGTGAAGACCCCGTGGTTTTTAAACTGCTGAGACTGTCGAAACAGAGTGTCTGTACCGTGTAGGCGGTCTAGAATTCCCAAGGCTCCAAAATTGTTGACAAACCTTTGTGGGAATAATTATAAAAGTTGTAGTCACTTTTGGTTTTAATTTAGGTCTAAAAGAAAATGCTGCTTTAGCTGTCAAATTATTGTCTATTTTTTTGAAACAAGATTATTTTACAATCTCGCTTTTTATGAACCGCCCCAAAGAATTTAAACAAAACAGTCACAAGATTGATTTGTGTTTAAAAACTCAGCACAAGTTGTTTTATTTCTTTCAGTTTGACATTTTTTCAAACATTTCTGCAAGTTTAGAAGAGGAAAATGTATAAATATACACTTTGTAATGTAGGATATAGTGACTGTAGGATAGATTCTTGATTGGTTATATTCTCCATAAATATGTACGTTTGCCTTATCAGAACGGATATTGATAATGTCAATGAATTGATTGTAATGAACTAGACAATATTGATTATCTGAAATGTATCAAAAGTATTTCAGTTTTCAGGTTTCGGAAACTTTGTCAAATTATGAGAAATTTACTAGGTAGACGTAAAAGTTAATGTTTGTTTAGGCCTATAAGTAGATAGTTTTTTGCTGTCGCAAAAAGACAATAATTGGTTCGTGGTTTAAATTAACTCATAATGGAACTTTGACAGGGCCCAATTTCATAATGCTGAGCACACAAATTTTCTAAGCACAACAAATTTTGCTATGCAGACTGAAAATGGTTTACCAACCAAGATACAATGCAATGTACATCATTAATAATGCCACTTTCCTGGTTTTAAACCGGGAAACCCCGAAAACTGCATTGGTTTTTTTCGTCCGACTATCCTTAAAAAAAGGGGGAAAAATTTAAAATGCGCAATTTTCTCTAAAGTCTAGCTTTTTTCTGGCCGCCCTTTAAAATACAAAGACGGAGGAAATGCGTTTTGTTTTACCTGGCTCGCTTCTTAGTTAGTTTCAGTCCATTGCTGATCGGTAGCCTGGTTCCCAGTTCCTACATCGTTTACGTTATGACTGAATATAGGGACCGGTATATAGCGGGTAACGATAATTAGCATATACCTGGCAGGTATATGCTAATTAGAGTTAGCATAGAGGTCTACGTGATCCCATAATGCAATGCGGCCTTTACACAAAATATGATGGGCACAGAGTCTCAGAATGTCCCGTCGTGCGGACTAACGTTTTTTTTAGATGTTCTTCTAAAGTTAGCTTGAATTTGATGTTGAAGGCCAGGTTGGTTCACTATATTACCGGGTGAAGGGTTACGATACACACGTGTACTAGTGTCAAACAACAACATACTAGAAAATTGCTACTGCGGCCCGCGCAATCCAGGGCCTATCAAAAGCGCCATATCGGTAGTAGCTACGGGTCCCTATACAGTCAGTAACGATAAGGACCGGGAACCAGTCTATGTAACGCGACATGTCCATCAATGGAGGGCGCTGACACACAAATTACTCTGTTTCCAAGACTCATAACAAAAGTCATTATGCAATCTTTGGTAAGGGAACCAGACTGGCGAATAAAATCAGTCGTCGGTGGTTCCCAATCGCAGTGATAAACGTAAATTTTCATAATACGCAGAGAACCAACTACATCATTGCAAGCACGCACATGTGCACACGGTATATGCACTGTGTTTTTGAATGCTAACCGACGGTGACGACAGCGATGTCTACCGGCATGCTAAAGCAACTCATACCAAGAGCATGATACCGTACTATATCAAGGAAGAGAACACTTTCAGTGACTGAGAAGTTAGTATCAACATCGGCTCAGAAAAAGTCCAAATTCAAATAAGCACTTGAGGTAAGATTCATTGATTCTTACTGAACAGTATCTCTACACAGGGCGATGTTTTTGTCTATGAAGTGGTTGACAGTATTATAGGGACATCTGAGTCCTTCAAAACCTTGGTCGTTTCGCGCCTCGTTGGATATGCTGCGCACGGTGCGTATGGACATGCGCTTTGCTGCTATTTTTTTTACAATAGACTTTATGCGTCTGACGTCATGAGTCCCATAGAGATATGTGTAACAGCGCCCTCAATGATGTCAAAACGGCCGTAAGTTTAATGTAGGGAAACGGCTGTGTATACCCTCTATGTAACAAAGTTAACTTGAGGTTTTTCAAGCAGACCCTGTTGAATCTGTGTCAATGTATTAAGCAATGTAATCTGGTTATCTGCATTATGAAATGAGGCCTCGATCGAAAAGTTTTGTGGAAATATATAAACTTACTTGAGATGATGGAAATCGTGGGCTTCGTTGGACGGCATGAAGGGCAAGTGATAGCCACTGTGAGCAAGAAGACTAGAAAACATCCCTAATGCAAACCACACCCACAGTGTCATGATATGGGATCCAATAATGAGCGGCCCAGCAATCATAGGAGTTAGGTTTCCCACCACGTGCTCAAAGGGATGAACGTCAAAGTTGGACACGGCGAACGGGGACGTGTACTCGTGATGGCGCTTGTGTATGTTCTTGTAAAACCACCCATGATGCAGTAAACTGAAAAATACATATATTTTAAATGTTAACTCTGATATTGTAAATGTGTTAATAAAACTCCTGAACATAATGTTATATATAGACCAGTGTATATGTTGAGTTTATCTGCAGTAAAACTATTTCGACTTTCTGCAGTTATAACCCACGTCGGTACCGAACTTTTGGGGCTCAAACTTACCAGAAAAATATGGACTTCCGGTAAGTTACGACTGTTCTGTGTCTGAATTATTCAAGCATTGGTAACTTGACAGGGTGGGTTAACATGACCCACAAAATCATTATCTGCTCACAGGAATTCGAAACTGTTTGAAATACACTTTTCCAAGTTAACAGTGTCAAGCAACCACTCGATATTTTAAACAACTGTTCATATGCTCGTATATAATAATGTACTAAGAATGGTTAATTTTAAGGCAACGGAACTTAAAATCAAAGGTATGGTTCATTGCTTGATTTCGACAAAGCAAAGCACTTATCAAAGCCACGTCTTAAAGCCTGGTTCATACTTGACGCGAATGCGAAGCGAATTTTGTTTACGCAACAAATCTGTACGCAGTTTTCCAATTTGTGACGCAAGAAAATTCGCGTCATGCCATTTCGTAGTTTTGTACTACTGGTATTTCTCATCGTGCTGTTGCATTGTCGCGTCTTGCCGTCGCATATTTGTTTACTGCTGGTGTAGGGCTGTCGCGTTGTGCTGTTGCATTGGGCGTTGCGTCGTGTCGTCGCATTGTCACGTCTTGCCGTCGCATTGTCACATTGTCGCCTTGTTAAATGTTGGTCTTAACAATGCGACATTGCGACAACACTACGCAACAATGCCAGGGCACAACGCGGTAATCGTCCCTATACCATCAATACAAACTAATGCGACGGCACAACGCGACAATACGAATGACTTAATGACCATCAGTGACCCCTAAAGGTTCAATCGCAGCCTAAAGCCGTACCTGATTTCCATTTCGCCATCCCAGATCCCCATGTCCCCCCAAGTCCCTCATCATCTTACCGATGAGAATAGTAAAACCCAATCTCCTGTACAGCCAGTGATATGATCATCTCTAGTAACACCCAATGGATCTCAGGTAATGTTAGCGATATACTACATCCGCGGAGTTGGAACAGCCATCCGATCACAAGGCAACACGGCAGGCTGACTACAGTCATGTTGTACAGTGTACCAAAGAAGGCGCGTCTTAGTGTATCTGGATCTACCTGTTAAAAGGATAATAGTATTGCAACTGGGTTGACTTTCCACTATTCGATTTTAAATGATCTCGTGTACCTTTTGTTTTTACTCCCAGCAACAATTTATAAATTGTGACATTTTCTGTAGGCTCAAATGCTTTTGAAAAAAATCCGCTCCAGATGAAGCATTCAGGCTGTTGGTATTAGCTGATCCATGTTAATCACCCCATTCTTTTGAGTGACCTTTTCCCCTCTTTGCATTTAAGTGTTTGCATGGCCCATTCCCATTCAAACAAGAAATACCTCAATTTGAGGACTATCATTTCTGTTCTCTCTTCGGCCTGACAGAATGGACTCTATTGTGATAGCAAATTTAACAAAGTTGTCCCTTTTGTTAGCATTTCTCGTCTTGGATTTATTTACCTGTACACAAACGTTTCTTTAGTGTCGACTGAGGACACCCCAGTGTGACCTCTGCGGTGATATAAAGCAAGTTAGCATATTGACCCCCTGCACGCACGTCACACGTGGCGACTGTGCCACGCTCACCAATTTGGAAGTCAATTAAGTATCCTGTTGGTAAGTGATGACGTTTTGGAGCCGGAAGTGCAATGTAAACGAATGGTATACATACCTTTTACATGAACATTCGTTACCCTGTACTTCCGGCTCCAAAACGTCATCACTAACAGGGTAGGCCTACGTGTAAACGCCGCGTTGCCTAAAATGCGCACTACAAACTGAATATCACACAGTGACATTGCCTTCCAAAATGGCGCAACGAAGATTATTGTGATGATGACGTCAGGTGAATTGGGTCATTATGCCCTTGTGGTTTAAACAAAAGACGAACATGACCATTAAACCCATTGAGGTTTCATCACTTTTAAGGGTTTTGTAGAAACAACTCTGGCAGTCAGGCCATTGTGGAATGAGAACTCTGGCTTGGTACTCTGTGTAAATGTGGTTCCCGTGTCTAAAATACTTGTACAGTAACAATACGTACATGTACATACAGGTTTAAGTTGCATAACCCGATTTACGCCGAAATAATTTTTACTTTTTTTATGAACTTTGACCGACGATGCCGTTTCAACAAAACAATAATAATAATTTCGTGCATTATGCCACGGAAAATGCACAAAATACATGTAAAATGCAGAATTGTCTGCACATGAAAGATTATAACTTTTCTCACGAGTCTTTACAATTAGCTTTTTAAAATTTAAGTAATGTTTTTGTCAAGTCGGCCCAAAATCGGACCTTGCATCTTTCAGAATCTCCCGTGTGCCAAAGTCGTATAGTCTGGTCTTGGCTGAAAAAAAAGAAAAGGCAGCAAGCAGTTTGAATTTGAGCGGGTAAAGATAAACCACCGTCCGAATCAGTAGATATGCAAGTTGTTCCAACTACTCACGGGTATATTTTTGTCCTGTTGTATCTTGTATTTACGAATCCAATATGGCTTCCCAGTTGCGTCAACGAACATTAGACCGGAAACAAGCAACCAATAAACAACAGACGACGTCAGAAGAGTTCCTGCACAATGACCAATAATTGTATAAACTCAATTGGCACAGTAAAGAATATCATGAATGCTTAAAAATATTTTTTTTAGAGCACAATATTCGCGACGGATTTTATCCAAAACATAACTTTACAAGAACGCGTCCAACTATAAATTGGTGGAGATAAAGGGAACCATCCTATGAACAATCTAGCCCGGACTGTAAGGTGATGATTGGCCGACGGGCTATCACATTTTTAACAACCGTCATACATCACACACTATTTCTAAAATTACGAACCCGGAAGTTCTTGCAGTGAAGTGGGTCAGTGTTTGCCTACCTATGGAGGCCAGCAGGAATTCGTTGCCGCCAAATAGGTTGTAAATGGTTTCATACAGGCTGGTCCAAAAGTTGCCACTGACGAATAGAAACTGCTGAAGCATCCGCGTCAGGGGATTCCGAGCGGCGAAGAAAAAAGTCACAACACCGGTCATTACAACGACCAGAAACTTGATGCTGTTTCCCATGATACCGCCGTCCCGGCTCTGTGAACAACAGTTTCAGAGTTTAAATTTAAAAAACTGATGGTATAATACAATGTAGTATTGGTGAAGACACTTCTTTCTGTTTTGAGTATAACAAAATTGTAATCATTGCTCGATGTGTAATACCGAAAAGCTGGTGCTTCTAAGTTACTGCAGTTTGACTTTTTTTCTTGTAGCTTCCGAAACCGTATCGTGCCCGCACTATTACTGAATTTTGGGCGCATTGGAAATTCTTTTACGGGCGGCTCTAAGGTGCTCAGAAATATTAAGTTTTTAATATTTTTTTTCAATTGATGGAGTCCATAGGAAATATTAACAAATGATGACGAGTCCCTATAAACCTCACACTAAAACAGGCTAAAATTATTTATTATTGTTATTATTATTTTTAATAGCCGCCCTTTAAAAAGTGAGTAGACACTTTCGTCTGTCTAAGGCCGCACTGAAGCATAGCAGACAGGTTCAACCACAAAACATTGGTAGGTCTTGATCGATCTACTTCCTCCAACGGGAAGCGATTTTCTATTTTTTTTTTATCCGACAATGAAATCAAGTTCCCTTTTGTTATCAGCGCTACCATATTGAAAAACATATATAGGCTTGTATGTAATGTATTTCCTGTGTAGGCCATCTGTAGATTTTTTTTATATAGTAATTGCTTGTGTTATTAAGTAACAATACAATGCCAGTCTCGAGAAGTTCTCGTGGAATCTACGGCAGATAAAACAAACATCAACAACAGCAAATTGAACCCCCCCCCCGCCCCGTCCAAGGGGGAAAAATGTGATTGAAGAAAATAAACTATATGATTTTTTCTGTTTTCTGTTTTTCTGCCCCGGCCCTAAACATTAATTAACTAATCACAGCATTGGCTACATCACTACTGTACACGTGGGAAGCACAGTGTGCGTCTTTTCAATGCCACACTGCACGACATGAACGAGCGCGCTAAGTACGCGCACGCATGTTTACATTTTCCAATAGGATTTTATCGTGTCGGACTTTTGTCGGGACTCTCAGTGGCGTAGCCAATGCTGTTATTGGTCAGCACGTTAGGGGCGGGGCTTAGTGGATCGGTCTATTACATGTCAAACATATTTTGTAAATATCCTTTAAACTAATTAAGACAATGTATGGTTACGTACACCAACTAATATAACTAATATTCCCTTGCAACTTCTTGCAAATAGTCTCAGGTAAAGTATTAAGCCGTGATTGATCAGCACGTTAGGGGCGGGGCTTAGTGGATCGGTCTATTACTTGTCAAACATATTTTGTAAATATCCTTTCAACTAATTAAGACAATGTATGGTTACGTACACCAACTAATATAACTAATATTCCCTTGCAACTTCTTGCAAATAGTCTCAGGTAAAGTATTAAGCCCCCAAAATCATATGTTTGCCCCCGCCTGCCCCACCCCCACGCCCGTACAATGTCTAGTTACGCCACTTAGCTACACACTGGCTAGGTTTGTAAGCAATTTTTATTACATATAAAACAGCTTTGTTTGCCAAGATAACAAATCAGCAAGATAAAATGTATTGAGTTTTGGGACAAAAGGGTCAAATCAAACACGCGGTGGCTCGGCATTGTGCGTCGTTGGTGTGATGTACCACAATAGGGGTATATTAGCTAGTATAATGGCTTTTAGTGGCCATGTGGACTTCGGGTCGAGTTGACCTGTACTTATTATTAATTTTTGTCAAATTAATACTATAAGGCCTACAGAATTGAATTGAATCATAGAGCATGATAACATTCTGAAAACCAATGATGGAGCATTATCTTTAACCTAACCATTCAGGTACACGTCAACTCGGTCCGAAGTCAACTCAGTCAGTGCGAGTCAACTGACTTCGGATCGAGCTGAGTCAACTTGGTCGGAAGTCAACTTGGTCTCACGTCAACTTGGTCCGCAGACAATTCGATCCCAGGTCGACTCGGTCCGAAGTCAACTCGACATGGTTGGTGGCATTGGTGTTAAACTTTTTAGACCAGAATAAAGATGTTCACCATCCTATTGGAAGTGTCATGTTACTATTATTATTGCAGTATTTCTTTTCGTTTGGAAATTTCCACCAACGGTTTCTAATTGAGAATTGTAGGCCTACTTTCTTTTGTTGAGTTTAGGCTTAAATAACTTTCTAGTTTATGAGTAGGTAACTTTTCTTAAAATTAAGCCTACATAACAATACATCTTTCCTATAGAACTGAACACTAAACTGTTTATAAATCTAAACGGTTTTTGTATGATTTGATTAAACTTTACTTTTTCTAAACTAAACAATAATTTGATCAACAGTTTATGCAAATAATTAGCAAATTAATTATTTTGACCGAGTTAACTTGGGACCAGCGTTCGTACATTGTGGCCAACTTGTGGCCAAACGAATGAAGTTATTATTGGCATCCGGGTACAGTAGGGTCCAAATGTCACGATGCTGCTTACCAAATAATTCCGCTTTACGGCGCTTTGTAACGTGCGTATTCTAGGGGCCGCAACAGGGCCTTAGTGCAGAACTCCACGGTCAGCAGTGCCATAAAATTGGGCTCTGCCCCCGCTGTGTTCATTCTCCATGGAGGCCAACAGTAGACCCAACTTTTGGTCAACGAACTTCCTCCATGACCATGGCTACCAAGAACTACATTTATATAGGCTTATAGCTCCAAACTTCTAATAGGTTGACTTACCTTTAGCAAGTTGTTGTTTTCTGAATCGACAGCCATTATGATTTTTTGGTGAACTACTTTCAAAGTGCATGGACTACTCAACCAGGCATTTGCACAGTGGTTGTATTATTAACATGACAATTTTGTGTAGGCCGTACGTTTCTTGGATGACCTGTGTAGCACGGTTCACAGACTTTGAAAAGCTCTGACTGGCTTGTAACTCTGTGTTCTCTTTTTGTTTACTTTGGGGAATAACTTTGTGTAGATAATAATGTTGGGTGCCTTGCAGTGGCATTTTACTCTGTCAACATGTCTATGAGGAAGTACAATACGCTCCAATATCATCAGTTGAGCGAGTCATGGGAGTTGAAACGAGAGAGTTAAGTTTGACCTTACGGGATCAAAGGTGACGTCGGCATAGAGAAACTTATCTTGAGTCGTTGACGTCACAACCCGCGGTATCGCCTCCCGTATACTGAACACATATACTTTGCGCGAGCTTGGCTCTAGCCTTTCGTCAAGGCCTTCTTGGCTTAGACAGCTATAGTGTAGCCGCGAAGACCGAGTGATAACGCTGACTTGGTCTTCGCGGCATCGCGGCTATACACAGATGTCTAAGCCACTAAAGGCCTTGACGAAAGGCTAGCTTGTCTCCTGCAGAACAAAATAAATGTTCTTGTTAATGAATCATAAACACGGGCTGGGAGAATAAAGTATGGATCTTCTTGACAGCAGTCAGTGGTTTTTAGAGAGTATCGCATGATGAGATTAGCAATGAATAACAACCAAGTTTACATTCGTTTTGAATACAATCGGAACGTTGCTAAACACACTAGACCTTGGCCGTGGAGGTCTTTCACTTTCGTATGAAGACTACAAAGGGGCTAAGCACGACATGTACTTTTTTATGGTAGCGTACATTATATAGAGATACAGTAGCACCCGCGATTCTATATATCATTTTGCGTAGATCTGTGTTGAAAAGTGGAGTTTGTTTTGAAACTCGCGTACACACCAATGTGAGATCGTGGTTTATTGTGAAACTACGTTATGCCCTTGTGTCAGGGTTTTGGGGAAATCGCAATAGACCGATCCATTAAGCCCCGCCCCATACGTGTTGACCAATCACAGCTTTGGTTACGCCATCGAAAGTCCGTCTGACACAATAAAATCCTATTGAAAAATGTAAATGTGCGTGCACTTACTTATAGGGCGCGCGTTCATGTCGTGCAGTGTGGCATTGAAGAGACGCACATTGCGCTGCCCACGTTTACAGTGGTGACGTAGCCAGTGCTGTGATTGGTCAATATGTTTAGGGGCGGGGCTTAATGGATCGGTCTTTTTGCGGAATGGGAAAAAGAGGGAGTGCAAACTTTTTTTTGAAGATGAAGATGCTCTTTGGTGCATTCTGAGTCTTTTGGTTATCTTTTGAACTGTTTGTGTGTATTTTTCTCTTTTTCGAAATTTGTTGATTACTTACTCGAACGAAATATCCATTGCCTGTTGAACATTATTTATGCTGTGTATAATTTATCAGTATGGTGTTTTTTCCCATTTTGGGAGTTTTTATTGACAAGTTTAGGTCCCTTCTTTGATTTATGAATGAATAAGTTTTTCCCACCGTTGGCTGTACTATTTCATGGTTCCTGACGAAGTCCCATAATGCAACACGAAATCGACGACCAGCAAAATATGGGATGTACACACACACACACAAGTGTGTATTTACCTCCAATCGGGGACCTCCTATTGTCCCTCTTTTGTTTGTACTTTAACTATTTAGCAACAGCTCCCATTGGTTTTGAACACGATTTCCAACTGGGGACCTTTTCCAACCGGGGACCCTATTGTCCTCTTTTGTTATAAGTCCCCGGTTTGAATGCCTAAACAAACTCACACACACACACGCATAAACGCTCATAGTGCAGGTGAACGCCACAATACAACCTCCTGTCGGTTTTAATACGTCATGACTACTGTATGAATTATTCATGAGTTCGGAAATCGGGCCCATTCGCGGAAGCCGGCTAATTGAGACCAGGGAACACTGATCAAGACGATTTTATTCCCTCTAACAAATTACTTTAATTGGTTCTTTAATCATACAAGTAATAATTACACACTCTTTGAAGGCCTAGAGCATATACACACCCCAGCTGATACTTTTAAATATACTCTTTGGCTCATTCTCAGCCTTTCTGGATTAAGATTTGAGGCAAAGTAGTTTGAACTATGTGTTTTTCCTCCATGGAATATCCCCCGTCCAGCCCCCGAGATTTACGCCCGTGCGATCGACTATAAACTAAAACCGCGTCTGAATTAGCGGCTACAGCTACGGCTACGATTACGGCTACGGCTATACGGCTACGGCTGGATCACCACCTGAACGCGCGTTGAAGCAAAGGACGCCCTTAGAAACAGCCTTAGCAACATCCGCAGCCACAGTCGCAGCCACTAATAGACCGAGCCATTACACCCCGCCTACTAGCATGTTGACCAATCACAGCCTTGACAACGCCACTGAAAGTCCGACACGTTAAAAATCCCATTAGAAAAGTAAAAAAAAAAAAAAGCCGTCATTGTTCTAATACACAACAACACACTGTACTAACTTTTGTTTTGTCTTGCATTGTTCGTATTTCTGGTGGTGCAAATCCCACAGCAGTGGGCCTTGCACAGTCGTGTAAAAGTGGTTTAACAGTGTTCCTGTCTGCATTGTTCTTTGGACTCAAGGCACTGCTCAAAAGGACACGAAACTAAATCCATACCGTTCACGAAAACCATGTACTGTACATAGTGTGTATCCAATACATGTGTGTGGCCGCAACCGAACCACCGCTGCGATCGTGCCAAGAAAGTCAAACCATGTGCTGTTGCTAGGCAGTTGCTAACTTAGGCGGGGCGTCATGGATCGGTCTATTCGGAAACGGCCAAATACTGAAAGGTAAAATAGTCTGTCCTCTTTTGTAAAATGAAAATCAATGCATAGTATACAGTGCATATGCAGGAAACCGGACGCGATAAAAACATTACACATATAGGAGCAGTGGTACTTGCAATCTTTTCAAACAATACACTAATATAATTTCAACACTACAACCCATCCTTGCGCCTCTACTAATCATAAATGACAAATTGATAATAATAATAATAAATGACAAATTGATAATAATAATAATAATAATAATGTTATACTGCATGGACTACATGGTATTATTTTAAACCAGACATGGTCGGTAGTTTGTTCCTTTTGCAAGAATCGTTAAGAACTATTGAAAGTTTTATGTAAAAACTTAAAATAGGACAAGACGTATACTGTTCTTGACTTATAGATGGTAAATGACAACTGAGTGAATATGCAAAAGTCCGGTTTTAGGACAAAGTCAGTATAATGAACACTATGTATAGCCAGCTACTGTTATTGGTTCACAGCAGACACAATAAGGCCTCACGATCACCATTCACTGGTTAAAAATATCATATCAAGTTTACAATATTTATTATTGGATGTAAAAATGTCTCATGTCGTTTGAAATTTACTTTGCGTCCTCAGTATTCTTGGCCAGTTCGTGAGCAGGTGTAAATCCCATCAGAAGGTAGTGATTCTGAAACTGCTTAGACTGCCGAAACAGAGTGTCCGTCCCGTGGAGGCGATCGAGAATCCCCCACGTGCCGAAGTTGTTGACAAACCTAGTAAGTAAAACATTGATATTCATGAAATATGGGGTAATAAATTTAAAAGAGATGTAGTTGTCCAAAACACAAAAAGTCACAAAAAGGGCATTGTTGCTGAGACAAACATTTACAGGGAATTGTGCACTCATGGCAACTACATGAAATGTGAGACACACAATAGCACGCTCACTTTGATAATGCTGCTAATGCCAGGCAAGATTTGTCTGGTACCGGCAAACTTGTATATTCGGCAGCTTTTAATGACACGTATTGATACCCATGAGAGACTTTGGAACGCTAGGTGGCAGCAGTTCTTAAAAATGTGCGCATGCTCAAAACTACCTAAACGCGTAATATTAAATATCACGCGTTATGTAGTTTTGAGTATATGCGCACATTTAACCTGTTTCTGATATCAGATACAGGTTAATGCCATGTCGTTTATATCATTATTCCAACTGATGCCCCACTATTTATTCTGCTTAGCAAATGTATTTTGCTTAATAACTTTTCGAAATCCTGCACTGACCTCACACACGCGCTCACTGTCTGCCCACGGTCTGCCATTTTTGGAGTCATTTTGTCAATTGTGTCCGTCGCCCAAAATGCGCACTGTGCAGTTAAACACAGGGCCCTGTGTGTTGCAACATTTTTCTAGTTTTACACCCTCGCCAGACTCCAAAAATGGCACAACCAAGATTTATCGTGAGTAATGACGTCAGGCGAATTGGGTCATCAGATCATATTTACGGATATACAAATGTAACTTACTTGAGATGGTGGAAATCGTGAGCCTCATTTGACGGCAGGAAGGGCAAGTGGTACCCGCAGTGAGCCAAAATGCTCGAGAATAAACCAAGAACAAACCACATCCACATGGTGGCTACATGACAACGTACAATGATTGGCCCAGCAAGCATAGGAGTCAGGTTACCCACGACGTGTTCCAATGGATGAACGTCAAAGTTGGACACGGCGAACGGGGACGGGTACTCGTGATGGCGCTTGTGTATGTTCTTGTAAAACCATCCGTGGTGAAGCAACCTGGAAAAACAACGATGGAATCTAATTTTTTTAGTTTTTAAACTAGTGATGCCTCACCCAGATATTCCTTTTATTAGCGGTATGTTTATAAAAAAAAATGTAATGTCTTTAGAACGTCAAAATCCTCTTTGCCGGGTGCGCGACAGGGTCCGTTTAGATTCTTTGACCCATCTTCTACCGGGCGACCTACATACAACATGTTTCCAAGCAGAAGGTTTTGAGCAATACAATTACTGAATTTTTAAAAACTACGCATTAGTTTAATAACTTATAATTTCACTTATTTGTTAGAATAACTCTCAATTGATGTTTTTCCATTCCTATGCTGAATTTACAATTCCTGCTCTCATTTCCGCATTATAGTACTACTTCACAATCTTCTGCCGGGCACATTAATTGGTCTTTCTTAGTACAGACTTCTTTTCAATATTTGTTTGTCTTTTCAGATCATACTGACCACATCTTACCGATGAGAATAGTAAAACCCAATCTCCTGCACAGCAACGAACACCAGCATCTCTAGCAGGACGGAGTGAAACTCAGGCAGGGTCGTGGAGGCGCTGCACCCCCGGAGTCTGAACAGCCATCCAGTGAAGAAGCAGTACGGTAGGCTAATTACCGTGTTGTTAAAGAGCGTTCTCTTAAAGGCTCTTTTGAGTATGACTGAATCGACCTGAAATCATGAGAAAAATGATCTAATAGGATTCCCAGCAAGAAGGAAGTTAAAAATCCCAAAGCCAAATGAATATTGTCAATTTATGATCGTCTTGCCAAGGGACCCCTTGGTATACATAAAGGGCAATTCTCAAAGAAAGTTCCAAGTTTATAAAGAGAGTCTCAAGTGAGCAAATTAAGACCTCAAAGTTATGGGACTTGAATTCTAATTCACTGACTCGAGTCCCATAGCATGATGCAAATGTTTCAGGAAACTCACTGGTATATTTCTGTCCTGTTGTATCTTGTATTTATGAATCCAAGCTGGCTTTCCCGTTGCGTCAACGAATATCATGAAAGAGACGATTGACCAATAGAATATGGACAGCGTCATCATAGTCCCTGCATCAGTGAAAACAAAAGCAGAAAAAGGGATACATTTTTGTAAACGCTCATACCCCTTCCCCTCCCTCTCTCGCCTACTGCTCTTGGAGCACAACTGACCCGGGGGAAAGGGTTACTGAAGGGGGAGTGAACCCCCGGTAAAATGTTTAACCCCCCGCATGATTATGATAATACTGCTCAAGCCCCCCTACCCATGTCAGGACTACAATCTTACTAGCAATGACTGTACCCCCACCCTCCCTAGCAAACGAATCTCTAGATTTATGGGGGTAGGACAATTACGTCATCGACTAAGAGAGGCCTGAATATTGCTTGAGAAAAATGATATACCAACATTCTGACATAAGATAGTTGGGGAGTCATCGGTTATGACGTGAAAAGTTACAGTATGTTTCTGAAATTAAAAATTCAGTTCACTAATTCTAATGAACTTATTGAAGGTGAATAGAATATCAAATTTACTGGATGTTAAGTAACGGTATACGTCATGAAACGGAGTTTGATAGCCCGATAATAACAAAATCCCACAATTTTCCCTCGCTCTTACCTTTATTTTAATATAAAAGGAAAATGGTAAGCAATAAACTCAGAACAAAGGTTAAAACACTTTATTTTGTGGCTGTACCTAAAGAAACCAGTAAAAATTCGTTGCCGCCAAACATGTTGTAGATGATTCCATACATGCTGGTCCAAAAGTTGCCACTGGCGAATAGAAACTGCTGAAGCATCCACGTCAGGGAATTTTTGGCGGCAACAAAAACGACCAAACTACCAGTCGTCATGACAACCAGCATTTTGAAACTGCCTGCCAAGCTGCCACCATCCTTGCACTGTAAAATCAGAATCAATGTATCGATATCGATTAAATGTTGTCATTAATTTTGTGTTTGGGGTGTTTTGTGTTCGTGTGGGTGCCCTTACTTGTGTGTATGTGTGGGGTGTTTTTTTTGGTTTTTTTTTGTTTTTTTTATTAATTACTAGTCCTTCCGTACTTTTCCAAATCCAATGTTGATTAAAATCGACGATTCCTATACACAAAAAGTACTATTTTTCGTGGTCTTCTCAATTCAGCTGTGCATACTTTGTGTTACTTTTCGGATCCACTTGTCCAGGATATTGAGATCTTGAAAGTCTACACTTAAATATTTCAAACTGAAAGTTTGTTTTCCACTTTTTTATAATTAATGGTGGTAAGTTACCTGTTTCTTCCATTCGGGTGCACCTTTTTCCTTTTATTTTTTCTCTTTTTGTTATTTGTTTAAGCCCTGGAAGACGTGTTTGTCTACAGCATGGTGCAAAACAGAGGAACAATATAGTCCTATTTTTATACTTGGGCAAACAAAACCTATATGAAACATGATAGCGGAAGTATTCCAGATTGTTTTTAGTAGCCTACGCCAAAAACACTTTGCCCAAGGTTCAAGGTACGAACTCGCGATACCATAACTGTATGAGGGAGTGTGTAGTCACGTTCAGTGTGTGAAACATCTTCGTATAAGTATCGACCAAACTATACAGAAAATCACCGAGTCAGATTTCCTCTACGTGATTGTGGTATATTATTGCAGCTTTGTTGTTGTTGTTGCTGCCACTTTTGCTGTTGTTGTTGTTGTTGTTGTTGTTGTTGTTGTTGTTGTTGTTGTTGTTGTTGTTGTTGTTGTTGTTGCTGCTGCTGCTGCTGCTGCTGCTGCTGCTGCTGCTGTTGCTGTTGCTGTTGCTGTTGCTGTTGCTGTTGCTGTTGCTGTTGCTGTTGCTGTTGCTGTTGTTGTTGTTGTTGTTGTTGTTGTTGTTGTTGTTGTTGTTGTTGTTGTTGTTGTTGTTGTTGTTGTTGTTGCTGCTGCTGTTGCTGCTGTTGCTGCTGTTGCTGCTGTTGCTGCTGTTGCTGCTGTTGCTGCTGTTGTTGCTGTTGTTGCTGTTGTTGTTGTTGTTGTTGTTGTTGTTGTTGTTGTTGTTGTTGTTGTTGTTGTTGTTGTTGTTGTTGTTGTTGTTGTTGTTTTGTTGTTGTTGTTGTGTTCTCAAGTTTTCAATAAACACCATCCAAGCAATCCGTAAAAATCATTATAATCGGATTCTGTTTAAATGAAAATAACAACACTCGTTTGTTTAATTATTGGCACAATGTTCATATCAAGCTTTATGATTGCGGCAATTTCCTATTATGAAGAATATTAACTCAGATTTACCCAGACCCAAGTTGAAACTAAGGAGACGATACAGAAAACATGTAACCTCTTTACGAGTGAAAACGAATACGAAGAGACTTTCAACAGAGATTGTGCTGATGTCGTATTGTCAATGCAATTGAAATTCATTTGAAATTAATTGTTAACATGGCTGTAAGGAAGATTCTTAGTCTAACTTTAGATCAGTTTCCAATGTGAATGTAGACGAACATACCTTTTTCATATCCTCCGTTTGGACCGTTTCCATTGTAGAACTTTTCCCGCTCTTTGAGGGCCTATGCTTTCCAGCAAGCGAGGAGCTTGATGTATGACGAGCCTAGTATTCGTGTGTTGTTTATCTGGGCTTGCAAACTTTGAACTTCTATTATTGTCTCGTGACCTAGATGGCAGTCGATATCGGTTTAGGTGGGACTGACGCAGCAATAATGGTAAACGTTCGAGGGTGACGAAACTGTTTCTGGCATTTGAAATTAATACCGAGATTATGTTTTCGGTATTAAAGAAATACCCTGATATCAATAGCTGATAATTGAGGGCTAATTATTAAAGCACAAAGCAAGAGAATTCAACGATAGAAAGCACTAGTCGTATTAGCTCTTACACCATGGATGGGATACTGTAGGCCTTTAGACTATGGTACCATAGACCAAGGGACAGACCTTGCACTATGGTGATCGCAGTGGTGTACGTCAGGTGGTGGTAGTTCATTATTTCATCTATAGTCGATTAGCACTGTTCGTTTTTTAGAGAGGGGCGGGGGTGGCACGACATGGCCGCTCTGAACCCTAAGATGGATTAGTTAAAGGGTGTACACACCATTGGTAATATTGAAAGTATAAAATAATATTCACAGGTTTACACGTATCTGACACATGGTATAAAGATCGTGGTAAACTTTCCTTGGAATATCTTTTGCCTGAGTTGTTTTGGTTTTTGAGAAATTAGTGAAGCAATATCGGTACGTTTTGAACTCGCGGATCCAAAATCAGATGCTTGAAAACAGTGAGAATTGTGATTGGGGTTTTCGCTATTTTGTTCTTGACTTTTATCGCTGATTGAGCTCAAACTTTCACAGTTTGGTCACCGTATTGTATGTGTTGGGTCACATATAATGAGATTTCGTTCGGATGAACGGGGTGACATATAGGACGAAATAAAGATCTCAAGTGAAAATATCACTCCGCCAGGCGGAGATGTCAGGCGTGACAATGGGGTATAAAAGACGGGGTCAAGGGATGGCAATCTCACTGGGATCCTCAACAAATATCCCAATGGTTAGGATTCTCCCGAGATATACAAACTGAGGATTGATGTCACCGGTCCAGTACAAACTAATGCGTGTGAGGGAAATGCAACCATGGCTTTTAAAACGATCTATTGAATGTTATGGACGACCATGCACGCAATAAACTACATAACTTAATTGAGAACAAAGAGAAGCTTAGGCCTACATATTCCTTGGTTGACCGTGACAGTTCACATCCTCATGAAGCTCTGAAAACGAAAAAGCAAAAAAGTCTGTTAGGCTAGCGTTTGGATTGAGCTCATATTATATCATTTGTTGGGAGCGGGATCATACTTCAATTGAAAGTACGAAGTGTTTTTGTTCAGGAATAGCTTCATTTCCACCCTCTAGTTTCAATGAAAACAACCAAAACAAAGGTCAGCGTTAGTCGTGGATTATGTGTTCGTTCATTATGGTGTATTTCGATTGGGACAATCGAAATTAAAAGAATATATCAATATTTTCCTGTCGCGGGTTCCCACATTTTAACACAATTCCTGGTTTGGGACATCGATTTACGTCATTTATTAATTTATTAATTCCCAACCTGTATCTTGTTTCCCACCAACTCACAATCTGTCAACCTTCAAGAGGAATGTGAACAGATAATTTCCTCTCACTTTACTTTGTTTCATATTTTCCTTGTAGCCCTCATCCTGAGTGACCTTTTGGCCCTGTGTTGACAATTTTTTTCATAAAATAAAACAATTTAAAGGACTATATCATACTGAACACTATGCCTAATATCGTGTACAAACCTTCAACATCAACGTCGTTGCAACCAATCCAAAACTCGCCCCCGTAGGCCTACATGTTGACGAAGTGTTGTAATTCTTCTTGGGATTGAGGGACCACCATCACACCGCCCATCTCAACACAAATCCCCTTGCCTTCTTCCCATGTAACTTGGCCATCATGCATCTTGTAGCACTTGTCTTGCCACTGGCTCCAAGTAGGAGGGCATGGTCCCCCCTCTGATTGGCGCCTTCACACACTGCCCATTACCGGCAATATACCAACAACACCCAGCTGTTTGCTTGCCACCATTTTGAAGACCATCTCTTGACAAATTTGAAATAGCTGCCAGATATATACAAATAACCGAGAAGGTGCAACCTTCGCAGAACGGAACTGCGTCGAGATCCTTCAATAATTACCAACACGAATTTTGAGTCACACAAAGAAATA
Source organism: Marthasterias glacialis (assembly GCA_911728455.2). Taxonomy (NCBI): domain Eukaryota; kingdom Metazoa; phylum Echinodermata; class Asteroidea; order Forcipulatida; family Asteriidae; genus Marthasterias; species Marthasterias glacialis. Next base: position 6,551,424 of record OU452234.1, on the reverse strand, counting down.
GCGCAACGCCAGTTCTCCAATCACAGCGACAAATCAATCAATAAAATTTAATTAATAAAAAAATAAATAAACAAACAAACAATTAAAAAAAGAGACAGTATTATGATTTTGAGTTGTGCATAATAAGCTATGGCGTAGTAGACAAATTAGATGAGCCGAAAATTTTAATTTTCAGTGAAGTTTACTGAAACATTTTCGTGTAGAAAATAGACTTGGAACTAACTTTATCGACAGAAAAGTGTTACTAATCTGAGCATACACATTTAGTGCATGTATGCCGCGTAAACGCCACCTTTATTACCATTATTGCATCACAAAATTAGCTATCATAATGCGACAGTTTGAACTTTTCGCTACAAGTAAACCAAAATAATAGAGGCGCCCTCTGGCAAATGCTGTTTTATTTGGAGCTAGTGTAGGTCAAAGGTCAATCTGCAATCTTCAGCTAATGTTACTTGCATATAGTGCGAGGAATGGCAACACTGTTCAAACGATGAGGAAATTAAACCGGTAGGCTCTACTGTTGGTCCTTTTTGATAATTGTGTTCTCAGGGATGAGTGTAACATTAAACAGTCGTTAGTTTAATCTTATGCAAATCAGTTAGCTTTAACGCGTCAAAAAAACGTGTTTTAATTTCAAATCACTGCCAATACTGTTTACATCGTGTGGGGGCGCCGTATCATCTTCATGACCAGGGGCCGATGAACGTATCGACTTCAAACCATATAAGAACTAGAGGGCGTACAAACCATGCGACACAGCCCGACAAGGAACATTTTTTGACCATTGAGAAAATGGCGCGGACCATTCATTTACACTGGTTACTCATCCGTTCACACAGAAGCCATTTTCTAAGTGGACATTCGTAAGCAATTTGCCCATAAGGATTTTCGCCCATGGTGAGTCAGTGGAGTTCCGTGCGTGGCATAGCGAGTGCACCCTCTAGTTCTATTAAATAACTCTATGCTTCAAACGGAGTGGGCAAATTTCGTCAACTCGTTTAACTGGCGCAAGGGGGGTGGCTGTGACAAGACTAGCGTTTCATTTTCTAGAATCGGGGTTGGTTAGGGTTTAAATAATTTGAAGGGTCGGTGTTGGCTAGGGATAATTCTGGAGGGTTCGGGTTCGCTAGGGTTAATTCTGAAGAGTTGGGGTTGGTTGGGGTTAAATTTGAAGGGTGGGGGTTGGTTGTGGTTAAAACTTGAAGAGTTAGGGTTGGTTAGGGTTAATTTTACATGAGTCGTTTGAGAAGTTGAGTAAAACATGGCTTTTTGTGCATAATGTATTTTATTTTGAGTTTGCAGTGCCGGGAATATTTTTTAAAACATGAACATCATTAATATTCTATTATACTCATACTTTTATTACATCAATTAAATATAACATTTTAAACTCACGGCTACACCGTGTAATTGTCTCTTTTTGTAGAGGTGATGGTTCTGTGAGAGCCAGCTGGTTTATTTTCATTGCAGTGTGCTCTAAAGTAGTCGTCATGGAGACAGTCGAAATAATTCAGACTAAACCAATCGGCTTTTCCAGACCCATCATCTTCACAATCGTGTACCCGTAAGGTTAAACTAATATCTGTTTTCACGTGCAAAGATTCAAATCTCTTATCAACGCTGTCCACATAACAATACATTAGATTGTCTCAACCTACATTTGAAACATTTTTCAGTTCATTACTAAATGTCAAAACAGAAAAGTACGGTGGACCTGAAGAGACAAGGTACATTGCAAATATCTTTACAGACTATGTGCGAAAATAATTGCAATGTCATAAAAATCATCGCAAAAATCTTTGCAAAAATTGCCATGGAAACAGCTAAACTCTGACAGCTAAGCTTTTTTTTACAAATTTACAAATTTACAAAAAGTTACGGCCAAAAATATGGTTGTGCCCCCCTTCCGCAGTCCTGATAGGGTCAATTAATGTTATTGTCTCAAAACGTTTGTGAAAATAATAATGTTATTGGCCCAATGATCATGGCACTAATGCATCGTAAAGCGCATTGAGACGTTATCTTAAAATGAGCTATATTAAGAACTGCTTTTTATTTTTTTTTATTTGTTGTTAAAATAAACAGTCAAAGACTGTCCAATTTTTTTGCCGATTTGACCCGAAAATTTAGATTTTTATTCTAACAACTATGTTTATAGATTCGAGAAAGTAATGAGCTTTTATTTAAGGTATTGCGTGAAAAAAATCCACAAATCAATGATAAGTTGTAGTTAATTAAAATCTAAAAAATGAATTAATGTTGGGATCCCCACATTATCTCACACCCATCGGCCTTGTACAAACAATTTTGCATGTTACATGTATTTGTGCATTGTCCATGGCATATGCGCAAATGTTTGTATGTTTTTCGTTTTAAAAACTGTCTAAATTCGTTCAGAGGGATAATCTTAAAAAAAAACATTCTTTCGGCAAAAATCTGGACATGCAACGTTAAGCAGTTTAACGATGATTAAGCGTAAAGTTGACACAACACCACCACAATGTTTAAACTGAAATTTACGAATATCTCCATAAATGTACAGCAGCTGCCCTAACTACAAGCTCTTTTCCGATTGTAACCGGTTCACGTTCGGGAGGCAATACCATTCCGACCCTACACACTCCCACTACCCACCAGACATCGTTAAAGCCATTGGACAAACCAAAGAAATCACCTTTTTTTCGAGTTTGCAATTCCTTTATCGAAACCAACATCACTTCATTATTTCAAACAGTTATGAAAGCAAACGTAAATAAAAAACTTGACAATCTCTTCGAACGAGGCTACGTTGTTCAGCGAATACATGCTACATCTTTTGAAAAGTATTTCCACATTTTTCCTTTTTCAATAATTAGTTTCTTTAAGATTGCCGCCGGGGAAAAGTGTTCCCTGGAAAAGATTAATATTAAAACTTGCAACAGCTGAAAGTGATAAAGTCAGCTTCCGAAAGTGACGAAATTGTAATTAAGGAATTTGGTTCTTATTCCATGTCACGATTACAAAAAAGAGGGTCATATTTTATACTAAAAACTTGATTCTAAGAATGCTGACGTTAATGATGACGTAACTAATGGTGTTTTCAATAATCTGTCGGCTGCAGATTGCGCCACAGCACCTTGTAAACCGTTACATGGTGCTATGTAAAGGAACAGGTCTCATACTTCAAAAAACGTAACTCATCATACCTTACAGGAAAAAATATTGAGCGCTCTGAGACGCCCATAGGGTGTGATAAAGCGCTATATAAAAACTGCGTATTGTTATTATTATGTATTATTGTTAGTGCACATGAATCAACATAGTTGCCTTCTTGTTGAAACTTTTTTTAAGACAATGACGTCATATCAGCTACTCAATGGTAATGTGTACTTCTTAACAATTAAGCTTATGTTTCAACCAATTATGAAACTATAATTAAACAAGTTTTTCAACTTTATCAATTGTAAACTCTTACGGCACAGTGAACATAGCACTATTTAAGTGCATAAACCCAAATATATGAAATATACCCAAAAAAAATCTAAACTAAAAAAAAAACCAATTTGCTAAGCAAATGTCCTTACACAAAAAGTCTCATAAGTTGTATATTAACTGGTTTAACAGAAGTCTAATTGCATCTGGTTTGCCCATAGAGTTATATACAAGAACTAGAGGGCGTACAAACCATGCGACACGGCCCGACAAGGAACATTTTTGACCTTTGAGAAAATGGCGCGGACCATTCATTTACACTGGTTACTCATCCGTTCACACAGCAGCCGTTTTCTAAGTGGACATTCGTATGCAATTTGCCTATGGGGATTTTCGCCCATGGTGAGACAGTGGAGGTCCGTGCGTGGCATAGCGAGTGCACCCTCTAGTTCTATTAACTCTATGGGTTTGCCACACTTTTCCGTGGTTTGACCCCCAACCTACTCTAAAGGGCGCCCTCTTGCAGTCAAAATATGGCTTATTGATCCGTTTTCAGAATGATATTGTGAAATGTTTCTGTTTCTGAGTGAAATGGTTAAAATATCAAGATGGATAATCCTACACAATATTTTCGTTTTACAGATCAGTCATTTTTTAACAGCAAAAGCTTGGTGTTTTATAATATATTTTACAATAAACACAAAGCAATATAAGCAGTTCACCACAAAATCTTCATAAAAGTAGTCTGTCAAGAATGACCGAGCAGCCTTCTACAGGAGCAACAGTGCTTATGATACGGGACGCTTACAGATTAACTTGTATGTACCATCACAGGGCCTATCGTGCCAGCCAGAACGTTGGACGCCTGCGGCGCAATCTTCTTTACCATTATGATTATCTGGCTCCTGCCAGTTCCATCTCATGTCCGTCGCATTAAAAGTACCAGCACCATCCAAACACACCCAGGTACCTGAGCCAAATCAATCCGAAATAACAACTCTGTAAGCCTATAGCGTTTGGAGTGAGCTAATAAAAATTATTATATCATTTGTTAGGGGCGGAATCATACTTCGTTTTGAAAGTATATACAAAGTGTTTTGTCAGCGGGGCGCACCTAGGGGGCTGGGGGGAGCAAATGCCCCCGGTTATTTTTTATTTCCCCCCCTCCTCAGTTCCCGCCTCAATTCCCCCCCCCCCCCCCCCCTATGGCCGAAATTGAGTTTAACCCCAAACCATTGCATCCACATTATTGTAATTATGTTTGCGCTGTAAATAATCAACTCAATTTCATCCATATCATTAGCTGGCACCACCTGGTAAAGTCCGTGATTGTGGCAAGTCAATGCTTTTTAGCAGAACAACATTACTTTAAATAATTTTTGTTTGCCTCCCTAAAGTTAGGCTTTCCCCCTCCTCCCCCTCCTTGAACTCCCTATCTGTTTTGTTTCTTGTTTTCCACCATCTCACAATCTGACGTACTTCAAGAGGAATGTGGTGAACAGATAATTTCCTCTCACTTCATTTTCCCCCCATATTTTCCATGTAGCCCTCACCCTTTAGGTCTTGTGTTGGCCTTTAGGTCTTGTGTTGGCGGTGTTTTCAAAAAATAAAACAAATTAAAGGACTATATTATATTATAATGAACACTATTCCTAATATCGTGTACAAACCTTCAACATCAACGTCGTTGCAACCAATCCAAAACATGCCGCCGTACGTTTTGAGGAGGTGTTTTAATTCTTCTTGGGATTGAGGGACCACCATCACACCGCCCATCTCAACACAAATCCCCTTGCCTTCTTCCCATGTAACTTGGCCATCATACATCTTGTAGCACTTGTCTTGCCACTGGCTCCAAGTAGGAGGGCATCGTCCCCCTCCGATGAGCTTCTTCAGACACCGCCCATTACCGGGGGAGTAGTTTGCCATCAGAAATATTATACCAACAACACCCAGCAGTTTGCTTGCCACCATTCTGAAGACCATCTCTTGACAAATTGAAATTACTGCCAGATATACAAATAATCGATAAGGTGCAACCTTCGCAGAACGGAACTGCGTCGAGCTCCTTCAATTACCAATAAAACACGAATCATCGAATCACAAAAAGATACAGCCCAACGCCAGTTCTCGAATTAAACAGCGACAATCAATCAATAAAAAACTATATAGAATAAAAAAAAACTAGACATCCATTATTATGATTTTGAGGTGTGCATAATAAGCTGTGGCGTAGTAGGAAATTTAGATCAGACGAAAATGTAATTTTCCAGTGAAATTACCAAAAACATTTTCTTATAAAACATTTTCTCACAATAAATAGACTTGAAACTTATTTCATCGACAGCAGAAGTGCGCCGAATCTGAGTCTACACTAAGTAGTGCGTGTATATGCCACGTGAACACATCTTTTATTACCATTTTTTATTTTTATTTATTTTTTTTAAAATTATGCTGATTTTACGCAACTTGCAAAATTAGTCATAATCGGCATTTTGAACTTTTCGCTATAGAGAGGTTGCATGACCCCGGTTTCGCAGCCATGTTGGGTACGGCCATGTACAAACTCAATGACTGACGCGTCGTCAGCTAAATGATTTCCAGCGCCTGTTTGTGCACGCAGCATTAGAAAAATACGGTGGCCCACAACTGTCACGGCAAAAGCAAAAGCGCCACGGCAAAAGCAAAAGGGCCACGGCAAAAGCAAAAGCGCCACGGCAAAAGCAAAAGCGCCACGGCAAAAGCAAAAGGGCCACGGCAAAAGCAAAAGCGCCACGGCAAAAGCAAAAGGGTCACGGCAAAAGCAAAAGCGCCACGGCGAAAGCAAAAGGGCCACGGCAAAAGCAAAAGCGCCACGGCAAAAGCAAAAGGGCCACGGCAAAAGCAAAAGCGCGATGTAGATATGGGTTAAAGGTTGAATTTGGTTACGGTGTAGTAAATATTCAACACGGACGGTGTGCAGTTGATCCTTGACCTGCATAATGTTCACACATTAGTTCAGGTCCTGACTCTGTTTTCCTGTCTGGGACGTCTCTGCGTGATTAGAGTAATTTTTGCTTTGTTCACTGATTGTTTACAGGCATTTCTAAACAAGACTTTTGTCTTCTGAATATGCCTCCATAATTGCCTCTGTCTTATTTGTGTCATTACAACCTTATTTATTACTGTTGCTTTCTTTAAATTTGTTTGTCGTAATGACCTCCTGCAGTGATTGTTTGTTGTGCATTTTGGAAATAAATGTTGAGAAGAATTAAATTGAATTGAATATAGGTCAAGCTTCGAAAAACTTTGAATGCGTCATACGTTCTTTAACGTTCGGGTTGGGGAATGTAGGACAGTAGGAGGGACGAAGGAGCAGAGAGAAAGAGAGTTGGAAAAGGGGGTTGAAACGGAGGGAGATAGCAAAAGAAGAAAGGGGAAAGGAAATAATACAGTAGTTTATTGCAATGTACGGCCGGCGGGGGAAGAGAGCACGGGTACAAAACGAGACCCAAATATAAATGGAACAATTTTTTTTTTTTTTTTTTTTTTTGGGGGGGGGGGGGGGGTCAAGGGTGTGGAAAAACTAGGTGCCTTATGGACGCTGTTCTGCCTAATTAATCTTTGGCAATTGGCGTTTTGTGAGTGATGTGCTTGAAATTTGAAACTAATTCCGGTGCAACACAAAATGTTAGCCTTTTGTCTTCGGTATTGCCTTCGGTAGTTAACCTTCCCACGACTGGTTTGATATTTTTTCATTTGATTGTATTGCATGTTATTATTAAAAGTGTTGTCCAATTTTGTTATGGATTACATACTAGTAAAGTATAAATGTTTTGTGCTTTTTAATATTGTTTGTAAATCATGAGTTACTAAATACACTTGCCCATAAAATAGATTCTTGATCATTGTCCATTGTTTATAAACCATAAATCAATGGTCACTGTTTGTAAACCGTTTTAATGAACATCTAAGAACCGTTTTGATTTTTAAACAATGGTAATATGGCGCTTTGGTCTCTATGGGACCTGAACTTATGTGAACATTATGCAGGTCAAGGATACTGCACACCGTCCGTGTTGAATATTTACCACATAGTCATATCACATGGTTCACCACAACCAAATTCGACCTTTAACCCATATCTACATCGCGCTTTTGCTTTTGCCGTGGCCCTTTTGCTTTTGCCGTGGCCCTTTTGCTTTCGCCGTGGCCCTTTTGCTTTCGCCGTGGCCCTTTTGCTATTGCCGTGGCGCTTTTGCTTTCGCCGTGGCCCTTTTGCTTTTGCCGTGGCGCTTTTGCTTTTGCCGTGGCGCTTTTGCTTTTGCCGTGGCGCTTTTGCTTTTGCCGTGACAGTTGTGGGCCACCGTAGAAAAAGGTCTCGGGTTACGTCACGTGCAACCTCTCTATAGGTACACAACATAGAGGCGCCCTCTAGCAAATGCGGTTTTATTTGGAGCTACTGTAGGTCAAAAGTCAATCTGCAATCTTCAGATGATGTTACTTGTAAGTACAGCAGGAGCTCTTAGCGAGGTTTTGAAGGCTGGGTTGGGATCGCTTTTTCGTTTTCAGAGCTTCCATGAGGATGTGAGCTGTCACGGTCAACCAAGGAATATGTAAGCTTCTCTTTGTTTGTTATCCATTCAATTATGTTGCTTATTGCGCTCACGGTCGTTCATATCATTCAATGGTTCGTTTGTATTTCGAGCCAGTGGCAGTCTGCCATCTTGAGACAAAGGGCGCCCTCTCCGGTACATGTCATTCGCAGGCTCCTGCACGAAAACCTTTCACAATAACAGTTGCAAAATCACCGACGCGTTCGTCGTGCATACTTGCATATTAAAAGTGCGAGGAATGGCAACACTGTTCAAATGATGAGGAAATTGAACCGGTAGGCCCTATTGTTTTAGCTTTTTGATAATAATTGAGTTATCAGGGTTGAACGTAACATTAAACAGTCGTTAGTTAATTTTAATTATGCAAACAAGTTAGCTTTGTCGCTTCGAAAAACGTGTTTTCATTTCAAATCACTGCCAAAGTCTGTTTACATGACTGTGGGGGCGCTGTATCCTCTACATGGCTAGCGCATCGAATTTAAGCGGAGTCGGTAAATTTCGTCAGCTCGATAAACTGGCGCAAGGGGGCGGGGGTGACTGTGACAAGACTAGCGTTTCATCTTCAAGAATCGGAGTTGGTTAGGGTTAATTTTGAAGGGTTGGGGTTGGTTAGGGTTAATTTTGAAGGGTTGGGGTTGGCTAGGGTTAATTTTGAAGGGTTGGGGTCGGTTGGGATAAATTTTGAAGGGTCTAGGTTGGTTAGGGTTAATTTTGAAGGGTCGGGGTTGGTTAGGGTTAATTTTGAAGGGTCGGGGTCGGTTAGGGTTAATTTTGAAGGGTCGGGGTTGGTTAGGGTTAATTTTGAAGGGTCGGGGTTGGTTGGGATGAGTCATTTGAGAAGTTGAGTAAAACATGGCTTTTTGTGCACAACGTATTTATTTTGAGTTCACAGTGCTGAGAATGGTTTTTTTTAAACATGAACACCATTAATATTATATTATGCTCATAGTATTACATCAATTAAATACACTAATCAAAAACTTTGTAGAGGTGATGGTTCTGTGAGAGCCAGCTGGTTCATTTTCATTGCAGTGTGCTCTAAAGTAGTCGTCATGGAGACAGCGACAACGACGAGTAAACAGTTGTCGAAATAATTCAGACTAAACCAATCAGTTTTTCCAGACCCATCATCTTCACAATCGTGTACCCGTAAGGTTAAACTAATATCTGTTTTCACGTGCAAAGATTCAAATCTCACATTAACAACGCTGTCCACATAACAATACATTAGATTGTCTCAACCTACATTTGAACATTGTTTCGATTCATTATTGAATGTCAAAGCAGAAAACAAAATAATGAGAGAGGGTTTGTGCACTCTGATTGGTAAAGGACTGGTCACAAGTGATATAAAGACCTGTGAGCTAGCGAATAAATGACCCCTAACAAGCACATGGTTATGTAAAAGTTCTGCAGAGAATTATCAAATCAACTGGTTTTTTGTGCGTATCAATTTTTTTGTTTCTTATTTTTGGCAAAAAAGTTGGTGCAAGGCGAGATTGTGCCACGTGCGCGCGCATACCACGCGTTTGTATTAACGCTCATGTAGTCTGGTTCTTGAAAATATGCATAAATAGTTAATCGCATGTATGTGTAAAAGATTAGGTGCCATGCAAAAAATGGACTGCCTAAAGAATGGCCTTTGAACATTAAAAAGAACAATATGAAAATATCGGCAAAAGAAAAATTACAAATTCTAATGATTTTTACCGTTTTGTCGGTAAACGTATTCATTAGTGACACAACAGTGTGAGGATCCGGTGTTCACTGCATGGTATTTTATTCATTTTATTCCGGTTTTTGTTCACCAAACAAAACTTTAGGACTTAAAAACTATTAAGTTGGTTGCTGGCCCTCGGCTCGGTCCATTAACAGCGGCCAGCCACCAACCCGGTCGAACCATTAAAGACCGGGTCCTCACACTGTTATTGCCTGATTACGATGAGAACTCGTGAAACGACACTTGTCTTCGGTTACCAACAACACCCAGCAGTTTGCTTGCCACCATTTTGCAGACCATCTCTTGTCAAATTTGAAATTACTGCCAGATATACAAATAATCGAGAAGGTGCAACCTTTGCAGAACGGAACTGCGTCGAGCTCCTTCAATTACCAATAAAATCACGAATCATCGAATCACAAAAAGAAACACCGCATAGCGAGTTCTCCAATCACAACGACAAACCAATCAATAAAAACTAATTAATAAAATATACAAGATATAATACATACAATTAAAAGAGAGAGAGAGAGAGAGTATTATGATTTTGAGTTGTGCATATTAAGTTGTAAAGTAGTAGGAAATTTAGATGAGAAAAAAAATTAATTTCCAGTGAAATTTACTAAAACATAAATAGACTTGAAACAACCTTCATCGACAGAAGAAGCGCTCGGAATCTGAGTGTACACTTTTAGTGCATGTATGCTGCGTTTATTATTTTATTTTGTAATTTACTTTTTAAGATTATGTTGATTTAACGCAACTGGCTTTTCCAGACCCATCATCTTCACAATCGTGTACCCGTAAGGTTAAACTAATATCTGTCTTCACGTGCAAAGATTCAAATCTCACATTATCAACGCTGTCCACATAACAAGACATTAGATTGTCTCAACCTACATCTGAAACATTTTCAGTTCATTAATAAATGTCAAAACAGAAAAGTATGGTGGACCCGAAGAGACAACGTACATCGCAAATATCTTTACAAACTATTTGCGAAAATAATTGCGATATTGTCAATATTATTGCAAATATCGCAATCATGAAAGCAAATGGAAATAAAAAAACTTGAAAATCTTATCGAACGAGGCTGCGTTTTTCATTAAACGGCGTTTGGCCAATGCATGTTACATCTTTTGAGAAGTATTTCAATAATTTTTATGAAGTCGTGAAATTCCTTTTCAATAATCACTTTCTTTAAGATGGCAGCCGGGGAAAAGAGTTCCCCGGAACTTGCAACAGCTGAAAGTGATAAAGTCAGCTTCCGAAAGTGACTAAATTATAGTTTTGAAATTTGGTTCTTACTCCGTTTCAAGACAAGGAAAAGAGAGTCATATTTTCTACTAAAAACGTAATTCTAAGAATGCTTACGTTAATGATGACATAAATAATGGTGTTAGCGCACATGAATTGACATAATTACCTTCATGTTTAAACGTTTTTTAAACAATGACGTCATATTAGTCAGTCAATGATAATATCTATTCCGTAACAAGTTATGTTTCACACGATTATAAAACTATAATTATAATCAAATCGTCAAATTTATCAACTGTTAGCTCTTACGGGACAGTGAACATAAGTGCAGAATCCCAAAGATGTGAAAATAGAACCTGTTAATGGCTCCGTTTTCAGAATATATTTTGAAATGTTTCTGCGTGAAACTGAACTTCAAATAGCTTGGTTAAATATATCAAGATGGATGGTTCCATACAACATTTTCGTTTTACAGATCGGTAAATTTTTATAAGCAAAAGCTTGGTGTTTTATAATTATATAGATACATTTTTGTAATAAGCACAAAGCGAGTGAGCAGTTCACTACTTAATCTTCATGAAAAGTAGTTTGTCAAGCGTTCTACAGGAGCAACAGTGCTGGTGTTACGGGACGCTTACAGATTAACTTGTATGTATCATCACAAGGCCTATCCCGCCAGCTTGAAGCCTCGATGCCTGCGGCGCAATCTTCGTTGTCATTTAAATTATTTGGCTGGTCGAAGTATTCATCCCATCTCATGTCCGTCACGTCAATAGTACCAGCACCATCCAAACACACCCAGGTACCTGAGCCGAGTCAATCCAAAAATAACAAGTCTGTTAGCCTAGCGTTTGGACTGAGCTCATAATTATATCATTTGTCAGGAGCGGGATCGTACATTGTTTAGATTAAAATTTCCGCCCTCTACGCTGACCATGTTTAAAGGGACACCTTGCATTCAGATTGTTGTGAAATGAATAATATGGTTGGTAAGGTATTTTAAAAGTAGAAAATAATGATCACTAAACATCCCTTGAAATTGCCTGGTTTTTGTTTAATTTCGTGTTAGAACATGGTCCGCCATTTTGTGGAACCAATTGTTCACTCCATGGCGGACCGTATGTTTCTGTGTAGGGTGTGGTTCCGCTGGTTGTATCTCCAGAGGCAAAGGTATGGTTTTTAATTCACTACTCAGTGATTACAAAACAAAGTAGTTATTTTAATGCATGCCAACAACTCTTGGCGGTGACTATTTTTTATTTTTTTTTTTGGGGGGGCGACTATTTTTGGGGGGCGTCTATTTTTTTGGGGGCGACTATCTTTTTTGGGGGCGACTAATTTTTTTAACGTGACTTCCCTCCGTTGTCCCATTGTTTTGAACTGCCTTTTTCACAAATGATTCTCAAAAGCTGTCAACCCCCCCCCCCCCTACTGATTCCTTTTGTTCAAGTCCTCGTTTTCTACGGGTAGAAACAGATACACTGCACGCAGCAACTGGGCAACTGGCGGCTTTTAACAACAGTCAAAAACCCGTAATTATGTTTGTTCGTTTTGGGGACACATTATCTTGGTCGATTTTGAACGGGTTTCGTTAACAAAACACTTCCTTGATCATCAGCTATGTTCCATGCAACTTTTATTTTATCAGAGAACGGTCTCGTTAGTTTATAAAAAGTTCGGTTTGTTTTCTAACACTGACTTTGTTTCACTTTATATTTTACACTTTCGTCTTTGTGAGTATCCTATTATCAGACGGAATGTCCTAAACGTGATTTCAGTTTATGCGACATCTATCGTTTCTATGACCGTATCCGAATTAGCGGCTACGGCCACGAGGGTGTCGCTAAGGACGTCCAATAGACCTTGATCAGCGGCGTAGCGAAGGCACTTTCTTTAGGGTTGTGGAAGCCTAAATTTGCTGACTGACATTACCAAATGAAAGTAAAAGCACAATGACATGGGACTTAAGCCAACATGTGGGGGTTCGGGGACATAGCCCCCGAGCGCTTGAGTTTTTTTTTTTTTAATGATTCGAAGGTTTAAAATGACCCTCAGATGCTCATCATTAGACGACTCATACTCGAAATGCAAGCTTTGAAAATAGTAATTTATTTTGCGAATCCCCTGTTGGAGTGTTTGGAAACCAATTATAGTGGGTGTCCAGGGTGCCAAGCCCCCGGGCGCTCTACGGTTTTAAGTGTTTTCAGGTCTAAGGAGGACCGTCAAGTTCCCGAAAATAGACGTTTATTTTTGAAATTCAAACTTTGAATACTTTGGACTCGTTGGAGTTTATAGGGGCAACTATAGTCTTATGGGTGTCCGGGGCTTCGCCCCCAGACGCTCTACGGCTTTTAGTTTTTTCAGAGCGTAGATTTCCGCACGTTGCCGAGATTATTAAATTTGGTAATTCAAAGTTTGACTTCTCACACGACAAGGATTAAACTGAAATTTTCTCTCGGCAAATCGAGTCGGCAAATCTCTAGGCTTGCCGAATGGATTTGTGTTCAGCCCGAGCCCTTACTCGGATAAGTTTGGTGCTCAATTTGCCGACTGTGGCTCTAAATGCCGACTTCAGAAACTATTGGGGGTGTCACCCCCCCCCCCCAAACACACACACACACTGGTCGCTACGCCGCTGAGCTGGACCTTGTGCAACTTCGTCACAGATCACACACGTGCTTTCAACATTGCCATTTTGGTGATCACCTCTCCATAAGAAAAGTACACAAGGTTCATGTTTATTTCATATCATTAATTAACAGATTCGAGCAGGAATTTTGTAATCGTTTCCGAAAACTGAAAACTATTACGTCACATAATAAACTTACATACCAAGCTTCCTTTCATAGTGAAGGTTTTTTAATTTTGGGTTAAAAAAATATTTTATGTGGTAGGGCCTACTACCCCCGGCAACATTGTACGCACATAATTTAGCGCAACGCAGAAGATATTTCTTTGCAGTGATTGCCTCAATACGTATACCGCATCTTGCGTGGCGCACCGGGGAATAATTAAAAATACGCGCTGGTGATCACCAAAATGAGTGCAAGTGGTCAGTGATGCCACGTGCACAAGGTCTATACTTCAACGCATGATGACGCGGCGATCCAGCCGTAGCCGAAGCCGTAGCCGTAGCCGTAGCCGTAGCTGTAGCCGTCAATTCGGACACGGCTTTTCACTGCAGTCAGCTTACTGCGCTTGCTGATGGTTGAAACGGCAAAACGGTTCTTTAATACCCCCATACCCGCATCCCATCACTTTCCAATCACTACTTGGGCGTGTCGCGGGTTCCCACATTTATTTTTAACACAATTCCTGGTTTGGGACATCGATTTACGTCATTTTATTAATGATTTGCCAAATGGCTACACTTTGGAACTCCCAACCTTTATCTTGTTTCCCACCAACTCACAATCTGTCAACCTTCAAGAGGAATGTGAACAGATAATTTTCTCTCACTTAATTTTTTCCAAATTTTCCTTTTATAGCCCTTTTGGCATTGTGCAGGTGATTTTTCTAAAAACAAAACCAATTTAAAGACTCTTATTCAACACTTTTCCTATCGTGTACAAACCTTCAACATCAATGTCGTTGCAACCAATCCAGAGCTCATTGCAGCTGCAAATGTTGGCGAGGTGTTGTAATTCTTCTTGGGTTTGAGGGACCACCATCACACCGCCCATCTCAACACAAATCCCCTTGCCTTCTTGCCATGTAACTTGGCCATCATGCATCTTGTAGCACTTGTCTTGCCACTGGCTCCAAGTAGGAGGGCATTGTCTCCCTCTGATTGGCGCCTTCACACACTGCCCATTACCGGCAGCGTAGTTTGCCATCAGAAATATACCAACAACACCCAGCAGTTTGCTTGCCACCATTTTGCAGACCATCTCTTAACAAATTGAAATTACTGCCAGATATATACAAATAACTAAGAACGTGCAACCTTTGCAGAACGGAACTGCGTTGATACACTTCAATTATCAATAAAATCACGTATCATCGAATCACAAACAAGAAACATCGCATCGCCAGTTCTCCAATCACAGCGACAAATCAATCAATAAAAACTAATTAATAAAATATACAAAATTTAATACATACAATAAATTAAAAAAATATATTATTAAGATTTTGAGTTGTGCATAATCAGTTATAGGAAATTTAGATGGACGAAATTTAAATTTCCATGTACATTTTCTTGTAATAATAGACTTGAAATTTACTTCATCGACAGAAGAAGTGCTCTGAATCTGAGCATACACATTAGTGCATGTATGCCGCGTAAACACCACCTTTATTACCATATTGCATCACAAAATTAGTTATCATAATGCGGCAGTTTGAACTTTTCCCTATAAGTAAACCAAAATAATAGAGGCGCCCTCTAGCAATGCGGTTTTATTTGGAGCTAGTGTAGGTCAAAGGTCAGTCTGCAATCTTCAGATAATGTTACTTGTTAGTACGGTAGCGCTTGACGAGGTTTTGAAGGCTGGGTTTGGGTCGCTTTTTCGTTTTGAGAGCTTCCATGAGGATGTGAGCTGTCACGGTCAACCAAGGGATATGTAAGCTTCTCTTTGTTTGTTCTCAATTCAATCATGTTGCTTATTGCGCACATGGTCGTCCATATCATGCAATGGTTCGTTTGTATTTCGAGCCAGTGGCCGGCTGCCATCTTGAGACAAAAGGCGCCCTCTCCGGTACATGTCAAGTGGTAGGCTCCTGCACGACAACCTTAACAGCTGCAGAATCACCTACGCGTCCGTTGTGCATACCTGCATAAGTGCGAGGAATGGCAACACTGTTAATGAAACGATGAGGAAATTGAACCGGTAGGCCCTTTTGTTTTGCCATTGTGTTCTCAGGGTTGAACGTAACATTAAATAGTCGTAAGTAAATTCTAATTATGCAAATTTGTTAGCTTTACCGCTTCGAAAAACGTGTCACAATTTCAAATCACTGCCAAAGTCTGTTTACACATGACTGTGGGGGCGCTGTATCCTCTACATGGCTAGCGCATCGAATTTAAGCGGAGTCGGTAAATTTCGTCAACTCGATAAACTGGCGCAAGGGGGCGGTGGTGGATGTGACAAGACTAGCGTTTCATTGTCCAGAATCGGGGTTTGCTAGGGTTAATTCTGAAGGGTCGGGGTTGGTTGGGGTTAATTTTGAAGGAGCAGGGTTGGTTAGGGTTAATATGGAGTGTTTGTAGTACTTGTTGCATGACGGAACGTGTTGGCCAGACGACCCCGATCATTTTTCAACTCAAGAATTTCACAGTTTCGAAGCTGAAGTCATCCAAAGAATAGACTTTCCAAAACTCTGTGATTCCTTTGTCTATTTGAATTTCAGCTAGGGCTAGTTGCTTACTTTTCCAACGTTCTTTACCCGTTTATAGTGATTTGGGACTACATTACAAACAAAATAACAGGCGGGTGGCTACATAGTCGTCTGACGCCGGTAGTCCATAAGTAAAAATAAACCTCTGTTGTAGTAGAATACTGGTAGTTTATGAAATGGCAATGTGGTAAAAATCATTGTCACAACATACAACTTAAAATGGCTTAGTAACTGTGTTATTATTACCAAAAGCCGACTGTTGGTATGACTCTGTCAGTCACGACATGTATTTGCACGTAGTTTGCCATCAGCTCTGATGACGTAGTACCCATTACAGGTCACGTGATGACATGTAAACATTGGTCGCGCAATCGGTCGGGGATGGTTGGGTTAATTTTACATGAGTCGTTTGAGAAGTTGAGTAAAACGTGGCCTTTTGTGGTTAATGTACCGGTATTTTATTTTGAGTTTGCAGTGCTGATAATTTTTTTTAAAACATGAACATCATTAATATTCTATTGTACTCATAGTATTACATCGGTTAAAACTACTAATCATTTTAACCTCACGGCTACACCGTGTAATTGTCTCTTTTTGTAGAGGTGATTGTTCTGAGAGAGCCAGCTGGTTTATTTCTATTGCAGTGTGCTCTTCAAAGTAGTCGTCATGACAACGACGAGAGTACAGTTGTCGAAATAATTCAGACTAAACCAATCGGCCTTTTCCAGACCCATCATCTTCACAATCGTGTACCCGTAAGGTTAAACTAATATCTGTCTTCACATACAAAGATTCAAATCTCTTATTATCAACGCTGTCCACATAACAAGACATTAGATTGTCTCAACCTACATCTGAAACAGTTCTAGTTCATCATTGAATGTCAAACAGAAAGGTATGGTGGACCTGAAGAGACAACGTAACATCGCAAATATCTTTACAAACGATTTGCGAAAATAATTGCGATGTCGTAAATATTATTGAAAATACATTTGCAAAAAATGCCATGGAAACAGCTGAACTTATGATTACTAAACTTTTTTACGATTTGACCCTAGACAAATTTCGGGAAAGTCCGAAAGTTTGGTAGTCATCGGATATAGCGTTAATAAGTTACAGTGCTGATAGGGTTAATTAATGTTATTTTTTTCAAAAAGGTTGTGAAAAAAAACAGTTGAAGATGCTTGGTCCGATTTGTGGCCGATTTGACCCCAAAATTTGTTGATTTTAATTCTGATTAGCTATTTTTACAGATTCAAGAAAGTTAGGAGCTTTCATGGAAGGTATTGCATGAACAAAAATTCTACAAATAATAAGTGGTAGTTAAGTAAAATCTAAAAATTAATTATTGTCGGGATCCCCCCACTGTCTAACGTCCATAGGCCATACAAACAATTTTGCATGTTACATTTTTTGGTGCATTGTCCATGGCATATGCGAACCGTTTTTGTATGTTTTTCGTTTAAATATCTGTCTAAATTCGTTCAGAGAAAAAACATCTTTAAAAAACATTCCTTCGGCAAAAATCGGGACATGCAACTTTAAGCGATGATTCAGTGTAACGTTGATACAACGCCGCTACACATATCACCAACACAACAATGTTTAAACTTGAATTTACGAATATCTCGATAAATGTACAGCGGCTGCCCTAACTATACAAGCTCTTTTCCGATTGTAACCGGTTCACGTTCGGGAGGCAATACCATTCCGACCCAACAGACATCTTTAATGCCGTTGGACAAACCAAAGAAATCACCTTTTTCATTTCGAAACCAGCATAACTTCATTATTTCAAACAGTCATATAAGCAATCGTAACTTATCAAAAACCTGAACATCTTATCGAACGAGGCTGCGTTTTCAGTAAACGGCGTTCAGCGAATGCATATTACATCTTTTGAGTTTTTCGACATTTTGATGAAGTCGTTTAATTCCTTTTCAATAATCAGTTTCTTTAAGAGTTCCCCGGAAAAGATTAATATTAAAACTTGCGACAGCTTAAAGTGATAAAGTCAGCTTACGAAAGTGACTACATTATCATTTGGAAATTTGGTTCTTCAACTCAGTTTCACGACTCGGAAAAGAGTCATATTTTCTACTAAAAAAGTGATTCTAAGAATGCTGACGTTAATGATGATGTTAATGCACATGAATTAACATAACTGCCTTGTTGTTGAAAAGTTTTTGTTTTACTTTTAACAATGTCATATCAGTCTGTTAAGATTAATTCTATTAACAATTAAATTCCCTTTTTACTAAATGTTTCACAAATTGTTATATCTTACTGCACAGTGAACATTACAGCCACAATGGCAAAGTGTGTAACCCAAAAGATACGAAATTAGTGAACATGAAAATTGATTCGTTTTCAGAATAGATTTTGAAATGTTTTTGAAAGAAAGTGAACTTCAAATAGTTGGGTTAAAATATCAAGATGAATGGTTCCATAAAACAATTGTTTTTGTTTTGTTTATTTTTTTATTTTTTATTTTATAGATCAGTAAAATATTACACGCAAATGCTCGGTGTTTTATAATAGATAAATGACACTAAGCATAAAGTGAGTAAACAGCCAGTTAAATTTGATGAATAAGTTATTTGCCCAGATGACACTGAGCAACCTTCTACAGGAGCAACAGTGCTGGTGTTACGGGACGCTTACAGATTAACTTGTATCTATCATCACAAGGCCTATCGCGCCAGCCAGAAGCATGGACGCCTGCGGCGCAATCTTCGTTACCATTTAAATTATTTGGCTGGTTCCACTCTGGACTCCATCTCTTGTCCGTCTTGTCAATAGTACCAGCACCATCCAAACACACCCAGGTACCTGAGCCCATGAATCCAAAACAAAAAGTATGTTAGTCAAGCGTTGGGAGTGTGCTACTTTTCACTATTAACACGCAATAACTGTAATTATTTTATTAAATTCGCTGACCATGTTTAAGGGAACACGTTGGATTGGGCGCTTTTGGGCTGTACAAACGTTTGTTGTGAAATTATTATGGTTGGAAAGATATTTTAAAAGTAGAATATATTGATTCACTGTATGTGTTTTATTGCATGAACAACTCTTACAAGGGATCAAGCAGGAAAATGATTCGAAACAGCAAAACTTTAAACTGCTTAACAAGGATCAAGGTATGGTGTTCTATAATGGACTAATACGCAGTTTTTTTTCGGGCGCCGACTTTTTTTTTTTTTTTGGGGGGGCGACTATTTTTCCTTTTTTTTTTTTTTTTACACGACTTCTCTCTATTGTCCCAATGTTTTATCCTTCCTTTTTAGCGACGTCCACAATGGTTTCGTACACAAAACGTGGTGTGCCCGGTAGAAGGTCGTAAGGCTGTACGACCCTTTTTCCGGACGCAGGAATTACAACTTTCTGCCCCAGCAGAAGGTCAGAAGCAACAACACGGCTCTTTTGGAAAAAGTAGTGTATAGCTATTGTATATGTGTTGTTAGAATTACACCCAGACATTGTTTCCCAACCCTATGCGGAATTTAACTTTCCTGAATGACTTACTAATAGTAGAAAAACGAACCAAACTTTTACACTCAGTTTTCTTGAAACTCAATTTTTGGACAGTAAATGCTAACAACCTTTTGCCGGTCACACTTTCCTTATAAGTCCTTCTTCCAGGCACACGACGAAAAGCTGCCAAAACACCCGGACTGGTCCGTTTTGTTAAAAGTCCTCGTTTTCTACGGGTAGAAACAGATACACTGCACCCTGCAACTGGGCAACTGGCGGCTTTTAACAACAGTCAAAGACCTGTAATTATGTTTGTTCGTTTTGGGGGCACATTATCTTGGTCGATTTTGAACAGGTTTCGTTAACATATAAATTTTGTCTCGTTAGTTTATAAAAAGTCCGGTTTGTTTTTTACCACTGACTTTGGTTCTCTTTATATTTTACACTTTTGTCTTTGTGAGTATCCTACTATCAGACGGAATGTCCTAAACGTGATTTCAGCTTGTGCGACATCTATAGTTTCTCTGGCCGTATCCGAATTAGCGGCTACGGCTACGGCTGTTGCTTAGGGTGTTGCTAAGGACTCCCTATAGACCTTGGGCAACTTCGACACAGTTCACACACGTGCTTTCAACATTGCCATTTTGGTGATCACCTCTCCATAAAAGTACTCGTGGTTCATCTTTGTTGTACTCTCTTAATGTAAAAGAGTGTAAACATCACTCTCTTGCCCGAGTGGTGGTGTAATTTTCACTCTTTTTAGGGTGCAATTATCTCTAGTTTGCTCTTTTAGAGTGAAATTTGAGTAAACTTCACTCTGAATCTAGTGAAAAAAGAAAATGTTTCCACTCTAAAAAGACTTGTCCGCCATATGGCTCTTTTAAAAGAGTGGTATGGGGGACAACTCTTTTTAGAGTGGAAAGATTTTCTTTTTCACTCGATTCAGAGTGAATTCACTCAAATTTCATTCTAAAAGTGCAAACTAGAATGAATTGCACTCTAAAAAGAGTGAAAATTACACCACTACTCGGGCAAGAGAGTGATGTTTTCACACTTTTACATTAAGAGAGTAAATATCTAACATATCTGAGCGGAAATTTTGTGATCGTTTCAGAAAACTGAAAACTATAACGTCACTTAATGAATTTACATACCAAGCTTACTTTCATAATGAAGATTTTTGAATTTTGAGTTTAAACAGAAGATTGTATGACTTTGTGGTAAAATTACACAAAATTATCCGTGTGTCAGCCTGACGCGCAGCAACATACCCACATAATTTAGCGTAAACGCAGAAGATATTTCTTTGCAGTGATTGGCTCAATACCGGTACCGCACCTTGCGTCACGCACCGGGGAATTATAATAGTTGCGCACTACTGAAATACGCCCTGGTGATCAACAAAATGACTGTAAGTGGTCGATGACGTCAAGGTATTTACTTCAACGCATGATGACTTGGCGACCCAGCCGTAGCCGTAGCCGCTGCCGTAGCCGTAGCCGTAGCGGTAGCCGTAGCTGTAGCCGTCAATTTGGACACGGCCTGTCGTGCAGTCAGCTTCCTGCGCTAAGTGATGGTTGAAACGGCAAAACGGTTCTTCAATACCCCAAACCGCATCCCATCACTTTCCAATCACTACTTGGGCGTGTCGCGGGTTCCCACATTTTAACACAATTCCTGGTTTGGGACATCGATTTACGTCATTTATTAATGATTTACCAAAAAAATTGCTGCACTTTGGAACTTCCAAACTTTATGTTGTTTCCCACCAACTCACAATCTGCCACACTTCAAGAGGAATGTGAACAGATAATTTCCTCTCACTTGAATTGTTTCCATATTTTCCATGTAGCTCTTATTCTGAGTGGCCTTTTGGCATTGTATTGGCAATTATTTCATTAAAAATAAAACCAATTAAAGGACTAGGCGCCTTTAGGCCTATATTATACTGAACACTATTCCTAATATTGTGTACAAACCTTCAACATCAATGTCGTTGCAACCAATCCAAAACACGCCCCCGAACATGTTGAGGAGGTGTTGTAATTCTTCTTTGGATTGAGGGACCACCATCACACCGCCCATCTCAACACAAATCCCCTTGCCTTCTTTCCATGTAACTTCGCCATCATGCATCTTGTAGCACTTGTCTTGCCACTGGCTCCAAGTAGGAGGGCATGGTCGCCCTCCGATGTGGACCGTCACACCCATGCACTGCCCATTACCAGCAGCGTAGTTTGCCATCAGAAACATACCAACAACACCCAGCAGTTTGCTTGCCACCATTTTGAACACCATTTAACGAATTGAAATTGCTGCCAGATACAAATAACCGAGAAGGTGCAACCTTCGCAGAACGGAACTGCGTCGAGATCCTTCAATTACCAATAAAATCACGAATCATCGAATTACAAAAAGAAACAGCGCAACCCCATTTCTCCAATCACAGCGACAAATCAATAAATAAAAACTAATAATAAAATATACAAAATATGATACATACAATTAAAAAAGAGAGACATGATTTTGAGTTGCGCATAACAAAATAAGTTGTAGCGTAGTAGGAAATTTAGATGAGACGAAGATTTAAATTTCCAGTGAAATTTACGAAAACATTTTCTGCTAAGACTTGAAACTTACTTCATCGACAGCAGATGTGCTCCAAATCTGAGTGTACACTTTTAGTTTATGTATGCAGCGTAAACACCACCTTTATTATTTGTTTACCATTTATTTTTTTATTTGGTATTTTGTTTTTTTAAATTATGTTGATTTAACGGCAACTGGCTTGGTTTCTCATCATAGTGCTAGCCCGCCCCCACCCCGATCAATAAATGAATAGATACAAATAATTATTTTTAAAAGCTGAGTTTATGTAAACCGCATGCGTTTTACACACAGGTATACTTTCCATATCTAAATGTAAAATGGAATCTAAAATCGATAAATATGGCAACTAATCCCCCCCCTAAAAAAAAAGTTGTATTGACACTCAATAACGGATGTCCAATCGGTAATGTTATGTATTCGTGCAAATACAGAATTATTGTCATTTTGAGTGACCAATCAAACGCCGGTTGTGTTTGACATTCAGTTTGGTGGAGTGTTTGTACTTTGTTGAACTTGGTTTCCCGTACAGACGAAACTAAGTCATCAATAACCTTTTGCGTTTATTTTTTTATTTTTTTTATTTGTCAATTATTTTATTAAAACAATTAAGAACTATGTTTGAATCATTAGTGCAAGTGTACTCATGAAACAATTAGTTTCCTTTGTTGAGATTTCCACATAGTATACAATTTAATCACTGTAGTTTTCGTTTGCATGTTTCTTCAAAAAACATCCATTTTTCAACGCTTTGGGGGGGGGGGCGACATTTACTATTTTTTTATGCGATAAAACAGATTCTAAAAAAATCTTTAATATCTCCCCATGTTTATATCACAACTTACCATAACAGAACTTAAAAATAATGACAAAATTGTCTCATGAAATATGTGGCGTGTATACTTTATTATTATTATTATCATTTTTATCAAACCATATTTAACGAGGGTGACCCATCCAGACCAGCTGATTCTTTGGGGTCCTCACATCATACAACCGCATCACAGGAACCTTCTTTGTTTTTCTCTCGGACGTTTGCAGCTGAATGGTGAATTATTCCAAATTCTCTCAGCCGCTTGATGAACTGTCCGTTTTAATATTACACATAGCACTATGGATAAGTCATATTGTGTATCTTTAAAATAATGTCAAAATATTCCACGATGAAGTAAGCTATGCTACATTTTGTATTAACTTGTATTTTCAAGTTCTGCGTCTTCACCGACCCTCCCCCCCCCCACGCCCACCACTGCCCCACCCTCAAAACGTTGCATCACAAAATTAGCTATCACAATGCGGCAGTTTGAACGTTTCGCTATGGAGGCGCCCTCTCTAGCAAATGCGGTTTTATTTGGAGCTGGTGTGGGTCAAAGGTCAATCTGCAATCTTCAGATGGTGTAACTTGTTAGTACAGGAGCTCTTAACGAGGTTTTGAAGGCTGGGTTGGGATCGCCTTTTCGTTTTGAGAGCTTCCATGAGGATGTGAGCTGTCAAGGTCAACCAAGGAATATGTAAGCTTCTCTTTGTTTGTTCTCAATTCAATTATGTTGCTTATTGCGCACATGGTCGTCCATATCATTCAATGGTTCGTTTGTATTTCGAGCCAGTGGCCAGCTGCCATCTTGAGACAAAGGGCGCCCTCTCCGGTCCATGTCAAGTGGCAGGCTCCTGCACGACAACCTTAACAGCTGCAGAATCACCTACGCGTCCATCGTGCATACTTGCGTAAGTGCGAGGAATGACAACACTGTTCAAACGATGAGGAAATTTAACCGATTGGCCCTACTGTTTTACCTGGAAAAGTTTCCATATCCAACTGCCACTTTCTAAGGGATTTTGTCGAATTTTTAATGGATGTTGAGCTTTATTTCCCGTTTTTAATATTCCTCTTGAGGAATTGGTAGCCGCAAAAGCTTATTATTGACCTTAAAAAAAGAAAATTCACGCGGACATTTCATCGTACTCCCCACACTTTCGCGCATATATGCTGGTTAGGGTTAATCGTGAAGGGTCGGGGTTGGTTAGGGTTAATTTTGAAGGGTCGGGGTTGGTTAGGGTTAATTTTGAAGGGTTGGGGTTGGTTGGGATTAATTTTGAAGGGTCGGGGTTGGTTAGGGTTAATTTTGAAGGGTCGGGGTTGGTTAGGGTTAATTTTGAAGCGTTGGGGTTGGTTAGGGTTAATTTTGAAGCGTTGGGGTTGGTTGGGGTTAATTTTGAAGGGTTGGGGTTGGTTAGGGTTAACTTTGAAGGGTTGGGGTTGGTTAGGTTCATTTTGAAGGGTCGGGGTTGGTTGGGATTAATTTTGAAGGGTATGGGCTGGTTGAGGTTAATTTTACATGAGTCGTTTGAGAAGTTGAGTAAAACGTGGCTTTTTGTGGTTAATGTACCGGTATTTTATTTTGAGTTTGCAGTGCTAATAATGTTTTTTAAAACATGAACATCATTAATATTCTATTATACTCATAGTATTACATCAATTAAAACTACTAATCATTTTAACCTCACGGCTACACCGTGTAATTGTCTCTTTTTGTAGAGGTGATTGTTCTGAGAGAGCCAGCTGGTTTATTTCTATTGCAGTGTGCTCTTCAAAGTAGTCGTCATGACAACGACGAGAGTACAGTTGTCGAAATAATTCAGACTAAACCAATCGGTTTTTCCAGACCCATCATCTTCACAATCGTGTACCCGTAAGGTTAAACTAATATCTGTCTTCACATACAAAGATTAAAATCTCACATTATCAACGCTGTCCACATAACAATACATTAGATTGTCTCAACCTACATCTGAAACAGTTCTAGTTCATCATTGAATGTCAAACAGAAAGGTATGGTGGACCTGAAGAGACAACGTAACATCGCAAATATCTTTACAAACGATTTGCGAAAATAATTGCGATGTCGTAAATATTATTGAAAATACATTTGCAAAAAATGCCATGGAAACAGCTGAACTTATGATTACTAAACGTTTTTACGATTTGACCCTAGACAAATTTCGGGAAAGTCCGAAAGTTTGGTAGTCATCGGATATAGCGTTAATAAGTTACAGTGCTGATAGGGTTAATTAATGTTATTTTTTCAAAAAGGTTGTGAAAAAAAACAGTTGAAGATGCTTGGTCCGATTTGTGGCCGATTTGACCCCAAAATTTTTTGATTTTAATTTTGAATAGCTATTTTTACAGATTCGAGAAAGTTATGAGCTTTCATGGAAGGTATTGCATGAACGAAAATCTACAAATAAATTGTAAATTATAAAAATAAGTGGTAGTTAAGTAAAATCTAAAAATTAATTATTGTTGGGATCCCCACACTGTCTCACGTCCATAGGCCATACAAACAATTTTGCATGTTACATTTTTTGGTGCATTGTCCATGGCATATGCGAACCGTTTTTGTATGTTTTTCGTTTAAATATCTGTCTAAATTCGTTCAGAGAAAAAACATCTTTAAAAAACATTCCTTCGGCAAAAATCGGGACATGCAACTTTAAGCGATGATTCAGTGTAACGTTGATACAACGCCGCTGCACATATCACCAACACAACAATGTTTAAACTTGAATTTACGAATATCTCGATAAATGTACAGCGGCTGCCCTAACTATACAAGCTCTTTTCCGATTGTAACCGGTTCACGTTCGGGAGGCAATACTATTCCGACCCAACAGACATCTTTAATGCCGTTGGACAAACCAAAGAAATCACCTTTTTCATTTCGAAACCAGCATAACTTCATTATTTCAAACAGTCATGTAAGCAATCGTAACTTATCAAAAACCTGAACATCTTATCGAACGAGGCTGCGTTTTCAGTAAACGGCGTTCAGCGAATGCATATTACATCTTTTGAGTATTTCGACATTTTGATGAAGTCGTTAAATTCCTTTTCAATAATCAGTTTCTTTAAGAGTTCCCCGGAAAAGATTAATATTAAAACTGAAAGTGATAAAGTCAGCTTACGAAAGTGACTACATTATCATTTGGAAATTTGGTTCTTAAACTCAGTTTCACGACTCGGAAAAGAGAGTCATATTTTCTACTAAAAAAAGTGATTCTAAGAATGTTGACGTTAATGATGATGTTAATGCACATGAATTAACATAACTGCCTTGTTGTTGAAAAGTTTTTGTTTTACTTTTAAAAATGTCATATCAGTCTGTTAACATTAATTCTATTAACAATTAAATTCCCTTTTTACTAAATCTATCGCAATTTGCTAGCTCTTACTGCACAGTGAACATTACAGCCATAACGGGTCAGTGTATAACCCAAAAGATACGAAACTAGTGAACATGAAAATTGATTTGTTTTCAGAATAGATTTTAAAATGTTTTTGAAAGAAAGTGAACTTCAAATAGTTGGGTTAAAATATCAAGATGAATGGTTCCATAAAACAATTGTTTTTGTTTTATTTATTTAAATTTGTATTTTATAGATCAGTAAAATATTACACGCAAATACTCGGTGTTTTATAATAGATAAATGACAATAATCACAAAGCGAGTAAACAGCCAGTTAAATTTGATGAATAAGTAATTTGCCCAGATTATTGAGCAGCCTTCTACAGGAGCAACAGTGCTGGTGATACGGGACGCTTACAGATTAACTTGTATGTATCATCACAAGACCTATCGCGCCAGCCAGAAGCCTTGACGCCTGCAGCGCAATCTTGGTTGTCGTTGTAGTTTTTGCTATTATCTACCTCACCGTTGCGCCATCTCTTGTCCGTGACGTCAATAGTACCAGCACCATCCAAACACACCCAGGTACCTGAACCCATGAATCCAAAACAATAAGTATGTTAGTCAAGCGTTGGGAGTGTGCTACTTTTCACTATTAACACGCAATAACTGTAAACATTTTATTAAATTCGCTGACCATGTTTAAGGGAACACATTGCGCATTTGGATTGGGCGCTTTTGGGCTGTACAAACGTTTGTTGTGACATTATTATGGTTGGAAAGATATTTTAAAAGTAGAATATATTGATTCACTGTTTGTGTTTTATTGCATGAACAACATCTTAAAAGGGATCAAGGAGCAAAATGATTCGAAACAGCAAAACTTTAAACTGCTTAACAAGGATCAAGGTATGGTGTTCTATAATGGACTAATACGCAGCTTTTTGGGGGGCGCCGACTTTTTTGGGGGCGACTATTTTTCCTTTTTTTTTTCTTTACACGACTTCTCTCTATTGTCCCAATGTTTTATCCTGCCTTTTTAGCGACGTCCACAATGGTTTCGTACACAAAACGTGGTGTGCCCGGTAGAAGGTCGTAAGGCTGTACGACCCTTTTTCCGGACGCAGGAATTACAACTTTTTGCCCCAGCAGAAGGTCAGAAGCAACAACACGGTTCTTTTGGGAAAAGTAGGGTATAGCTGTTGTATGTGTGTTGTTAGAATTACACTCCGGACATTATTTCCCAACCCTATGCGGAATTTAACTTTCCTGAATGACTTACTAATAGCAGAAAAACGAACCAAACTTTTACACTCGGTTTTCTTGAAACTCAATTTTTGGACAGTAAATGCTAACAACCTTTTGCCGGTCACACTTTCTTTATAAGTCCTTCTACCAGGCACACCACGAAAAACTGCCAAAACACCCGGACTGGTGCCTTTTGTTAAAAGTCCTCGTTTTCTACGGGTAGAAACAGATACACTGCACCCTGCAACTGGGCAACTGGCGGCCTTTAACAACAGTCAAAGACCTGTAATTATGTTTGTTCGTTTTGGGGACACATTATCTTGGTCGATTTTGAACGGGTTTCGTTAACAAAATACTTCCTTGATCATCAGCTGTGCTCCGTGCAACTTTTACTTGATCAGGTATTTGTCTCGTTAGTTTATAAAAAGTCCGGTTTGTTTTTTACCACTGACTTTGGTTCTCTTCATATTTTACACTTTTGTCTTTGTGAGTATACTATCAGACGGAATGTCCTAAACGTGATTTCAGTTTGTGCGACATCTATCGTTTCTCTGGCCGTATCCGAATTAGCGGCTACGGCTACGGCTGTTGCTTAGGGTGTTGCTAAGGACTCCCTATAGACCTTGTGCAACTTTGACACAGTTCACACACGTGCTTTCAACATTGCCATTTTGGTGATCACCTCTCCATAAGAAAAGTACTCGTGGTTCATCTCTGTTGTACTCTCTTAATGTAAAAGAGTGTAAACACTACTCTCTTGCCTGAGTGGTGGTGTAATTTTCACTCTTTTTAGGGTGCAATTATCTCTAGTTTGCTCTTTTAGAGTGAAATTTGAGTAAACTTCACTCTGAATCTAGTGAAAAAAGAAAATGTTTCCACTCTGAAATGACTTGTCCGCCATATGGCTCTTTTAAAAGAGTGGTATGGGGACAACTCTTTTTAAAAAGAGTGAAAATTACACCACCACTCGGGCAAGAGAGTTATGTTTTCACTCTTTTACATTAAGAGAGTAAATATCTAACATATTTGAGCAGGAATTTTGTGATCGTTTCAGAAAACTGAAAACTATAACGTCACTTAATGAGTTTACATACCAAGCTTACTTTCATGATGAAGATTTTTGAATTTTGAGTTTAAATAGAAGATTTTATGACTTTGTGGTAAAATTACACAAAACTTATCCGTGTGTCAGCCTGACGCGCAGCAACATACGCACATTATTTAGCGTAAACGCAGAAGATATTTCTTTGCAGTGATTGGCTCAATACCTGTACCGCACCTTGCGTCACGCACCGGGGAATTATAATAGTTGCGCACTACTGAAATACGCCCTGATGATCAACAAAATGACTGTAAGTGGTCGATGACGTGAAGGTCTTTACTTCAACGCATGATGACGCGGCGACCCAGCCGTAGCCGTAGCCGTAGCCGTAGCCGTAGCGGTAGCCGTAGCTGTAGCCGTCAATTCGGACACGGCTTGTCGTGCAGTCAGCTTCCTGCGCTAAGTGATGGTTGAAACGGCAAAACGGTTCTTCAATACCCCAACCCGCATCCCATCACTTTCCAATCACTACTTGGGCGTGTCGCGGGTTCCCACATTTTAACCCAATTCCTGGTTTGGGACATCGATTCACGCCATTTATTAATGATTTACCAAATTGGTGCACTTTGGAACTCCCAACCTTTATCTTGTTTCCCACCAACTCACAATCTGCCACACTTCAAGAGGAATGTGAACAGATAATTTCCTCTCACTTAAATTGTTTCCATATTTTCCATGTAGCTCTCATTCTGAGTGGCCTTTTGGTCTTGTATTGGCGATTATTTCATTAAAAATAAAACCAATTAAAGGACTATATTATACTGAACACTGTTCCTAATATCGTGTACAAACCTTCAACTTCAATGTCGTTGCAACCAATCCAAAACACGCTGCCGAACATGTTGAGGAGGTGTTGTAATTCTTCTTGGGATTGAGGGACCACCATCACACCGCCCATCTCAATACAAAACCCCTTGCCTTCTTCCCATGTAACTTGGCCATCATGCATCTTGTAGCACTTGTCTTGCCACTGGCTCCAAGTAGGAGGGCATTGTCTCCCTCTGATTGGCGCCTTCACACACTGCCCATTACCGGCAGCGTAGTTTGCCATCAGAAATATACCAACAACACCCAGCAGTTTGCTTGCCACCATTTTGAAGACCATCTCTTGACAAATTGAAATTGCTGCCAGATATACAAATAACCGAGAAGGTGCGACCTTCACCGAACGGAGTTGTGTCGAGATCCTTCAATTCCAGAAGAATAGTCAGTCACGAAACAAAATAGCACAACTCGAGTTCTCCCGCGAACATCGATAAATCAACCAATGAAAACTCCAGAAACAGACATACCATATTATGATAACGAGTTATGCATAATAAGCTGTGGCGTAGCAAGAAAATTGAATCGAAAATTATAATTTCCAGGGAAATATACTTGAAATTCTTTATAGTTCAATCCAGCTGATCTCTTGAAACTAATACTCAACTGGTGACGTGCTCTGGGTGTTCTCTATATACCTGTTTAGACATGCCGCTGATAAACATTTCTTTTATTTTTTTATTTTTTTTTATTAATTTTTTACAAATCTTTTTTGTGCTCCGTCATTTTAAATGATATCGACACTTTTAATTGACGTCACTGGCTGTTTTTTTTCTCTATATAGGATTTTGGGTGATGGTAAGCCCCCACCACTCCCTAGCCCCTCCCCCTTATATAAATAAATACAAATATTGATATTTTAAAAAGCTGATTTCACGTTCATCGTAGGACTGAAATGCAATAGCAGTCTCTACTTATTTCTTACTTCACAGCATTGACCAACAATACACTGAACCTCCCTACAAGATGTACCAGTACGTACTAAGGCTGTGGAGTAAATTTGCTAAGTTTTTAGTCAATGAACTACGGTACCCGTAAAGTTGGGTCTTTTTGTTCGTTCTCTTGAAATAATATTTCGTTTCCTCGTAATAGAATATTTTACGGAGCGAAATAGAATATTTAAAAAAACTTTGTCCTGGGTTCCGTACTCAACCGCCCCAAAGCGAAACACCACTATTTTCATCAGCTTGTTTTTGTGTTTGAAAAAAAAACTTGGAATTAAAAACAGACACATATTCATTGTCACACGTCGGGTAATTCTCAAGCAAGCGTTAATGGCCCATTTTTAATAAATCAACCAATGAAAACTCCAGAAGAAAATAGATATAATAAATGATAACGAGCTATGCATAATAAGCTGTGGCGTAGCGAGAAATTTAGATGACACGAAAATTATAATTTCCAGGGAAATATGGTTGAAATTGGTTTTAGTTCAATCCAGCTGATCTCTTGAAACCAATATTCAACTTGTGACGTGTCTGGGTGTTCTATTAAATGCCTGTTCAGACATGCCGCTGATAAACATCGTTTTTGGTTTGGTTTTATTTGTTTACAAATCTTTTCTCTGCTACGTCGATTTGTAGAATGATATCGATACTTTTGTTTGACGTAACTGACTGGGTTTTCTCATCACTATGCAGGCTTTTGGATGATGGTACGCCCCCATCACTCCCTAGCCCCTCCCCCTTATATGAATAAATACTAATATTAATATTAAAAAAAAACTAATTCCACGTTCATGGTAGGACTGAAATGAAATAGTAGTCTCTACTTGTTTCTCACTTCACAGCATTGGCCAACATTACATGTGGTTTGGACCTCTCGATAGCAAACGATCGTTACAGAAAACGATATACAAGATGTACTATATCAGTACTGAGGCTGTGGGGTAAGTTTTGCTTTGTGTTTAGTCAATTATGAACTACAGAGCCCGTAAAGGGACTTCTGTTTCGTCCCCTCGAAATAATGTTTGGTTCCTTCAAAATAACAATTTGAGGGAGCGAAATAAAAGATTTTAAAAAAAACTATGTCCCTTTATGGGCTCCGTACTCAACCACCCAAAGCGAAACACAACTACGTTAGATTATTCATCAGCTTGTTTTTGTGTTAAAAAAAACTTGGAAATAAAACTAGAAACATATTCATTGTCACACGCCGGGCAATTCTAAAGCAAGCGTTAATGGCCCATTTTTAATTTTCTCCCTTCACAGTTGGCTTGTTGACGTGAATTATGAAGTATGACGTGAAGGATGAAGTATCAGATCTTGCCAACAATAAAATATTGAATACTGCTGGCGTGGCGTTTGTTCCATGCGCCCATTCAACAGCCAAATTTGGCATTTTCCTTCATCATGATGATACTGACTAAATGAATGATTTAGCAATACATTAGTTTGAGCATTTCCTTTCCAGGTAAAGCATTCAATAATTGCTGCGTGTATTGTGCGTTAACGTTAACCTTTAATTTTTGCTCTGTTATGGGTTATTTCTTCTGAACCTGAAATATGCAATTTATTCAACGACAGTCTGAACGAAATGGCTGGAAATTGTACCAAAAAATAAGCATAGTGATCTGTGAACAATGAGTCTTTGAATTGACTGCGTTGTGCAAATTATACCTCAACTGTTATACCAGCTTCTCGGGCAGTGCAGAGCTGCAGTTAGTGGTATTTTGGGGTCGTTGGCAGCAAGCACTCCGGTGCATCGACTTTTCAAGAGGGGCAATTCCCAGTAAATTGCTCAATGGGTTGGTTAATTAATGCTAGGTTTTCCCAACTTAACTAATGTTATTGTTTCAAAACGATTGTGAAAACAAACAGTTAAGTGGTTAAACAACGTTTACTGTGAGGTTAATACAAGGCCACTACACATTATCACCACAAAATTTTGTTATTTAAACTGAAATTTAAGAATATCTCGATCAAAAAATGTACAGCGGCTGCCCTAACTACAAGCTCTTTTCCGATTTAACCGGTTCACGTTCAGGAGGCAATACCATTCCGACCCTACTCCCTATATACTATTCTTAAACCAGACATCGTTATAACCATTGAACAAACCAAAGAAATTACCTTTTTTCGAACCAGAATTTCCTTTTGCGGGACATAACTTTATCATTTGAAACAGTAATGAATACTATCGTAAATCAAAAACATAGCGAATGTATATTTTATCATTAGGCTATATGTTTTGTGAAGTTATTCAATATTTTTCACAATATTCATGAAGAGTCATGATCATTATTCCTTTTTTAATGGTGATTCTTTACCATGACAGCCGGAGAAAAGAACCTTTATATAATTTTGAAATTAGGTTCTTACCAGGTTTCAAGAAAAGGAAAAGACAGGCATATTTTATACTAAAAACCTGATTCTAAGAATGATGACGTTAATGATGACGTAACTAATGGTGTTAGTGCACATGAATTAACATGGCCTAAATGCCTTCTTGTTGAAACATTTTTAAACAATGACGTCATTAGTCTGTTTACAGTAATGAATGTTTTTCAAAGACGTATGATCCGTGATCCTGTGGATTGTGCTCGAAAATAAAGTGATTCCAGCGAACGAAATTTAAAAGAGAATGTTATTTTATAACGATTAAGATTAGTAAATAGCATTTTGACCGTGTAGATTGCAAGAAAAATGTTTTTGATACGATTATCCCGGCCAACCACCCTAGTAATATGTGAACTTGTGTACGACGGCTGTGCCCGTTGCTGGCACCCAGAAGTCAGCTATATATTACAACGTCATTTCGCCTGCATTTTATCTCTGTGTCGTAAGGCACCCGGCTGAAGCTGAGCAGGCAGCGCTCGGTGTTTATTGTGCTCCACACACATACAAATATTTTTTTAATTAATTACCGTACTCTGTTATCATTGGTTGATGGATTTTTTTTTCGTTCGATATCTCATTTGAAAGTTAATAACTTTGGCCACAAAAAAATAGAAATTCAACATTTACATTCATTTTATTAAGATACAATCGGCTTGAGCATGCGGATCATATTATCTTTAATAACAATTAAAGTTATGTTTCACCCAATCAAGAAACTTTTATTATATCCAAATTCATAATTTTATCACAAATTGCACAGTGAACATAACGGCCCTAAAGTGTGTAACCCGAAAGATGTACAATTAGTGAACACGCCATTTTGCTCCTTTTTCGGAATACATTTTGAAACAAATTTGAGAGAAACTGAACTTCAAATAGTTGGGTTAAGATATCAAGATGAATGATTCCATTCAACAGTGTTTTTAAAAATTAGCACACTTTGTCAAGTATAATAGCTTGGTGTTTTACAAAACATAGCCTTTGGTGACAATAGAACAAAGTGATGCAGTTCATCACTTAATCTTCATAAAGGGTAGTTTTTCAAGAATATTTGTGAACTCTTTTACAGGAGCAACAGTGCTGCTGGTGATACGGAACGCTTACAGATTAACTTGTATGTATCATCACAAGGCCTATCGTGTGTGCCAGAAGGTAGCATGCCTCCGGCGGTGCAATCATCTTTACCATTATGATTGTCTGGCTGGCTATTGCTTGCACTCCATCTCATGTCGGTCACGTCAATAGAACCAGCACCATCCAAACACACCCAGGTACCTGAGTTAAGTCAATCCAAAAATAACAAGTCTGTTGGCCTAGCGTTGGGAGTGAGCTCATATTATACCATTTGTTGGGAGCGGGGTCGTACTTCAATATTGAAAGTACAAAGTGTTTTTGTTCAGGAATAGCTTCATTTCCACCCTCTATAGCTTTAGTGAAAACAATCAGGGTTATTTGTGGATTATGAGCTCGTTCATTATGGTTTATTTCGATTGCAACAATCGAAATAAAAGAAACATTTCAACCGTGATTTCCGGGGTCTTCAAGATGCAGTAATTTGGTTTAATCTATGCAGAAACGGTTATTATTTATCTAAGTGTGCTCGTCTTTAGTTTCACTGGACTATGTTGTAAATAATTATATATTATGTACAAATCGTTGACAGCAGTTCCGGGTGCTCCGACTACAGAGGGCCGGTCCTTCTCTGGATGACGCCCCATTCATACTGTATTTTTGTGTCGTGTTTTATTTATTATTATGTTTGGGTTTCATCAAACTGTACATGCATGTTTGAATGAAATAAACAAACAAACAAACACACAAATAAACCAACAAAAACCCAACAAACAAACAAACAACAAACAAACAAACAAACAAACAAACAAGCCGATTTCCTCGACTTTGACAGTAGTTCAGACGGGAATAATCTCTTGAGAATCGGTAATGGAGGGACTTAATAGCAGGAAGGTTTTCAGTTTGAAACTAATCATCTTATTTCGTTAATTACCAATTCTTCACAATGACTAACTTGAAAGTAAATGTTTCGGGCGAGTATTTCCCCTTTTCCTCCCCTTTATATCTTTTAAATCAAGGCTAGACTTGAAATTTCGTTCATTTGATCATGACGTGTCCCTCGACACCCAAAAACTATTTCATTGTGTGACCGGACCACAACGGAAGTTTTCTTTGGCGCTTTTATAAAATATAGCGGTCTCGTTAAAAAAAATCTTGATTTTTTCACTGACTGAGTTAAACGTCGATGACTGATAAAACTATACGTAACTACTGACTGTGGAACTTCCATGTACCCCCACCCGCATCCAACCACTTTCAATCTAACAATTGAGGGTTCCTACTTTTTGACACATTTTTACGCCACTTGTTAATGGTTTGCTAAACTGCTGCACTTTGG
Source organism: Marthasterias glacialis (assembly GCA_911728455.2). Taxonomy (NCBI): domain Eukaryota; kingdom Metazoa; phylum Echinodermata; class Asteroidea; order Forcipulatida; family Asteriidae; genus Marthasterias; species Marthasterias glacialis. The sequence goes on along the minus strand of OU452234.1, from coordinate 6,515,907 downwards.
AACTCCCTATCTGTTTCTTGTTTTCCAGCAACTCACAATCTGCCGCACTTTCAGAGGAATGTGAACAGATAATTTCCTCACACTGTTTCCATATTTTCCATTTAGCCTCACCCTAAGTGGCCTTTTGGTCTTGTGTTGGCGATTTTTTCATAAAATAAAACCAATTAAAAGTCTACATTCTGAACACTATTATGTGTACAAACCCTCAACATCAATGTCGTTGCAACTAATCCAGAGCTCATTGCAGCTGCACTGTTGCCGAGGTGTTGTAATTCTTCTTGGGATTGAGGGACCACCATCACACCGCCCATCTCAACACAAATCCCCTTGCCCACTTCCCATGTAACTTGGCAATCATGCATCTTGTAGCACTTGTCTTGCCACTGGCATCGTCCCCCTCCGATGGGGACCTTCACACCCGTGCACTGCCCATTACCGGCAGCGTAGTTTGCCATTAGAAATATACCAACAACACCCAGCAGTTTGCTTGCCACCATTTTGAAGACCATCTCTTGTCAAATTTGAAATTACTGCCAGATATACAAATAATCGAGAAGGTGCAACCTTCGCAGAACGGAACTGCGTCGAGATCCTTCAATTACCAACACGAGTCACACAAAGAAACAGCGCATATGCAGTTCTCTAATCATCACAGCAACACATCGATCAATAAAAACTATATAATATTTAACAAAATGTATTATAACATATAAAAATTTTAAAAGAAATCTAGTCATACTATGATTTTGAGATATGCATAATAAGCTATGGCGTAGTGGGAAATCTAGAAGAGAAGAACATTTACATTTCCAGTGAAATTTACTAAAACATTTTCTTGTAATAAATAGACTTGAAACTAGCTTCATCGACGGAAGAAGTGCTTTGAATGCACCTCTAATGCATATGCCACGTAAACACCTCCAGTTATTTTTTTATTTTGTAATTTGCTTTTTAAAATTATGTTGATTTAACGCAACTGTCTCGGTTTCTCATCACAGTGCTAGCCCCCACCCCCACCCCACCCCGATCAATTAATAAAAACAAATAATTATATTTAAAAGCTGAGTTTATGTACACGGTATGAATATTACACGCAGCTACACTTTATTCGCAGGCAGACTTCTCAATGGCACATAATGCAGTTTGACCTATTTTCCCCCAAACACTTACCGCATCTAATAATGTAAAATGGAATCTAAAATTGGTAATATTATGGCAATTAATTCCCCCCCCCAAAAAAAAATTTGTATTTACACTCAATAACGGACGTCCAATCGGTAATTTTATGTGTTAATGAAGAAACAGCCAATGCTTTTAAAAGTCAGAATGTCCATGAACATTTTATGCACTGTGGGGGCCCCACACCGTCGACAGGTTTGCAAACTACTACGATAAACAATTAATCAGATACAATTCAAGGTTTTTGAGAAATGAGATTTCGTTCGGTTGAACGGGGTGAATTAGGGACGAAATAAAGTGACAATATCACTCCGCCAGGCTGAGGTGTCAGGCGTGACAAGGGGGTATAAAAGACGGGGTCAAGGGATGGCAAGCCATGTGCGCACCTACGGGCACATATCTATAACATTCTTTGGTCTTAGAAATTAGACACGTAATATTATTGGTATATATGATATTTATTATACAATGGAGGTTTTCATTAAGAATAGGAAATCGGTTCCATATAAAAAAAACGGCATTACAACCCTCAAAAATAGGGGCACAAGCGATTCCTTATAAAATAAATTCTATTAGTGGGATTTTCCAGAGTATTTTCTCAAAGAGATTTTATCTCTGTTTTTCATCCCACCGATATTCTGATTTTATCAGATGTGTTGCGGAAAAAAACACAACTGGCATAAAAACGTATGCCAATTGTCGATAGCCCCAGCTCAAAATTGGTAAGAAGAAAAACATAATTGTTTACAGATTTACATTATTACCTTACATGGAATAAAGATAATGATACATGGTAGAAAACTTTCCTTGAAATATTTCTGCCTGAAGTGTTATCGTTTTTATATAATAAATGAAATAAGATCCAAAATTAGTTTTCGTCTCAGTGAGACGGAAACTCTGCCTATAAGAATGCGTACAAAAATGCTGAATGCATTTTTAACGTTTTCTCGCAAGCGAAACAACGAAATGAGCTGACATTTTCACAGGTTGGTTTTATTATAAATATCTTGATTTGTGCAAAGAATGGAAGCAGTAACAGTCAGTTTACCAATGTTGAGTTGTGGCTTTAAAGAAGTGGGCCCTAACCTCACTACGCAGACAACGTGTTCACGAATAGAATAAAAGTAAAGGTGTAAGTTATATTATCATACTGCTGTAAGCTTAAAATAACCGTTGAATCCGAAGAGTGTACGGCAAAAAATGTTGACTAAAACGACCTAAAAAAATATATTAAAAAAAAAAATTTAAAAAAATAAAAACATTAGAAATATAGACTATGCTACTAGAGGTCAGTACAACAAGAATGTAAATGAGGTATTGTAAACAATAAAACGGGTGATCCTGCAGTTCCTGTCGGTGGCCAACCCAATTCTGTGAAAACCAAATTGGTGTGTGATCCTGCAGTTCCTGTCGGTGGCCAACCCAATTCTGTGAAAACCAAATTGGTGTGAAATTTAAGTTTTTAGAAGTGTAGATACTGGTCTTTGACAATACCAATGTTGGTGGGGGTGGAGTTTCATTCTTCTTTTGCAGGTCTCAAGTCGGTATTGCAGGGAAAAGTTTGACGTCCAGCACCCATCAGCAAAGACAACTTTAGGCATGGTCACCCCTCTTCCCCCGTCCCCCATTGTTTTCCTTTAGGGGTCTAACTGAGCGCTAGCTGATGAGCACCAATCACGCAATCACTGGGGGTGAAAGATCTTTTCGATTTGCTGCAGCCACCTTCTGGAACTCATTCCCATCTGTCTTTGCCACGTTTGAAGAAGAACATAAAAACATTCTTATTCAAGGATGCATTTGAACTATGAACTTATTTTGTTATATTGCGTTGCTCTTTCTTGTTCCCATGTGGTTATTTGCTAAGCGCCCTGAGCGTTATTAAGTTGACGTCAGATACCGGCGCTATACAATATTTACATTGTTATTATTATCAATTAATTTCATTTTAAAGTGACATCCTTTTGTTGTAATCTGGGGCCAGATAACTTAAATGGCAAAAGAAGATTCGGCATAAACAGCTGACTCTTCAGAGCCCATAGTCAAATCTAAGTTATCCTGGTTATTGTTCATTTATGTATAATAAATGCAAAAAGACGCACGAAAATGGTGTCCACTGAAGTAATCTGCACGACTTATAGTTTACTAAAATTACAAAAGAAGAACATTAATCAAAACATCTAGACATTATTACTTTTTTAATTGATCATTTGTGTCTATATAGTCGATGGAAAATCTACAAAACTGTTGAAAGTCAGATTGCACGACGCTCACGTCAAAAGTTCCATGCCTCCGCCATCTTGGAAAATGAAAGTAAAAACATCGTAAGTGCTATTTCCATTAGCTGAATAGAATCAAATCTTATGAAATATAAAAAAGGGGATCTGGGCGTGATTTCTGACTTTAAGTTGCTGGAAGAATGGCTTTTCTCAAACCATTATTATACACTAAGAACAATGGGAGAAAGCTTTTAAAAAATATTTAAATAAACACATAAATAAATAAATCTAAGAAATATAACCGAGTTTTGTCTGTGAATAGATTAAATAAGATTATGAATTTTAAAGTGAGAAAACACTGTAAATGGAACAAGACGGACGGAAATATTAAAATGGTTTTATATACTCCGAAGTCTTCGTCCACTGAATTAAAATGACGACGGGAACCCCGCTTGCGCATGTGGTGAATATTCAAGACTTTACATGTTATTAACGGGTTTTTATAATGTAATGATGCAATTTATTGGATAGAATACAAATTTAGAACAGCAGGCCTGTTCTAAATACCAGTCATATTATCTAATTAGGCCTACACTCAACACTCCAACTAGGATGTAGGCTCCCCGTGCGAGTCACGATCTTTCTTGTGTCAAGTTTTCTGGTATGTTCTCCCACGACTCAGTTTACGTCTGGATCCTCGAGCGTGGTCCCACCAGTCCCCCCCCCCCCCCCAACACCGCTAGTGCTGCAATGTCAGTCATATACAACTATGATGTTGCACCGTCCCGAATCTTAGTCAGACGTGACTCTCAAATGTATTACGGCCCACATCATTGGTTTCTGGTGGAATCTGTCACCCTCTCTAGTGTGGAATTTTTCGCTTGTTCTTAATCAGCGGCGTAGCCGGGGGAGGGGGGGGGGCTGGGGTCACGCCCCCACAAATTTCCAGTGCTCCCCCAGGTGCCCCCATAAAAAACACGTAGATTCATGTGCATGACGTAAGGAGAAATACTTTTGTTTGAAATACTATGCACATCACCTTTGCTAATTTCGATTACCACATTCACCGAAAATTATAAGCATTGTGAACGGCGGCGTGGCCAGGATTTCTTCACTGGGGGGCCACAGGGTGGGGGCATTGCTTTTCAGTGATAGGCTTACTCCTTCAACTCCTAAGCTGTTTTTTGCATTTATTATAATTTTGTTCCACCCTGCCCGGTTGTCCCAGGGTTTTAAGAATGGGTATTGATGTGGATTCCATCTCAGTGAGCGTTTCGAGTTGAAACTGTCAAACCTACTCTGAACAATTTCACCAGACCACATCATAATACCGCCTGACTCCCCACTGTAGCCTCCGTGACTACATTGGTTATGTCAGGGAATATTTGTTGATGCTTGTCGATTTTATCTTGACACAACTCAATCAAATGAGACGCACATTCAACCTGAACAATTAAATTTTAATTTGTTGATAACAAGTTCTCTCCGTTATATGACAATGTCTCGTCAACTCTTTGCTAAGCTGGGAAGTAGTTTTACTTGAACTGAAGTCACAAGTGATGTGATGTAACTGGCAAAATTAAGTGGCGAAGTTAAGTGACGAAGTGAAGTGACGAAGTTTAGTGACGAGGTTTAGTGGTTCAACTGTATAAAAACAAACAAAATATACCTTATAAATTTACCAAAATAGTTACCAAACAAGTAATGACTTTACTTTAAGTCTCAACCAACCTAAAACCAGCAATAGTTTACTGTTCATGCATACTGTGCATGCGGCTTACTTTATACTTTGGCCCCAAAAACATAAGTCCCAATCCCACCTTTTACATAATGACTTCAGCCATAAAATTCCTCTAGAATGAATCTACAATACCTAAACAATAACTCACTTTGGTTGAGCTGTCCAGATGCCTTAGGTTAATACCTAAAAAATGTCAAAGTTACTTCAAATTTTACATTCCTACATGTAGCTGTATTTTAGCTTTCATGTCGTCTCGAAAACCAAAAACAAAAAAGCGCCCTCTATTGAATGAGTAAAAAAAAAAAAAATTAAATATGGGAAGCCAAAGGTTGCTTAATGTTAAAAACTCAAACTTAACGATTCTGTACGCTACATTCCGGCCCCTAATGCACACGCTAAACCATTGCATTATCCAACTATAAGCGGACGGAATACAGTCATCTAAAATCCAATTAGCGTTGATAAATGGCAAAATGTTCCAAGGTTCAGAGTCCTTCACCCTCCAGAAGGCATAGCTTATCCACTGGTCTATCGTATACTCCTGTCTGCGTCTTGACCTTGACCGATCTGACCTTGTCATCCCTCCCGGGGTAGGTGTTCAGCACGAGTCCCATTGGCCATCTATTTCTCGGTGTGTTCTCATATTTAACAAGAACGAGATCTCCAACCTGAATATTGCGCCTTGGTAGAATCCACTTTTGACGCTCTTGGAGTGACGGTAGATATTCCTTTAACCACCGCTGCCAGAAAATGTCTGCTATATACTGCACCTGACGCCATTTGCGCCTGTAAAGATCCTGCTTTACAAAGTTTCCTGGCGGAAGTTGCGGTCCAGAACGAAGGAGTAGGATGTGGTTAGGCGTGAGTGGCATCAAGTCACGTGGGTCGTCTGAAAGCTTTGTAAGGGGTCGACCGTTTATGATTCCCTCAACAATGCACATGACTGTGACTAGTCCTTCGTCGTCTAATGTCTGGTTGTTCAACAGGCTGTTCAAGATTGCTCGCACGGATCTGATAAGACGCTCCCACACGCCGCCAAAGTGGCTTGCAGCAGGAGGATTGAACAGCCATTTCACCTCCTTCTGACGCAGAACATCTTCGATCTTGCTCTGATTCCAGTCTGTAATGGCTTGACGCAGCTCTCTCATTCCGCCCACAAGGTTTGTGCCATTATCTGATCTGATCTCCACAGGTTCACCACGGCGACTGATGAAGCGTTGCACAGCATTGATAAAAGAATCTGTGTCGAGACTGTGACACACTTCCAAGTGAATGGCACGTGTTACCAGACAGGTGAAGATGCACCCGTACCTCTTCTGCTCGCTTCTAGCACGTTTGACCATAAATGGACCAAAGAAGTCAATTCCCACCATACTGAAGGGGGCAAGTCCTGATGTCACCCTGTTCTTGGGCAAGTCTGCCATCTGCTGTGTAGATACTGGTGCCTTCCTTTTGCGGCAGGTGATGCATCGATGGATGTTGTGCTTGACTGCAGCACGTCCCTTAATGATCCAAAATTTTTGGCGAAGTTCTGTAAGAGTGCGTTCAGAACCAGAATGTCCTGTCAACGAGTGGTAGTGTCGAATAACTAGAGTTGTTACTGGGTGCTTCGCTGGGAGTATCCAAGGATGTTTAGCATCAGTTGGCAAGTCAGAATTGCAGAGACGTCCACCAACATGTATGATACCATCACTGGAAACGACTGGAACCAACTTTCGATATCCTCCTGACTTAAAGAGTGCTTCGTCGAAACTTGTCCTTTGAACGTACTTTACAATTTCCATTTCTGCTGTTTGGATTTCGCCAACTGTCAGTGGCTTGGATGACATGGGGTTGACATCATTCTTCCGGACCTTGGCAATAAGAATGGATTTTAGACGTAGAAGCCAAGCAACACCTTTCTTCAGTCGGTACCAGGACGAGTATCTTTCCAGCAGGGTGTCGATGTCTGCCTGTTTGGCGCTGGTCTCAACTTTGTAAACCTGAAAGTCAGATTTCACCTCGGCCTCTTCTGGGAGTCTTGCTTCAAATTGTGGCTGAGGGGGCCAAACATCCTCTGGATTCCACAAGAATTGTGGCCCGTTGATCCATCTGTCACTGTTCACGAGTCGCTTAGCTGTAAGCCCTCGAGAGACATCATCTCCTGGATTAAGTAGGGTGTCAATATGTCGCCATTGATGGGGTCTCGAGTAATCCAAAATCTTTGCCACCCGGTTGGCCACAAAGGTTAGGTATCGCTTGTCCTCATTTCGTAAATACTGTAAAACTATCATGCTGTCACTCCAGTAGACAGATTCTTCGAGTGGCAAGGACATCTCTCGTCGGATTACCTCATCAAGTTTCACAGATGTAACTGCCGCCGAGAGCTCCAGGCGCGGAATGGTAGTCGACTTAAGGGGTGCCAATCTGCTCTTGGCCATAAGCAGCACACAGTGAATGGATCCGCTGATGTCCTTCAGACGCAGGTAAGTAGTAGCGCCATAACCCTTTTCTGAAGCATCTGAGAAATGGTGCAACTGTGCCGAAGTGATCGTCTGGAAACTCTTTGGCTTCAAGCAACGTGGCATGGACAACTTCCGAAGTTCAGGTAAGTCATCTATCCACCGGCCCCACTGCTCTGCGATTGCATCAGGAACTGGTTCATCCCAGGCAATTTTCTTTCTGCAGACTTCTTGGAACAGTATCTTAGCAGTAAGCACATATGGACTGACGAACCCAAGGGGGTCATAAACTGAGCTTAGGATACTCAAGATTCCACGGCGGGTCAATGGCTTGTCCTTTATATTGGTGTCAAAGGTGAGTGTGTCTGTCTCTACATCCCACAACACCCCCAAGGCTCTTTCTGTGGGCAGTGTCTCACCATCTAGATCTAGTGAAGGAACACCTTTGGCTCGTTCATGCTCAGGAATGGTGCGCAACACTTCTCTGGAGTTACTCATCCACTTCGTTAGGTGAAATCCCCCAAGTGACAATATCTCTGTCAGCTGCTTGACGCGTCTTATGGCTTCAACTTCTGTGGCTACCGAAGTTAAACAGTCATCGACGTAAAAATCCTGGTCAATAGTTTGGATTGTCTCACTGTCAAAGTTCTGTATGTTGTCTTGTGCCGCGTGCTTTAATGCAAAGCTGGCACAGCTGGGAGACCAGACTCCACCAAACAAGTGCGATGTCATGCGATACGTCTTTGGAACTTTGGTGAAGTCATTGTCGGTCCACCAGATGAAGCGAAGTGCATCTCGATCATCTTTGTTGACTCGCACTTGGTGGAACATAGATTCTATGTCTGCCTGGAGGGCAACAGATTCTTGTCTGAAGCGAAGGAGAACACCTACTAACTTGTTGGTGAGATCTGGACCTTGGTACACCCTGTCGTTGAGAGATATGCCCTGGCATTTAGCAGCACAGTCAAAAACTATTCGTGTCTTCTCTGGTTTGCGAGGATTGATCACTGGGTGATGGGGCAGATACCACACGACTCCATCATCTCTGCAAAGCTCGTGACAGGTAACTTCCTCAGCGTAACCCTTGGATAACAGATCAGCAATTCCTAAAGTGTACCGTTTCTTCAGGTCTTCATTCTTGGACAATCGCTTGCCAAGTAGGCGTAGCCTGTGTTCGGCCATGGCTCTGCTATCTGGCAGGTATGGTGGCCTAGCCTTGAAAGGAATGTTCAAGCTGTAGTGTTTGCCATCTCGTTTCAATGACTTCTCCCAGATGCTGATGACTTTCTTATCACTGATTGACATGCATTGATTGTCACAAATATGGTCCAGTTCCCAGAACCGTTCCACTTGTCTCATCAGCTCATTGTTGGTATTGACGAAGAATGATGTCGTGCGACTTGAGGGCCCTGTTGCCATCGGACCGTTAAGCGTCCAACCTAGAATTGTCCTTGTAGCATAGGGTGCTCCACTGCCGCCTTCACGGGTTTCTTTAGGAATGAGCATGGATGGATTGTCTTGGCCAATCAGCAAGTGAACATCTTTGGTGTCTATGTCAGGCAGTACTATGCCATCTAAGTGTGGCCATCCATCAACTTCCTCTTGAGTGACAAGAATGCCCGGACTGATGTGAAGCTTTGGCCTCGTCATGACGTTGGGCATGATGAACTGATTTTCTTCATATATGTCAACTGCCTCAAGGTTAACAATGAAAGTATTGGTGACTGCATCAGGGCTATCCAAGGTTGTCAGCTTCATCATGCTTCGTTTCTTTGGAACGCCTAGGTGGCTCATTAGCTCCTCTGAGCAAAAACTTTGTGTTGAGCCCGAGTCCAACAATGCAAAGGTCGTAATGAAATCTGCGGCACTTCCACGACCTCTCACTTTGATGGGTACTATGGGGAGGGCAACTTTACTGGCTCCGGCCCCTGTGATGTTACAAGATACGTTGGCAGGTGTTGTCTTCGCACCTCCATCAGTGGGCAAATTGTTGTTGGAATTGGTTATCGTCGGCACTGGATTGTTGGATTGACGAGGCAGGTGCAGAAACTTAGTGTGCTTCAATCCACAACCCGGAACTGTACACAAGGTATTTCTTGTACAATCCTTTCCTCTGTGTCCAGGGAGCAGGCAATTCACACAGAGACGTTTACCTTGGACAAAGTTAAGGCGATCAGGAACCTTTAATGACTTCCAGGCTTCGCATCCGAATAGGCCATGTCCCTGCCCACAATATACACAATGAGGTGCCGGTTTTGTGTTCTTTGATGGCCCATGATCAGGTGGCTGTTCTACTTCGGTGTGGAAGTTGGAACGTCTTGATCCTTGTGTGTCTTTATTTTTACCGCCTTTGTGAGACTTGTCAAAATGATCCTTGCTCAGAAGTTTACCGAACACGGGATCATTAGCCTGCTGTGCTGCAGTAGATACAAACTTCACAACGTCATCGATCGTAGGAGCTCTACCCATGACCGTCTTGATATGATGGGTCCTCTTGAGCCAAGCCTTTTTTAGGTCAAACGGTAGCCTTTCAACTATCTGCAGCAAACTCCGGCTGTTGTTCAACTCATTTAACTTTCCCATGGAATTAAGAGTTTCTCGACAATTTCTCAGGTCATCAGAGAATTCAAGCAATGTTTTGTTGTCACGGATATTAGCACGATCAATCACTCTCTTTATCCAAGCTTCAGAAATCTCGTACTCATTTCCAAATTTCTCCTTCAATAGTTGCCTAGCTAGCTTGTATCCTTCGCTGGGCTCTTTGACCATGCAGCACTGTATTAGATTTTTGGCTGGCCCAACACAATACTGCTGAAGTCGTGCCAATTTCGCAGAATCTGGAACTGTTTCCTTTTCAACCACATTGTCAAACGCCCGGATAAATTGCCAGTAGTTCACTGGGTTGCCATCAAATGTCATGAGTTCAGTTTTCGGCAACTGCAGAGTCTCCACTAGTGATTGTTGCTGATGTTGGCTGCTATTCATGATTTGGGACAAAATGTCTCCTATTTGGGATGTGTTGGCCGAAGAAGAATTGTTTGGCAGACTGGCATTGCCACTTGGGATGGCATGACTATATGGGGTAGATGTCTTGACAAAGGCAGTTTGATGCTCTTCATTTTCTGCTTGAGCAAAAGTTTTCTCCATAGCAGCGGCCTTTGCGATTTTTGTTTCCATCTCAAGCTGTCTACGACGTTGAGCTAACTTTAATTCCTCTTCTTCAAGAATTTGTCTCTGCTTTTCAGCCTCGAATTCTGCCTGTAGAGCTGCCTTTTCCGCAGCGGCCTTGAGTCTGGCACTTGATGCATTGGAGACTTTGGAAATGTCACTTCCACCTATCTGACTTACAGAGTCATCATATTGTAGTGTTTCTAACAGTTGGTCCATCTCAGTGTCTCCTAAAACACTCTTGCCCTGTTCGTCCGCCATACTTCAGATTAATTAATGTTTGACGTAATAAAGCTCCAAATTGAACTTAAAATGTAGCCTCCGTGACTACATTGGTTATGTCAGGGAATATTTGTTGATGCTTGTCGATTTTATCTTGACACAACTCAATCAAATGAGACGCACATTCAACCTGAACAATTAAATTTTAATTTGTTGATAACAAGTTCTCTCCGTTATATGACAATGTCTCGTCAACTCTTTGCTAAGCTGGGAAGTAGTTTTACTTGAACTGAAGTCACAAGTGATGTGATGTAACTGGCAAAATTAAGTGGCGAAGTTAAGTGACGAAGTGAAGTGACGAAGTTTAGTGACGAGGTTTAGTGGTTCAACTGTATAAAAACAAACAAAATATACCTTATAAATTTACCAAAATAGTTACCAAACAAGTAATGACTTTACTTTAAGTCTCAACCAACCTAAAACCAGCAATAGTTTACTGTTCATGCATACTGTGCATGCGGCTTACTTTATACTTTGGCCCCAAAAACATAAGTCCCAATCCCACCTTTTACATAATGACTTCAGCCATAAAATTCCTCTAGAATGAATCTACAATACCTAAACAATAACTCACTTTGGTTGAGCTGTCCAGATGCCTTAGGTTAATACCTAAAAAATGTCAAAGTTACTTCAAATTTTACATTCCTACATGTAGCTGTATTTTAGCTTTCATGTCGTCTCGAAAACCAAAAACAAAAAAGCGCCCTCTATTGAATGAGTAAAAAAAAAAAAAAATAAATATGGGAAGCCAAAGGTTGCTTAATGTTAAAAACTCAAACTTAACGATTCTGTACGCTACACCCACCGTTACCTTCGAATAGCGCCCTCATTGTTGCATTGAAGCGCTTGTTAGGTTTGTGATCTGAAAACACCGGAATATTAGTTTTATTTGAAACTTATAAACAAAAGAAAGCAAAGCAAAACGAAATACAGCTAAACACACAAACAGACAAACCCCGCTTGTTTAAAACTATCTTTTTTTTAAATATATATTTCATAAATATTTGATGTAATAAAATAATGTAACGTTCATTACCTTGGACGTTCATTATTATGTTAAATTATTCAAAATTCCGGATAAATTTTACAATAGAGTTTAAAACTTAACACATTAAACATTATTTTAGTGATGGTGGTCAGTTTTTACACTTTCATCGAGTGCTTTTCATCTACGGAAGTTTCATTACAGCACTATGCCGTCATCCTACTTTAGATCCTTCATGCTTCAGTGAACTGGCATTATCTAGAAAACAGTCTGCGTGTATGTACGGTACCAGAGTATGCAACAGCCGTCCAGCCAGCTGCGTCACGGTAATAATGCACGTACGAACCTGTTGCATTCAAAATCCCATACCACCTTATCTAATCAACCTCCATATCTACACACGTCAATAACAACAGACTTTTTCGTCGAACCTAAATAGGAATGGCCGACTGAATTATCCCATTTTGACGGCCGCTGTTTAGGCTGAAAACCTGCAACATGTCTCTTCACTTTCGTCTGAAGAGTGCACATGGTTTCAGGACCAGAGCAGAGCGAATCGCAAAGGTTTCATTCCGGGGTAAGTTTGAGAATGGTGAACGAAACTTTTTAATTGAAATTAATTTTTCACAGGAAGTTGTTGAAGCAACTTACTTCGCCGTGGCGTGGCGTGAAGCGACGGGGATCGCAACTCAATAACTCGTCGACTCGTCGTACTTGACGAGTTGTTGTAGTTAGTGTGGATCTATCGTTATTATGGTTAAACCTGGAAATAGTTACTGCTTGTTTTCAAGTTAGTCGTTTCAGTTATTTTGTGCAATTTTTCTCCGAAGCAGTTGTTGGTGTAGCTGTAGGTGGCTTGGTTAGACCATGGAGTAAGCTCCTCCATGGTTAGACCAATGGTTAGACCTGATAGAGCAAGGAATGGTTAGACCCAGTTACTGGGGCGCTGAACTCCTTTTTTTGAGATTTTGACATATCGCTAGTGGCTAGTCAACCGGTAATCTAAAAAAAAAGTTCAGCGCCCCAGTTATTGGGTCTAAGGCATGGTTACTGAGGAATAATTCAAACTTGTTTTCTTTGGCTTTGTAGTTTAAAGACAATTAGTAAAAAAATAGTTGGTAAATTTCGAAAGCTTGTTGATTATTAAGTTCATAGTGAGAAATATTTTCATCTGAAGTATTGTTGAAGTTCAGAAAATAACATCTGGAGACACCAAATCATGGAATCACTTACCATTGATTAACACAATAGAAATAAGTCTGATATGAGCATGGACGAAATTCATGACAACAGATAAAACAATTTTTATTATTACGACTAACACTTGGCCACAGGTTGTTAAAAACGAGAGGATGGGGATGAATTTACCCTTCAAAAAATCGGTTTGAGTATAATATTTATGTGTGTGGAACTGTGTACTTTTCCTTTAAAAAAATGATTGTAGGTCATTAATTTTCAAAAGTGGGACTTGATTCAAATCAATGGTTTTCAATAAAAAGATGCAAATTATTATGTTTGTCTCAAATTAAATTAGTACATCTCAACACAATTTTGTAATTACCAGAATGCAACTTTTCTGCAGTGACAATATTTTGTCGCATCAATGCAACAAAGTCGTATGTCACATTTTTGGTGAAATTTAGTTAAAATACGCAAAAGGTGACTGTATATAAATAACTGGTAAAAGTTAGTATAATTTATCCAAATGTAGGTAAAAAGATTTCCTTCGTAACTTGGTTAATGTGGTCCGAGGTCTAATACATAATACATGTTGCATTAAAGAATTGTGACGTCAGTTCCCATCGACTGCACGTGGTGGAGGTTTGTGCAACAAAATTGTAGAATCTTCATGATACAACCTTTTGACCAATTTAAACTGCGCATATTCCTCTGTGCAAAAAGGTTGTATCATTATTTACCATCGTAAACAAGGCATAAAACCCATTTAAGTAGAAGTATCACTTATAAAGTTTATTTGAAATTGCTTCATAATCATAGTTCCTATAGTACAAGTGGACTTGTCTTAAACAACAAGTGATTATTTATAACGTCCCCAAACCTTAAAAGAGCGATTTATGTAAAACAAGTTAAATCTTATGAGTTATACGACGATTTTGTCACAACTTACATTTTAGATTATTTTAATATCCTAGTGTGAACAAAATCAAAAATCCTTATTTAATTAAAGAACTGAACAAAAAAAATTATAACTTAAAAATTGTATTGCACAATTTCCATATGATCAACTGCACAATGACAAGTGAAATGAACAACACAAACATATGGGGTAACGCAATCCAAACATTGTTCTAATTTGCAATACTGTACGTACATGTGTACTTCAGTTTGCAATGCTTAAAATTGTGGAATAATATGCAGGTATGTATACGTGGGTGTAGGCGTATATATGTACAGGTAATGAACTCATTCAACCATTCAGCCTTGCCTGATATCCTCACAGTCTTTACATTGTTTTAATTCCTGAAACTACAGACTCTATGGCTGACACTTCAAGGCAGTGGATTAAAATATTGAAAACTGCTCAATGTTTCAATAGTTAGATAAAACAAGTTGTTTGCCAGAATTTGGAACAATTCAGGCACACAAATTGAAAAGTAGGTCGTCCAATTTGCTCACCAATAGTTCTACAGACAAATAAGACAAAACTAGAAAATACTCAGACACCCCTTCAGGCCAACGTCATATTGGATCTAGACGTACGTTTGTAGTACATATTTCAGTGTTTGTATTTTTATATTTTTGTAAAATAAAAAGTCAATACAGTGAAACATTCAACCTTGCAATACCACATTAATGTAAATGTAGACACAAAGATAGTCCATAAATAGAATTTTCTTTTTTTTCTATGTGCACAAAATGAATGACAAAACATAATTTTGAAGGGTTTTGTTTTAATATTTTCACTAAAATGTGACCACGAAGTTTCATTGGAGGATGTCACTATTGACAACTAGTGGATGGGAATGAATGTACTCAGTTTTTATATTTTCCATCTATAGAGGTAACAATATTTCCCAAATTATTTACATTTTAAAGACAAGGTACAAAAACATGAAAAATTTGAACCTGAAAGCCCACTTATTGGCCTGTGTATTACATAGGCCTGTCTTGCTGATACCAATCCTCCACAAAAATGTTTCCGTCTGGAATACTGCAAAACCCTCAAAATTACAAATTCCTTTATAATTTTAAATTGCTGCAATAAAAATGATTGTTATTATTTTCATGGTTATTCACAAAAAATGTAACTACCAAATGTTTATGGCATCATAAGTTTGTTTCATGGTCTTTAGGCCTATTGATGAAAACTAGAAAGGGAAATTAATTTACTTAACCAAAAACTATGATGCTCTTCTCTCTTCAATTAAAAAGCATTCTATAGACTAATCCGAGCAGCTCGTTCATGAGCGTTTACACAACCGCAGCTATGGCCGCCGCATATGGGCGTCTACGTGCACGCACTGTGAATCTTCCCTGATGCTGATTGGCACGCAACTACGCACTATGTATGCGCACTGACGCACTATTATTTCGGCTGCCACAGCTGAGGTAGTGTTAAACACTAAACAAGCGCTGCTCTGATTACTGTATACTAGTCATATCACTAGCAGCATTGGGTAAAATTGTCTTAGCACCCTGTTTCAGTGTCATCATTGGTTTTCCAAAAGTGAAGGAAAAGTACAACCAAGAGCTTTGTTTATTTATTGGAAGCAGTATTTATCATGAAGTGTGTAAAGGTTTAACATTTCAGTGTCACTGTGTAGTGCATGGGTGTGAGCTGGTCCTCAAAATACTCTATATTGATCAAGTTATTGATTTTTCTAATCTTAATTCAAGCCGCTTGTAAGATGTGGAGGCATTTAACACTGTATTCAATCTTTCCCAATCAATAAAACAACGCCAAGACTGACAACCCAGTGCAGTCTTTCCATAGTATGATGATGGCTGGTACATTTAATAACAACAGCTGTTGGTTGGAGTGGGATCTTCTGAAGCCTGTTTTGTGGAATATTGATGTTCGGAGATCTAAACCTTGATCTCCTCCACTATATTCCATGAGTGTTTATTTACATGTAACAGTTAACAGTTGAGCAAGGTTTAACCTAAGTTGAAAATCACTTTCAGCAGTGCGTTTGTTTCGTAATGTAGTCTTTTATAAAAAAAAAACATTGAGTTCATCTCTGTGTATAATTACTGTTCTTCCCCCCCCCCCCTTCCTTTAAAAAAAATAAATAAATAAAACTAATAACAGATTTTGAATTTTGAAAATTGACCCTAACTCCAGAGCTGTTTTACTGTTGAACTGCCCTAAATCCATCAGAGTCCTTAACCTTGAGCAACTTGTAAACAAGAACTACCAAAACTGTTGACTCTGCTATTGAAATTGGTGTGGCTGGCTGGCCCAGTGTTGCTTCTCATTATTGGTTTTGCCTGTCCATGAGTCCATCCAGTTAAGTGAAAGTAAAATTGCTGAATTTGTTTTGATGAGTTGAGATTGTTGACAAACATGTATGTGGTGATAGAAAGTACTATGCAAGATTGAAATTTTGTCAATCATTGCTTAAAGTTCATGCCCATGAAAACCACGGTTTGGTTTTTGGCCTGAGCTAAGGATGGATTATTACAGTAACTCCCACAGTCACAGAACAAGTCAAAACAAACAAACAAACAAACAAACAAACAAACAAATAAACAAACCTGAAATAGCAAAAACCAACAAACGGTTTTAACAGACAAGCAATGAAAAAATGTAATGACAATGCACTTCAGTACATGTTTTTTCTTTGGATGGATTAGGTCATAGTATACGTACAATCTATGTCACATGTGTTAGCCTTGATTACAATGCATACTGATGATGGAGTAGGATCATTACCACATGTAACAGGTGTTACATTACCACTGTATTGTGTTTATTGGTGATGATTGAATAAACAAATTATGAGAATGCTTGGGATTTTTATGGTACACTTCAGAGTCTATTTTTAATCTGTAATTTTTTTGGGAAGGCATTTTTTTAAACGATGTCCCCAGTGGTTTTGTACACAAAAGTGAAGTGAGGACATCTTCGCTCTGTCAAAACACCAGGATCCATTTTGTTTGTCTTGTTTGTCTTTGGTTTTAACTGGCAGACACCCCCACCATAAAGCACACACACAGATACACGTACTGGACTGCTTTTTTGTGGTAAAGATTCAAAGTTGAAGTCACAATTTGAGCAATAAACTCAAGATATTAAACTGGAATTTGATCAGGCTTATGAGATTACAGTGTTAGAAAGAGAGATGGAGTTTTTGCCACATACATACACCTGTACGTACATTGTACATGTAAATTCCACCTGTCCCCCCCCCTCCCCCCACCCTCCCCATAAGACCAAGATTCTAAGGATTGCATTACATGTATATGGCTGGTTAACCGATTTCAGGCTTCCTGCTTAGTTTATTCAAGACCAGCCGTACTTAAAATACGTGACCGACATTGATGTAATTGTCCAAGACCAATATTACACATATATACGCACTTTGTGTGACCCAACATTTACATGAAATAACAAAACCTATAAAAATGATTTGAAAGTTGATGTAAATATCACATCAACCCTTCAAGACTAGGCAGTTTGGCAAGCATGTGGCCCAATTCCTCCAATATTGTCTACTCCTATGCCACACCGCACCAAATTGTTTGGACTTGGATATTCTTGGAATGCCTGATCCTTTGATAAGCACTGGTTGTTTGGGACTGAGGGCCCAATTCCTTTGAATTCCTTCACTTTTAGAAGGGTTTGGGACTGCAATGGTTTCATCATAAAATACCTGATATGTATTAAAGACGCAGGCTTGTCGCCATTACCTGACGGCCATTTTTGTGGAATGAAAGATCTTGTTCATGTGCACACATACAATGCGAAACAAGTCGCCTTTCTCACTGTGAGAGATACCCGATGACTTTTTTCCTACGAGCCTGTATCTTTAAGACTTACAGTACATACTTCTACGTATGTTCCAGTTTTCTCTTTAGAACTTTTAAATCTTTTGAAATTATTGTTCAAGAAATTTCCCCCAAATAACTAGTCAGTTTTTTTCCAAGAAAGTTTAAGATCAGTAACTTGCAAAGTATTACAGCATGTACAGTAACACTCAAACATACATTCTTTCTGCAAATTCAGTTGAAATCATCTACGAATGCTGGTATTTTATGTTGAAACTTTGTTTCAGAGACGCTGCCAAAAATTGTACAATTGTACAAAAACCTTTTAGCAATACACATCATAATAAATTCCTGGGGCCTTAAAATAGAAATGCCCTTAGGGAATGTTATTAAAATGCATCAGGAGTGTTTTGTTTATTTTATTCATTTACAAAATCACACACCTGCCCTCACCTTAATTCTAAATCAGTTGTGTTTGAGTTGGAGTAAATCCAGAGCAATTAGAAACTGCTTAAAACTTGACAGAGCCATTAATCAAGTC
Source organism: Marthasterias glacialis (assembly GCA_911728455.2). Taxonomy (NCBI): domain Eukaryota; kingdom Metazoa; phylum Echinodermata; class Asteroidea; order Forcipulatida; family Asteriidae; genus Marthasterias; species Marthasterias glacialis. The sequence goes on along the minus strand of OU452234.1, from coordinate 6,497,402 downwards.
AAGGTGATATTTATCAGACCAGTTATTATTGGAAGGTAAATAGAACACTGTCAGATCAAATGCAGCTTATCCTGAAAAGTCAACATTGAACATGCCTTTATTGACATGGGAGCACCCAAACAGTTTACTAGACATAAGGTGATCCAGTTATTGCTTGGAACGTCATTCACTATAAATGGATAAGGGAATAACGTGTGCACCAAAAGGTTTTAAAACAGAACTTTTAAACAGGAATACATTCAGTCTGTTTTTTAAAAAGATGTAGTTTAAGAAGCCGCATGTGTGTAACTCATTAAAACTGTTCATTAAAAGTATCATCACAATCATGGTCAGGGAATGATTTCATCCAGCAACTTTGTAGGCCCTGTAGCAAAATATTTGGACTGAACAAGTTTGGTACACACTGAATGCTGATGTTGAGTAGCAAATGATGCATTTTGAGTTTACGCCACTGCTTTTTGCTATACAAGGGAAATCATCTTAAAAATCTATTTGTATACAGGTATATGATAATGTCATATGAGGGCAAGGTTGCCAGATGTCAACATTTGGAAATTCATTGTTTTCTTAACTTATGAAAACATTTGAGGTAGAGACATTTATCAATATTATTACATGTAATACTTGTGTAATCTTTAGTGTGATGAACACCATCATTGAGTGATCACTTTAGAGTCAATTTACTCAAGTTGTACATGTATCATGGATTGATTGCAGAGGGGACAAAAATATGTACAAACGTGCATGTATGAGGCAGTTGCCTCAATGTTTGATGTCATTGCCTTGGTGCCCTTCCAATACAGAAAGGTTTTTCTCTAATGCCTTGCCCTTTTATATATCTGGCCTGCATAGGTACATGTGTGTAGATAAAGGCATTTTTAAATTCTTGATTTATACTGGCTCAGAAATATAGACCCATGCAGGCCTGATTGCTTCGTTCTTGAAAAGATAAGGGCACCAAGGCATTTTCTTCTTGATAAAGGGCACCTCTATGAGCAAATTGTAAATTTCTATAGGAACATTTCAAAGGCACCAAGGCAATGACCAGGGGCAACAGAGGCAATTGCTTTCATTGCCTCCATGAAATATCAGGCCTGCAATGAATTGAATGTAAAATTGCCTCTCGGCAACTTTTTAGAAAGGGAATATTTGGACTTTGAGACCCCATCAATAAAACTCAATGTGATCCATTGTAAAACATGAATAATAAGCACAGCGGTGTGGCGTACATAAAAAAAACCTTCAACAAACACTCCATGCTTCAGGTAGTTTCAAGATTCAATATTTTGCTGGTCATGTGTAAACAGATCATAAAATCTGCCTTTTTTTTGTGCGTAAATTGAGTATGAAGTCATAACACAAAACCATTAACAATGTAAATCTCAATTTGAAACAATTGTAATAACTTGAAAAACTTGCTTGAGCACTCATGTACAAACGTCTGTTAAAATTATGAAAGGAATATTTGAGTGACTGTCAGACTTGCAGTTCAGTCATAACTGAAGTATGTATTGTTTTGTAGGCCTTTTCATTTCAACCAAACTACATTGCATGTAACATTGTAAGCTAAAACTGAAAGGAGAACTCTGGATACTACATGGGACATTTTTCTTACAGATTGAGTGTCATGATGATACCAGCCAAAGAAATTATGTGAAAATTAGTGTAGTGCGAATTGTTTTCCTTCTTGGAAAATGCCTGAAATTGTTCTGTAAGTTGCCTTAAGTGTGACTTGGCTCAGAGTGGTCCATACCGTCTAAAAATTAATTTAGACTTGGGTTGCCTGGGTTTTTTTTTAACTTTAATAATTTGGGACATAATTTGTTGAAAATTATATTAAAGACAAAGTACATGAAGTGTTATATCCAGAAAAGAAAAAAAATACAATTTGAAAGCTCACTGATAAGTTGGTAAAATTTTTCGTAGAGATGACAGAGGTTTCCGTCGGAAATACTGTAAAAGTCCAGAAAATAGCTAAAGACCCATAGACTTATGTTTCCTGTTTTAATTGCTGCAGTTATGATGCCTGCATAATAGACAGGGCAAAACTCATGCGTATTGAACATTAGGGTCCATTAAAGCTTGTGATTTTGTTTCCTTCACATGTTAAAGCAATGTGCGTGGGACCAACTGGTCCCAAAAATGTTCAAATACCTGCATTTCTTACACAGTCTATTGTGCACACAATTCCTTTTGGAAACAAAGGTTGTGTCCAAATGTGGGGGCTCCAGCTACGGCTACTGCTACGGCTGGATCACCAAATCATCATGCGTTGAAGTATAGGACATCCTGAGGGACACCCTTAGCAACAGTCAGAGCCGTAGCCGCCACTTTGGATATGGCCATTGACTGTTTTTTATTGTCTTCACTAAAATAAAATGCTCACCAAATTCGGTGACATTTTTCAGGTTTACTTGTGTATTGTGCTTGTTGAAAACAAGAGGATAGGAATGAATTAAATATTCAAAAAAATAAAACAGATGTAGGCCCCTACTTTCACTTCAATTCATCAAAATAAATTCCGTTTCTTACAAATTTGTATTATACGTGCAGTATTTTCAAAATAGCTATGGATAAGAGATGAGTACATTTATAATTTATTTTCATGACAACAGTCTGTAGCAATATTGTGTTTTAAGATTAATTAAAATATCCCATTTTCCCATGAATGCTTGAAATCAAGGTACATTTACTTTCCAAACAATTTCAGTATTGAATACACACAAACCATAAAACAAACGTGCGTCAATCATTAGTGGTATTAATCAGTGCTGGTAGCATTGTCCACTGTACAACGTCATTGTGAATAGACGAAACCAAGCATGAAGAATTCAATTGTAGTATCAATCAATAATAGACTAATCAACCTTGGGAAACTTGTTGTTTATCAGTACTCTGTGTCCAGAACATTCTACTTCTATTTTGGGCCGATATATTTATATCGCCCAATGCAACATGCACCAATTACATATTTTGGCTGAAGCTAAGGCTTCATCACTGTGTTATGGTGTAGTCATTTTTTTGAAGGGGAAATTACTAGATAGTCTCAATCCGATTTCAAAACGGAATTCGACATGGTTATTACACAATATTACTGTATTGTTTACTAATCATAGTATAGGTTTATCAATAATTGTTATTGTTAATAATTAAAAACCTCTCCCATTTTCTTGGACTATCCCATTTTTGTTGGACAGAGAATCATACATGTACCAGTAAAGTGATTCTGATGCGGTACATGGGATCAAGCATACCATCACAGTCCAACAGTTTTGGTTTTGAGTTACCATTTTGTTGGAGTGAGGAAGGATCCCAGTAAATCACTCAAGAGAGTTAGGGTTTTAATATTATTTTGTATATTGTGCATGTTTGGTTTTTTTAAGTCAATAATGGGCCTACTGTCAAAATTGATAATATACACTTTCATTCTAAAAAATAAAAAATGCACTACTAATTTTATTCTTTTTCTCTCCTCAGCAAGGCCTCTGTATAAACTTTCTTTTCTTTGTGTATTTCAATTTTAGTTTCATTTTTCTTTGTGTATCTTTGTATGCAAATGGACAATTCTGAAAACTGAACTTGAAAATTATCTATTAACTGAATGTAAACCAAACAACAAAATGCAAACGTTTAAAACAAGGCTGAATACTGTAGTAGAACAATCAAACACAGCTTACTATAACTTTTAATTCAGCAATAAACATCCACAACAAATATTCCAAATATTCCAATATTTTATTTGAAGGAAATATAATTTTTGTGATGTTAAGGACTGTAATAGCTAAAGTTTCACTTTAACTAGTTGCCGCCAGGATTTTTTTTTAATCTCGTACCCCTTGCGGGATTCTTTTGGCGGAATTTCCAGAATAGTTTTTCTTTGATGGTACCGCTGGCAAAAAGAAACCCTGACTTGACAATGCCAAGAGAACAAAGATTCTCTTTATTGGATCGTCTGTTTTGTTTTCTCGACAGAGTAAATGTCGAATTCAAGTAGCGTGAATTGCAAAACATCGGCCGATACCCGCAGCATATGAGTGGTACTAAACCCAAAACCTTGGCTCGATTCCCAGTTCACTCTGACTTACCTCCATTGAGCCAAAATACAATGAATAAACAATGGTGGAAGCCTCTTGATGCCTCTTAATCCTCTTCTTGGAACAAAGGGCCAAAGGTCTGGAATCGGGGATTACACAAAAAACACCTCTTAATAGCCAGAAAACACCAAAATATTTAAGACCTATTTTGGTCTTTGTGTGGGTGAAACGAAGCATTAGATGGCGTGCGCGTGGTCTATGCACGCTCAGCAGTGGAATGTCCGAGCGACCTTTGCTCTGGTATTCCGATTTTACACAATGGCACCTGTATACCGCTTCCGTTTCCAGGCAGGAGAAACATTTGCGTGTATGCACCTCATCCGGCGCCAACTGAGCCAATGTATGATGCCCTACTTTGTGAGAATCTCTTTAACTGACTACTATGTATTATTTTGTTTTCATCCAGGTGTGAGTCAGTCTACAGCTTGTATTATAAACCATGGAGGAGAGGTACTTTGGGATGAAGTAAGTCAAGTTTCCAATCACAATTCGTCTGGGGTTTCGGGTGGTGTTACAGGGTGGCACCTTTATGTAACTCCCAAGGCAGTTTTGTTAGGAAATTTTCTGTTTTTGTTCATCAGGACAATGTAATATATTGGCAGATCAATTGACTTGTGGACCTATAAACCAGTTGCTGCCAGGATTCTTCCATTTTTTGCCGTCCACCCCGACGGGATTATTTTGTCAGAATTGCCGGAATCATATATCTTTGAGAGTACAGAGAAAACGTCAAATTCACGTACCAAGAATTGCAAAACATCGGCCGTAACCCTCAGCATTTAAACATTTTGACCTTCATCAGAGCTTTGATGGAAACCATCTCTCATATTTTCATCTTATTATACAGATGGCGAGTCTAAGACATGTTAGACCCTCTTCTTAAAGTGGCCATGGTTTGAAGTCTTAAGATTAGATGTTGAGGGAAAGGTCCTGTATGTTGTAACACACTTGCATGTATCATGAAACAAAAGGGGCTTGCCCTGGTGTTTCAGGATTCACAGCGGTTTTCACTGCAGCACCTTTAGAGAAGCTGCTGTACACTAGGCAAGGGGTCTATTTGTTCCCCAGGGGCCCCATCCAGTGAAATCACTGAGTCCCCATCCAGTAAAATCACTTGCGAGTCACTGATCGGTATTTGAAAGTATTTGAAATCTGTATTCCCTTCCACTGTGCCTGTGTCTGCATGTGAAGGGTCCCTATTCAACTCAACTCAGACAGATTTTGCATGCACTCACAAGATTCCGCGGATAATAAAGCCTGCATAACAGTGGGCTGTTTGATCTTCATGCACTGGACTTTAAAAGAGAGTCAGGTCCTGGGAATTGTTGTAATACTCACTGTAGCTGAACAAAACGTATTGTGTATCCATGTGGTATTGTTGAAAACAAGATTGATCATCCAAAACAAGCCAAAGGGAATGATCAGCTTGCGTGCTTATTTACAAGCAAATGCTTTCATATGTGGAAGTTAACTCATGGCATGCATTTTATGGTATCTAATGTACATCTAATAAAAGTTTGGTTTTATTTGACAGTTTTTTGCTGATTTTTTATTAGTTTTTATTTAGTTATAAATGTTCACACATGCAGCTGCACCAGTAGTACATGTCAATAATACAATTTGATTGAAAGTCATTTAATTTGAAAAAGGGGCTAATGGCCATATGTTTTGACCCTAGCAGAGTCTTTCTCAAAAGCTAAACGACCAACACAACTCACTCCAAGTATACTAGAGAATCAAAAGCAGAAAGTAGAAAGAAGGGAAAAGAGATGGGAAGAATGCAGTCACAAAAAACAAGGGATGAACAAAAGATAAAAGGGGGTGGTGGTGGAGAGAAGGGACTAGTTTAACCACAAGAGGGTAGAAACACAAACGACAAAAAGGGGGCGGGTGCTGGAGAGAAGTGGCTAGTTTAACCACATGAGGGTAGAAACACAAAAGACAAGAAGGGGGCGGGTGGTGGAGAGAAGGGGCTAGTTTTTAAACCACAAGAGGGTAGGAACACAAAGGACAATATCAAAGGGGGAAGAGGGAGAACAAGTAATAAATTAATGAATGAGACCGACTTAAATAGGGGACATCTTTGGAGAAGGCAAAGACAAAAAGTAATTAATCCTTTCCTTCTTGGATGTTCAGACCAGTGGGTTGAATGGTGTAGAGGCGCCTTATCCACAGTTTCTCCCTACTCAGACGTATAGTCGCTCTGTGGTTACCTAGTGCCTCAATGCCCTGTAAAATCATGTCAGAAATAGAGTGATTAGGTAGATTAAAGTGATGTCCGACAGGCGTATCTAGCTTCTGGGTGTTGACTGTGGATCTATGCCATACAAACATCTTCTGAGTGTAGTTCTAATAGACCGATTGCCCTACCAATGTTTACATGTCATCACGTGACCTATTGTGGGTACTACGTCATCTGAGCTGATGGCAAACTTCGTGCAAATACATGTCGTGATCGGCAGAGTCGCACCAAAAGTCGGCTTTTGGTAATAATAACACAGTTACTAAGCCTTTTTATTAAAGTTGTATGTTGTGACGTTGATATTAATCACATTACTGTTTCATAAACTACCAGTATTCTACTACAAACAAGGTTTTTTTTTAGTTGCGCACTACCAGCGTCGGATGACTATGTAACCACCTGCCTGTAATTTTGTTTGTAATTTAGGCCTAAATCACTGTAAAAAAGGATAAAGAACGTTGGAGAAGTGAGCATTTATACCTAGCCTTGCGAAATTTCAAATAGGGAAAGGAATCACACAGTTTTGGAAAGTAATTTCCTTGGATGATCAAGCTTCAAAACTTTGAAATTCCTGTGTTGAAAAGTGTGTGATCGCGGTCATCTGGCCTAAAGGTTCCGTCATGCACTAGAACACATCGTGCACATTTATACGTTACTTGTACAGTTTCCAAGACTTGCTTGAACTGTCTTTACTGGCTTTATTCAGCCAGAAGAAGGTATCTGGTACAAACTCTGGAATATTTTTTACAGATTTCGAGAAAGAAAAGCCTTGATCAAATGAACAAATGCAACAACCATCATGTACCATACCGCACTTTCCTATGAAGGACGTCGAGTTTGTTTACATTTTTGGGGTCTCCTCCTTACAAGCTTGCTTTTTTGGGGACTTCCCCCACTTATTCTTGATTGTCTTAGTTTATAAATCTCTTGTAAGTTGTCTTGCATTGAATAAGTGGTAATAAAATGAATTGAAGAAAAGAAATTTGAATTGAATACCCACAATAGGTCACGTGACACGGGTCGCGCAATCGGTCTATTGTTTCACCTATATACATATAAGCCTATTGAACACCACAAAGTTTGCAAGATATTAAATAAACGAAATTCGTGGTCATTTAATTTAAGCAAACTTGCGATGCTCACATAATTTTGCTGGGTTTTGATAAACTTGTAGAAATAAGAAGCAACTATAACCAGTAAACTTGTGGGTACAATAATACGTAAATCTCTTTTGGGAGGAGTGGTGGCTCTGTAAAAAACTGTTGTGGTCTTGACGTTTCAAATAGTATACTCTGCTTGCCTCCTGAAAACGAGGAGAGTATTCTGATTGTAAAAAACTGTTGTGGTCTTGACGTTTCAAATAGTATACTCTGCTTGCCTCCTGAAGACGAGGAGAGTATTCTGTTTGAAACGTCGAGACCACAACGGCTTTTTTTCAGAGCCAACACTTCTCCCAAAAGAGATTTATAATACATTATTATACCTGCAGGTTTACTCATTACAGATACTTCTTTCCATAGCATACAAAGTTTCAAACATCACACAAAAGTTGTAGACAGTTGACATGCTCAATTGTTTTGGGTGTATTTTGTCATGTATAATACTTTTCTTTGATTAAACTTTTATATGACCATGCTCCAACCTCTGCAGTGTTGCAAATTCTTGCTTGTTAATCTGGATATGAACAATTCCGTTTCTCACACTTCTGCCCCAAAAATTTCCAGTCTGAAATTGAGTAGTTAATTTTTGACAAAATGTGATGAATAATGGATATTTAATTTATGTTCCTTGTATCAAAAGGTTGCAGAAATATGAGTAGTTTTGCAGGGAAAATCCAAGGGCTATTAGGGAAGGGTTTGAATCCATAATTCTCCATTCAGGAGTAGGTTTCTTAATCATTAGGTTACCAGGCAAACAAAAATAATTTTTGCCCTTACATGTGGTTTGTAATTTTTTTTTTTCAGTTAAACTTGAGAAGTTTTTTTATTGATATGTTTTATATGTTTTAAATTATAATTTATAGGTTCCAACTCATAGGTTCAATTGAAGTCCACATTTTTTATATAAAATGTCATCAAATCTGTTTATCTATGTCTTAAATGACAGAAGTGGACCATAACTCATACATTTGTTTGCGGTTTTGCTTCCCCGCAGGGCTTTGAATGGCAAATTGGCAGTGCTATTGAGGCACATGAGGTCATTGAGGTTGGTTTATACAACTTCAACAAGATCCTTACCAACAAGTAAGTCCACATTTCTTTTGCTTCAAATATACATGTAAGTTGGGGGTGGGGGGGGGTTGATGCCACATTTACACTGTGCACATCAAGTCATAGTGCCTGCCATAGTTTAGTGTTTGTGGTTGGAGAGAGAGAAGTCCATGTGATTCACGATCATGGGACAAGTAGTTCTTCTTCTTGATTGTGTCCAACAGTTAGACTTTTCCCACTCACGTTTGGACAAGTAGTCATCAAGTACATGTACCACATTCCACAGACAAAACTTGAACCCAAACATTGTTAAAACTCTTTAACAATACACTAATCCGAGCAGCTCATCCATGGTGGTTTGCACAACCACAGCCATGGCCACCGCACGTGCACATCGACGCACAAGCACTTTGAATCCTCCATGCTGGTTGATATATATGTGTGGCTGACACGCTTATGTCGCATCGGCAACACATGCGGAGGCCATAGTTGCGGTGGTGTAAACCACCATGAACGAGCTACTTTGATTAGTGTATAGGCTACATCAGTAAAATCCATAACAAATCAGTTGCCTTTGAGCAAAAGCTGCTTGACAATTTCTTGGTGCAAGGTGGTTTCCTGGATTTATTCCATTGCCATGATGGATAAGTTCAATCGTTTCCACTTTATGAAGCTCTAAGGTTGTCATTTACAGTAAAATAGTCTGCACACCATGGTCTCTAATTATTATTTTTTTTTTAATTCTTTGAAGGTTGTTTGGGAGCTATAAGATGATCCTTCAACAACTGAATACAGAGCCCCGTATCAACCTTTCAGAGCCTCTCCTAGATGCCAACAACACTGAGACAGGGGTTGGTAACAATCCATTCTTCCAATGCAACTTACAAGACACTTTTTCATTCTTCATTGGGAGAGCCTCATCGCAAAATAAGTATTTAAAAGCTCATTTAAATGTAATGTTTGTATGGGCATCAATCACCTTCAGAAATCTCTCAACTCGAAGTTCTGTCATCTTTGTGAAAGAAGTGACTGGCTGGATTAGAGTAACTTTTAAACATAAAAGAGCATTGTGGTGTTATAATAATAATAACTAGTTTTGTATAGCACTTTAACTGCGGGCGTTTCAAATGGCTTATTATATTTTAATCAGGTTTTTGAAGTTTTTGAATTATGAGACCCATTTATGTAGCACCTTATAAGGGTTTACAAGGTGTAGTGGCGCATTCAGCAGCCACTGCCAGAAACACTTGGGCAAGCCCCTTCTCATATGTAAGATTGAAGCTTTGCTTGGTATAGGAAGTAAGAACTGAGAATGTCAACAGGTCAACAACCTCGTGAATTAAGATATCTCGTTTGAAAAGTGTTGGTTTGAGTAGAACCGAGGTTGAGATATATAGCAGAGTTCTGACACTTCAAACAGCATGCTCTGCTTGTCTTAGGTAGAGCCAAGTATAGCGCCTGAAGACGAGCAGAGTACACTGTTCAAAATGTTTGGACTAGTACATCTCCACCCTGCACTGGTTCTTATCAAAACCAACATAATAATAATAACAATAATAATACCCAGTTTTAATATAGCCAATAGAAAATAAACAGGAGCAGACAAGCTTTCTCCACAAGACAGAAAACAACTAGCTCAGCTACTCTGTCAGCCAAACTGCCATCATAAATGCACAATTTTAAATATTACTCAGGTGTTTCCAGATTTTAGACATTAACCCTGTACCTAATTGCTGCACAGATTGTCATTACATTTGAGATCCACTACCAGGCCCCTGATGGCACGGCTGGCGATTGGATGCAAGAGAATTTCAGCCAGCGTCGAAGTCGCTCCCAGCAAGATCTTCTGTTTGATGATGATGATATTGAGTACCATGGGGGTCAACACTATGGATCACAGACAAGTCTCAACACAATCAAAAGGTCAGTTCAGATTTTGGTTTTGAATTTTTTTCCCCTGTAATTTTATACTTGTAAATTTGAAATATATTTTTACCCTTTTATAAATTCTAAGTAATTAAGCTCCCAGTTGATTTTTAACAAATATGAATGAATGTGAATGAATGATGATAAAAATGTCAACATCACTACACTTTGTACCTGGGCCCAATCTCTTAATGCTGCTCAGCAGACTACAGAAATCGCTTAATAAATTGATGTTCTCTGCAAACTTTCAATGTAAAGTTGACTGATAATCCATTTTTGCTTAGCAATAGTTCTCTGTGCTGAGAAAGTGTGTGTTCGTAACAGCTTTATGAAATTGGAGCCCGTTGAGTCAGTATTGTTTGCACTAGGGAGTTGTTGAGCACGGGCACACACCAACATGGGAGTGCAGGGAGTGTGAGACCTCCCCCAATACTTTGTCTCAGTTGGTATGTGGAACCTCCGTCACCAAATGAAGCGTGGACCCATTCAGTTATTTTGCAGACTAAAATTGATTTTTTTCCTTTAAGCACTCTAATTCACAAGAATGTTTGTTGTTTTAACATTATTGAGTATTATAGTGGGGTTGTCTTTCAGTTGTAGACATTTGTGGTCGGCAGTAGTCAGCGAGTCAGCAAACTGGCTTCAAAAGAACTTCCCAGAGAAAACGCCCTTGCCATACTCTTCTAGTCGAACCTTTTGATTCAATGCAGTATTTCAGTGGCAATCACTATAGTGCCACTGCAACTTTAAAAATGGGTATTCCTGCCATGTTCATGATGGGGTTTTTTTTCTTCTTTTGGTACAGCAACAAGAGCCTTATAAGTGGAGTGATGAAATTCCGCAAAGGCAAGAAGAAAAAGAAAGGAGGAATGAATCTACGGGGGATTGAAAACCAACAGTATGGAATGGACTTTCAGGATGGAGGTAAAATTACATAGGGTTGAGTGAGCAGAGAGTTACCAATTTCTAATCCAGGGTTTGCCCTGAACTTTTTCAGTGACTAGCCATCAGGACATGCAGGACCAGTGAGCTTGTCATGTCACTAGTCTGTCGGCTTTTTCACTAGTCCATATTACATATTTTAAAGGGATGCTTTTCAACACTGAACTAGCCAGCCGGGACACTTGGTAAGAATTTTGACCGGTCCTCAAACTAGCATTTGCCCAGTGGACCACTGTTAAGGCTGGTTTATAGTCGGTCGCGCGGTGGTAAAAGTGACTTATGACGCAGTTTACAGTTGACGCTGATGCCTCAGTGACCATAGACTGCAATGAAAAGGCTGAGCGTCCAGCGATCATAGCGTTTGTCAATTAATAATAATGATAATAATATAATTATTTAAAAACGCTTTCCATGTCACAGACATCACAAAGCGCTGTACAATATTAACAATCCGCAGGTTGTTAAGAAGTACAAAAAAGCAGTCATAACAAACAAAAATGATCATTGCGCCACTGACTGTAACTGGGCCTTTAAGGGAGAATGCTGTGCTTAGGAAAAGTATGTAAAGAACGAGTTTTATAGAAAATACACATGACTAACCTTTGGTTGGTAAACTCTTTCTGGTAAGCAAAATTATTATGTGCTTAGCTAACAGATCAAATTAGGCCTGGGACTGTTTGAAATAATATTAGGTAGTCTTAAGTTATAATTGGTCCTACTTTGCTGCAAGCCAAAGGCTTCTCTCTTCCCATCCCATGTCCCATTAGATGCATTTCTAGGGCATAGCTGTGCACTTGTTCTTCCCTTGCAATTTAAGTAGTTTTCTGCATTGATAAATGAGGTACACAGTTTCAAATCCAGGGGAGATGTTGAAATACTACCCATATCCTTGCACCACCACTCCCCCCCCCCCCCAAATGAGTGAAATTATCTATAATATGGTATGCAGACAGGTTTAGACCTTGTCTTTTGTCCGAGCTCAAACAAAAGAGGGATCCAGGTCTAGGGGGTGGGCCAGTGCAAAAGTGGCACCCCTCCCTGAAAAAAAACTTAATAAAGTAAATAATCCATCACTTTCTTATCATTGCGCCACTGACTGTAACTGGGCCTTAAAGGGAGAATGCTGTGCTTAGGAAAAGTATGTAAAGAACGAGTTTTATAAAAAATACACATGACTAACCTTTGGTTGGTAAACTCTTTCTGGTAAGCAAAATTATTATGTGCTTAGTTAACAGATCAAATTAGGCCTGGGACTGTTTGAAATAATATTAGGTAGTCTTAAGTTATAATTGGTCCTACTTTGCTGCAAGCCAAAGGCTTCTCTCTTCCCATCCCATGCCCCATCAGATGCATTTCTAGGGCATAGCTGTGCACTTGTTCTTCCCTTGCAATTTAAGTAGTTTTCTGCATTGATAAATGAGGTACACAGTTTCAAATCCAGGGGAGATGTTGAAATACTACCCACCCCTTCACACCCCCACCCCACCCCACCCCCCAAATGAGTGAAATTATCTATAATATGGTATGCAGACAGGTTTAGACCTTGTCTTTTGTCCGAGCTCAAACAAAAGAGGGATCCAGGTCTAGGGGGTGGGCCAGTGCAGAAGTGGCACCCCCCCCTAAAAAAAAACTTAATAAAGTAAATAATCCATCACTTTCTTATGATGGTGCACTGGATTTGTGAGTGCCCATCGCCTGGCAGATGAGTCGTATCCTGTGGACAAATGATCCTCTGGATCTGCCCCCTGATAGTTGTAACACATGTTATTTCTGTGAAGCTGTCACTGTTTATCTCGACCGCTCTGTTGACATCCTCAGGGATGCTTGGTATCAAGTCAGACGACGATGTCATCTCATTAGGATCAACAAAGAGCGATGACGAAGCACAAGATGATGATCTGGACATAGCTCCTGCTAAGAAAATACGACCAATGATGGGACTCGAGGCATCCTTCAAGTCGCAGGACTATCAGGTGAGTACCATCAAAAGTTTGGGTTTCAAGTAGCTCATGGGTGTAAGGGTAAACGTATGATGTATAGCAGGCCTTCAACTTCGCTCTTGAAAGGGCACAGCAATTTTCCTCCGATAAGGGGCACTTCTATGAGGAAAATGTAAACTTGTATTGGAACTTTGCAAAGGGCACCACGGCAAAAGCACAGGGCACCACGGCAATTGCAGTGGGTGCCGTGGGTTAATTGGAGGCCTGTTATAGTTATTTTTACAGGACATTAAGACAATCTTTTATAATCACAAGATATTTTGTAATCATAATAATAATAATAATAAAACCATGAGGTCCTTATGCTTTGTCATGAATTCAACAGTTTTACAAATTGAAAAGATATGTTTCAATGCAGGTTTTAAATTGTTCTAATGTTTTGACCTGTTTGACAACAACTGGGAAGTTGTACCGTTACTGAGCAGCTGCGGATTGGTTAAGAGCAGGAACCATAGGACTTAGTTAATTAATAACTTGGGGTGTCAAAAGAGATTTATGAGAAGAGCACAGATTTCTAGCTGTTTTGTACTCATGAATTAAACTTTGAAGAGTAACAAGGACTGTTACATTGATATATAAGAACGGAAATGCTAAAATTTATATAAGTCAATTTAAAACATATTTGAGCAATACTGAAACTTTGAAGTTTGATTTCAGAATTTTTGTGCATTTTATAATGAGTAAATTCAAACATATTAAAGCAATACTTAAACTTTTATATTTGATTTCAGAATTTTTAAGCGTTGTATAATAAGTAAATTTAGCACATATGTAAGCAATACTGAAACAAGCAGGAAGCAAGTGATTTTTAGAAAGCTCTCAACTGCACTTTAACAAAAGGAATTGATCTCCGCGTATAGAAACAAATCAGCTTTGTTAGTGGGTCAGGGATTGGAAATGTCCGACTTTTATCTTCATTCAGACGATTTTATGTCTGCTCGGTGAAAAAAGTAGCTATTGATTTCCTTCAGATATAAATAAATCATATTCTTGGACCTACTTCTCTAGTGCTGAGGATACTGTTCCCACAAGCTGCTTGATTTCTATAACATCAGTGGTTACCAAAAGGTGGAAATGCCATCATTTCATCATGCCTCTTAAACTTTGGATCGTAGTTTCAAGTCTTTTTGTCAGCATTGTTATCACCCAATATTGCTACTACCATTGGATCAACAACCCAACAACTTGTAAGTATCGTTGTGTAGTGCTTAAGAGCACAACCTCTTGAGTCCAACTGAATCCTTTTCCTGAAGACACATTCGGCACATGTCTAATTCACCGGTAACCACACCCCTCTTTTTGCCCCTTGCAGGTGTCGGTGACTATTCATGAAGCACGACAGCTTGCTGGATTAGACATTGATCCAGTCGTCTGTATTGAAGTTGGAGACAAGAAGAAGTTTACAAGCGTCAAACAGTCTACAAACTGCCCGTTTTATAATGAGGTTAGTTAAGCTACACTTGAAAACTCCACACTGACAACAGAGGCAATAGATCCACATCATAGTACAGCCATCTTGTTTGTCTACAAATCAAATCAATATAACCAAAGTGAGGCTGGAAGGACAAATGGTCTGGCGCATTTTTAGTAAAACAGGAATCCATATTCATTATGTTTATGGTACTCAAGGAACACGACTGAGATGCTAACAGCATAATAGAAGTCTTTTGTCTTTGTGGCCCTTTGCGAAACCACGGCTTCAGCTTAGGCTCTGGCTTGGTCTCTATCAGTTATTTTGAAAACGCACTTTCGTTATGGGACCTTAACCAGGCAGAGGGTGCCTAATCCAGAGCCAAGCCAGGGTTTTTGAAAATGGCCTATGCTGTTGGTCTTTGAGTTTGAGCCTCGTGAAATGCTCCCATAAAAGGAAGAGAGTATCAGGAATCAAGAGGGCTATACCCCTTGAAAAGCAAAGCTCACTAGACACAGTTTCTTGTAGAGCGTAGATCGACCATCAAGCAGAATTTCATCAACAAAAAGTTGGTCATTGACCCTATTTAAACCTGTATGGGTGAAGATATATTTTTGTATTTGTAAAATATAATCATAATATCATATGATGAAAGAAGTACAAATGTAGGTTACATCCAGAGAAGGTACATGACCCATGTATATGACCCATGTATGTGACCCTCCTACAGTGAAGTATCCAGACTGCTCAGTGTAAGATTACCAGTGAATTAAACAGTACAACAAGGAGTCATACTTATATTACTTGTATCTATCCTTGAATCTATTTGCTTACCTGATGCGTTTTGCCATATAACATTGATAGCAACCAAAAAAGGAAAGAGAACATTTTTATGTATTTGTATAAGAAAAAGTTTGTTTTCATCAAGGGGTATTCTTATTTTTTTTTCACATTATCACTCCAATTTCATGGTACCGTTTGCAATAACAATTTTCCACTCACATGGTCACTGCTGAAGTGCATTTAGTTATCACACAAGCGTGAGTTGAATACAAAAAAATGTAGCGCTTGTGCATCCCATATCTAAGGAGGCTGAAGGCTGAGTTTGGATAAGGGATGCAGACGCGCTATGTTTTTCCATATTTTCACTTGCACGCAGGTGGATAGTGAATCAAGCAAACTTGATGCACAGCTTAAAATAGTTCAATACGTAGAGTTAGAGCAGTGCAATATGCAGGGTGTTGATATGGACCATGCAATATGGTATAACATCACACTGTTGTTGCCAGCGATCAACCAGTCAGAGTCAAGGATTCAAGTTTGCTTGAAGATAAAACAGTGAAGTTTGTATTCGCACGAGCAAAGCTCCTTCCTAACCTTAACCTGTGTGGTACACTTTTTATATTCCTGTACGCTTGGATTTTCTTCGACTTTGACTAAGCATTTTTTCCTCTTATATTTAGCAGCACCATGAAATTGTGGCAAAATTAGTTTCAGTTAAATTTCACAACTAGATGGCAAAAATGTATGTCTTGGTTTTAAAAAAATCTTTGAAAGTTTTGTCGAGCCAAATTCAACCAGACTCCTTTCTCTTAAAATTCCTCTAATGAAAATCAGACAGTAATGAAAATAAGACATTAAAGAAAAAAAGACATTAATGAAAATAAACATTAATGAAAAAAAGGTATTATTGAAAATAAGACATTAATGAAAGTGAGACATTAATAAAAATAAGACATTAACGGAAATAAGACATTTATGAAAATAAGACATTAATGAAAATAAGACATTAATGAAAATAAGACATTAACGAAAAAAAGATATTAATGAAAATAAGACATTAATGAAAATAAGACATTAATGAAAGTGAGACATTAATGAAAATACGACATTAACGAAAAAAAGATATTAATGAAAATAAGACATTAATGAAAGTGAGACATTTATGAAAATAAGACATTATTTTCAAAATGTGCGAATGCAACCAATAGTATGTACATCATTATCAAATTAGATTATAGTCTATCT
Source organism: Marthasterias glacialis (assembly GCA_911728455.2). Taxonomy (NCBI): domain Eukaryota; kingdom Metazoa; phylum Echinodermata; class Asteroidea; order Forcipulatida; family Asteriidae; genus Marthasterias; species Marthasterias glacialis. The sequence continues at coordinate 6,480,549 of OU452234.1, read as the reverse complement.
GTACATCCATTTCCTAATCTTGTCTGGTATACCTATTTAATGTAACCCTCATATTTCTTGTTGTTTAATTTTAAAGCTGTTTGTGTTTGACTTCCACGATCCTCGACAGATGGTATTTGACAAGATCATCAAAATATCGGTGAGTGGAACGCACCAAAGTAGAAGGTTTTATGTTACCAATAATGACATAGTGGGTGATGAGCCCATATGTTTTACAATGAAAGCGATACCCTGTGTTATTCTAGACTCTCATTTCCACTGTCAAGTTTCACTTTTGTTTCAGTGTGTTTGAATTGGTAACCGATCGGACCAACACCATTTGAATGTATTCCAAGTGTCCTCTACTGTTCACACTGGCTTTTTTTTAACCATGGTTGACTAAGACACACACTAGCCCCTTCTTAACCACAGCTGACTGAACATGCAAGCTGTTGTGTAAGAATGTATGCATTCATGCATGACTAATCAAACAATTGTGTCCCAAGTGGTTTTTAACAATATCATATCAATTCATTTACAAGAAGGTTAATATGATAACTCTGAAATAAATTTATAAATATATATCCAAAGGATATTTTGAAGCGCATGAAAAATGGGTACAAATAATCCTGGGAATTAAATTTGCATGAAGAGCTCTTAAATTTTAGAAAATGATGACTGAACGTGACAACATTTTAAATTATTAAATTTGGAGGCAAGCAAATTATTTGTTTACTTCAGAAAAACTCTTTTTGTGCTAAATCAAGAGCTTTTCACAGATTGTTTGTTGTAGTTTTTTTTAAACTGTAGAATTATTTGTAAATTTTTTTTCCTCTTTATTGTGCATATATTTGTTGACTTTAGAAACCCAGTTTATTTTGAACATTTTTTTTTACATGAAAACCTTTTTTACTGGTATACCATTCAAATTCTAGATGTGGAAGTGTGTATTCTCGCTTTAGTATGTGAACTTCTATGATTTGTAATAGATGTAATAATAGCATCGGGGATAAAGAATATTATCTTCAAGCAAACTTGAATCCTCGATTCTGATTAGTCGATCCTTAGCAACAAGAGTGTGATATATCGTTATGTTGCACGGCCCATATTACACCCTGTTCTCTAATGTGCGCTGGTCTAACTCTGATCTGCAGAATTCATTGTAAATTCACTGTCAATTGAAAAGTGGCGCGTTTGCTTGAAGATAAGTTTGTTATTACAGGCGTGCTCAGGGAATACAGAAAATATAGCACGTCTGTTATCCCATATCCAACTCGGCCTATAGGCCTTGTTGGATATGGGACGCAGAAGCGCTATGGTTAACCATATTCCACTGGCAGCCTGTGTGATAAATAATATTATTTTGGTTAAAAAAAAAAATTCTACGTTTTTTATCCCTGATGCAATTATCACATCTGTGAAATTGTTGGGTACCTGCTGCTAATTGCAGGATTCAAACTGGCCTCTTGTCACCGGTCACGCTCAGTGGTCTTGTGATAAGACATCTAGAATGGTGGCGGTCATGGGTTCAAATCCCATTCACACTGAAGTAGTATGCGTTTCAGATTGTTTTCCTGCAGGACTCAGGAAAGCACCGAGTATGCAGTATTTAACACACATCAGTTAAGGGTTAAAAAAAATTAATATTCATTTTTGTATAATCCATAATTGTAATATTGCTGTAAAGCACCAGGAACATTTTGTATTGATTATGGGCTGTGAAAAAACCAATATTAACAAAGCAATATTAAAGGTGATATCTGATTGTTTTTTCCCATAAAAACAATTCCCTGTATCAAAGTCTCACATGTACCTATACTTGTGGGCCACTCTGGCTGTCTTTTAGTGGATTTAAGATGGTCACATGTTAATGTGCCCAAATGTGAGCTCTGCAAATGCCCTTTGCTAGTCTTGGCTTCAAGAAGTTTAGTCATGAGCAGATCAGTGGTTAGAATAGATTGACCCATTAAGCCCCGCCCACCATAGGAACTGCCTGAGAATGATGCTGAAGTGGTATAGACATAAAACGTCTGCACCCCTCGAACATCAAGCCAGTGCACTCCGCTGAGTATAAAAATGAACAAACAAAAAATTCCATAAATAGAAGTAGCTGGTGCAAACTGCACCAACCAAATGGACCTGTTGTATAAATGGAATAAATTGATCATGGCCTTACGTTTCGACCTTAGCAGAGTCTTTCTCAAAGCCTTTGAGAAAGGGCAGAAACTTAAGGCCATTAACAATTTTTGTATAATAAAATGCAAGACACAGCTATTCTTATGGTGGCAGCTTGTTTACATTTTATAATTGAGTTTTTCTGCATCAGACTTTTGTTGGACTTTTTGGTGCAGAGGTGTAGTTGTGATTGGTCAGCGCATTTAGGGGTGGAGCCATTTATTCAATGCATTGGTTGTTAGACAAAATGGTAACGAGATACCACCCACCTGTAACTTACTCATCCCTTTGATGCGTTGAGAATGTGGCAGATGTAAAGATGCTTTTATAATATTGACATATTGGCAGAATCATGTTCATGTAGATACTGAAAACGATGCCAAATTGGATCACCAAGTGGAAAACATTAGCCCAGTTAATACATGACCCAAAGGAACAGGAAGCAGAGAAAAATTTATGCGCAAAATATTCAAAAGTCAAACATGGTTTGTAGGGATAAATGCTGGATGCGTAAATTGATTTAGTTAATAGTTTTAAATCTAGATGAAGATTATTGATGATTCTCTTCATGATTCTGTTTTTTTTTACTGCACAATTTACTTTTCTTGAGCTGTCTCATGATCTCCATTTTAACCTTAGAAAAAAAAACACAACAAAGTCACAAGACAGTAACCATTAATTTTTGTTTAAAGGGTGTCTTCAGTTAACTGGTTATCAGGGGAATTACAACAGTAATGTATATGAAATAATGTCAGTGAAAACAACCTATACTGCTGCATAGCAGCTGTGAGCCTACATGTATGTATAATACTGATTTGTGTCCATCTGTCTATTGTCTGTCTGTCTGTCTGTCTGTCTGTCGGGCTGGCCTTCTGAGCCAAACTCAGTCTACAACTTTTGTCACTGGTTCTAGTTGAATGAGTTGAAACAGTGATCACTTCAGATTCCTATAATTCTTTAAAGCTGACTGTAAATGCTTCCATTCTTTGCACAAATCACAATATTTGTAATAAAACCAACCTGTCAAAATGTCAGCTCATTTTGTTTCGTCAGTTTGTTTGCCAGAAAACAGTAGAAATGCATTCAGCATTTTTGTACGCAAAAAAACAATAACACTTCAGGCAGAAATATTTCAAGGACACTTTTCTTCCATCATTATCTTTATACCATGTAAGGTATATGTAAATCTGTGAAAATTTATGTTTTGCTTCTTACCAATGTTGAGCTGGGGCTTTAAGCTGGATTTTAACGAGCCAAACTCAGTCTACAACTTATGTAACTGGTTCTAGTTGAATGAGTTGAAACAATGATCACTTCAAACTGCTATAATCCTTTAAATCCTGAGATGAGACTTCGGCATTAAGATTGATCCTGATATGCAGCTAAATTTAAAAGCAAGACATATTCCATTGTTGCGCCACTGTCTGAAAAATTGGACTGAAAAAAAGAAAAATTTAAATTTAACAGCAATCTTCGTGATGAGATCGTCTTCGAAAATTGAAACAAAACTTTGTGGTCAAATATAAATACTTCCACAAGTGCAAATCTGATAAAATTTATATTGAAAGGAAAATAAATGAATAGAAATTAAAACATGTAGTCAAAGCAATAATTTTGAACTTTGTACAAATTTGCCTTCTCATCATGGTAGACTTGTCGGCCGCTTTCGATACAGTTGACCACAATATTCTCCTTCAGCGGCTCACATGTGACTTTGGTTTAGATGGAGTTGTTCACCAGTGGTTCCACACATACTTGAGTGATAGATCTAGCCAGGTTTGTGTTAAGGATGCCCTCTCTACTGAAGCAAAGTTCAAATATGGCGTTCCTCAGGGCTCCATCATTGGACCTCAGATGTTCACTTATTACTCCCACACCATTGGTCAACTTATTCGACGTCACTCAATCCAGTACCACATGTATGCTGATGATGTACAGTTGTTCTTAACATTCAACCCCTCCTGCCCTGGAGATGCTGCTTGTGCTTTGTTTCGTTTGTCTCGGTGTGTCAACGAACTTCAATCCTGGTTGGTCACCAATAAGCTCAAGATGAACCCGGATAAGACGGAATTCTTCATTGCAGCCTCTCCCACTCACCTCAAAAATCTGGATCACCTCATCTTTAATCTCAATGGCACTCAAATTCATCCTTCTCCATCTGTCAGAAACTTGGGTGTTGTTTTCGATCGCAAGATGTCCATGTCTGCTCACATTACTCAGCTCTGTTGCTCTCTTAACTGGCATATACGCAACCTAAGCCGGATCAGGAGGTTTCTTGATTTCAGCGCCTGCCATAATGCTGTCCGTGCCTTAATTCTGTCCAAGCTGGACTATGGCTGCTGCCTCCTGAATGGTGTTTCACAGAAAGATGTTTCCCGCCTTCAACGGCTCCAAAACCGCTGTGCCAGACTTATCTTTAAGCTGCCCAAATTCACTCACTCATCTCCACTTCTCAAGCAATTACACTGGCTTCCAGTTGCCCAACGCATTCAATTCCGTACTATGGTCTACACATATAAATCCCTCAATCACTGTGCCCCGGATTATCTCTCCTCTCTCCTTTCACTCCAGACATCTTCTTACTCTCTTCGCTCTACTACTGGTAAATCCCTTTCAGTTCACAAAACCCATAAACTCGCAGGTGATAGGGCATTTTCAATTGCTGCTCCCCGACTATGGAATTCTCTACCTACCCTTACCAGAAGCTCAAACAGTGTCCCAGCCTTCAAACGTGCTCTCAAAACCCACCTTTTTGCCTCTTCTTAGCTGGTCATCTTTATCTTTGTTCTGTCTTTTTTTTTCCCTTCTTCTTTCCTTCTCAGCGCCTTGTATCCTTTGGCAATTTGGCGCTTTATAAATACTGTTATTATTATTATTATTATTGCAAACTGTGGTGATACTACATGTACTGGTACTATACGTGTAAATGTACATGCAGATTTATCTTCTAGTACGCGCTAATCCTCCAATCAGATTGCTTAACGGGAGTGTGATAATAAACCATATCATACTCCCAGTAGTCTATATTGCACTCTGTGTAGTGTGAGCATCATGCGTCATGCTTCGTATACGGACAGTGCAAAATATCGTTCTAAACTTTGTGCATTGAACGTGCTGCTCGTTGTGAAATACGCTCAAAGTTGTATTATCTTCAGTTTGCTGGAAGAAAAATTTGTTACCACATGCATGGTAGCTTGTGGAATACGGAAAAATATAGCGCGTCTTTGTGTCCCATATCAAATTCGGCCTGCAGCCTTGTTAGATATGGGACGCAGAAGTGCTATATTTTTAAGTATTCCAATTGCGCTTGTGTCATAACTAATAATGTAGGGGAAGTGTGAACCTTCTCATTCACTCATATGATTATTACAAATCAATGTATCATACCTGATACATTGCTACATTTGTGGTGTTTCAGCATAATGTAGGTATTCCCTCTAAATTCTTTACTTAGTTAAGTGTAGATTCCTGCTTGATACATGACTTAGAAAGAAAGAACATTTCTACCAGGATTAAAAAAACATAAACTTAAAAAGCATTTTAGTTAAAATGATGTCAGCTGAATACAAGTTTGGCTGCTTTTAATGGAAACAATGCTTGATTTTGTTTTGTTAAATAATGAATTGTTTTCTGTTTTACTTTGATTGTAGGCAATGCACTCCCGTAACCTGTTGAGATCTGGAACCATGATTGGTTCAATTAAGTTTGACGTCGGCACAGTGTACCGTGCACCTGGTATGTACTGATTAGACTCACCACAACATAACAAAGAAAAATAATGTTTCTTATGTAAAGGGACTTCTTTCATATAACTGCTATAAACAGGCTTGATCGTCTTCCAATTTCAAGCTGATTTTTTGTATTGTACTGTGGTTTCAGGTAAACAAAATTACAACTATTGGAAAAACCACCAATGTGGTGGTAGCAAAGTAGTGGTACCCTTTTTATTGTTTCTTGTCTTGTGTTAATTTAGCAAATCAAAAGAAGGAACTGAATGTTAGAGGATAATTTTCTGGCACACTTTTTTGAATTTCAGACAGAAATATTTCTCTGGACAATTAGTATCGTATCAAGTTTATAAAAATGAGTATTTCAGATTAAAAGTCAGTCATAAGTGTTTGCAGTCATTACCCACTGTGTACCATGCCTCTAAGTCTCTGGTGCTTAGCAGCGGCGTAGCCAAGGGGGGGCCCCACAATTTTCCGATGTCCCCCCCCCCATAAAAAATGTAGATACATGTAATTCATTAAGTGATGTTTGAAGCTTTGCATGGTGTAGCAGACTAAGAATTCACCATTAACTAGTAAACTTGCGGGTACAACCATGTGTTTGAATCTCTTTTGGGAGGAGTGTTGGCTCTGAAAAGAGCCGGGGTGGTCTTGACATTTCAATCAATATGCTCTGATCGTCTTCAGGAGAATCTAATGTAATTCATTAAAAAAACGTGGTACTTGGGCCCAAAAGCAATGCCACCTCTGTGCCCCCCTCCCCACCCAGCGAAAAAATCCTGGCTACACCGCTGGTGCATAGACTTGGAAGATTACCGGTAATATCTTTTTATAGGATTACATTTGTGTACATGTATGCAGACCATTGAATTTAAAGCCATTAGCCTTTTTCAGATATGGTAGACACTGTATAGTAGTGCACTGTTCGGTTTGGATGTATACAAACAGATTTTACCCAATCCCAAAATTTCCCCTCATAATGTGTCCACCATATCTCAAAATGGCTAATTGATTTCCTGTGAAAATAGATACACAGATGGAATTAACAGGATCCGCCCACTAGAAATGACTCAAATTACTTACAAGATACATCTTAAACAGTCCAGACAGATCAAATTTTGTGGCGAGCTTAATAATCATGAATATTTGTAGATCTAAGGTTTCATTTTATTACTGGCAAATTACCGCCAGCACAAGGTTTTCTAGAAGTCTTGGCTGGCTGTCTAAAATCCTAAACAGATGTTGCACATTTTTATTAGTTACATGACATTCATGTTTTGATGGGGGTTTTTTTACGTATGGGGAAAAATGAACCACAATAGTGGTAGTCTGAAAAGGAGTTCAGGTTTTTTAAAATAACCTGTTGTGATGTTTCTTTCTTTTTGTTATCGTGGTATAGCTTAGAGTGCATTCTTTTGTATTATTTAAGACATTCTAACATTGTGGTATATATTAAACTTCTCGGTTGAGCAATAGACCGATTGCGCGACCAATGTTGACATGCGGTCACGTGACCCCCTATGGGTATAATGCCATACAGCTGATGGCAAAATAGGTGTAAAGGGATATGACTAAATCACTGTAAAAAAGGATAAACAATGTTGGAAAAGTGAGCATTTATACCTAGCCTTGCAAAATTTCAAATAGGCAAAGGAATGACACAGTTTTGGAAAGCAATTTCTTTGGATGATTTCAGCTTCAAAACTTTGAAATATTTGTGTTTCAAAGTGTGTGGTGATCGGGGTTGTCTGGCCTAACGTTCCATCGTTCACTAGTACACATCGTGCACATTCGTTACTTGTACAATTTTCAAGACTTGCTGGAACTGTCCTTACTGGCTTTATTCAGCCACTCGAAGGTCTCTGGTACAAACGCTGGAATATTTTTCACAGATTTCATGCAAGAAAAGCCTCGACCGAATAATCTAAATGCAACAATCATCGTGTACCGTACCGCACTTTCCTGTGGAGGACGTCGTGTGTGTTTACATTCTATACCCCATACAGGTCACGTGACGCAGGTCGCACAATTGGTCTATTATAACCTGCCCAACAGTCCACTTGTAAATACGTGGCGTGGACAAGGAATCCAGTCATTCTCTGGTGTGGAGGTTGCAAGGCAACAAGTCGCTCCACCATTGTTCAAAAAAATCGTTTCCACAGCTTTCTTCATTTAATTTGTTGTCACCTTTGTGTTGGTAACATGAGAGAGATTTAGAAAAGACGATATTTTCTGATGGAAGTATGAATGAAGAAAAGAAAAGAAACTTAAAACAGAAGGTAATCTATTGTACATGTTAACAATCAAGAACCTTCAACAAAACATTAACATTTTATTCTCACAAACGTTTTCACTTTACTCTTAAAAAGGTCTAACCTTATTTTTACAGACATTAATTTTTAATCTTAGAAAAGGTCTAATCTTATTCTTGTAAACATTTGAATATAATGTGAAACTGAATTTGTGAACAGACCATGGTTTCTACCGTAAGTGGGCCATTCTGACGGATCTTCAAGATATCAATGGTGGAGTCAAAGGATACCTGAAGGTAGACATTGTCGTCTTGGCCAAAGGAGACAGTACTAAACCTCCCAAGAAGGCTACGGATAAAGACGATGATATTGAAGCGTAAGTGTTACATCTGGCATGATCTTACAGATGGAACTGGGCTATCATTGATCAAGAAAATGCATACATTTTAATTCTTATTAAATATACACATAATAAGTGCCTTGAGTACCTAGTTTTTGGTAGATACATGCGCTATACAAGACTCCGGTATTTTTATCTTTATTCCAAAATTTTTCCTTTTTCCACAGATGTCCCCCCCCCCCTTTTTAATCTGTCTTGTTCCCTAATTGTTTTTTTCCCACCTTTGATTTTGTCTTTTGTGTTTCAAACCTCTTGTGGTTAAACCACACTCTGCCCTGAACCCCCCCCCCACACCTTTGTCTCCCTCTTCATTGTTTATCCCTTGCATCTTCTGACTGCTTTCTGCCTCTCTTTTTTCACTTCTTTCCACTTGGCTGCTTCCGTTACTCCAGTATACTTGTATGTGTGTGCATGTTGTGTTGTCATTTGGCCTTTGAGAAAGACTCTGCTAGGGTTGAACAGGAGGCCAATAACAATTTTTGGCAAGATTAAAACTTCTTAACCTCATGATTGAGTTTATTTTATTGCAATAAAAAAACAGCAGCGATGTCAAGAGACTTTACAATGCTTTTGGGATCTACCAATAATAAGCAGTCTTCTCAGCCCAGTTTTTGTCTCATTTTGAAAGAGCAATCTCAGAACACTTTATCATTTATCCCTTAAAGGTACAATATACCTTTGGTCAAGTGTTTGTATTGAAAATGTACCCATCAGAATAAGAACTAAACCAGTGAGAATTTTAGTTATTTCAATTGTGTGATGTCAGCTAAGGTTAGTTCACAATATTGCAATGAATCGCCCGCCATGATGCATTAAGACATTGCTTGTTTTCGCCACAACAGCAACATGTCAGATCAAACAACTTCCCAGGGTCTTTGGCACTGTAATTCAACCACATTCAAGTCAGGTTTTCAGTAAAAAATCTCTCCCCAAGTAAGCCCTTGTACAGTGAGCTACACAGTGTATTTGTTGTTTGCCACTCAACTTTTAACTTTTGTTGACTAATAATAATTGAACAATTACAATAATTATCAACATCTGTATGGTTAGTTGACCTTGAATCTTTTCATCATATTCAATGGTTGTCGGACAGTCGCCGTTGATCAAATGAATTAGTACCCAACTTGTGCTTAGTTCAAAAATAGTGTGGCACCAGATGCAACAATGACAAGGACCTAGCACTGGAGAAGATAAGCTATTCTGCTCAGTATGAGTTTTCTTTGTTAAGCAAACTATTGTGCTTGCAAACTTTGTTAAATCTTCTGGTTTGAATCTTCTTTTGACCAACCATGATACCCGACGTCTGGGCAAGATGCCATATGGGTTTGATCTTCCCTACAGATGGAATGTTGTACCATACGTCCTGTGTACTATAGTAAAAGTGCGTGTTAAAGAACTCTGTGTCCGATTCCTTGTCTTCACATTGACAGTGATAACAATAGATCTCTTGTCATTAAAAGGGACCAGACCATAGTTTGGTTACTTAAATGGAAGAAAACCAAAGTAATAGTGTGTGTGTAGAGTTTACCCGGGTGTTTCTGCTTCAAAACACCCGGTTTTAAGGGATTCCTCAGGGGGCGGGCTCAAGAAAGAGTTGCGTCTTTCCCTTCTTAGGCATCCTTGACTCATTGCCCAAAATATGTATAATGATGATATATATCCATCTGTTTGCACTCCTAAGGAACCTACTCCTACCAGATAACATCCCCAGAGTGCGTCAGAGAGCCACTTTCACTGTGCGTGTCTTCAAAGCTGAAGGTCTTCCCATCATGAACTCTGGCCTCTTGGCCAACGTCAAGAAAGCCTTCACTGGAGAACTCAATGACTTGGTGGATCCGTACATCCAAGTCTGGTTTGGGGGACAAACAGTAAGCATCACTCACACCATTAATTGGCATCAAATCGCCAGACAATTTTATCGTCAAAGGATTACGGAATTTGTTGCTCAGGGATCAGAAATATTTGTGAAACCAAATCTTTTCTTTCTTATTGGTATTTGTCTTTTGCTGGTTGGCTTGAAAGAGCTCAGGAATTGAATACCTAGCCAGGTACTTAGTAATCTTAAAAAGTACTTAATTACTTTGGAAATAAAACATTAGTTTTGCTAGAATTGTATAGTTTAGAGGTAACAAGCCTAGTTAAAAGATTTCTAGAGCCAGCTAGGAAGTAATACATAATTTGATTCATGGAACTGATATTAGAAAAAGAAAGATTTTTTTTTTTCAATTGCCAAGTAGAAATTTACAGGGAACCATTCACAAACAACACAAATCAGATGTTGTTTTGGCTGACAACCTTGAATCAGGCTCCAGAAATCTGGGCTTGGTACCAAGGTTATCAGGTTACCAGCCTGACTCAACTTCTGATGGCCGAATCATCAGAGTGATGGTTTGATTCCTAGTCGTGACACTTATGTCCTTGAGCAAGACTCTTAACCATAGCTGCTTCTCTTAACCCAGTTGTATAAATGGGAACTGAGGGCTGAAACAGTAATGTGTTGGATTAACCCATCTGCGCTAATTTAAGCAGCTTGGGGTTGTATGCTCCCCAGGGAGTTGAGAAAGTTTGAGGAATGGTCTAAGTATGCCTGATGAAAAGGGATAATAATGTAAAGCGCCTTGATCTAGCTACTAGAATATGTGTGTTATATAGGAACCAAGTACTCTTAATAACCTGTTTCCACTTAGCAACCCATGTAGGGACAAATTCATAGTTTTGTTTGTGTCCCATAAGATTGATGTCACACCCACCAAATATTCCTTCATTTCTGCAGGCCAAGACGTCAGTGAAGAAACACCGCTATGAACCCAAATGGAATGAGCAGATAGTCTTCAGTGAGATGTTCCCTCCACTGTGCAGTCGGATGAAGATTCAATTGAAGGATAAAGACTCTGTTTTAGATGACACTATTGGCACACATTTCATTGAGATGTCAAAGATCTCATATGAAGGCAACGAGGGTAGGTGTAGAAGTCAAGCTTTTATGATTCTCTTTTGATACTTCAAGTTCAAAGTTACACTTATAGTAACGACAAATTCCATGAGGTTTTAGTCTTGTACTCCTTGTTTACTATTTGAGAATATTGTATGGGTTAGAAAAGATGTGTCTTTGCTACTAAGCAAGCACAGATGGTAATGGGTTGAATAAGGGAATAAAAGAGTGGTGACCGAGGTCTTAAACGGCCGGTTAAAACCGGCAGGGGCGTGGCCTTGTGATAAAGGACGGAGCCGAAGGCGAGGTCCTTTATCACACGGCCATGATCCTGCAAGGTTTTAAACGGCCATTTAAGACCGAGTCACTACTCTTTTATTCCCATTCATAAATGCCCTTTCCGGTAAAAACCGTAATAATGTAGACAAATCCGTTAAAACTTTTCTGGTTTTTTTTTTTATTATTTATTTTTCAATTCTTGTCGCGAAGGGTCGACGCTCATTGGTTGCGCGTACGCGCGCATATTAATAGACTTTACATTGAGTACTGCTATGTATTGATTGTGCTACGCGTAAATTAGCACCTGCGTAAGCTACATTTAGTGCGCCAACACGCATGGGCTATAGTGAGCGCAGATCGCGCCATCACAGCTCCAGCTATGTATCATCCGTTTAAAACCAGTCTTAAACAGTCATGTGACCACCTTTCAACCAATATGAATGCCCACATTGGCCCAAACTGACTGGGGTATTGTGAATACCATGTAAACTAGTTCAAAGAAATTTTGACCATTGTCATGAATGTGCAAACTTTAAAAAGAACTGAATACCAAAATTATTCAACTGTAGTAAGAACCCCAAACCAAAATGTGTGAACTGTGATAAGATCTGACCACCCACATATGTGAACTCTAATTGAATTGAAAAGACAAAACTGTGATAAGAACTGGATATGTGTTTGAATTCTGCTAAAAAAACAGAAGACTCTAACATGTCAATTCTGATAAGACTTGAACACCCAAATGCTTGAACTCTGCTAAGAACTGCTCGGACACCAAAATGCATGAACCCAGAGGAGAGTCAGCATATATCCAGTGGAATGTTATAATGTTACTATTTGCTGCAGCGACTTTAAGTTCAAAGAATGCTTTGTGTTAGATGTGTAACTTACTAAATCAATCAAACTCATACAAAAGGCTGGAATGATTCCTTGAAGATTTGGGAAGTTGTGATGTACACTTTTTTGTATCACATATATATGTCATTTTAAGGCAAGTGCAGCATGTCATGTAATGATGTTGGATTCAGTAATACTTACCTCATTGTTGATGTTGAAAATAATTCCCTTAGGATTCCTACCAACCTATGGACCCAGTTGGTTGAACCTGTATGGATCAAAGCGTGAATACAACGCAGTGGATAAGACCCGTAAACTCAATGAGGGTTTTGGTGAGGGATGTATGTATCGTGGACGAGTCTTATTATCACTGAAGACTGAGGTTCAAGATGGATCCTTGGAGAGTGGTGGGATCAGAGTAGATGTTGAACCCACACTTCCCATCTCGGAGGTATGTACTCACTACTGTCCTAAGCTCCAAAATGCTGCAGCTCGTATTGTTACTTTGTCTCCTGGTAGATCTCATATTACTCCTATCTTACGTTCATTACATTGGCTGCCTGTCGCTGAACGCATTAAATACAAGATGTTGTTGCTGGTTTTCCGCTCCCTGTCTAGTGCTGCGCCACAATATAACAGCAGTTTACTAACGTATTACAAACCCGGTAGATGCCTCAGATCTTCAAATACTTATCTGCTTGCTGTGCCGCACATCCATAATTCATAGGATGAGTGGGCTTTCTCCCATGCTGGTCCTACCCTCTGGAATACTCTTTCTCAAGAAGTTCGTAGTATGTCCTCCATATCTGACTTCAAATCCTCTCTGAAAACATATCTGTTCGATCGTAGTTCTCCTAATTAATAAAGTATTATTTTGTCTTTGATTTCTGTATAATGTTGTTAAGCGCCTTGAGCGTCTTTTCAGACGGAGGCTGGCGCTTTCGAAATGTTCAGTATTATTATTTATTATTATTTGTGAAATTGACCCCTGACCCGGGCCCAATTTCATGGTGATGCTTTAACCAAAGGATTCTGCTAAGGTGCACTGTAACGTGCGTATTTCTATGGGCCACAGCAGGGCGTAAGAGCAGAACTCCCTGGTAAGCAGTGTCATGAAATTGGGCGCTGGACTGTGTTGGTTAAGTGGGAGTAGATAAAAACTTTTGGCCATTTGCTGCCACAACAGGTATTTTGGTACAAGCTGTTTGCAGCCGCTATGGTCAATAATGTAAAGGGTTAACTAAAATGGTTTTAACTACCGTAATTGACGACTGGATCTTGCTCTGAGCTCATTTTTGTTTAATGAGCGCAGAATGTGCCTTCACAGCTCCAGCTATGTCTTTATCAGCTTTTAAAACCGGTCTTAAACAGTCATGTGACCACCTTTCAACCAATAGGAATGCCCAAATTGTCCCGGACTGACTGGGGTATTTATGAATGGTTATTTAGTCGACTGGCTCTTGCTCTGAGCTAATTTTCTGAAAAGTAATTTAACTGTGTCGCTAATTGATATTTAACTTTTATTTCTGTATAGGGAGCCGCAGGAAGGAAGGATGATTATTTCTTTTTTGCTTCCCTCTTTGAGGCAAACATGATTGAGAAAACTGTTGCAGAAAAGCCAGTCAGTTTTGAGGTCACAATAGGTGAGGAATAAGTATACATCTGTAGTTTTTTTGTAATAACACAATATTAAAGGACCAATATTTTGGCAGTGATTTTAAGACAAAGCAGCATATCACAAACTGTCTATATTAGGCATGGTTCTATGTTGGATTTTGTTACTATTACCATATCTTGTTGGGTCGTCATTACGTCATTTGCCTGCGCGTCTGCTGTACATGGTTTTGGATACTTCTGGCTCCCAAGCCAGCATACGTTTGTGTGTAATATTATCACAAATCACTCTTCAATTTATTATAAGGCATTTCATATTACAGAAACTGATAATCTTTTACAAGATCTTGAGTCTTTAAAAGACGTAAATGTGAAAAGCAAGTTCACAAAATGTTTTCTTCAACAACAAAAACTTGTAACAGATGTTAGTTTTGCATCGAGAAGAAAGAATATTATTTGTGTTTTTACCTATACACCGATGTGTATTAAGCACTGTATACTCGGTACTTTCCTGAGTCCTGTGAAAAAAATCCACATGCATGTTCCTCGGGTGGGATTCGAACCCACGACCCCCGCCACTCCAGAGCAGATGTCTTACCAGCTAGACTACCGAGATTTAGAGGCAGTTTGAATCCTATTAGCAGCAGGTACCGCAACCATTATAATAGATGTTAGTTTTTGCATCGGGAATAAAGAATATTATTAGTGTTTTTTACCCATACGCTGATGTGTGTTAAGCACTGTATGCTCAGTACTTTCCCCGAGTCCTGTGAAAAAAAAATCCACAGGCATATTCCTCAGGTGGGATTTGAACACCTCAAGAATTGCTGAATGCATTTCCTCTGAGCTTCTGGTAGTCGTTAGAGTCAGTTTGTATGACAAACATGGAAAGGATAGGCTTTCCCAGATATCGACTAAACATTTTCTGAAATCTATTTCAAAATCCTAGGTAACAATGGAAACCTGTTGGATGGAAGAAACCTCCATGCCAGAGTAACATCAGTAGACTCTGATGATGAGGAGCAGCACCTAATCACCGCCGATACTGACGACACCAGTCAATGTCTGTCAATGATACCTCCCATCCAGCCACTCACAACAGACAAGAGCTACTACTACCTCCCACTAGATGAAAACAAACCCTGCGTCTATCTCAAGTTCACTACAGAGGATCATCGACGGAGGCTTTACAATCAAAACATTCTTCTGAAAATCGCAGACAAACTTGTAAGTCATAAACATTTTAATTTTGGCTGAAATGTAAATGTTGCCTCATCTGCAGTTTTTAAAGAAGTTAAGACTTGTTAATGCTGTGATACCAAAACCAGATATTTTAGTTTGCATGTTTTATTTGGCTCTGTAAAAGGAGGAATTCCAACCTAATCAAGTGATAACTCAAGACTGAACCTCATGTAAAACCAGGTTTTCAAAGCCAGTTTAATTTTCGTATTCCTCCCTAACTTCACCAAGTTCTCTAAAATCCATGTTCTTATTTTGTTTGATTTTTCTGGACTCATTACTCAAGGGGCCCCATGGAGAACAGTGGAATCACTGATGGAGTCCCTGAATGAATAAATACTGCAGAGCCAATGAACACCAACACTTGATTTGAGGACTGTGGTGCTGCTGCTTTGGGATTATAGCAAACTGTTACCGTTACATATCCAGACTCGCAATTCACTTGTATGAAAATATCTGCTGATCAATTCTGCTTTAGTTGACATGCAATAGACCTTACGCACATGATGTCATTTGAGTAGGGCGCCCTCCCCTAGAGGTCAAAAGGAGGCTGTTCATTGGCCAGTCCTGTGCGCCCTGCGTACAATTCTGCGTTTCCATTGTTTCATCATTTATTTACCTCTAAGATGGCGGCTGGATGACGTCAATGCATAAGATCTATTGGCCGACCCATTAAGCCCCGCCCGCTGTGCGTGCGCACCATATGCACAGACCTGTTTGTCTGACTTAAGGTTGCACAATCACATCTCTGATTGGTCAACACAGCAAGGGCGGGGCTTAATGGATCGGTCTCATTGGTAAACGGTCTTGATGATGCTGCTGCCTAAATCACTCTGGAATTGACAATAACATTAATTTTGACATTTTGCCATGTTATTTAAAAGTGAGAGTGAATTTCACAATACTGTTTTGTTTTGATGTGAAGTATGAACCAGGCTAAGAATTGGACACTTAAAAACATCCATTCAGAATTATTTTACCTTTCAGTTTTGGTTTGCAAAGCTAGGTGGTGTTCCTAATGCACTGGAATGCTCTGCTTTGTTTATGAGCAGTGCTTTCTAAGTCTTGCCAAGAACTCCACAGGTGCCTTAGATGGGATTTGAATTCAAATTAACTATGTATTTATTTCTGCAGGAATTACAAGGCACGAAGTACACAGTACACAAATATTGAATGCATGTGAGTGCATTATCGCAGAATTTAATCACGAGGTTAAGTCTAGACTATTTTACTTCACGAGGTGAAGCCGAGTGAAATGGAAAAGCAAGATTTCACGCAGTGATTATATTCTGTGATAAAGCAGGAACGAAATGCATTCAATATTTGTTATATATAATGTACTCATAGCTCCTTGTCATTTGAATTGTTTTCACAATAAAACCATACTCTGAACATTCTGAAAACCCCTTCTAAACTACGTGGACGACTCCATGTAGACACTAACCTACTCCATGCGCGCGTGATAACCAATTTATCTTCAAGCAAATTTTGACGCGCAGCTTAAAATAGCGCAAAACACTGACTAACTGTTGAACTGGAATTACTCTACCCAATGGACGAATAGGACTTTATGATTGGATGGAAGTAATAGTGAACGTCATGTGATGTGAGTTCCACCAATGAAATGTCAAGGATCTGTATGTTAGTTTGGTAAAGGACAAACTGAAATCAATGGTCAGATAATCCTGATGAAGTATTTAAACTTTGAATTTTACTTCACGTTTCCTGAATCCTAACCTGTTTTGATGTGCCTTTCTGGTTACTTAGGATGAGGGACTGGCTGAAGTAAGTGAGAAGATTGCCAAAGAGAAACCCAAGCCTGGAAAACATCTCAAAACTGTACTCCAAGAGTTTTGCTATTCATTGGGGTAAGTTGAACCTCAAGGAAACAGTCTGAACTCTAGACAATTCCCTACTACTCTAAATCATTGTTGAACTCTAATGCTGCAGATGGCATCGGTGGCTCTCACCACTGTGGCCCTGGTTCGATTCCTTGCTAGGGTCATATGTGAGTAGAGTTGTGTGTCGGTTCTCTCCTGTGCCATGATGGGTTTTTTTCTCCAGGCCCTCCTGTTTTCCTCCCTCCGGAAAAATCAAACACTTTTGATCTCTAACAGTGCTCCGTGTTTGTACATGTATATGGGGTCAATGTGGCTGGCTGCCAAAAGGCGCTTTTACATGGCTGCGGCTCGACCTTGTAGCCGCGTCCTTCACAATTCAGTCTCTCAGCTACGAGTAAGGATGATTAGCCTCCCAAATTAATATCATTATTAGATGCATTTTGTCATGCCATTTCTCTAACTTGATTTTGAATATCAATCAAAAATGACTTTAGTCTTGTGTCGTATAGGCTCTCTTAACTCATTTGATTATTTATTTTTTTAGTTATTCATCCATTCATTCATTTAGTTTTATTGTCCACACAGTGATTTATGATTGTGTACTCTTTGTATTAAGTGAGGGGATACATGTGTGTCTTCCAATGAGAATGTTTTCCCCCCATTCCCAATTCATTGTTTCATCAACTATTTACAAGTGTGTGTAATTTAACTTCTCACATGCAGCAATATGCATCTAACCTGGGGTCGATTTCACAAAGCACTGAGAATCATCTTAAGGATGAGTTGTCAATATGGCCTAATGCTTTGTATTGTGACATCACACTTTGCTTGAATTCAGATTGATACACAGCTTCAGATCAGTCTTATAGCTCTATGTGAAATCAAGACCAGTATTTATAATTTTGATACAAGTATTAGCTTGGGGATAAAATCACAATTTTTGTTTTTCTTCTATGCAACCCTGCATTATGCTTGGACTTAGGATTTGTACTGGTATAAATCCCAATGTAGCACAAAAACTTTTGAACCATTTATATATTAGCTCACACTAAGAAAGGCAAATTGGATTTTACTTTCTAGAAATAGGCCTTATTGTTTACGGCAATAGGGGCAGCCCTTTTGGGTAGATTGGGGGTCATAACCAAAGAAATAGTGTGGTAAACCAGATGCATTTAGACTTCTAATAAAGCAGTTAATATACAACTTTTGAGGTTTTTTTTTATTGACTGTTTTACAATGTAATCAGTGCAAGAAAGTTGCTTCGAAAATTTGTGTACTTATGTAAATGGAATTAGTTTTGCGCCCTCTTGCTGTCAAAAATATGGCCTGTTGAACATGTTGAAAAGACTGGAAGAATCACAATGACAAAAAAAAGAAAGGAAAAATAAAACTTTGTGAATTACTCATGATAACTTTGAGTTTTGAGATCATTTGTCAGTCAGAGATTGTTAATTTGTTGCAGGACTTATGCCAAAGTGACGAAAGGAGCTGGCACTGGCGGCAAGACAAAACTGGACAAGGAACGACACAAATGGATGCTACGAGAAATGGTACGAATCATTCCATCGTGTTTAACTTTCAAATGTAATTTTCAATCATTTATTTTCTCTGTTGCTTCTTCCAAGGTCTAAACATTTCACTCAAGATGGTTTATATGCAATAGCAATGAGAAGGACATTGTGACACATGTGCACAAGTATCTGTTTTGAAATCCATTTAGCTGAAAACTGAAGTAGCCAGGAAGTTTCATACCACTTTGAGTTTTAACGCAGGTTTTCTCCTTCAAGCTTTTAGATGTGAAGTGATTTTCTGTTTGATTATTTTTTTTTTAGGAGACCTTAAACAGTGTACTTTTGACCCCCTGAGCTGATCTGTTCATTTTTGTGCAATCTAACGTTCCCAGATTGTCTGACCACTAGTTTGATGGTCACCTGATGTTTTCATCAACTCAGAGCATGCTTGACAGCTAACTGTTGATTAACTAGTGCAGTAGTTGATTTCAATTAACTGAATGTGCATGCTCATACTTTAAATACACCTAATGGCTGTAGTTAAAACCATCTGTAGACAAAATTTAGAAGATAGTCTGTGCAAATGCACCCTCAAAAACAAAATGCAAGCGTAAAAAGCAAAATGATCATGCTGCAGTGTTGAGTATAAAGTGTGTTGTATTTTCCAATGATTTATAGGAATTGTACACCAGCAGCAAAGGATTTACTATATATTCTAAAGGTTGATTTCTGTTGCACAGGTAGTGGCATAGCTATAGGGGGAAAGCTGGGGTTGGTTGACTGGGGCGCTTAGGAAGGCTAAATCGACCAAGATATTTTTGTCTTTTTGTCATTTTTAATTCTCTTTTCTTTTCTTTTTTATGAGAATGGTATCCACCTTGAAATGTGTCCTTCTGGATTGTGATCAATATCTAAGCCTATGGTTATTGGTTATTACTAATATCTCAAAATAATACATAGACATTCAAAGACAAAGTGAGTTAAGGGGTACCCCTCTCTAATCCCCCCCCCCCCCCAGGCACCACAAACCCTAGCTATGCTACTGCTGTTACATGTAGTTGTCTAATGATTACAAATAGTCCATTTGTAATCAAAATTGCTCTTCAATGGTTGTGTCGACTTACTCCTATACTTTTACACCCTCATGGAAAGCCCTGAACAGGTTCACCCAAATAATGATTAACTTGACTGTTACTTTTAACTAAATGCAAACTTGCAACCAGACCACACTTACTCGAGACATGCAGGAGTTATTAGCCGCGCTGAGCCCAAACCAGGGTGGGCGTAAGGCACTGTTCACTGGAGGGTCACCCGATACCCCTCGCAGGGGCAAGGGGCGATCACCAAGAGAGGTATAATATCATGGGCAAATTAAGTCTTTACTCTCACAGTGGCCATATTTGTCTGGTACCTGAATGACGGATACATATACTGTAGAGAATCACAGATCATCACGAGGCACGTGCCTATTTTCAATGTAAGCCTCATTATGGTACATGAACAAGTATGGTCACTGTGGGAAATTTTTATATTTGGTGTATCATGGTTGCCATTTTTACTTTGTGCTCTTTGTGCTTGGGAAATATACCACTTGAAACTGGCAAAAGTAATTCAAGTATGGATCATTTTCGGAAAATCCAATAATCTTCAACATCAACATCCAAATTACTGTCAATGTTTGCGCGTTGATGTAAATATGTCAGATGAACTTACTCACAGGGTGACACCAAGACTAAAGAAGAAAAGTGAAACTGATCAATTTGGTGTATGGGCAAAGTTGAAATGATTCTGAATTTGGTGTTGTAATATGGGTAGTAATGATGGATATGTAGAAAATAAAAAGACATATTAGTTAACTTTTTCCCTTCTTTCTTATTCATGGTAAAATAAACGAGAGTCTGCCACTATCTCTTGAAGCTGTGTTGCCCTGCAGCTGAACAAGAGATAAGAAAGACCCAATAGTGTGATATCTCAAAGGGAATGTACATTTCTTAACCAATTAACGCCAGATGACGTGTATACACAACTCTGTTCTCCATGCCAGAACAGATGACGTGTACTTTGTATTTTTGTGACAATTCTGAAGACCGGAATGAAGGTCGTTCGGACATTTCCATTTCAGAGTGTGCACAGGGCATGCCCTCACAGTGCAACGTTTTGTGCCATCCACACAAAGAGATGGTACTGAAAATAATGCTGAAATTCTCCCTTTATGCAGGGGTTATTATGTGATCCCCGATTCCAGAACTTTGTCCTTTATTTATAAGAATAGGGTTACGAGACATTGAGAGGCTTCCACCGTTTTATATCGTTGTATTTTGGCTGAATATGATATTTTCTCAGCGGGAAAACAATGAATCCTGGTGCTAATTCAAAGAGAATCGCTGTACTCTTAGCTTCGTCAAGTCAGGGTTTCTTTGTGCCAGCGATTCTCTCAAGAAAAATGATTCCGGTAATCCCAAGAAAATAATCCTGCAGGCTGGACGAAAAAAGAAGAAAAGATTGCTGGCACAAACTGGTAAAATAAGGAATGAAAAGAAAGATGCAACAACTTAAAGAAATCTTTTAAAAAAATGTTGAAACCTTTTGAAAGCGAGGTGGTCCCTGCAATCAGACAAAAATAGTCTGTTAGTGCATGAATCTTTACATTCACTGACACAAACATTTTGCCATTTTCATCGAGTCTGTCTTTCAAAGCATAAAGTCAAAATCATTTGTCCGTGGAAACCAAGCTTTGTATTTGCCATTGGCATAATTTTGTTAAAACAAAGATTCAGTTCTGTCGATACAATTGAATGATATTGATTTTACCAATTGGAGACTTTTGAACAACAGGTGGCAGCAGACCCACAAGGTGAAGTTTCATTGTTTTGGTAGTTATGAGCATGTGCACATTTCTGAGAACAATGGATTTACCTGGTAAGTCTGCTGGCATCTAGCGTTCTAAAAAGTCTCCTATTTTTGAGATACATGTTAAATGGTGTATCTTTTAATCCATGGAGAATGCGGAGAAAATGTCGAAATATATTTCAACAGATATTTTGAAAAACTCTGAATCGTTCACTGTCAAGTTAAAATTCAGTACCTGAAATCAGATGCTCAACTTTAATTAGACAGGGCGATTTGTTTGGAACAATGTTTTTACCCAAATTGCACATTTTAAAGATTTGGCACTCGACAAGAACCAAATTGTGTGTTTAAAACCTCACAGCGTGCTTTTACAACCAGCTGTGTTATTTTAATGTTTGCTGTGTATAATAACTGGTATTTTGGGAGCTTTTTTTTGCTTTTTTGCGCCCTTATCAATGTTTACTGCCCCCATTTGTGTGTTTATATGTTTGTTCATTTATTGTTACTAACTTAGTGACAAAATGAACTGAAAAACCTGAAAATTCCTTTTTAAAACTTGTGTGGCTTGAAACTGTCACAGTCCACCTCGGTAGCAAAGCTTTAGACCTTTGTCAAAGCACTGCCCTCTTGGTTTTATTCCAATCATATTGATTAACCAAACTTAGGCTGTGTCCGAATTGGTGGCTTAGGATGTGATATCAAGCCGCTGGCATAGCCACAGCCGCTAATTCAGACATGGTCTGAGGCTTGAAGAAAAAAAATAGTCTGGTCCTTTTGATGCGGTTCCAAGTAGACCCATCATTGTTGTTATGTAGACAAAGAATAAGACCAAGATGACTAGAGCGTGATACAGGTCGATACAATGTTGAAGACAAATCTTTGTGCTTGTGGGTTGTAGTTTCAAGACAGATATAGTCTGAACCCTACAAGCCCTGCTCACTACACTCTAGAACCTCTTGGGTTGGAATTGACTAAGATCCCTGGTGCCAGGGGGCAAGACCCATTTTCAGCTCAGTAGGACTCAGATTCTGTGTCAAAGTGACCCCAGAACTGTTAAAAAACAACGATTTTGACTAAGAGTCCTGGGGTGGATTTCACAAAACTAGTCCTAACTTAGGACTTGTTCTAACTTATGACTAGTCCTGTAAGTTAGGACTAGTTACTCGTCGTAACTCGAGATAAGACCAGTCCTTGCGCTTTGTGAAATCCACACCTGGTGCTATAAGTTAGGACTACGTTACTCATCCTAACTCAAGATAAGACTAGTCATAGTGCTTTGTGAAATCTACACCTGGTCAGTGTGACACAATTCTGGATCTTTCTTACCAAATGGGTCTGGCTTCCATACATGTAAGTACCTGGAGTCGGGGTCAATTCTAACCCAGGAGTTTTTAGGGTGTACATG
Organism: Marthasterias glacialis; assembly: GCA_911728455.2. NCBI lineage: Eukaryota > Metazoa > Echinodermata > Asteroidea > Forcipulatida > Asteriidae > Marthasterias > Marthasterias glacialis. The sequence continues at coordinate 6,457,507 of OU452234.1, read as the reverse complement.
TATAAGAGCTTCTCCAATGTTTCCCTACATTGAACAGTCGTATAAGCTTTACATGGTTTCTTAATTTACTCCAATCACAGCAATTCCAAATCTGCATTCCTGCTTTACCTGCTGTATTAGTTGATCGAAAGTAAGGCTTCCATTATAAGGTTCAACTTCGAGTTACCTTGAGTTACCACTTGTTTAATTCTGCATTTCTCTCTTATAACTACTGGACCAAATAATCAATTCACAAGCTCCCAGTGGCAACAGCAATGGACCTTTCCCATGAAATATGCTAAGTACATTCACGCATGCATACAGACCCTGTTGGTTGGCAAACGCCGTTGAAATGTGCACAAAGCAGACGCACAAAGCGCATACGCGTCACGCTTCCATCAGTCCCATGCAAAAGGGCACACTGTTCCCAAAATGTTGCCAACCAAAAGCTAAGTGCGCACGCGCGATGTGCAATTTACATATTTCATGGTAAAGGTCTATTACCACAGCATCAACAGCGCATTGTCCCTCTATTGTGAAGTACTTGTACTGCTTTTGTACATAACATTGTGTTTAACCCATTTTCTGTTTTACCCTTCTGTGCTTGCTGTTTGTAAACACACTGATATCAGCAATATCATAAGATACGGCGATTATCACACGTTCCTTTTCGTGCTAGAAAAGTCTCAAAAACGCGGTTACAACTACTGGAGGTAAACAAGACGTTGACAAAGTTGGGATCAAAGGCATATTTGTCACCATTTATCAATCAAGGGTAGCACATTATGACAAACCTCATCATCAACTGTGAGAATCATCCAAGACTTTAATAATGGTGCATTCAAAAGGTGCATGTTATCCTCGGCCAATAATTGGCTGATAAGTTCTGATAGTGTCAACCCACTTTTGCATGTTTTGATGTGAATTGAGTAAAAAAACAAACGGGCAATTTGTAAGGATTTTCCAAGTATTAAGGCAATGTATATACATGTAAGTGAAATATAAATTATTAAACATCCTTTTTTTTTTTGTACAAATTTAAAGAACAAAAAACAAACATTGACTGTTATTTAACACTTGCAGAGAAACTCAAATCAAAGGTTGAATTTATTTAACTAAATCTGTTCTTTTTCTTGTTTTTAAACCATCACGCAGTAAATGCAGTTCCTTTATAAATATGTTCCCTCTGATGTCATAACCTTTTGCATGAAGCCCAAACTCAAAGCTATACCATTTATATGCAGCTTTTGTTTTCCCAGTAATATTCAGTCAATGCTGTCAGTGCAACAATTCCTTGTGGGGATATGGGTCAAAGTTGTAAAAGTGAAGAACAAAAAAACCAAAACAAAACTAAAACAAACTTGATCTTAGTTTGGTTATACATTGACTTCATGTGTGTAAATTCTATTGAAAGTTGTAAGATGAAGAGATTCGTGTTTGAATTGCTGTGTATTAAGCCCTGTCCATGTACATTATGCATGGATGTTATCTCACTGCCAACTTCTAGAATAAAAAAAAAATACTGATAAAATGGAAACAGACAGCACTCAACACGTATGTGTGGTAAACAAGGTGGGCCATTTGAGGAACCTTCTGTAGAAGTTGCCCTAGTCTGATGACATCGTATGCATAAGGTTGTCCATGCACTTGATTAACTTTGCAGCCCTCAAACAGTTATATAGGGGCTGGTCTGATACTTTCTTGGCACCAAAGACAGATAGCATGATCAGGCACTTTCCCCTGTTTACAACCATGAAGTTTGAGGCCTGTTTTTTTTTTTTTATTTATTATTTTCTTTTTATTCATGATGTGCTTATGTACACACATGGAGTCATCTGTACCAGATTTGTATGCGTTCATTACTTCTGTACCAGATTTGTATGTGTTCCGATGATGCACTCGGTGTGGATTTGTGCACCGTGAAATGTAATGCATGACTGTTTTTACCATTCCATTTGTTCCGCTTTGCTTTGCTTAAAACTCGCTGGATTTCAAATCCAAGGGTTTGGATACGGTGCTGGAGGTAGACGAAACGTCATCGGTGGCATCATTCAATACAGAGGCATGTTTGTTATAATGATCATCGCAGCCCATTGCTGTCACGTGACTGTCACATGACTGTTTTTATGTTGTTTTTTTACCTTGTAAATTTCATGATGTCAACATGGTGATTCTAGGGTGGTCACGTGTGTTTTTTTACGTGTCATAAAAATGAACAAGTTTGGTATCACAAAAATGGGTCATTCTTTATATGTTTCAAAGGAATTCAGTTAAAAAGTAGATTTGGTTTTGGAAACAATCCTCAAGTTTTTCAAAATCCATTTAGCAATAACCAGTGGAAATTTCATCAAAATGGACGTTGAAGTTTTCTAAAGAAACACTGTTGTTGCTTCTAGTTTTGGAGCATTTTAAATCAAAAGTGTACCTGAAGAGTGTATGTATGCATTCTGAATGACCACACAATCTCAATACTGAACTCATTCATTAAAATACTTCATATGTCATTTGTATATTATTAATGTGATCAAGCCGTAGGTGTCCGAGTAAATAAGAGAAACAAGATATTTTTCATTGTGAAGGAATATTTGTAAATTATAAGAAAGTGACGACTTGAAATTCAAAATGTTAGTTTGTGTTGCCAACAAGTGAGCTGATGGCCTTCTCCCATGGTGAAGCATTCTTGTGTCCATGCCTTTCAACTCATTGTTACCGAAATGAGGCCAAAGAGCAAAATAATCTGGTCCATTTTTAGTGTAATATGAATAAGTACTCATTGTTGCTTTTGCTAACGGGAGACTTGACAAAGATATAGTGACTGCTTGATAAAGGTCTCTTCACCGAAGGTTGACTTACGAAGGCTTTTAATAAAGTGCTTCATGTATGTCTCCACACTTTTACCTTTTAAAAAATTACAATCATTGCACTTCAAGTATTCATATAAAAAGTTTTTTTTATTTTGTGAATCATACTTCTTGTTTAAACAGAATGGGTTTTTAACAAACACTGCAATGGATTGCGATTGTACCTAGCCCCAAATGAGCAGTATTTAATATATATGTGCTTGGTTCGTGTTACAGGAGGAGATAGCTAAACAAGCCAAACGTCTCAACGTCAACCCCAGGAAGGAGTTGAGTCCTAGAGCCTTGAGGGAGAAGGTTAAGGCGGCCAAGCAGTTCCTTCATAGAATCAGATTCTTGGCTGATGAGGTAATCACAGTTTGATTCATTGGATACATTCTGAATGTACCATATCACAATGCCAAGAGCCCTTATCTGGTCCATAGGCGCCTACTTCTAAGAATCGGCTGTGTTGAAAGTTTTTAAATTCCAATTCTGCGCAGACCAGCGTCCTTTACTTCAACAACTGAAAGACCCCTCCACTGTGTCAAGCTGTTCACCCAACTGGTTCCATGTCATCCAGGTCCTCTCCTTGTATGCACTGGAAACCTTGGGGTCACCGCAGCTGAGAGACCAACCCCTCGCATGGCATTACCGCACCATCTTACTTTGTGCGCATACACTGTGTCAGTCAAAAAAGTCCAGGGAACTCCAATGAACTTAGTATTATTATTTATTCATAAATACCCGAGTCAGTTTGGGAAAATTTGGGCATTCCTATTGGTTGAAAGGTGGTCACATGCCCGGTTTTAAACGGGTGATATAAACATAGCTGGATCTGTAAAGGCGCGTTCTGCGCTCATTGTAGCCATACGCGTGTTGGCGCACTGAACTTAATTACGCGGATGCTAATTTACGCGTAGCGCAATCAATACATAGCGGTACTAAATGTAAAGACTAATAATGCGCGCGCAAACGTATGAGCGTTGACCCTTTGCGTAATGGAGCCTGAAGACGTCGCAAGAATTGAAAAATAACTTAGTCAAACAAAAAAAAAGTTTCACGGATTTGTCTACATTATTATGGTTTTTAACGAAAAGGGCATTTATGAATGGGAATAAAGGTGTGCTGAATCGGTTTTTAACTATTGTTTTAAAACCTCCGAGGGTCCTGGTGGCCAATAATTGCCCATCAGGCCCCTCATCGGTTTTAAACTATAGTTAAAAAACCTCTTCATCACACCTTTATTCCCTTATTATAATAATAACTCTGGTTACTTCATACCCTGATACAGCCGCAGCATGGTGTACCTGATATATTTATCTGGATGATCAGTAATGGTAAACGAGTAGCATATACTCGCATCCCATCTCGTAAGCTACTTTACTCGGCACTAGAGGAGGAGCGTGGTGAACAGTGTGGTGTTGTGCAAACCCTCTTCCTCAAGGTAGGCCATTGAACATCTTGAAGTGCCTCAAAGGACTTCTAAACTATGCTTAGATGATGCAAGTCTGGAATAGTTGAAGTACTATGAATTATTCATCCAAGTTGAAATGTGCTTTTATGCTACACGTCTACTATGAGAAGACCCAGGGCAGTAATAGACTTTTATCATGGTGCAGCCATTGTCCTTTTCTCACATTCTAGTCAATGTAACCAAACCGAGGCTGGAAAGAAAAATAGTCTGGTTCCCTTTTCTACAATGAAAACCAGCATTCATTATTGTTATTGGATACAGGGAACATTACCAAGATGGCTACAGCATGATAAAGGTCTATTACCGCCCTGGATCTTCTCATAGTAGACGTGATAGGGAGGGTACCAATTTAGTAACACGCTAATCTAAAAAATGATCAAAATATTTGCAACCTCACTGAAATTAATGCAAAGTTAGCCCTGGAGGCCTTCACTTTTGTATAAATACTACAGTGATGTTCTGGACATGAGGGCCCATTTCTGGGGCATAAAATTTCAGATGAACATTCCACGGTTGCATACAATTTTTGGTGATAGATTTTGGACATCAGATCTATTCCTCCTAAATCCGTCATTTTCGTTGAATAGTTCAGCCCTCAACGTTAAATATTTCTGCAAACTTTAAACACAGTTCATTGCGCAAACCTGTACTTGTGTGTTTGCGCATCACCGTACACTGACTAAACAAACAGACAAAATATGCGCAACTGTCCTGTGCCAACACGCTAGGTACGCGCGTATGCACAGAAGGCATGTTGAGAGAACGAACAAAACGGAAACTTTTTAAAATTGTATGCGGCCATGGAATGTTAATTCGGTGAGATTAGTAGCTTCTTACAGGTAAGATTTGAATTATGGAGCTCTCAAATTGTTCCACCCCCAAAATGTGCCCTCACAGGACTCTGTATCTGTGTACAGCACAGAGGAAGTTTATAGGGCTAATGCAAAGTATAACTTTAAACACTGTGAAAACTCACCCTCTCATAAAATACAACCATTTTAATGTATGCTGTCAACTTTAATTACACAATTAATGTAATGTAATAGATATACGCCATTTTCTCAAAAGCATGGGATTTAAATATATTTCTTAAAATCTTGAAAAAGTTTCATGAATGATTTTGGCCTGCCGAACACAGAAATTGAAGGTTTTTAGTACTTGGTTTGAAAGCGTCTAGCAAATGCTTGTTGTCATTATGGTTAGAGTTCAGAGGTTGTGACCGTTTCATTTGGCTTGCTTTCAGCTTCCTGGGAAGAAGGGTGTTCAGGGTGTGAGCGGTTGGACCATCCAAGCCAAGCTTGATGTCTACATGTGGCTTGGTCTGAACAAGCATAAGAAGGACATGTTGAAGGGCTTACCTGCCGGTTACATCCCTGCCAAGGAGCTCAAGCAGGCAGTTAAACTCATGGGTTTGCCGCCACCGTTCATCACCTACAAAGGTAGGTTGTCGCCTCCACTCCCGAGTCAGGTTTACAGCAATTGCTAATGCTATTAACTCTCAGAAAACTAATCAGAAACCATGTTCTATCATTAAAACTTTCCAATGCTATAAATATATACAATTATAGGGCCAAATTTACTTAAACAATTTTACTCTTCAGTTTTATGACTTTGACGATGCCCTTTTCAAAGACTTTATATTCCAAAAAGCATGGCTTAGCCCAAATTCTCGCTCGAGATTGGTTTTATTGTGTTTCCACTTTTTGGAAAACAAAATCATCACTAGTGTAGTGAAGTTTATGAACTTCAACGCTGCATCTGCACGAAGGCTGGCCATCTTGGAAGGGTCTTTGTTTTTAACAGAATTCACTTCGAGTTCGAAACATCTCGACCAAACATGGTAAAACGATAGTTAGAGCTGCCCTGACAGGATTTGACTGTAACTTTCTCGGTGTGAAAATTACGATTGCTGAAATCTGAATGTTGGGAGCTCTACTGAATACGCTTTTCTTCAGGAAAAAAGGGAAAAGTGATGAATCCAACCAAACCACCACTTTGTCACTCATTATAACCATCGACATATTCTTATCTTTGTAAAACAAAGCCGTGTCCAAATTGATGGCTTCGGCAGTGGCTACGGCTGGAATGCCAAAAAGTCCTATTCTTCAGCGTTGTCATTGTAGCCAACAGCCATAGCCGCAGCCAAAGTCGCTTCATTCGGACATGGCCTAAGCTACTTTTTAAGGTCATAATGAGTTGGAGGTTGCAGGTGACATTTTTCTCCCAAAAGGTGAAAATTGATAACGTGAAAAAAGGCTGATACCATTGAAACTGAAACTTAAGTTTACTTGGGGATATTTTAGTGGACTAAGATTTTTGACAAAGTGTGGTAGGGAACTTTTTCCAAATGACAGGAGCAGCTTTGGCAAAAACACAGTCTCCATTTTATCCTGTTATTATTTTTTGTTAAACCAACAGACAAGTTTCATTTCATGTTACGATGTCACATTTACCAAGCGCGAAGCCTGATTGGATCTGATTCTTCAGGTCTCTCTGACCCCTTCGCTAGGATCATCTTTGGCAGTGAAAGCAGATCAACCCGGGTAAGTGTCTATAAGATGTGATTTCTTGTATCAGGGTTACTGAACAGGTGATTCTAGTGTTGCCCTTCACTGAAGCTAGATTATAAAGAACTGTATAGGTGAATTCTGAAGAAGAAATCCACTTGCTCCTTGCATGCGAGTCAAAATGATGATCTGCATTTTAGAGCAGATATGTAATCTGCTAGACCAGTCTACTTGCCTGGTGAGGAGTGATCAGCTTGACTTCTGTAATTGGCATCTGGTATTGAAGCCTTTATAAAAAATTACAAAAAGTAAAGTCTGTTCTGAGCCAATATGGCTCATCAGGCCGGTGTTTATATCCAGTTTCCTTGGCATGAAACGACTGAGAATATTTCTTTTCCCCCTGGACAGGATGACAGTCTGTCACAGATTACTCCCAAGCTCTCGCCGGTACCCATTTTTACTCCTGGATGGAGAGAAGCAATTATGATAAAGTGCCTTGCTCAAGGACACAAGTGTTGTGACTGACCAGGCCCAGTATTTAAACCCAAATTCTGTAAATTACAGATGTTTTGCTGCTGAGCACCGTACATATATTTCTGGTATAAAATTCTGCTATAAAAGGTCAGGTGTATCTATACTGTTAACGCTTCTGTGTTGTGATTTATGGAAGGAGACCATTTTTTGCTACAGTCAGGTTCACTGTAGTGATAGTAATCAGGGTAATTATATTAATTTCATTCAACCATGTTCCATTTGCTTACTGCAGGTGATTGAGGAAACCCTGAGCCCCACATGGAATGAAGTTCTCATCTTTGAGCAGGTTACTATTTACGGCAAGAGGGCAGACTTCAAAGACAAGCCCCCATTCATCTGTGTGGAGTTCTTTGATATTGACATTGGGGTAAGCACAAAACCATCTGTAGAGCTTTTGCTTAGCCAGTTTGCTTAGCCAGTTTCACAACCTAATCCCTGGCAAGCTTGTTAAATGTTCCGCAGAGAAAATACGACACAAAGTAAGTTCTTAGCGTTAACTTTGTGAGGGCTGTGCTTGTATTGCATCGTCGGATAGATGGGTTAACAGAATTAAGAACATGGACATATAGCAGACCAGAGACTTTGTAGAATTTGTTCGCACACCCTGTTGCAAATGACTTCTTCACCCGCCGCTGTGCCATAGTGGCCTATTCTCGAGTTTGGAATCTTTTATTTAATAATTTATTTCCTCAATACAAGGGTTGATATGCATTCAATTCCGTTTGTGCATGAGGTGGAAATCAGAGTTGTAAAAAGTCTGTGCATGCATCCAATATGCACGCATATGACGCAGTCATTCTCAAGCATAACTCATTGAGTTAATCATACTAGTTTGTCCGTTTGAAAAGCTTTCAAAATATCTGTTTTGGTGAACAACGTTGAAAAGCTGCATCAATTTTTCTGACTCTCACTGTCAGCATGAAGCGTTGCTTTTTAACTTATTTAATCTCCAATAAGCTACATATAAGGTGGTTGTCAATATGGCAGGCTTGCTTCCAGATCAAGAGTGAATAAGGGAAGGGGGGAGTCAAGTTACAGTGGTCGTCATCTGTGTGCATTTCAAGCAAGACATGTACAGATTTAATCACTCCTACCCACAGTATCTTTCATGTTAATCGACTCCCAAAGTGTTACACCCTTGCAGTTTAAAGTTTCTGAAAAATGTATTGGTAAAGGTGTAAATAATCTTCTGTAAACTCTCTTTTGAGGTGTTTTACATGTCTTCAGTTATGATATTCTGTTGTCATTGTAATCCATTTCTTTCAATATTCATACTTATCTTTCCATGCTAACACTAATCCTGACATCATGCTGTGATTGTGAACGTCTCCTCTTTTCTCAACAATGGCAGAATAAACACCTCCTCTAACCAAGAGTTGGAAAGCTATTCCTGCAACTCAAAATTTCAATCTTTATGTTTCCATTACTTTAGAATAAATTGGCTAAATGTTGATATCAACATGTGCTTGTCTGAAGACTAACTCTGTATTGTCTTTTCATTTTTACAACTTGACTATCCGTTGTTGCTAACAAATTAGGTAAACCCGATTAAACTAGCTCAAAAGGTGAGAGACTGCTGGAAACTTAGCAGCACAATTCATCATGGGATGGTGGTCATGCATGCTCAAAAACTGGTTCAAACCGCTTGTATCCAGTTCAGACTGGCTAACAATCAAAATCTCCTTCAAACCTTCTTTTAATAATATGCATTGCATTGAAAGTTTTTCTTAGGGCTGTGTCTGTATTAGAGGCTGCAGCTGTGGCTGTGGCTTGATCGTCATCTAAACATGCAGTGAAGCATATGAGGCCCATAGCAACATGCTTAGAAACAGCCGCAGCCATAGCCGCAGTCGCCAATCTGGACATGGGCTTATTCATGGGTGACTTGACTCATGGGAGTCCCAAAGCCTGTCAAACCAGGGGAGCATTGGTGCTGAAGGGTGAGGGCTGACTCTGCATGCTATGCAAAGGCTTTCAGGGCTGACGTCATTAATCAGAGTTCTTCACAGATCAAAGATTATCCCTGTGCCATCTTGCTTAAATTCAGCGAATACTTGATAACCTGTTGGATTCATGCAGAAACAAAATGGACACCAGTTCAATGAAGTGACCAAAATACAAAGCAATTTCTGATTCTTGCATTTCTGTGTTTGTGATGTTGGTTTTCTGTTTGTGGATTTGCTTGTCTGTCTCTGTGTTGTTTATTTGTGGTGTTGTTGTTGTTGTTGTTGTTGTTGTGGTTGTGGTTGTGGTGTTTGTTTCTTTGTTTGTAAATCATTTTGGATGAAAGGAAAAAAAGGTATTTTGACAACTCAAGACCATGCATTCGTTGAGGGTACACACCCTGGCCAGTTCCAGTGATACCGTTTTACCAATGAAATCAAAGCCTGACATTGCCATCGGGTAGATGCCGGAAATGGGAATTTCTATTTATCGTAATATGCAGATTGTCTAATACTTAAGCTACACACATATTGAGTTGATTACGAGTGACTGTCACATGTAGTGTCATCCAGCCGTATAAATATTGATTAAAAACACATTCCGCTAGACATTTACACATTTAATTCATTAAAGAGGTCAAAAATGAAACTTTCAACAAAAATATTTTTAGGGTTTGAACTGATATACATTTCACATCCTATATTTTGGAAAATGGATACATTTCATGAAGCATGTATTGTATTTATTCAGCAATTTTACACGCCACATATTTCCATGATTTTTAATATGCACCAAATAATCAACATGGAGGAGTAAGAAACACTTTGCACACATTTAATGCACATTGTTATGTACACATTAGATTGAATGTAATTATGAGAAGTGATTGTGGGTACATTATTTGATTTTGATTTGAGATAACGTTGTGAACATGGTGGATGTGATACCAAAGAAGATATAATTAGAGACCATACTTCAAATATAAGTTACTCTTTACGCCCAGGGGTAACTATGATACTCAGTGTGCAAAAATATAGACGCTAGGTCTGAATTTTGGCCGATTTCACTCGAAAATTGAGATTTAAATTTTATAGATTCAAGATAGTTAGGAGCTTTCATTTAAGGTTTTAAACGAAAAAATCCGCCAATGATAAGTAGTGGTTAACCAGTTGCCGACGGGATTCTTCCATTTTTTCCCATCCAGCCTGACCGGACTATTTTCTCGGAATTGCCAGAATCATTTTTCTGTGAGAGTACTGCTGGCACAGAAAACGTTGACTTGACAAAGCAAATAGAACAAAGAATCACTTTATTGCACAGTGGTTTTCAAGTTCATGCACTGTGAATTGTAACTTAAAGTGACTACCCTATTGAGGGAAGTTTTAATTTCTACCGGAATATTTCATGGGGCACCAAGGCAATTGACCTGGGGCATTATCTCTGTATAAAAGTCACTCCTTGTGAAGAGATTGCTACAAATGAAATGAAGATTAGCAGGGATTTAGGATTTACAAGTCTTAGCAGTGTAAAAAGCATTGCCTTTGAAAACCCCTGATTTTGGTCATGTTTGTTATGGTCGATGCATACAAATAAAGGGGAATTTGAACCAAAAAATAGTTCAGCTACATTTACATGTATTTGTCCCATTTTTGCCCTCCCTCTATTTTCTTTACCCCCTTTAGCTTATATGCATGGCTTTTCATTAATGTATTAACACTGGCATGTTTTATTTATTTATCTTGACCTATTGCCAATATGCTTTGCTTTTATGCAATGGGAAGCAGATGCAGGTAAAGTACTTGTGAGGTTATGAATTCGTTGCTGTGCTTGCTGTTTTTTTTGTTTTGGTTTTTCTTTCACCTTAGGTCCTTTTGTGTTTTTTTTTGCATGAATGATGAAGCTCGTTTTATTTTGCTTTTATTTTGAGTATTGAGCGTTGCTCATCTGATTTGTTTATGAAGTTTTCACTTCAAATGATATTAATAGAGAGAATGTCATTAAGTTTGGGAGAAGAAAAAAAAACATCATGAAAAAAAAGTGTTTAAAGTCAGTTTTGAATTTATGCAAAGCACAAATCAAATTGTGTAGAGTAGGTATTTAAAAAGAAGACAACAATGAACACAATTTATTTTAGTGGATAGCTGATTTAGGATTTGGGAATACTTTCTTTTAGAAGTATCAAAAGTTGTTTTGGTAAAATGGAGATTGAGGTGAGTGGCATACGATCAATGGGGGCTACAAATGTACATCTTAAATTGGATAAGCACAGTCTGGTTTTGGAAAACTCATAAAACTCCCCCCCCCCCCTCCTAAAAAAAAAACTGGGATAAGAAATTTAAAAAAAAAAATAGTTAAATAAAAAAACAAGTAATAACAATGATGAGAAGAATAATGTGGCGTGTTGTGACCGAGCAGTCAAGCACACTGGACTCAAGCTCTGGTGTTTCTGATCAGCAGAGTGTGGGTTCGAGTCCCGGTCGTGACACTTGTGTCCTTAAGCAAGACACTTAACTATTATTGCTGCGTCCTTCGGATGGGACGTAAAGCTGCAGGTCCCGTGCATTGTGTAATGCACGTAAAAGAACCCAGATACACTTATCATTAAGAGAAGGGGTTTGCCCCAGTGTTTCTGGCAGGGGCTGCTGAATATGAAACAGCACCTTGTCAGCCCTTTATAAGGTGCTACATAAATGGGTCTCATAATTCAAAAACTTTAAAAAATTTGCCTTAAAAATAATAAGCACCTTGAGAACCCGATTGTTGGTAGATATGTGTGCTATATAAGACTCCAGTATTATTATTATTATTATTAGAATTTTTTTATTTTTTTTTTTAAATATACTCTTTCCGTAAAATCATTTTAAACTATTTTATTAGTTAAGAAAGATCAATCTCATCATTTTTAATCCACCAGACCAGCAGAACAATTGTACTCCACCAAATCATTTTAAATTCACCACTTCGTTTGTAATACACGTTATTGAATGCATTACTTTAGTATTTTGTGCAGTGAAAACAACCAGGTGTGCAAAGCCCACAAAGTGATGCACCCCTTTTGTTTCTATTGGAAACATTCAGATGTGGAGTTTTGAAATTGTACAGTGGTGTACATCTGTCTTATATGCATGCATGTGTACTGCAGATGCCTTCATGAATTATGCATGACTTTGACAACTTTAGATTAACTTGTTTAAGTGTGGTAATGACACTGTCTAGTTATGGCAAAACCTCATTTGTATTTTTGATAAGGCTCTACTTATCATAAATAAAAACCCTTTTTTAAGACCAATATTTTGCACCCCTTTAAATTGTTTACATAGTTTTTTTTAGTTTGTAATTGGCTTTGATGTTAGTATAGTTTACCAACACTCCTGAAGCCAAACCTGTTCATTTTGGCTTGATACATTCACATAAGTATCAGAATCATTTAGCATTAAGGGTATAGACTAATCCGAGCAGCTTGTTCATGGGCGTTTACACCACCGCAGCTATGACCGCCCCATGTGCACATCAACGCACACACACTGTGAATCCTCCATGCTGATTGGTACATATGCGTACTGACGCTTTGGCTGCGGTGGTGTAAAACACCATAAACGAGTGCTGCTCAGATTAGTGTATATCAACACTTTTTACAAATTGTGATGTGACCGTCGTACCCCTCCACATGCATGGCATGATTGGTTTTATGTATGGGATAGTAAATCAAACTTGGCCCAAAACAAGAGTTAGATTGTGGAGGATTTGTTGATGATGGGGGTTATCTGTGAAATTTCAGAATTTCACAAGTTTTCTTGTTCATTAAGAAGAAATTTTTAAAGATAAGAGGTTTGTGATAGCATTGTGAAGTGCCTTTGACTAGCTATTTAGTTGTATCATAATGGGGTGGTTCGTAGACCATGTAACCTGTGTCATCACATGTTTACTAAATAGCCAGAGAGCCTGGACTTCCTGCAGGCACATTTTGTACACAGCTCGATGCAAGAACACATAAAATATGACATTTTATGGGAAAATTGCACCGTAGAGATTTTTATCAAAAAAGAAAGGCAAAAAGGAGTGACATCTCAAAGCTTATTCAGCTTTTATTTTTACAGGTCTTGATTTGATGTGGTAATTATGATGCGAAATGTAGAATTTATTCTCATATGACCATTGCAGTATCTGGCCTGCCAGGTAATGCACTGGAATATACAACGTCACTCTTTTCGTTTGACAAAGTTACATGGTCTATACATAACAAAAATGTGGATGTAAAGCAATGTTGGTGTTCACAATAACCCCACTAAAATCTAAATTTTTTAACTTTTATAAATCTGTCTTTCAGATGAGTCTCCATTAGTGACTGTAGGATTCACTATTCATTTCCATTTACACGGATGATGAACTTGTACATTTGTATCATTTCATATCGCTCTCAAGATATTATTGTCACTTCAAAGTTTGAAATGCTACATAAGAAAGGATATCTTTTTTTTTCTCATGAAATGATTAGAATTAGTTAACTGCATGTTGTCATCTGTTTATTTACCCACAGTAATGCCATAAGTCTCTATATTGCCCAACCTGCTCTAATCATAGAGCTTCTCAAGCAGGAAATGTTGCTTAACAAATTTCTGCTCAGCAAAAATAAGCAGGATATTGACCCTCGCTTCTTCTCTCAATTCGAAGTCCCCATAGAACTCTCTTGCTGATATTGTTGATGTGGTGTTTGTTGTAACAGGGAGGTGCAGAATTTATAGGGCGAGCGTTAGTGGTGCCGTACGTCAAGCTTCTTGATAATCCATACAGTAAGCCCACCTTCCCACCATTACTACAATGGCATAGTATCTACAGAGGTCAGGCCCAAGCTGGAGAGATGCTTGGTGCTATCGAAATGATCCAGGTAAGATTCAACATCAAGTACTGACGGCTTCTCAGAATCACTCCAGATTCCAATCGATTTTAACTTGTGCTGAATTTATTTATTTTTTGAGAAATGAGCTGAATTGTGCCTGCTTTTAGGGACATTTTTTTCTTCTTCTAAACAGGTGGCATTGAACATTATGTTTAGGTTTTACCCTAATAACTGTACACTTATAAGAAATCAAGCATCCTGTGCAATGTTATCACCAGACATCGGTGCGGTCTAGTGGTTAAGACATCTGCTCTGGTAGGAGAAAGGTTGTGGGTTTGATTCCTTCTTGAGGTTCATGTGGACTTTTCTTTCACAGGACACTGAAAAACCACAGTATAATAGTACAGTCCATGTATATTCAATTCATAAATTGGAAAAACAATAATTTACTGAATCAGCTGCTTAAATGATTTTTACATTTCTGCTCAGATACAGTTTGGATCGGTTTTCATCTTTTTTTAAATTATCTTTTTGGCTGTCTATATTGTCTTTATTTTCTGTTCCTGCCTTAAATATGCATGCACAAGCCTTCCACAACATCAAGCCGATATTGGTGTAACACTTGATTTTTGCTGGGTTACAAGGAGCGGCAACTTCAATAATGACACGGATGAACAGATGATGACTTTGGGCTTCAATACAAATTGTTTTATTTGGGGTTTTACAAAGTCACTAAGTACATCAAGATTGAGAGAAATGGTGAGAGGCTTGAAGAAGGCTTGAAGAGAACTGGAAAGGGTCACAATCTACAGATATGTAACACTGGGCTATGACCAGGGAGAGGGATTGCCTTTAAGATGCAGAACTGGGAAAGTGAGCGAAAATGAAAACTAAGGACATTATGGGTATATTTTTGGTTAGTGACAAGTGATCAATTGAGTGAAAGGGACTGCAGACCCATGGGGGTAAATTATCGGGTTAAAAGGATGTGGGACAGGAAGGATTTTAATGGAGTAACTTGGTTTCTAGGAAAGGGGGAGCATTGGAACCTACTAAAAATGAAACACCAGTGATGACATTAGATTTACCCAGTACAAGGATTTAAGACATTGTGTATCTCTCCGTTGTCCTTCAGTTGACACCTACTGGTGGTATTCCCTCTGATGTCCTCAAGATTGAAGTTCCTCCTATTGACCCCAAGAGTAAGGAGAAACTACCTCCCAAAGTTGAGCTGCCCATGGAGATAAGACCCAAGCTGTGCCGCTATAGGATTGAGGTGTGTACACTGTCTCTGTCCTGGGCTGGATTTCACAAAGCTCTAAGATTCATCTTAAGATCAGTTGTCAATATTGCTATAGTAATTTGTATTGTGACGTCAAACTTTGCTTAGCAATTAAGATTGATTTGCAGTTAAGATCAACCTTAGCTCTTTGTGAAATCGGTCCCTGGAGGAAGAGAAGAGGCCTTTTAAATGACTGTCTGAAAGAGGGACAGATAATGTTGCTCCTCTGTTTCCTGTTGTATGACCTACCTCTGTCTAGACTTGAATTTAGAGACCATTTTGTTTCTAATGACTATCTGAATGAGGGACAGATAATGTTGCTCCTCTGTTTCCTGTTGTTTGACCTACCTCTGTCTAGACTTGAATTTAGAGACCATTTTGTTTCAAATGACTGTCTGAATGAGGGACAGATACTGTTGCTCCTCTGTTTCCTGTTGTATGACCTACCTCTGTCTAGACTTAAATTTAGAGACCATTTTTTTCAAATGACTGTCTGAATGAGGGACAGATAATCTTGCTCCTCTGTTTCCTGTTGTTTGACCTACCTCTCTCTAGACTTGAATTTAGACCATTTTGTTTACAAAATGAGTGCATTTACTATGGAGATACAATGTTGTTCACAATTCATAGATTAAACATAGATAGTGAGATTCCACAAAACCTACACCCTGGGTTCCCCTGGCTGATAAACTGAGCAACTTCATGAAAATTTAAATTGATGATTGAAGCAAACTTTACGCAGTCTGCGAACTGACAAGAATGCAGCACGCACACAAATGCATGACGATTCCATTTACACATTCAAATTTTGAATTGTTAATACAAAGAGGTTAGAAAAATGCTCATAAATAATGCAGAACAAACATTTTTGGATGAGAATTTCCTTTATGGCAAGTCTTTACAGCGAGGTGGTAATATTGGCAAAAAAGTTAGCAGGGTGGTCAATGAAAATAGTGAGCTGGGCCGTTTCTCATTTGAAAGGGCAGGAGGAAACGCTGCGTAAACCCATTTCTTTTCACCACCATGCAGAGTATCAAATCTTTAATACACTATGGTTATTATATAAAGTGTGATTAAAAGAGTGTATGTTATGATTCAGGTTGTGTTCTGGGGTGTACGTGAGATGAAACGCCTTCAGTTAATGACAGTAGACAAGCCTCGTTGTGACGTTCAGTGTGGCGGTGAAACCCTGTCGTCAGCCATCATCTACAATGCCCAGAGGAATCCCAACTTCCCTGATAATGTTCGCTTTATGGAAGTAGTAAGTAGCTATTTATAGTTCAAGGTTCATAATGAGGCATCGTGTTACATGGGTGGTTAGTGCGTAAAGTGCCAGCCTCTCACCAATGTGGCCCTGGTTCGATTCCCGGCTAGGGCCACGTGTGAGTAGAGTTGTGCTTTGGTTCTCTCCTGTGCCAGTAGGGTTTTTCTACAGGCTCTCTGGAATTCCCCCGTCAAGCAAAATCAACCACTCTCGATCTCTGGCTGTGCTCTGTTGTCATATATGGGTCGATGTGTCTAGCTGCCACAAGGCACCTTTACATGCCTGGCATGGGGCTCCACCATGTTGTAGCCGCGTCCTTTGCAATTCAGCTTTTTAGCTTCAAGTAAGGATGATTAGCCTCCCAATTATTACTGCAAAGAGTTAAACATCCTCAGTATCCATGCATGCAACTTCTCAGCTGAACAGCTGATTTCCACTTTTTTCATTTTTGTGTCATTGAAAACTGAAAAATACTGTACAAAGTTATGTGTGTTAGGCAGTGTCCTCCTTTTTGCAATTACTACGTTGAATGTCTGGTACCACAGACAGAAACATTTCAAATCACTCGCCAAACATGGATATTCATACACTGCAGGCATTTCTAAAATCCATGAGCTTCAATTCATTCCTTTCAATGGTGATATATTTCCTTGTAAAACAATCAGTAACAACCCTTGTCTGGCACAAATCTCCAAACATTTTGGTTTCCTACATTTCTTATCTTTGACCTGGTTCAGAACTTTCTTTAAAAATAAAGAGCTCCCGAAAACAATTTTCTGTGGAAGGTGTGTTATTTGCCAGTTCTGTCTATAGTACCCAAGCTTTATTCTAGTTTAATGTAAACATTCTGATGTACCAAACTGGTTATGGTCAGACCAGTTAGAAAGCATCTTTAAGAAGATCTTTTGAAAATGTACACTTTATTTGACTGTAACTGATGAATTTACCACCAGGATCTGCCTGAGAATGAACATTACTGCCCGCCACTGACCATCCGTGTTGTTGACTGCCGGCAGTTTGGACGCTTCAGTCTCGTCGGTACCCACACAGTCAGCAATCTAGCCAATTACAAACTCAATCCTAAGAAGCTGGAGGCTATTGCACATACTCTACCACCATCAGGTGAATTAATAGACTTGAATACTTGTACAGCCATGTTGTTTTTTAAGCCATTGTGATCGCCATGTTAACATTTGTTGAAGTGTATGAGACCCATAGCAACAGCCGCAACTGCCAATTCGGACATAGCCTGAGACAAAAAGGGACAATAGTCTGAGACAAAAAGGGACAATAGTCTGATACTGTTCATGTGTTTGAAAGATGTGCTTTATTGCTTTTCCGTCTAAAGGGTACCAGACAGAGATAGCTGTTTTGTTATAAAAGTGTTATTTTCATACAGTTTTAAATGGAACACATCGTGACTGAATTCTTTTGCCACGGCTAAAATTTGATTACCATTCAACCTACAAACAAAATGTAACTGACGCAAACTGCACACCATACCTAACTCCAAATAAATGCGCAGACCCATGAATTTAACGTTGGCTGGTTGTGGCAGAGTGGTTAAACGTTTCTGATCAGTAGAGTGTGGGTTCGAGTTCCTGTCTTGACACTTGGGTCCTTAAGCAAGACACTTAACCAATATTGCCGCGTCCTTCGGATGGAAAGTCAAGCCATAGATCCCGTGTGTCTTGTGTAATGCACTTTAAAGAACCCAGCACACTCATCACTAAGAGAAGGGGTTCGCCCCGGTGTTTCTGACATGTTTGGCTGCATTAAGTTTGCACCACAGCACCTTGTAAACTGTTACAAGGTGCTACATGTATAAATATACAGGTAAAATGGGTCTTATAATTTCAAACATAGCTGTGCTTACATGTACCTGTAAAAACAATAAGTTCTTAAGGATGTCCTTCAGGTGTGAAAAGTGCTGTATAAGAAGTGTACAAGTATTATTATTATCAGTGAAAGGTATTTTAGGCTGTATCCGAATTAGCGGCTGTTGCTAAGTACGCCTTTGCATGATTCTGCATCAATTCAGCTGTAGCCGTAGCCGAAGCTGTCAATTTGGAAATGGCCTTGGCTGTCTTGTGTAAAAACTAATTAAAATAAGGTGTGGAGGGTGGAGGAAAGGGTCCTTACAATGTTATAAAAACATGGTTCCTGTAGTTTCTGCATGTCGTTTTGAATTGTAATTTTCTCTACTTTTTTTTTACTTGTTTAACTTAGTGATTTCTTCAATGGACTTTGTGAGATCAAGTGATGCTCAGAAAGCTCCAAGCCTCTCCCTTAGTTCCCTAAAACCAGTCAATGGAAATGCTCTCCTTGCCCCGCCGTCAGTGGTCGGCAATGGGCGTCATAACAGTAAAGCCTTGTCTAAAGTAGGCTCAAAAGCCGGGTCTAGACCAGGCTCCAAAGCAGGCTCAAAGGCCGGCTCCAAAGCCGGATCAGTCAAAGGTGAAGACATTGTGATCAATGTGGAACCTCCAGCTACTCAGGAGAATGGAACACCTCAAGAGCCCGGTCAGACTGTCATTGATATACCAGCTATTGATGGGACCAAACCACCAGAAGGAGGGGAGAAAACTGAACTAGGACCTGATGGGCAGCCCAAGGTAAGCAACAACATTTAACCTGAATGTATTTTTCAAAATATTTTGTTTTGTGAATTAAATGTGAAGTGAATTAAAAAAAACAAAAAACAAAAAAACTGTAGACTGAGCTATGAAGCTCCATCCACCATAGCAATGATCTAACAAGATCATCCACATATGTATTGCTGCTTACTACATGTAGATTCTAGTGAGTTTTGCGGTGACACCATGTGAAAATCTCTAATGAGTTGGGATGGTTCTGAAAAGAACCGATGGTAAACAGCTCTTTTCAGAACCATCCCAACTCATTAGAGATTTTCACATGGTGTCACCGCAAAACTCACTAGATTGTATTCCCACCATGCATAGTTTCAAATCTTACTTACATGTAGATTGCCAATCTTCAAAGCAGTGCTCCCTGCCACATACAAAATTCATTGTAAAACTATCCGATTGGGACTTCAACTTGTCGGACAATTGGGTGAAATTTATACCTGCATATGCATGAAGGGTCGGAGCTCACTGGATTGGTCTATCCAGTAGGTGTTTGTTGAATCTAGTCTGTACTTTACATCATGTTAAGACATTGTTTCCGTCTTACAGCAAAACACTCATGACATTTTATTGTATGTGACAATGTCACCCTGCAGTGAGTTGAAAGTGGTTGAGATCACAAGCACAAGTCACAAAATGTCATTGTCTATGGATGTGTGCAGAGCTCAGAAAGTGGCATCTCACTTGTTGTGACTTATCTTAAGATGACAACATCTTACAGACAATTATATATCGCTGTCCAAAGAGGTTAGGTCCAAAGGGTCTCAAGCATTGAAAAGTCTTCTACCCCCACGAAGATGTTAATAAATCGTTGTGTTGATGCAACAAGTCCGTATCTCCTAAATTAGCAATTACGTGAAAGGCGAGTTTTAGAATTTCGAAAGGTCATATCTCGACTTTCGTACAGAGTAGAGTTACAACCTTTTAGCACTGACGCGACAAAATTAGGGGAAAGCAACATCCTGAAGGGAAGATGATGAATTCTCAAGATAAATTACCTCAGGATGTCATCATCTAGACAGTTGGGAGGACTGAAGGTAATTTATCTTGAGAAGTTATCATTCAATTTCCAGTCAGACTAAGAAAACTTATCTCAAGAATTTGACATCTCTGGTGGTATAATTTGGTCGTGCCTCTAGGAAGTTTTGTCAGGATGTTAAGAAGTCGAATGGCACCTCCAGAATTCCGTACAAAAACAGATGTCACAATTTTGTTGTGTGTTTATGTATATGGCATGCTACCATTTTACCAGTTGTTGTTTGTGTTTAGATTGTTGCCTAAAATGTTTTCCGTGTTGATAGATGGCTAGGTATATAAAAAGATAATCTTTTTTTCCAAGCAAGTGTAGTTTTCTATAATTAGCAAATAAGGGTAAAATAAGCCATTTTGAGATGTGGTCAACACATTACTAGGGCACTATTTGGTTTGGGTAAATTTGTTTGTATACCCCCAAACCAAACAGTGCACTCATTAGTGTCCATCATATCTCAAAAAGGCTAATGGAAAATGTTGTTCTGCATGAAATGTTGATGTTTGTTTTATCTTTCATGTGTTCCGAGAACAGTGTCCTCCCCCTCCCCCACCCCCAAGAAAAAACAAATTGTTAAGATGTATTGTGCTTTTGACTATTGTAAAGATATTTGAAGCAATACTTTTTTTCAATTCAGAGTGAAATTGCCTAGTTTTGTTTGACTTTTAAAACTGTGATGCTACATTTACAAAAAAATACTGCATAAAATCTAACAATTCTTACCAATTTAACATGAACTGAAATGCAAGAAAAGATTTTGTATTTACCTTTGTTTCCTGTCAAAAAGCACAATGCTTTGGACATGAGTAAATAAGGTTGATTTCCCCCTAAAGTTCAATATCACAAAATAACCAGAATGTTCACTCCATGAGCAGTATTTGGTCATAATCAATCGACAAAAGTAGAAAATGCCATTTCTTGCCATTATTAAATGTAAAACTGATGTTAAACCAAACAAATAATTTCACAATAATTTTGACTGGCTTATTTAAGTTGTGAATAACTCCACATGCTCATGGGGTAAATCTTCCCAAATGGGTTGTTGAGTTTGTCAGGATAAATGAGCTTGATGGATACTGGCTGCTGAGGCTGGGTTTTCATCTCACACTTGTAAGAGAATGTGAACATGATGATAAAAAGCTTGGTGTGATTGGCTCTGCAATCGAAAATCCATCAAACTCTGGAAGTGGAAGGGAATGAGTTTTGAGGGTTTGCAATTAGTAATGGCTACAGACTGATTTTCTTGTAACTCTAACTGTGCGTTTTGTAACATTTTTCTACCCATTTGTTGATGTTGTCTGCCATGTCATGTTTCTCCTGTGAATGTTCTAAACTGCACTCACCATCTTGACCTCTGACATCACCACTGTAACCCACTCACTGTCAACACTTTAATGCATGTCAGTTGTCGTCATGGGTAAGTCTCAAGTTTCAGGCATGTGTAAATGTTTTAAAAAGATGAATCAAAAGAGGCAATTGGAGGAAGTAAAAAGTGACATTGTTGACCTTCTTTTCACATTGACTGTGTCTAATTTGTTTGTAAAATAAAATAACAAAATAGTCTCGTTGAACGAGACAGTAGTAAAATTAACCCATTGAAGTTTTTGGAAATACATTAGAAACAAAATCCCTCTATTTGTTTTTAATGAATAGGACGTTGACCTGACATAATTTCTGTTCAAAAGACTCATTTGTAGATTACTATTGTGTGATACCCAAAGTACATAACCTCATATCATTATGTGATAGTAAAACTGGCTTGGAAAAATCAACCCCTTAACCAGTCATAATCTGGTGTCTTGTATTGAAAAATAAAACCTGCATGGATAGTGATATCCAATTACACTAATCCTATACATGTACATACAGGATCAAAGGAAAATGCACTGTTTGCACTAACCAAAAACATTGGTATACATCTTCTTTCTAATTTGTTGAATTGCTGTTTTTGTTTGTTCAGGCTGAAACTCCTGGTGGACCTCCAGTTGAAGGCATCCAAACGGATAAGGGAGATGATACTGATGAAAGTACTCTTGACTGGTGGTCCAGATATTTTGCTTCTAAACTTGCCTTAGAGAAGGTCAGTCACTCACTACACAGAGACTCTTTGATCTCACATCAAATCCTACAGCAGTTTCATACGGTTTCAACAAACATACAAATCGTCACCGACGCGACGAACCGACACCTTGTGTCCAAAACCATTTTAGTTTTAGTTTTTTACATGTTTATACAATATTTGTCAAGGCCTACAATTTCATAAGTGGTTTGAATCGCCGCACAGACAATATAACGCCAGCGTGCGATCGGCGCGTTCATCTGTGGCTGTGGGCGTACATGCGCGTGTCTTCCATTTATTCCTTTGTTTTTTAAGTTTAAATTCATTGTCTATCATTAATTGTCAGAGTTAACACCGGGAAGACAAAACCCTTCAGATTGTTTCCTTTTGCGGTTATTCAATGAATAAACGATAAGAAAATCATTAGAAGATTTCCCGGCTTTGATTTGGGTCGAAGTTGCGCTTCCTGATCACACCAATAAGGTTTCAAAGCTTCACGAGCTTTTTTTTTTAATTACGATTATTATGTATGGCAACCTTTGCAGGAAAGTGACAATATCCGTATTTACAAACTGACACAAAGGTTTCAATAACTATGGTAATGCACGGCGCACACCATACTCAAATGTGAACAAAAATGATTTCCCAAACTTACAAAAACCTTGTGTGTGAAATGCATGCGATCATGCATGCTGTCAATGGCTTCTGACTGGCACCCCCCAAACAAAGATATTGACAAGATAGGGAGACCGCCAACATTAGGGCTGGATAGCTCAGTTGGTAGAGCGACGGTACATTAAGCTGGTGGTCGCAGGTTCAAATCCCGCTCCAGTCAATGTTTCTTTGTTCAGCCCAAAATTGATTTAAAAATTTACCCAATCAGTTTCCCTTGTGGTATATTGCTTGAAGTTTACATTGTAATACATGGGAATGTGTCACTGTGTGAAAACGGAAATAGTCGGCTTTGCTTCTTTTGGGGTTTCACGAACTGACACATACCTTCCTTCCCTTATTGTTTATTAATTTTTGGTGTGAAACGGTCAAAAGTAGTATATTTATCAAGTTCAAAGCATCAAGAGTCAACAATGAGAAAACCAGTTGAAAACACTATGATGAAAGGACAGTGGTATTCTAAAAAGCGTTCGGCTTCTCTACGTGTGTGTCAGTTCATGGCGTCAGTGATGACGGGTACTTGCTTGACCTATTTTTAGCATTAGTGTGGAGTGCCATTAAAAGTGTTACATACAGGGGTAGAAGTAATTGAAGGAACTCATACAAGTTTCATGCATTGATTGATTGGAGCTTATGAAGGTTTCCAATGAACGTGAAAAATGACTTACCAGGGCAAGGGGAACTTATGGCCTTCTCACACGAGGCAATTTACAGGCAACCTAGTCCAGGCAATCTCCAACAAGAAAAGACAATTTCATATCAGTTTACAGATGATGTTCTCATGAACAGTGAGACCCTATTTAAAAAATGTATCTTTTGCTACCAAACATGCCAAAGTGTTCTTATTGCATGCAGCAGGGATGAGATTCTTCCGTATTCTTACAAAATTATTGTTGTGGATTTGTTTTACTTAAATATCATTTAAGTACATCCAGGCCCTTGTAAAGCATTAACACAAAACCTTAACTGTATTTTGACTACACCAAGGTGCTTGCCCCATCTACATTTAAGCACAGAATGCTGCCATTGATACGGGTTATGGCGTAGTTGGTAGCCACCAAACCCTCCACCGGTGTTTGGTGGATTTTTCATTTTCATCCACTTTCATCCTTGATGCAGTGTAAGTTGTTACCTCAGAGTTTTTGCAGAAATTGCCTTGTGTGACAAGGCCCCTAATAAACCTTCCTTGTCATCACACAACCTCAGAAAATTGCACCAAATCAGAAAAAAAGAACTGAGGAATAAACATGATTTGTATTTATTTTGTGATTTCCGCTGTGTTTATCTAGGAGCTTGATGAAATGGAGCAACGAAACGGACCTAATGAGAATAATCCAGATATGGAAGATGGGGAGAGTGAAGGGGAAATTCTTGATGAACCTTCAGTGGTCGGTAAGCAGGCAGCCTAAGTTAAAAACATCAAGGGAGAAAACTGCAAATTTTATACATAAAGTTGATTTATTCCCTGGTTTCTTAGAACTACCTAAGATTGATAGCCCCTATTTTCTCATACACATGTAATATGTAGAATTACCTAAGGTTCAAAAAAGTGTATTTTATAATTCTCTTTTATTTTCAAAACGTGAAGAACTGGAAAAACAAGATGACAAGTTAAAGAGACAGAAACTGAGACAACCAAAGAGTGAACTAATTGTTCATACAAACATGGGTTTGGAGAACTACATGTAAAACAGTACGTTGGTGTCCCAGACAGTCAGTGGAAGAGCTTGTGACATTACCAGGGATTAGATTTCTCCGGGTTTCCAAATTTTACAAAATTATTGTTATAGAATTTTTAAAATAATATATTTATTTATTTATTTGTTTATTTTTAAATGTCAGTGTATGTCCAGGCCCTTGTAAAAGCCTTAAAGTACATGTACTGCATTTTGACTACACCAAGGTGCTTGCCCAAACTGCATGTAAACACAGAGCGCTGCCATTGATACGGGATATGGCATGGTTGGTAGCCACCAAACCCTTCGTTGGTGTTTAGTGGATTCTTCATCATCCTCTCCCATCCCTGTCATTACTAACCAAGTAAAAGACTTGATGACATTGGGCAGTTATTGACTATTCCATGTATTGTCAATGCCAGTAGCTTGTCTGGTACAGAACTCCATCAAATCAACCCCGCATGTTTTGAATTGGGCGTAAATCCATAGATCCTGTGCATTCTACAATGCACATTCCAGGACTCTTCCATTTAAGAGAAAGGGCTCGCTGTGGTGTTTCTGAATCTGCTGAGTAATGCCCAAATTTTAAGCATGACTGTAGCTTATTTGTGATGCAGATTGGGTCATATTTGGCAGGGATTTATTAATATTGTTGTTTTTATTCTGTTAAGCTCATGTTATGTTTATTGATGGTTTGTAGTAGTAGAGGAGGACACCAAGAAGAAAAAGGACGCCAAAGAGAAGAAGGATAAAGCAGCCAAGAAGGAGAAGCCCAAGGAGCAGACGGAGAAGAGCGCTGCCCCAGGAGGGAAGACGAGTAAGATGAGGTCAAGAATGAAGAAACTCATGAAGAAAGATGACGAGGAAGACGAGTTCATGGTGAACATGTTTGATGTGAGTATTCAGCAAGTTGATTTATTGCAGTGATACTGCAGATATGTAATGAATAAGCGGCTCCTAAACCGCTTACCAAATTAACGACCATGACTTCATTTCATAGAGTTGCACAGAAACTAGATATAAAGCACAACAACATTATGCTTACCAGAATAAGGTTACCGGCCAAAATGACATGTCACCTGTACCATCTGTGACTGGTATTCTGAATAGCAGCTATATGAAATTGGGTCTTGCTGTGTTCAGTGTGATCCCCACTCTGAATATGAATGACATGTAACCAACTTACCAAATTGAATTTTCTCTATTGGTAGAAACTGAAGATGATCAGATCACATGTTATACAGTATAGGCTCAAATTAGGAAGGAGACGTGTGACAGATTGCTTGCTGGTTGTATTTCAGTTCAAACATTTCAGTAGTTGCCAAATTTTGCAAACATGATCGTGGGGAATATGAATATTCACGCATGGCCTGGATTATTCTGTGGCCGTGTAAGATTATAAACAATTGCAATTGTGATTACTTTACAGATTTTCTATTTCATTACTGAAAGTTTAGTTCCCGGAAGAAGTCAAGTGTAAATAAATCTTTCTTTTTTTTTAACCCTCCTACTGTCTGACCATTCAACATCCACATGATTTTGAATGATGGATGTACTGTGCTGGTTGAAATATGATATAATATGGTGAATGTATATCTGCACAACATACATATTGCTCTGTGCACAGTTGTTCTACCATACACAACCAGTGCAGTTGGTTTCAAATGGTTGTTCAATTTACTGGTAAATTTTACGGAGGGTTAATATCTCTATCTTAAGAGAATACACCAAACAAAACAGTCACTCACTTTCAGAGAGCGGTTTGCTTAAGTATTACCAATATAGCTTCTGCATTTACTCTGTTCAGCTGTAATAATTATATCCCCACATGTACAATGAGACACTAAGTAATATGTTTATTCATGACAAATCCTGTAAAAGTTTCACATCATGAGATTGTCAAAATTGTCCGTGTTACCAGACGGGTTTAATTTCTCTCAATGGCTGGAATCATTTTTCTTTGAGAATATCGTTGGCACAAAGAAACCCTGACTAAACAAAGCCAAGACAACAAAGGTTCTCATTGAAGCACCGAGATCTATCAGATTCATTTAGCGTGAACCATAGCCGGTAATTGGTCCCACGGCCATAACCAAGGCTGGAATCTTGGCTCACTGCGACTTACCTCCATGGAGCCGAAATACAATAATAAACAATGGTAAAAGCTAGCCTCTCGATGTCTCGTAATCCTCTTCTTGTAACAAAAGGACAAAGGTCTGAAATCGGGGATTACACAATGATTGCTGCAAAAAGGGTGAATTTGAGCATGAATTCCAGTACCATCTGTCCTATTTGTGTGGGTTAAATGAAGCATTGCACGGTGAGTGCATGCACTGCTCCATAATGGAATGTCCAGGCAATCTTCATTCCGGTATCCCGATTTCACACAAAAAGACACGTCATCAGTTTTTTTGCGAAAATATTGGCGTGTATACACGTCATCTGGCGTTAACTGGTTATAAACTAGTTAATTCTAAACTGTTATCATTACAGTTTCTACATCTCCTTTTTTGTGTTTTGCTAATTTTCTGTTATACTGCGTGCATTCTTTCTTGCTGCTGCCTTCTGTTAATTCTTTCCATTCTAATGCCAGGAGGAGGTAAAGGTAAGAATGTTACCATGAATGCAGTGGTGTGGAATAAGAATGGCAAACACAAGTCACTATCAAGCACATACGTTGTATAATTGTGGATTTTTGTTATTTAAGTTATGTCTGCATAATGCAGTCTTTGATTGGTCGGTTGCTGTGTTATAATTTTAATTGTTTTCATCCCATATTGTCTCACAACATTGAGAAAAGACTTTTTGAAAAAGAAAATAGAAATTAAATCAAACGGAGAAGCCTAAAAATATGTTTATTAAAAGAATGTCTCTTAAAAATATTGGAGAAAACTGCATCAGACAGACCTTTACATGGCCAAATATTGCCGAATGGGAACGATGGGTCACAAAGCAAAGCACGGTGTTTAATTTGCTACCAAAGTCTACCAAAACTTAAAAGCAATATTTAGCAGGCACTGTAATGATACTATGCAATCACCACGTACTGCACGCTTGCCAATTAAACCATGTAAAACAAGTCTTGTTTATGACAAAATTTTGGCATCATTTTGGGTCAGAAAAGCCAGCAAACTTATCCCACTGATTAGTTGCAGAGATGAGCCCCTACTTCAAGATTGAAGTCACCCATACAGGTTGAATTCAGTCAAATTAGCTTGTAATATCGTCTCTTCCTGTTTAAAAAATGACAATTTGTAACGCCATTTTTCTACCAGTGTGTAACATGAGCACATGATCAATATGCAAATGAGGTCTCCGATGTTTGCCAAGCATTGTGGGAAATGGTACAGGGGAGAGGAGAGTTCTTTCAGATTTCTTAATGAAAAGCAGTGTAATGGATATGAAAAAGAAGTCCATAATTGTAGAGTTGTTTTTAATGTTTGTATTTTGTATAACCATTGTTTTTTGTGGAGTGGATGACAAGATAATGTTGGAGCACCTGCACAATAGACCGTTCCGGCTTTGGCAACAAGCCCCGCCCACACACCTTAGTTTGTGTACGTTTACGCTGCACGTGTGACCGAGTTTGACCGAGGTCACATGACCAAAAGGTGTGATCCAATTGGTCAATACGCCCAGTTGGGTTGACAGGCCGGAACGGTCTATTTGTTTGGAGACGTTCACTTGACTAAGCACATAAACCTATACTTTGTATTTACAGTGGACAGTGGAGGAAGATAAACTAGAAACACATTACATATCTGGGCAATTCCACAGAATCTCAACCACAACTCAAAAATTATCTGAGATCTGAATTTTTAAATGATTTTTGATACTTCAGATCAGGGCTTGAATCGAGGCCAGTGGTTTTAGGGATGGGCCAGGAAACTCACGACCGGACAAGTCCGGTGGTCTTGTGTTTTTCAATTCAACATTTTTATTTTCAAAAAGTTTTGTTCATTTGTTTCAATTCTGTTGGATATCAAAATTTACTTTGAACCATAAGACAACTGAGATAAATCTTCTCTTAGTGCTTTTTCAAATAAAACAAGTTTTTAAATATATGTTTAAACTGTCATTTTGATTACAGTCTTTTCATGTCTTTTCCCATTTTGATTCTGGTTTTGCAAAACAAGATTTGGGCCAGTAAAATTGTTGCATTTAACAGATGTGTGAATGTGCTAAACATTGATACAAAATTGACTGATTGCATCAGTGGCACAGTGGCTCGTGTTTATGGAAGAAATTATCAAATCTTTCAGCTGCCAACACACAATTTTATCAATGTTTAATATGAAGTAAAGGTTCGGACAGCCTTGTAAATTTGCAGTACGCATTGTTGTGTGAAAACCACTAGAAATAAAATTTGCTGGCCAGAAAGTTATCTGGTACAAGCAAGGCCAATGGTATGAAGTGAGTACATCATGTACTATTTTTGGAGATCTGTGAAAGATATTACCAAGATGAAATTTAGCAACTCTCACAGAGTTTTTTTTGGGGGGGGGTTGCTTTTTCAATGTAAGGGTAAATGGGGTTTAGTCATACGCATTTTTCATTAATTAATTTTAAAAGTATGAAATCTCCATTCACTGAATTCCTTCTTTTTTTCTTCTTCTTCTTCTTTTTTATCTGGTAGGATGAAATTGATGTTGTAACATTTGAGGTGAGTGAGATTTCGTTATCTAAATTCTCTATCTTTGAGCATGAACTACCTTCTTGTACATCAGGCATTTCGTTTACAGAAACTCAATATTGCTTTTTAATGTATAAAATTGAAACAAAAACAAAAAAGCCATTCTAAACCTTTATGCGATAGAAAATTTTAAGTTTTTATCAAATATTGGGTTTTATCAAATATTTTATTTACACGCTGTAGAATAGGAGTACTCATTTTTTGTCTTCTCTGAACAAATTTTAACAGATGTTGCTGTTTTAAAATGAAAAACATGCACAAAATACATGTAGCATGCAAAAAAAATGTGTACATGGCTGATGGATGTGAGATAATGTCAGCAGCCTGACAATAATTAATTTTTTAGTTTTTAATTAATCACCACTTATCATTGGCAGATTTCTTTTTCGTGTGATATCTTACATAAAATCTTACAACTTCGTTAAATCTATATAAATAGCTATTTAAAATTTGAATCTAAATTTACAGGTCAAATCGGACTTGGCATCTTTAACTGATTTAATTCCCTACTGTATTTAGATCTTCTTGACTGAGTTAGAGAATGTGAATGATTTCCATGGCTTCAAGGAGTGGCTTCATACCTTTGAACTGTACAGGGGAAAGAACACCGGTGATGATGATAGCGAGAGTAGAATGGTCGGCAAATTCAAGGTTAGTCTGGTGCCGCACTGGAGGCCTTCTTACAATCCAGTTAGAAAGGATAACCCTCCTCCCATTCTTGTCTTGTCTTGATGGATACCACACAGGCAGGGTCGGTTGTGCGCATGGAAGTGCCAACCATGCCAGAAACACTGGGGTGAATCCTTTATCTCAGTGAAAAGTGTACTTGGTTCTTTTGTGTGCATTACACAACACACCAGACCTACGGCTTTAATGTCCCATCCGAAGGAGGAAGTGATAATGGTGAAGTGTCTTACTTAGTGACACAAGTCAGGACTCCAACCCACACTCTGCTGATCAGAAACACCAGAGCTTGAGTCTAGTGCGCTGAGTCTACAAACATAACCCTCAGATTTTAGAAGATTCAGGGTGGTGATTAACAAAGGATGCGAAAGATACCTTGAAGAATAAAGAAATAGCCTGCTGTCCAATTCAAACTGTCATCAGATGCTAGGAAAGCCTTTTGAGAACACCTCACCTTTTCTCTCAGAATTACTTCAGAGAACAGCAAAATTGCTCTGGGATGCAGCTTGTTACATTTCACATTTTATCCCCAATTTGTGTCTGTTGTTGAGTTCTCTTGAAGTCAACTTCAAACTAAAAAGCTTTTGTTATGATGGACCAGCAGATTTGTTCAGATTGCATAACAGTCTCGGGGAAATCCAATTCCTTTTTTAACATGATTTGATATTTGACCTTTGTTCAGGGAGCTCTGAAGTTGTACAAATGGCCTCTAACCAGTGACTGGGATAACATCGGGGTCAAGGTTGACTCTAACATGGGATTCTTCCAAGGGCTACCCTTCAGTGAACCTAAGGCTGTGATGGTTCGGATCTACATCATCAAAGCCATGGATCTACATCCAACTGATGTCAATGGCAAGGTAGGCTTTGCGTACACTGATCCGATATCCAAAGAACATTCTTGGTGGCTCCATGTGTATGATGATGTACATGTTTTTCTGTAATTTGAACCAAGTAGTGCACATGTACATGTCATGGGTCAATGTAGCATACATGGAAATTTGAGAATATGTTACATGCACTCATGAGCTTGGTAGCACCACAGTCAGTTAACCGCACATTTTCACTTGGGAGGGGCAAGCTGGGGCAAGGACATAATTTTGGGGGGCTATCTAATGTATTGAACCATTCTTTTGTGCATTTTTTAAAAATCTTACTTAGGGGGGCAAGGGTTCTAAGTGTGGGGGCTCAAGCCCCCCCCCCTCCCGCCCCTACTGGCTACGTAGGATAGCAGTGTTTAGCACTGACACCAAGTGCTCTTGTTAGGTGACAAGTTGTCTGAAGACTTCAAAAACTGTATGATTTATAATCAAAAGGCTTCCGGGTTTAATTCACAAGTCGTCCACTGATTTCACAGGCTGTGCCTACGTTGAGACACTTCAGCTATCTCTGTGTCTTGGGGAGGGCTGTAGCAGATAATGGTAAAGTATGGACAGAAAGAGTGGTCTAACCACAGCTGAAGCTGAGACCGCCAAATCATACATGGCCTAGTTCGAGGCACTTTACAACATTATTATCCCCGTTCATCAGACATACTTATAAAATACCATTCCTCAAACTTTCCCAACTCCCTGGGGAGCATACAACCCCAAGCTGCTTACATTTGCACCGAGGGGTCAACCCAACACAATACCATCTCAGCCCTCGCAGGCTCCCATTTATATAACTGGGTGTAGAGAAGCATTTATGGTCAAGTGTCATGACCAGGTAATCAAACCAACACCCTGATGATTCAACCATCAGAACTTGAGTCCGATGCACCAGACCACTTGGCCACGACACACCACTTTTCTTGTTGCAAATGACTTATCATCTCTTTTGTATTCTTATTTGTACCAGGCTGATCCGTACCTTCAACTTCAACTTGGCAAGCATAAAGCAAACGACAAAGAAAACTACATGTCTAAAAATCTCAACCCAGTCTTTGGAAAGTGAGTTTATCCTGCTTGATATCACAACTTGGTGACTAATGGCAAATAATGCTTATGGATATTAAATAGAAGTGAAATTTTACTCGTAATGGGTCCCAAAAGTGCTTTAGCAATCTTAATCTATGTTGGAAATGGTTGAGTTAGTTCGGATGTGTCCAAATTTAACCCTTTTTACTTAATATATGACTGTTGGCTTAATTGTCAAAAGTTAAAGCACATTATTGGCTTATTGATCTAGTCATAGTCACAACCAAAGCCATCACAAGCAATCTCAATCTCATTACTAAAACAATCTCAAGAACCATCTTTGCCCTCGTATAGTAATATTATAGTAAAGCATCTTGCTCAAGGACACAAGTGTCATGACCGGGATTCGAACCCACAGTACACCTCTGGTGCACTAGACTGCTTGGCCATGACATGCTACAAAACCTGACAACAAGCAGATTTTGGCAGATAGGCCTACACTAAGTGAGATTTTTCTATTTCATTGTTTGATCCTGATTGTCAGGTGTTTTGAGTTTGAAGCTACATTCCCACTGGAGTCTAAGCTGAACGTACAGGTATACGACTGGGATTTGATAGGTTCTGATGACCTGATTGGAGAGACAACTATCGACCTAGAGAATCGCTACCATAGTAGGCACAGACCAACGTGTGGCATCAGCAAGGAATATGCTATGTAAGTTATACTCCAGTGCTGTTTATTTATAAGTTGCCGCGGCGTTATTATTTGTATTTCCTCAAACAAAAGGCACTGGGAGACTTTTGTATGGATGGTAGCTGGCAATAAACTTACCAGGTATTATACAAAAAGGAATGATTCTATTCCATTCATAGTCGGCCAGATCGTCCTGCAACACATAGCTATTGCCGGCCAGATTGCAGGCCTCCTCATATGTGCAGTGATCTTTACAAAATTGAAAAACCGAGCCAGTTAAAACTTGCCGCGGCTGATTTGGAGCGCAAATGCGCATATTAGCTACATACCCAGCAGAAGTGCAGTGGGCCGCAAATGCGCCGCGGTCTTTACAAATGCAGTCACCTGTGAAGTTGCTATTGTTGCTATTGTTTTGCATGTTTTGGGTCTGTGGCTGCACTGAGCCGACCCCTCAGCGGGCCATGGCGGGATTGTGCAGGCAAAATCGGCGTGCTGCAGCCCGCCGTTTAATTTATTTTTGGTGGCTTCCCTTAATCCATTGTTCTTGGAAAGTTATTTGAAAATTACCAGGTATTTCTGCTGCCACCTAGTCTCTAAAAGTCACCCATTGAGTTATTCAAGAGAAACCAGTCAAATATTTTATTTGTAGGTTTATTCCAGCTGTTTTGCCATATTGTGTTGTAACCTGGGAAGTAGGTTGGTGCAGTCATGTATTTATTATTGCTTGTGATTCCATTTGCAGTGAGTGCATTCAGTCAGGGTTACCATTAGATGAACCACTTTTTGTTTAATTCTGTAACTTCTGTTAAATCTGTTGATACAGCTTGCAAATACAGCCTAGTTTCCAAAAGTGTATGAAGCTGTGTCTTGCGACATGATTGTCAAAATCAAAAGTAGAGTGTGGCATTTTCAGTACTACGATTATGACATTTCTCAAATTATTGAAGACAGGAGAAGAAGTTTCCAATGCAAGGGAAATCAAAATATCATTAAATTGTATTGAGGCATGAGCAACTTTGATATTAAAATGTGTTAAGTTTTGACTGGTGAAGGGAGTATAGGTCATTATGATCTTGTGATTTTCTTCATTTTTGGGAGTGGTTAGCCGTCACGGTCAGGCCTCTAACTTTTAAAACAAACCCATTCTTTATACGTAGTTATGGCTACAACAACTGGCGTGACCCTGAGAAACCCAGCCAGATCCTGACCAAGCTTTGTAGAGCTTTCAAACTGGATGGTCCCTTCTACAGCAAAGGGAAAGTCCAGGTCGGCAAGACGGAATTCACCACCTCAGAATGCTTCATTGAAGATGAAAGCGGTAAGTCACCAATGTCCTTGTCCTTGCTTGTTGTTGTTTTTGTTGTTTTTCTTTGGAGGGGAAGCCGTGATTACTGTTAGTAGATGTCATTGAACTTTACTCCAAATAAGTTAGATTTGAGAAATAACCATTATGGTCAAATATTTTGTAAAGTGAATTTGAAAAGTCATCAAAGCTTTACATAATAGGGATAAGAAATTTCAGAACTTTTTTTTTCTGAATTCAGGCTTTTTTATGTTAGCCTGGTGAAAAAAATAGCTGTTTTTTTTCCTTCAGATTGATGAAATTTTGCTCTTTGATATTCATGTACTTGTCTAGTGCTGAGGAGACTGTTCCCAGATGCTCAGTGAAATATTTACTGCAGGGGTCAGTAAAAGGTGGAAATGCTATCATTTCAACAGCCTAATAATAAACCTTGGAGCCCACTTTCAGACCTTTTTGTCTGCAATGGCTCTCATTCCTGACATCAATAACATGTTTTAAGTGTTTAAAATTGTTTTTTTATTATACCTCTTATTGAAGTGTGGCCTGTTCTATATGAAGGTCATTCAAAAGAAGTGTGCACAAATTTAGGGCGAAAAATGACACGCTTCAACAGATGAATCATTTTGTTGGCTGTGGACGATTCCTCAAAGAAATTAAAATACTGTACAGATGTTGATTTGATGTTTGTTCCCTGAATGGAGATTGTTGGAATAATTGCCAAAGAGTTTCACTTTTCTGATAAACCAGTTAAACAGTGTAACATTATGGACTTTTTTTTTTTCTTTTAAATTTGCCATCATTTTATTCCGGTGGCCGCTTTTTGGTAACAGTTTTAAAGTGTTTGGTTCTTGACATATTTCAAAATAATTGAACGTTCATCATATCTGGGGGTGGGTCATAAGTTTTATAAAATGTGTCTGCTTTTCAGAGTCAATTAATCAAGTGTTGTTTAAATTTGTCTTTGCAAAACCCTCAGATACTAAAGGTAAGAAGTCACATGTCTAGCCTGTCGTAACTAAACTATTTCTTGTGTGTTATTCTTCTGTAGTAAGAATTTTAGAACTTCCCTTAACTGGTTATACTATGATATAGTTGGATCACACAACAGTCAAGTGTAGTTTACAAAGTTTTTTCATTAATGTGAACTTCCAAAACCCCTCTAAATATATCAACAATGATTTCAGTTAATTATTAACTATCTGCTAAAAATACCGGCAACTCTATTAGGAATTGAACTAAAGAAACTGAATTATTGATCAACAACTTTCTGTAACAAGGTCGAACCACGTGTGTAGTAGACGAATGTATTAACTGTGCCAGAACACTGTGTGCAGCTATACATGCATTACACATGAGTACAGTGGACCAGACTAAATTTTACCAAACCTCATTTGCATAAACTTAAAGTATGAAGCGCCTGATGGAGCACAAGAAACAAAAATTGTCACTACACAACTAGTACTCTTGGGGCCGTGTTACTGTAAGGAAATTTATAGTCATGTGGTCAACACTGCCAATGCAGTTCAGTCA
This sequence comes from Marthasterias glacialis, assembly GCA_911728455.2. NCBI lineage: Eukaryota > Metazoa > Echinodermata > Asteroidea > Forcipulatida > Asteriidae > Marthasterias > Marthasterias glacialis. The sequence continues at coordinate 6,421,960 of OU452234.1, read as the reverse complement.
AGTGGGCTAGTGTACAAAAAGTGAGATTGCCCAACAATGTGCTGCCAACCAGGATAACTGCCACTAGTTGAGAAATACTTTCTGGCTGCAAATAGAATCAAATTATATATACTATGCAAGGTTCGCAGTGTCGTCATGGAAAATTTCTTTTGAGTAATGAAGGCTCTGAGATGAGCTGGTTGGTTTTCTCTTCATTACTCAGAGGAGTTTCCATGAAGTGACACCACAAACTTGACATTGACTCACTACTACCAAGCCTAGCTGTAAGTTTTACTTTATAGACTTAACGTACTGTATCTCGCAAATGGCTGGGAAAAAAAGGGGAAAAAAACAAGTTGGAAAAAGAAAATGGCAAAGCTTTCTTCAGTGGTGGAATTGGGGGTTGGGTGGGGGTTGTTCTTCCCCTCAAAATGATATGCCTGCTACACTATGCTACATTATGATAATGCCTGCTACATCATGCCGGCTACATATGATATGATACATTAACTTGTTGGCTTCTGAAGGCTGCCGCTGCTCCCCCTCCCCCCTTGCAAATGACTGTCAGTCCCCTCGGCAAATGAACCCCTAAAATGGGGTACATAAAATGAATGCTGGCATGGTCCTGCTTGCTGGCATGGTCCTGCTTGCTGGCATGGTCCTACGGGTTAGTTAGTTATTTGGCTGGGGAGTATTATAATTTTATGCTGTTTTTTAGTTCTCAGGAAAAGATTGTTTAAAAGTTGGAATGATGAAGCAACCTGATTATTTTCAAGAATGGGAAAAAAAATGTGCTGTATATTTTTGCTTAATGGAGGTTTAATGAGACATGCTTGATTTTATTGCTTGCCTGTATGTTGTGTATCCTGGGAATGCTGAGTTGCTTTGCTTTGCCTTGTTGCATTTGAACAGGCTGGGCTGATATTTTCTGGGCTGAGAAAATTATACCATGACAAATTTCTGTCAGATGTGCAGAGAAATTAAAGAAGGCTTGTGTACATACTCAATTATGACAGTGGATGATAAAAAAAAACACAAATAATTGGGAAGCTGCATGACTTTCATGTTGTTGTTGTTGTTGTTGTTGTTGTTGTTTTTTTTGTTTTTTTGTTTTTTTTGCTCTAGTGCATGGTTTGGTCCAAACCCTCAGTTGTCCAGAGCTGTTTAGTATTGAGTCAGGGCACCACTCTGCTTATGGTTAACCTACCCTGTACACAAATTTGCCCCGTTTTTTGGCCAGCCCCGTTTTTGGCTATGTGTTTGCCTTAAAACCCTTACTCCCTTGCAGTTTTTGCTACTGTAGAAACCATACCAAATCCACCAAAATCAATCAACTGAGAGACAGTAAGTATGCAACAGTACTGAATCAATCATAATCAACCTATGTTTTTTTTGCTGAAGTACATGTACTGAATCAACCAGAATCAATCACTAACATTTGGAGTATTTTGACTGGTTTGGTACAGTAGGCTTCCAACTCGACCAACTCTACAGAAACCAACCAGTGGTTTTAAATTGCTGAAAGACCAACTCAATCAAAATCACCCAATGTTTTCAATCTGGTAGTGTACTGACTCAATCGGAATCAAGCATATTCAGCTGATTGATTTTGATGGACTTGGGACAGTTAGGGTTAATGAGTTGTTGACACGTGGTATAATTTTAAGCATTTTATATACTATAATTATACGTAATTTTTTATGTCCACAACTGTACCAGTTTATTGTATTCCACTTTTAGTGCAATTTCATAGCTAAGTTATTTCTGTGTTTTATTTTTTACAGTTTTCCGTTACACTTGTCAGGAATCTTTTAGTTTGTTTCTAAAAAATATTTACAATATTTGCAGTGATTTTTTTTAAGGTAATCATCTTTCAAGTTGAAAGCTTGGGATAAATGTAGTTTTCTGCCAACCAGTATTGTTTATTGTTTACTTATGGAATTCTTTGTTCATTGAAATGATTAAGGGACAAATTGAAGAAGAAAAAAACAGAGCACACGGCAAATTTGTTTTGGGATATAAAATGAAGCGACTTGTAAAAGTGGCCATTATGTTCTAGAATTTTAATCTCGAATAAGACAAGGCGTTTTGTTTTAATATGAAGAGCAACGCATGGAAAGAGTAAATTACTGCTGGAATATTCCAAGGGAATCACGGCAATGACAAGAGGAACTAATGTGTATAATCACTGTCCTCCGTACAAGTTAAGACCTGTCTTGGTTTTATTCACATGTGTTTTTATCTCATGACATGGGAACCAGGGCCTAATTTCATAGAGCTGCTTAAAGCACATATATTACCAAAGCACAAAACAATTGTGATTACCAGGAAAAGGTTACCAGCCAAAATACCATGTCATGTGATACTGTTTGAAACTGGTTTTCCAGCTTATTTTTGCTTAGCAGAAAAGTAGAATGCTGAAAAGCAGCAGGAAATTGGGCCGAGAAATGAGATGGGCAAATGGCGGTCAATTGAAAAACAAGTCATCAGAATTGCTCACTGAAATGAAAGTTGGGCTGTGTGGAATTGGTGGGCTAAGGGTATGGCTATGGCTGGATCACCACGTCAACATGCGCTGAAGTAGATAGGTCGTACGTCCTTAGGACAACCCCTTAGGAACAGTTAGAACTATAGCTGTAGCTGCCAATAGACCGTTCCGGCTTTGGCAACAAGCCCCGCCCACACACATTGGTTTGTGTACGCTGTTTACGCTGCACGTGTGACCGAGTTTAACCAAGGTCACATGATCAATAGGCGCGATCCAATTGGTCAACGCGCACAGTTTGATTGACAGGCCGAAACGGTCTATCCTGACTTGGCCTACTTTTGTATTTAAATGAATGAAAAAGTGGGCTGTCCAAAAGATGTCTGCTGGGCACATTGGATGATATACCTTCATGGAATTTGTATCTATACTAGTAGAATCCTGGCATGGGTTGAGCCCTACATTTGTGATGTGTGTTTTATGTGTATTGCCACGGAAAGATTGGTTCCCTCATTACCAGTCAGTTTCAATAAGACAGTGTCATTAGATAAACACTTTTGTTTCACATGGATACACCAGATGGCTTGGGTGCCTTTGCTGGGACTATGGTCAAACCCTCAGTATGGTCCGATGGTAAGTAACAATCCAACAAACTGGTGGGTGGTATGAATAAATGCAAAGACCCATTAGATGTGTATACCAGGCTGCTAGCAATATAGTCCACAGCATTGTATGCATACCACGTGCATTTGAAACTATAGCACACACTACCTTACAATGTATCTGTCAAACACTTCACTTGAAAGATCTGCACCTTTACAATATACAATTTGGGGAGGTAATTCACCACGGTCAGCATGCTCAGTGGGGGACTTTTGAGACGTTAGCGGGCGCCCCAGGAAGCGGTCCTTTTCTATTATGAGAGCAATAGAAAAGGACCAGTTACTGGGGCGCCCGCTAACGTCTCAAAAGTCTCCCATTTAGTGGAGACTTTTGGAGGTGCTAGGTGGCAGCAGACTTGCGTTGTACTTGGAAATTGTTCTGGCATGCTCAGAACTACTTGGCAATGTAAACTGACGTGGGACAATTTAATGGCATTGCTTACCGCAAATTCTGCATTTACAGCCTTGTATCATGCGCTTTTACAGGGTGCCGTAAGCGCAGAATTCTGTGGTAAGCAGAGCCATGAATTTGGGCCCTGCTGAATAAGTCTGCTGTTAATTTAGGCTCTCAAACTTTCTCACTGGAAACATGTACACAATTCCACAATCTTGTATCCTGACTCCAAACAGTTCTCGGGTATTATAGTTGCATGAGAGAGCTGGGGCCTCTAGTAAACCTTTCTGCAAAGGTCGATATGTACTTTGTAAAGTTCTTGTACAGCTGAATGTTCACCAAGGAATACATCTTTGTGAAAATGTTCTCTACTTGCCAGAAGTCACGATGTGTCCCTAGACTTTTACCTGGAAACCATGCAATGCTGTTGACTTTTACAGTAGAAGACTGGAACCCTAATGGTTTGATGTGCACATAGACTGGTTGTGATTCCAATGTAAAAAATGTAGTCAGTATGTCAGTGTATGCGTCCCAAAGTCATGGCTCTGTTTACTGTTATCAGAAAAGCTTCAACACTTGATTCTTTACAATCAGTTGAGTGCCAGACGATCATATCTCACTGTAGTGGCTTTTTATCCACAAATGTTAAAAGTTGAAGTCTTGAAAATGCATACTTTGAATGAAGTTGTGTAACGCTGGTAGAATGGTATGGGGTTAGCATGGCCATTGTGGGTCTGTACACAGTGCATGAACCGACACGACCGACTGAACGAGTAGGGGACCTTCCTGTAAGTGCAGAATGTGAAAAGAGCAATGACATTGGGTCTTCCCTGGCTGCCCTTGCCTTCTTATGGGGAAACAGATATCCCTGAGCGTAGTGACAGAATCCTGCCAGGAGATCGATGTTGCTGTTAGTTGGGTAAAATGCACCTGATTCGACTAGCCACCGTAGCTTATAAATGGGACAGTCACGTATCATGATAGCCAATGTAGCTTTATAAGCAAGGCGTTCACGTAGCATGATAATGCAATCCACCTTGCTTAAAGAGTGGATGCTCTATCATGGTATGATACCATGATAGTATTGTTGGAGGTTTGCGAGGCGGTTATATGCTTGGCGGCTCGCTTATAATCTGTGGCTTAAAAATGTGGCGTGTCGTGGCCGAGCGGATAAGAACACCGGACTCAAGCTCTAGTGTGTTCTGATCAGCAGAGTGTGGGTTTCAGTCCTGGTCGTGACACTTGTGTCCTTTGAAGCAAGACACTTAACCATTGTTGCTGCGTCCTTTAGATGGGACGTAATGCTGTAGGTCCCGTGTGTTGTGTAATGCACGTAAAAGAACCCAGTGCACTTATCGCAAAGAGAAGGGGTCTCGCCCCGGTGTTCCTGGTTTGATCGGCTGCAGATTGCGCCACAGCACCTTGTGAACCATTACATGGTGCTATGTAAAGGAACAGGTCTTATACTTCAAAAGATAACTCTGCATACCTTGCAGGAAAAAATCAGGTGTGATAAAGCGCTATATAAGAACGGCATATTATTATTATTATTATTATTAATAACCTACGGTGGCATAGCGAATCAGTTGGTAAATGAAAGCATTTTGAACACCAAACCTACCAGGTTTATATGAGTGTCAGTTTTATATGAAACGCATACAAAATAGAATGCTCACTTGTATAAAGAATGTCTTTTATACAGGTCTACATATGCCTCCCACCCTACTTCCCGACCATCCTCTTTCCCATCTACCGTCTCACCACCGTCTCTCTATCAACTATTTATTCTGTAAAACTGGCAAAATATTTCTTAAAACTGGCAAAATATTTCTTAAAGCCCGTGCACAAAATTGGTAAGATTGAACAAATAAACACTCACAGATTTGCACATAAAGATTGTCCTGGCATTCCTGGTGGAAAACTTCCCCCGGAAATATTTTTGTCTAAAACACTACAGTTTTTGAGAATAAAAATATTAGTTTTGATCTCGCGAGACCAAAACTTGATTTATGAAAACAGTGAAAACATATAATGGGTTTTTTTCACCATTCTCTTGTGACTCCAATGACCGATTGAGCCTCATTTTCACAGGTTTGTTATTTCATGTATAAATGTATATTGGGTCACGTAAAAAAAAAGTGCAGCTATTGGTCTTTTGACAATTACCAATGTTGTCCACGAGCTTTAAAGTGGAAGAACACCCATTCTTCCTTTTTTGTCTCCTCTTCCTTCATACTCATTCTATAACTATTTCTCGCATCCTCTTCCAAAATGAAGCTGTGAATGATTAAAGATCTGTCATCTGGAGGGACTAGATAATGCGTTGTGGCTGTAGAAATTATTGGTAATGACCAATGCTTAGAAGGGTTGGCATTGTTATTTTGTCGTCGGGAATTGTTTGTGGGCAGTGTACAGCATCTGGAGTCCAGGAGTTACCTTGTGTTCATGTCAAGATGTTTGTATTGTGTAGCAATGGTGTGAATGTTTTCCCTTGGGTCTACATGACCTTACTGCTTGTGAGTTTGTATGGGCACACGTGTTGTCCTTTTAAAAATGTTTGAAATAATTCATGTTTGTAGACTTTGTTCTACGAACATTCACTCAAAACAATTGGGTGTTTTTTGTCAGGTAAGATACCTTTTGCTCGACAGAATTCAGTTTGATAACTCTTCTACTTCTACACTCTCTGAGCACTTACCGAAAACACTGACAATGGGTTCATTGTGTTCAGATGTTCAGTTTTATTGTGCAACTTGAATTTGATTGTGTTACCTTGTTTGGTGTAAACTCAAACTAGGTATAGATAGTGCTTCTTTGTACTACTCCATGGTATGTATTTATTCATAAACTGTGTATAAAAATATTCAAATCTCTAAAACCATTCTGTAAATTGTAAGAGATGTTATTTTTTGCATCGGGGATAAAGAATATTAGTTGTAATTTTTACCCATAACACCGATGTGTGTTAAGCACTGTATACCGTAATTTTCGGCCCATAAGCCGCGGCTTGGTGGTTGTTTTTCGCCCTCAAAAAGTTCCATGCGGCTTATGGGCCGGGCGGCTTATACGCTGACGTGTCAGTAACGGCCAAAAATCATTGTATAAATATTAAGCAAGTTATTTCAGCGTGACAAGAAAATTTGCAATGTGAGATTGTGAATGTGCAAAACTAACCACAAAACATCAAGGCTGTAGTTTAGTTGTAACGAATGTCGTTGATATTCAACCACGGACATGATGGAGGAAGGAATAATGATCCAACCAAGACATGCAAAGCCGACCGAGCTAGAACTACAGAAAACACACACATCTCAAGTTGAGGAGACTGGGGCCCGTTCACTATACATAGTCTCCAGCCTAGCACGAGGGACGGGAGCCAGTCTAAGGAGGGATTTTATAAGATTAACAATGAGGGCGTTTGAAAACGTTTAGCCAACGTTTACCAAACACGTGCACTGTTCACCATGATAAGCAACAAGCCCAGCAAACAAAATGATACGTATTGTTGTCGGCGTTTTGTGACTACAGAGACCTGTTGCGTACGGGACGTATTGCACACCCATGAGCATGCAGCCTATTGGTTGAATTAACAGCAACAAGAGGCCGATCGACCAATTGAATGACAAATCCTTGTATTGTCCTCTAATTAAGTAGGCGGACCGTATTTGATGTTGCATTTCTTTAAAGTTTGTCGCTCCCGACTGAGGTTAGCTGGTGGCTTTTTTTAGTGGTCTCCTTTCAAAGAAGATTTATTCCAAAGATTAACGTTGATGAGTTCTGTTTAGGAAACATTATTTTTGTTTTGACGAAAAATGCTATTCTGGGGAATTATTCCTTTCCTTTGTCAACAAATATTGTTCTACCGGGCGTAGGCCTAAACCTATTTAGGAAACTTCTTCAGTCTGAGTATTGTAATATTTCTTTTGTCAGGTTATTTTAGTTGTGGCGGAATATTTATATAGGCCTATTTGGGCGGGAAATATGCATAGGCATAGACATATTTAGAAAACTTCTTTATACTAAACAATCGTGTATTTCTTTTGTCAAAATATTTTATTCTGGGAAATTATTTATTACTTGTGGAGGCAGGGTGTTTATTTTATTACATATTTGGGACGGGAAAGACGTAGTCACGTTTCATCGCTTTTTGGAAGATTTGGTAGCTCTGAAAAGAGCTGGTGGGTTTATTTGGCTGGTGAGACAAACAAAAACAAAACAGTTCTTTTCAGGGCTACCACAAAACAAAAGAGATGAGAAGCAATCACGGTCTGGTCCACATATAGGGATAGCCTTTATTGAAATAACAAAGTATTCCTTAAACTTACGAGACATTTTTGAGAAAGGAAACCATTTTCAGGGCTTCACCAAAAAAAAAAAAAATTGTAATCGGCAGTTGCGGTCTGTTTTAAATGTAGAAGTACACTTTATTGAACTAAAAGTCTATTCCTTAACAACAAAACTTTTTAACGACTTGATCTCAACGTCTCTAATTTCACTGTCAGTAGCGGGGGATAATGCGAACAGGAATGGTTCCATCTGTTGCTTGGGAACTGGCCCTCCAGTTCGGGGGAAATCCGTCAGAAGGGTGCCTGTGCTATCGGCGCTAGTATTCCTATTAAGTATTAAAGAAAAAAGAGACAGGCCGACTTTCTTTCTGGACGTTTCCATTGGTTGAAAAGAAAAAGAGACGGACGTACTTGCTTTCTAGGCTTTTCATTGGTTCATTAACCAGCTGTAGTCAGACAGTGACCGCAGATACGCGGCCCCCTCTGTGTCTGAAGTGCCGGCGCTTCTCTGTGAGTGCGGTGAACCTGCTGCAGCTTATGCGGTATTGCGGCTTATGGGCCGACACCTAAATCTTGTTTTGGAAATTCTTGGGCACTGCGGCTAATGGGCCGGGCGGCTTATGGGCCAAAAATTACGGTACTCTGCACTTTCCAAAGTCCTGTGAAAAAATATTCACAGGCATTTTCCGCGGTAGCTAGAGGCTGCTCGGTCAAAGGGTTCGAATCCCACAACCGAGCAGCCTCTAGTTACCGGGGAAAAAGCCTGTGAATATTTTTTCACAGGACTCGGGACAGTACTGAGTATACAGTGCTTAACACACATCGGTGTACAGGTAAAAATTACAACTAATATTCTTCATCCCCGATGCAAAAAATAACATCTCTTATAATGGTCGCAGTACCCGCTGCTAATGGATTCGAACTGCCTCTAGCTACCGGGCAGTCTCGGTAGTCTAGTTGGTAAGACATCTGCTCTAGAATGGCGGGGGTCGTGGGTTCGAATCCCACCCGAGAAAAATGCCTGTGAATATTTTTTCACGGGACTCGGGAAAGTACTGAGTATACAGTGCTTAACACACATCAGTGTACGGGTTAAAAATTACAACTAACATTCTGTAAATTGTTTTATAACAAATAAATTCAGGTGTTAAGAAGCCAACAGATGAACACGCTGCTCTGGAGGCCCTGAAAAACTTTGAGAAGGTGGAGAAGATTGGTTGTCGTCTAGTTCCAGAACACATTGAGACCAGGTCACTTTACCATCCAGACAAACCAGGACTGGAACAGGTCATTATTAACTTAAATTTCAATAATACATGTAGAAAATTAACCTCTTGGCAGTCTATAGCGGCGTTCGCATCAGATTCATATTTAACCGAGACCATGGGTAACTTCCAATGGGTAAATCTTACCGGTGTCCGCACTTGGATTGTTTGACGTGGGTAAACTAACCGAGACGATGGTGAAACAAACCAACTGAGGCGTTAGCATGAACTAAGAGCTGCATCATGCGTTGATTTTACCGTCGCGCGACCAACTATAAACTACCCTTGTAGATGTGGATGTCGAACCGGATGTGATATTTTACTGGCCGGTTTTACCAGGAAAATGCGTCCGCATTGGACTTTTTGGCTTGGTTAGTTTGACCAGGTTAGTTTACATGGGCAGAAGGTGGCTGGTTAAACTACCCATTGGACTCGGTTAAGTTACCTGGGTGAAATTTTCCGGGGCTGTTCGCACTGGACTTAAAATGGTAAATTTACCCATTTGCTCAGTTAGTTTACCCCAAAAAAGTCCAATGCGAACATGGCTTATGAGTTCATGAATCTGCTCTTGAATGCCAAAGGTTGTGGGTTTGAATCCCATTTAAGGTGCATGTGGAGTTATTCCCTGGTCTCTGGAAGCACCGAGAGTATTCATTGCTTACATTGGTGTTGGGCATAGACAAAATCATGTTCTTCGTATGGATGCATTAGTTTGATCAGTTAAACACAATTAGTTTCATACTCAACATGCGTCAAAATCTATTAGACAAGAAAATGATTATTGCAACGGAAGACAATACAAAATTGTCATATCCAATAATGATCCAAAACAATCTGAAAGAACTGGACAAAGATTGTGTTCAAATAAGCTGAAGCTTGTTGGAAACAGCCCAAGACATAATAAATAAAAGCTAGTTTTCTTGCTAGTAGGATTTTCACAACAAAATATGAAGTTGTTGACTTGCCTTTAGCATGTTTTTCAAACACTTGTAGTCTTACTAGTAGCGTGTCCTAGCGGAGTGGTATGCTAAATCAATAATAATTTAATTATTATTATATGTCAACACCTTTCACATGGATTACCTTTAAGTGGTGATCAAGGGAATTAAGTTTATTCAAGGTTTGGACTGGGAGGTGGCAAAAAAACCTTTAATGGTGTGGCCAGTGTACGTGTGACAGGATAGTCTAGACAGAGTTGTAATTTAACTGGAAGTGTAGTAATTGGCCTTTTTGCACTTCAGCAAACAAACTTTGACAATCTCATTTTATCCTCAGGGGCGCCTGGAGATGTGGGTTGATATGTTTCCAATGGACATGCCTCTACCTGGAGCTCCTGTTGATATATCACCACGGAAGCCTAAGAAGTATGAGCTACGTGTCATCATCTGGAACACTGATGACGTGGTTCTTGAAGACGATGCTTTCTTTACTGGGGAGAAGAGTAGTGATATCTTTGTCAAAGGGTAAGAACATTTTTTTTGTTAGAGACGACAAAATGATTTTCCAGTTTGAAATTAAGTCCAACAGTTTTGTCACTGAGCTTTCAGAGGGATGTCCAAGTACGTGATACTATTACATAAGCCATGATGCTTCATTAATACATTAAATCTATAAAATCTGACTGTTAAAATGAATTGCAAAAGCCCTAATGAAGCCTTTAGATATCTTGCTTTTTACCCTAGTCTTAGAGCTCAAATCAAAACAGACAAGCTATAAGACATGCAAGTTGGACAGGGCTGCGTTCTACTTCTTTTGTGTGTGGATGATGTTAAAATGTACTATATAAAAAAAATCATTTGAAATGAATATTAAGGTTCCAAAATAACTGACTTGTTGGATTTTAAATTTGCTTATTGCATGAGATTTTTGCTTGTCTCTGCCCCCCATGGGAAAAATCCAGATAAATGTAATTCATTGAAAAACATAATCCCTGGGCCCCCCACTGAAAAGCAATGCCCCCCATATGAAAAAAATCCTGGCTACGCCGCTGGTCTGTTGTCACATCCTTAATAGGAGCCATCTCTGATTATTAAAACAATTGAACCATCTCTTCTATGCACTACCCTTCTAGATGGCTGGTAGGCAATCAAACTGACTGCCAATCCACTGATGTCCACTATCGCTCACTGACCGGTGAGGGTAATTTCAACTGGCGTTTCATCTACCCATTTGAGTATCTGTCAGCAGAGGAGAAGATGGTCATCAAGAAGAAGGAGTCTGCCTTCTCCCTGGATGAGACTGAGTACAAGGTCCCGCCAAGGCTCACCTTGCAGGTCTGGGATGCTGACCACTTCTCAGCTGATGACTTCTTAGGTCAGTTCCACTTTTTTTCATTGTCATTTATTTTAAGATCTGTTACATAAGTTTAAAAATAATTTTGTGCATTTACAGACATTTTTATAATTATGGTTTGTTTGGAAATATCTAAGTGGTGTAAATAAAGCCAAATTATTGAGGATTACAAAAAAGCAGCAAATTACATTTTTTAAATAGAAGTTCTTTCAAATAGAATTTGGTATTTTATTTAAATTTATTTTGAATTGTAAACTTGTTAACCTTTTAATGCTTTCTTTTCTTTATCATTTTAGGTTCGGTAGCGTTGAATCTAAATCGGTTCCCTCGGGGTGCTAAGACAGCCAAGAAGTGCACCCCAGAACTTTTGAAGACAGACGGCAGTGTACCTCAGGTCAACATCTTCAAGATGAAACGCATCAAGGGATGGTGGCCATTCATTGCTAAAAGTGAACATGAAGAAGAAGAACTGACGGTATGATGTCTACCATTCCAGTAGCAATACATCAACTTTTGTTGTACTCAAATCAAAGCCATGATTCATAAGGTCGGACTGTTACTTGGAAGTTGTATGGGGCGTTTTCAGAAATTAGGTGGTTGCAGACATATGGTTTTCAAAACTGTGAAATGTCCAAACTATAGCAGAAATTCGCCTTATCCATTGAATGTTGCCAATTTTCATTTACGTTTTTTTTTTAAGACGATCAGAAAATGTGTGGCAGTTTTTATTATTTTGTGTAGCTCGAACTGCGAATGCATAAATAGATGTTAGTCTTCATCGTCTCGCTACTTTGCATGATACATACAGGCAAGAACCGTTGAATTGTGAAACCTAATAGTGCATTACGCGATAACATAAGAACCTGGTAGTAAAACAGCTTGATAACTAAGACTGAGACCTGAGCATGGGCAGTAGAAAAGAAATTTCAAAAAATGTTGATGCAATGTCATCAATGGTGCGTGCGCTAAAGCCGTGTATAACGTGGGTCGTCGCCGGTTCGCCAAGAACCCCATTAGGCTTTTTGAGATATGGAGGACACTATATGAGTGCACTGTTTGGTTTGGGTGTATACAGACAGATTTACCCAAACCAAATGGTGCACTTGTAATGTGTCCACCATATCAAAAAGGCTAATGGAGAGAAGACAATGAAGTAAGTTTCAGTTGTAAATGTGGGAGGACAAGCCCAAGGATTTATTCCAGGGAAAACCCGGGCAGTCAGGTAGGGACTGAACAACCCAATCCACATAGTATCCCCTGAGGGATTCAGCATCATCATGTTGTTGTTGAGTGAGACTGTCTCCATCAAATGGCTTTGTTATACCATTAGATTGTGAATTTTAATTGGTCGAGAACCAATCACGTGACATAATACTAAATTTCATGTCTTCCCAAAAAAGTGATGTTGTCGGGGTCCATTACCTAGATCGTTCTCAGAACATTATTTCATCGTCCCCATTGATCTGTACAACCACATTAGCAGTACTACCTGAGAAAGAGGTTACTGAGCAACCACTACTACTGCATGCTACTGTACTTTTGATATGATGCTCACGATAGGGACCAGTTGATACATTTTGGTTGATAAAAAATTTGTAATCGACGCACTTTTGTTGAATTGAATATTGTCGTCTGCAAACTATGTCAGTAAGGGCCTTTTTAACAATCCTGCAATATAATACAATGGTATAACAAAACAATTGTCGTCTGCTGTGATATGTGGTCCATGCTGTTTTGGACACCCTCGGGGGGCCGATAGTACCCTCGGCTTCGCCTCGGGTGCCATCTGCCCCCTCGGGTGTCCAAAACAGCATGGACCACATCACAGCAGACAACAATTGTATAATGGGTCCGTCTGGAGTCAGTTGAAGAACCCGATCAGAGAGCCACAGACTCTACCATTTAGGGCTGTGTCACTCAAAATGTATCTCATGTTGGATGATATTTGGTATTCACCATCACAGGGCAAAGTAGAGGCAGAAATTTCCTTATTGACTGAGGAGGAGGCAGAGAAGAGTCCAGCTGGCTACGCTCGGGATGAACCAGAGCAGCTGGAGAAACCAAAGTATGTTCCTTTCAGTACTTTTATCTATCACTTTCACTTTTGTGTATGCTATTAACATTAAGTAGTAGTTCACAGGAAAGGCGGTGTCTGGAAGCTCAAGATGGACAACATACTCTTGGGATGTGCTGGAGGTTATTTTGATGATCTCATGAGCATCCATATTAAACAGACGATTAATGAATGACTTAATTCACATTCTAGAAGAAGCCACTACCTGCTTCTTAGAAATTCCACTGATATTCATGATACATTGACTACATATATCCAAAATCTGATTTTCTAAAAGTAAGTTTATTGACTCGATATGTTGAACTTGTGATCAAGAAAAGCTTCCAACATCTCAGCTCAAGAAAATTAGTCATTAAACCTGATTTCTGGTATCTGAGTCAATGTCAGGTGAATGACTTTGTAGAGGTGGTTTGTGCATTTTGCATGCTTCGCATAAAATTTATGCCGAGGTTCCCAGATACCCTTGTAAATGTTGTAAGCCATATAAAAGCAGATAACCAGCCTAAGACGAGACACATCATGCATGATGAATTATGCTGATAACCAGCAAACCTGCGTGACTGATTTGTCTGCTTAGCATGTTTGCACTTTGTGAATATTGAGGGTAAGGAGTGAATTGATGCATGGAGATATTTAAGAAGGGCAACAAAGTCAATGAAACCTCATCATGGGTAACTTATTCCCAATTGGGGCCCAATGTCATTAAGCTGTGATGTAGAAAACACTGCCAAGTAAATTTCTGTGCTAAGTAAAAAATAATCGGGTATCAGTCGTAACAACTAAAACTTTATGGCATATTGGCTGGTAACCTATTTCTGCAAAGTGAGGTTTTTTTCTGTGCTAAGCAGTTGTTTGAGCTTTCAGGCTTTTATGAAGTTGGGCCCAGGGTCATCCCTCTAAGAGCTGCTAAGCAGATATCATTGCTGATCAAACTCGCTTGCTTTTAAGTGCTGATACAGCATTGGCTGTGAGTCGGCCCTAAACACTATGCACCTCATGTTATTTTATCTCATGCTAACCTTGTTTGTGCTGAGCAAAATGAGTGTGCTTAGCAGCTCTTTTAAATTGGCCCCAGGTAAGGACTGACTAGTTCAAAGACTTACGCTGATAATGGAACACTGTTTAGATTGAGCAGTGGACAGCCAGCAGGAGAGCATGTAAAACAGGTGGCAAATGTGCACTTCAAAGTAGTCCAGCACCATCCTGAACCTTCAAAGGATTTCAACAAAATATCCACAAATGTGTCAATTAGATTCTGTGTTGTTTTTTTTTACACTTGAATGGATTAAGAAGTGTATTTATTGGTCATGCCATATTGGATCTTCTTTTGATTGGATGGATGTTAGTTTTTTTGATGCAGATGTTAAGGTCTTCACATTACATTGATTTGAAGCATGCATGTTACATTGTGATTCAGAAATGACATGATACATGCATGGTAGGTTTAAATAGCTGTACTGTTCAACATTGACACATGCCTGTGATGTTAAGGGTTCTGCATTATTTCAGGATTATTTTTAAAATAAATGTCATCTTGCCTGAAAAGAAAGGGGGAAAGTAGTACTTGGGGCCTTCTCCAAATCGTGGCTCCCATACTGGCTCCAGCTTAGACTCCTTCCTCAATTTGAAGCCATTTCTATCCAGAACACACTGTTTAATAATGGCCGACAGACATGAAGTCAGAGCTGCAGCCAGAGACAAAGTCAAGTTGTTGGAAAAGGCCCAGAGCCAGCTTTTTTGTATGACGCTGTAGAGAGCATGGAAATTGTCTTCGATGTTAACACTGGAGGTACATCATATTCTACACCAACCCAGGATTGCAACACCTTTTCAGATTTTTGCTTACTGTCATAAAGGTGCACCTGTCGCATGAGGAACGTCCTGCCTACTTATATAGAGTGATTTAAACTATTAGTGCTTTGCATGATTATTACTATGCAGCTGTCAACACCACCTGAGAGTGAAGTATATACACACTATTGCTAGACCCATCAAATATACAAACATATTAAAGGTCGTCTAGTTTTTATTGTTATAGTTGGGGTTATTTATTGATTGGAGAGAATCTCAAGATTACTCATCTTATTGTTATTTTTGTTCTTTTCTTCTCTCTGAAATTCATTTTCATTTACATGTACCGTCACAAAAACTGTTCCATACATTTCACATCATTTTATCATATCATTTTATCAAAATATCTCTCCATTTTGGGGGGAATTTTTTTTTTTTTTTAAATCTACGATTTGCCTTAAACCTAAATTATTCAATGCATTTCTGTTGATATGATACCTGTGTTGCCTGGTATGTGTTTGTTAAAATACTAACAATAAATTAATACATTTCCCTGACTGAATTTATTTATTTATTTTTTTTTTTTTTACACAAACTTCATTAATTGAAATTATCTATTTACAATTAATAATATCTGGTTTGGAATTAATTTTGCAACAATCGGACTTTTAATCCTCTTTTGGCATTTGATTTATAACCATCCATTCCATTGTTGCCATTTTGCACCAATGATCACCATGCATCTTTCTCAAATGACGCTTCGATGTTCCACTTCCTCCACTTTTTAACTCACCTCAATGATCTTGAAATTGCGCCCTCGATGTCATTGTTGGCCAATCTTTCGTCCACCCACAACCCTTAACAAATGCATACCTGCAACAACCTTTTCTCCACTCACCTCCAAAATATTGTACCTGTTATTCCAATATTTACTAACCCATCCCCTGCACTCATCCCTCAATCGATGTTCCCTTTATTTCCAACTTTTATAACCTGTTTGTTTTATCACCTTACTTGTCACTCATTACCCAACTATTCTACATTTCATTTACCTACCCTACCTCTACTGAATCCCCAATAAATGCACTCTTTACTTCCACTTTCCAATAATCCTGTACAATGTCTTTTGGGGGGTGTTGCTTTTTTACCTTCTCCACCATACCTCAACCCATTGCCCAACAATTGTGCCCACCGTCACCGATCCAACAACGCCCACATTGGACATCCAACAATGCCCACATTGGACATCCAACCATTGCTTGTACCTTTATCCCAATGTCACCCATCAAACAACGCCCACACTGGACATCCAACAATGCCCACATTGGACATCCAACCATTGCTTGTACCTTTATCCCAATGTCACCCATCAAACAACGCCCACATTGGACATCCAACAATGCCCACATTGGACATCCAACCATTGCTTGTACCTTTACCCCAATGTCACCCATCAAACAACGCCCACTTTGGGTTTCAATCACCTCCATAACCCCCATAACTAGGCGCCCAGATTCATCCTTCCTGTGGATGATGCACCCCTTAAAGAGCCTAAAGTACGCCCTGTGGTTCAACTATCGGACATTGATCCTCAAACTGATTGCCCTTGCCTGCTTCGTGATCCTCTTGGTATTGTTCTTCTACTCCATGCCGGGGTACTTAGTCAAGAAAATGCTGGGTGCATGATTGGATCGGTGTACATTTGTATGTTAACATTGCATGTCAGGTGGGTGTTGGGTAAGATTACGTGATGCTTGGGTAGTGTCTGAAACAACAGCTATGGCTACGGCTGTGGCTACATGCAGTCATTAGCCATAGACGTAGCCAAAGACGCTTGATTCTGACACATGCTTGTCTAATATAAAACAATTCCGTTTTTCATTCATTGTTTAAATATCCTCATGTGTGATGTAGCAATGGCCAGTGTCATAGCACATCATAGAACTTTGCACATTTGAACGACAAATTTGTTTTATGTCGTTAAACACGATTAAGAAAATAGTCTTGTTGCTTTATAGCGAAAAAAATATGTTTTAATAAGTATGGTTAAATTTTATTCATACAAGGATTCATGCGTCACAGAAACCAGTTCCCAAATCAATTACTCTCAAAAATATATTAAAGGTGCATCATTGGTTTAAAGAAGAATGCTTTCATTCCAATCCAGTAGATTTCAAAACAGGGAACCTAAAACCAACTGGTAAAAATTTCAGGCATACTTTGTCATGGTGCACTCCCTACTAGCACAAGTACCATGATTAGTTACTTCAGAACTTTTTGAATGAATCTGAAATGAAAGATGTTTGTTGACTTTACCATTATCCAGCGGCATCTCTAAGACTTTTTCACCAGAGGTTTGGGTACATGTTAAAGAGAAATCACATTTCTTCTTCATTCCAAGTTGATGGGATTGTTATCAATGCTTTTTACTAATATTCACTGGTGTTATTTTATTGTGGTTTAATATTGGAACTCAGTGGTTTGTTGCAGTTAACACTGTGCTTTCATCTGATCAAAAGCCATGGTGCAAGTGAATTTATCACCCACAATCCTAATCTCATTGGTATAAGTTCAAGGTTTTGTTGGGCAAAACAACTACTGCAGAACTGTTTTATGAATAATTTTAAAGAAGGAAAATATACTTCAAATTTATGTTTTTATTGTCGGAATGAAACTGTCATTGGACATCTTTGGAATTTCTCCTCTTTATATTAAAGAAATTGAACGGTTTGAATCTTTAAAAGAAATAAGCAGCACAAGAGTGAGACTTAAAAGTTCACACATTTTACACAAAGCTTCACAAACTTTTATTATTTTTTTTACACTTCTGCAGTTTGCACATTGCTGCATAAATATTGCACCATGGTATCATATTCTAAGCTTTATGTTTGTTTCTTCAGCAAGTAGCCCAATTTCATGAAGCTGTAAAGCAAACACTGTTGCTAAGCACAGTAAATTCAAGCTTAGCAAATATGAGTAACTAGCAAAAACAGTGTGTAATAATGTCAGGCTCCTTGCAAATTGTTATAACTGCTTAGCAGCTTTATGGAATTGAGAGGCCCTCTTTGGTTATTATTAAGGCCAGTTCATATGTATAGACAAATCTGAAGGCAATTTTCATGATAAAAGTCACACAGTTTTCCAATTTGTGCAGGGAAATTCCCAAAGCAATATGGTGTTTGCCTGTGGGCTCTCTTGTTGTATTTTAGCTCAAGACACCCTGCTTGTAACTTTGACAAACTACTTTATTTCTTTTACTTCCAAAAGTATTGAAAGTTAGCAATTTGAAAGCACTATATTTAAATTTACGGAAACTTTTAAATTCAATTTCCAGTTCTTGAAAACTACTTTTTTTTTTAGCAATAGCATAAAATATGAACTGGCTTTCACTCTGACCCCACAAAATCCCTAGTATACTAACACTTGCTAACACCAAGCTTCCGTTACCCTTCCCTTTCATTGTGTTTCTACTAACCAGTCGACCCGATACCTCCTATGTTTGGTTCCTGAACCCACTAAAGGCTCTACGCTATGTTATCTGGACTCGCTTCAAGTGGACCATTATCACCTTCCTGCTGTTCCTCCTCCTCATTGTCTTCCTGGCTTTGTTTTTCTATAATGTGCCACCGTATACAGTTAAGAAATTAATGGGTGCTTAGGGGAATGGAATGGGTGCAACTGGGTTCAAATAGCATTATCCTGTAGGTTGAGGAGGTCTTGGTTTAGGGACTTAAGTGGGAGCAACTGGGTCCAAATGGGATGACCTTACAGATGAAGAAAGCCACAAGTGCAAAGACAATGAAAAGATGTGACACAGGTCCAAGTACGGTTGGCGGTGGAGTGGATGTTGTAGGTCAGGCTAGGCTTGTCTTGATGTGAGATACCAGGTAGGGGGAACAGAATTCAATGGGTCCTTTTCATACTCAACAATGTTAGAAAGGTTTGGTAGAAATGAGTATATTGAGGTAGGGAAATGGGGAAATATGAAAGGTTCAACGGTGATATCCATCATAGCTTTTATATGTTATAATCAGGCGTGCAGTTTTTCAGCTGATCAGCTGATTTCCTCGTTTTCTGTTTCTGAGCTGTACCATTGAAAATTGAAAAACACAGTACATGTACAAAGTTGTGCAGTGCCTGGCACTTTCCTCGCTTTTTGACAAATAGCAGTTGCATGCCTGTATAATGGCTGCATCGGGGGTGGGAGATAGGTGCTTGATATGGGAAGGAAATGTGTGTGATTGGGTCAACCAAGATTCCCCTACAAGGCTAGAAGGAGGGAATTGGATTTGCAGATTCAAAGAAATGTACCTCTATAAGAAATTAATGGATGTCAAGGCGAAGGAAGGAAAATTCTAGCATTCATCAGAGTTTGGGAAGTCCTTTGATTGAGGGTTGGGGAAATTATTATTGCTATAATAGGTTCCAGCGGGTTCCTAAGGTTAAAAGCTCTCAGTACGGGAAACGGAGAAGGGGAATAAATGCAAGGGGCAATACAAAGGATCCATTATGTAAAACATGAAAATAAAAATGCATGAGTTCAAAGGTATAACAGAGAGTATGATAAAGCAAGGCGGATTAATGTTTAAAGGATATGTTAATCGGGCAAAATTTAAGGGTTGAACTTCACTTCTAAAGTTTGATGATGCAATGGGATTATTACTTAGAGGGGGTTAGGGCATTGATGAATGCAATGCAATATGCAGTGCAATTGTATACAATTAAATTGTTCCATTTTTGAAAGTATTTAATCATTGAAAATAGTGTAAATAGACTTTACTTATTTCACACAAATCTGCCAGGAGAAAGAAGGTACTCTTAACATGGTAATGGGACACTTTTAGGAACACTAGGTGGCAGCAGACTGACCAGGTAAATCCATTGTTTTTCGGAAATGTGCGCATTATCTGAACTATGTAAACGGCGGAAATTTGTCTGGTATGTGTGCTGCCACCTAGTGTTCCAAAGTCTGCCAATGCCTTTCATTTTCTTCGTTCTTGCTTATCTGGGACCAAACTGTTAACAATTAACATCTAACAACTATTTCATTGCAAATAACCTTTTGTGTATGTATCATTTTTTATCTTGTCTAACAAACATGTGACACAGTCAATTGTATCAATTAGAGTCATTTAAATGAGAAACAACATGTGTTAATCCAAGTTCTTCCAAAGATAGACGTTCATCTTTTTGTATTGATATTGTACATACCACATTTGAAAACAGTAAATATAAGTTTAACTATGGTTTCTTTAGTCTGTTATGAAGAAACAGTAAATATTTTTGATTTAAATCTTTAGTTTTTAAACGAGAGTCCATATATTTTATTTTTCAATTTTAGAAATTTGTCAGTTTACATACTCAAGCAAATCAGGATCTTCCTCTGTTTGTGTTTTGACCAACACTCCAAAAATATAGATTCACAGTTTCCAAATGAGTTGATGGATTTCTCTTTAAAACATTTTGCAAGTTGTACATATTAAAATGTATTGATTTATTACATTACAGGCTGAAGTAGTATTGTGTATTAACAGTACATTTGTACAGGAGTTAATAATACTAGGAATGAATACCTGAGGGAGACAGACTTGTGCACAAACAAAACCTTCATCCTAACTCTACGCCCAACACTACCCAAACCCCAACCCTAACCAAACCTAATTCAATCCAAAACCCTTGCCCTCAATCAACTCCATCAACCATAACACCCCCAACCCAACCCCTATCCTTGCTCTAACTCAACCCAAACCCTAACCCAACCGCAACCTCATGCTAGCCCAACCCAAACCCTCACCCTAACCCAACCCCACCTTGACCTTAATCCAATCATTGCCCTAGCTCAACCTAAAGCCTCACCCTAACCTAACCCAACCCAACCCTCACCCTAGCCTAAACCCAACCACCGCCCTAGCCCAACCTAAAACCTCACCCTAGCCCAACCTAAAACCTCACCCTAGCCCAACCAAATACCCTCACCCTAGCCCAACCCAAACCCTCACTCAACCCAAACCCTCGCCCCAACCAACCCTCACCCAACCCCAACCCACACCCAAACCTAACCCGAACCTCACCTTAATTCTAATCCTAACCAAACCCCTCAATCACTGAAAAGTGTGTTCAGCAACACAAGGCATCAATTTAAAAATTTTTGCAACCAATTTATTTATATCTGCAGATTGTCGTTGAAACAATATGCAGATATTATCCGTACATTATCTCCCAAATTCCCTTTATCTCAACTGACAGTGTCTCTCTAAGGTTTGAATTCTTCCTTGATACATTTATTACATGAATCCATGTGAGTACATTTATCCTTTTGAATTTAGTCTGGTGGGTCAGTGTACCAAAGGTTGCATAGTTCAGTATGTATGATATGGCTTCTCCTAGGTCTATAGTACACCATTGGTAATTGCCTGAAATATTTTGTGGTGAATTATCTAAAACTTGAAAAGACAAGTATAACTAGTATGCAAATACTGAGTGGCTCAGAGTGGAATGGGAGGAATATTATTGCAAGGTAAAATTTGGACTGTTACATTTCACGAGGCGAAGTCAAGTGAAATGGAACAGTCCAAATTTTACCGAGCGATAATATTCCTCCCATTCCACGAATTAAAGCCACTCAATATGTATTTTATATAACTAACTTATAAAATCCTTGTCATTTCATAATTTTTTTAAATCAATGAAGTCCTTTGAATTAATATCAGAAATGGACTGGAATGTAGGAATATCTGTTGTGGTCGCCTTGTTTGTATGTTTGGTAGACAACATTGCAAAAAATGTATATCAATCAGAATACGACCTCTTGCACAAGTGCTCCTTGGTTTTAGCAGCGGTGCTCTACTGCTCAAAAACATTGGGAACAAGAATGATCCTAGCTGTTGGATGGGCAAATAGGACTTATTGATCGCTGATGTGAATTGGGGTATTAGTGAATGTCACGTGATGTAAGTTCCACCAATCAAATTACAAGGATCTGTATGTCAGTTATATAATACAGATAACCCGAGGAAATTGTGTTTTCAAGAAACTTTGAAAGGTATTGCAGTTTTAATACTTATCACAGGCATGTGGTCCTGTTGCAAGAGCATATAAATGCCATGAACATATTTACAATGTTAGAGAAAAATTAATGTCTATGCATTCGAATTCAATAAAGAAAAAATGTTTAGTATCAAGCTCTTGAAAGTCAAAGAAGCATCACAAACAAACTGCTAAAGTGTTTACATTTATTTATTTTTTTTTATTAGAATTTTAAATGCATTTTAATGCATCCACCCGGAACCAGCAGGTTATAACATAACTGAGTTGCTTTTCTTTTGATATTTGTATTGTTTCCATCAGATTCCGTTTGGTACTGCCTATAGTCAAACCAATCATGCTTAGTATGAGGGCTGTTTTGTCAGAACCCAATTGCATCAGATTTCACTGATTTGGTAAATGTACTTGAGAGAACTTTGTCTTTAGAGTCCAAAAGATTCAGCAGAAAACTTTGAGAAATACGTGTACATGAGGGGCTTGGGTTGAAGGACTAACCTTGAATCACAAAATTTTGTTTTATCCTAGTAGTGCCCTGTGTTAAACTTGTGTAATGCCATAGATTTTAAATTGTAAATTACGATTTCTTTTAGAAACTGCCCAATCCAACAATTCTAGAAACAGTGACTGCAGTCAAGGCATACACAAGTTCAAAGCTGACTTCCCAACTTGGTCAAAATTAAACCTTCACCAAGGTTATTTAAGGTCACATGACCTCATTTGTCGTACTAAATAGGGCTGCCATTATAGACCCGCTAATTGGTGCCGACACAAATTGGGCCGATTTTAATCTACCCAGAATACTGCTAGGATTAAAGTAGTACGGTAGCTTCTCTGCAAAAGGAATTGGATGATGTTGTCGATGATTATTTCGACGAGAAGGAATGCAGGCAGAGGGAAAGAAGTGTTGGTTGGGGAAAAAATATATCACTTTATTCTCACAGTAATAAAGGTGATTTAACCAAACTAACAAACTACCGCTGTCAGAAGGAGTCGCTTGGTTTTTTTTGTAAGTTACTTTTATTGAATGAGCATATTTGAGGGAAGTCAAGTGGAGAAAAGTAAGTATGATTTTTTGGATTTATTTTCATATCTGTATCACTTTAAAGATTCTTGTCCTTTCAGACTGTTTACATAATGTGCCTGTTTACATTTACATAATTTATATGTCCTTTTTTTGTACCTATTAGTTCTTTCAATAGATGATTCGATGATATCTCCATCAAGTTTTCCCTTTTTCCGTAGAACACATCTGTACAAATTATTCTATTGACCCAATTCACCTGACGTCATCACACGATAAATCTTGGTTGCACCATTTTTTGATTCAAATTGCCCCTGTGTCACAATGCGCATTTTAGGCGATGCGCGTGTAGTTAGATGCACGCGATATCTTTACACGGATTTCGACTTTCAAAATGGCAGACAGTCAGTAGCCACATGTGACGTCGGTGCAAGGGGTCAATACACTTTCTTAGTCATGTTTACTGTTTTTAACCTGTTGCACAAAGCTGAAAGAAGTCATTGTCATACTTTTCTACATTGATATTGTCTTTCCTTTTTTATGTCACTTTATTATCCTGATAAAGTTCCTCATATTTCAGAATGTTAGATGTCATTGTCATAATTTTGTCACATCTTTTATATCTGACGTGTGTCATTTGAAGTATACAAGTTCCTTATATTTCAGAATGTTAGATGTCGTTATCATAACTTTGTTACATCTTTTATATCTGATATGTGTCATTTGAAGTGTGCATTTTATATTATTGCATATAACTCTTCATTTTCAGTGTTCCTCTTGTACAAGTTTTTCTTTCAGTGTTTTTGAATCCATCCATATGAGCTTTGCTATTTTTACCTATGTGCTTGTTGTATCACTCATTACTTTCCAAACAGTGGTGAATTTCTGTAATTATTGAACTGATCAATCGCAGAGTTCAAAAGCAAAAGTCTCTCATTTCATCACTCAGCTTATCACAGAATTCTGCATTCACAGCTCCTAGTTTTAAAGCACATGATTTTTAATGTATGCGCATAATTGTCTGGGCTATTATATTAGGCCCTAAATGATTGTGGACACTTATCTTGAAAATGGACACTTATCCTGTTGCTATGTCATTGCGTCACATGCGTGCGTATCTGCTGCACACCCAAAGTGATCGCTACCTCCAGTTTTAAAAAAAAATCATGCATTTCATCATTCAAAGGTGTTTCTTCTGACACAAACTTATTAATTCTGAGAAGAACTTGAGTCTTGTCTTGACAGTGTATGTTTTTAAAAATGATATTTTATGAACACAAATATTAATATTCTTAGTGTGGTTTCAGTGTGAACTTGCTTTTATTCAATTGTTTTCATAACAATCTTAATGTTCAGCCATAACCATGAATTGCTTTCCCTATAGAAGCAATATCAATTTTGAAAAATTGGTAAACGTGGGAGGTTTGAGTTAGCCACAGCAAGCCAGAGGTTGCATTTGTTGTGTCATATCTTGGTTGAAACTCACACACTGAGTATGATGTGCAGATAAATCCTAGGCAGTTTGAAGGGTTGGGTTTCACTCCTCTTATTAATTGGATTACGACCATAATGTTGAACTTCAGCTTTTCTATGATTTTGTGAGCGATATGCTGACGGCATTTTATCCCATATTTCCCCCACCAATCTGAAACCAGATTGAGCCTCATCAGTCCTCCAAACTGTCTTGGATTCATCCGCACCTTGTACTGAGTATGACTATTGGAGTTGTACAACAAATTAAACGTAACCTCTGGCTAGCTTTTAACTTGCTCCGACCTCTCACCAATGCACTCATTTGTCAGTGAAACAAACAAATGAATGAATGGTATAATTGTTGTGTGTGTAATTTGCCAAAAGTTTGCCTAACCCATAAGCCAGACGATAGTTTCCTCAGCTAATAATGAATTCCTTTTCTTTCTTTCACCTCATTCTTCCAATAACCCATCTCATGAATCCACATTGTCAATGCTTGTTTGTCAACTGTGTTGACTCTGGCTGGTTCATAATTGTATTTCAATTGTTTTATCTGTCGTCTATTGTGTATCTTTGCTCTGTATTTGACACTGTCTTCTCTATCACTTGCTCTGTGTGTTGGTCATACTATCTGTCTGTCTCTGTGATAATTCCTCTCGTTGATCGTTTCCTTTTGAACCTTTTTGTCCCATCCATTGGTTTGTCTCACTGTCTGTCTCTATCTGAACTTCTTCTCTGTGTGTTAATCAATCTGTTGTTTTTTGTGTGCTTGTTGTTTGTATTTATTCTCATTTGTGTGTATCAACCTGTGTGCTTCACTAACGATAACTGCACCTTTGTTGTCTATGTTGCTACCACCCACCTTGTCTGTGTGGTCCCATCACTTCATCTTCTCTGTGCATCACTTCCCCTGCCACAACCCCCCCCCCCCCCCCCATTGATCCAAACCCCACCCATCTCCTTCATTAGTCGGCCAGATACATCATTCATCTGGTTCTTGAGTCCGTGGAAGTCCATTCGCTACGTCATCTGCACTCGTCTCAAGTGGCTACTAATCAAACTGCTCATTCTTTCGCTAATCACTGCCCTCATCGTGCTCTTCATCTACGCTGCTCCAGGATACACGGTCAAGAAGATCATGGGAGCTTAAGTGGGCGACTAACATACCATGTAACTGCTTATTAACATAGCTTAAATATTAGACCAATTCATTAAGCCCCCCCCCCCTTCTCTCCGATCCCCTCCCCCAACCTCAATCCCATGGGTGATTGATCTTGCCACGCCATTATATCCCAGCATGCCTTTCTCACTCATAATCCCTGGAATTGTTCAATTTAAAAGTGTGAATATACGGCACAGTTTAATGAGGCCTGTGGTCAATCTCATCTATGCGCACAACCATGGTAGCCCGCAAAAGAGACATTAAGTCATAGAGCCTCTGGTTTAACTGTTAGTGTGACCATGTAAAACATGGTAAATTTGAAGTGGAACCACATTATAATACTCAAGCACCTGTAAGTGCCCTACAAGCGCTCAAAAGCTTTTGGCAAGCTTAGCATGCGCACAAAGCGGTCAATTCAGGGAGCCCATCAGTTCTGTTTGTCAGTGCTTGCCTTCCAGAGGTTATAGTGATGCAGGAATTGATACGGTAACGAGGCTGCCCATGGTAGCGAGGCTGCCCATGGTAGCGAGGCTGCCCATGGTAGCGAGGCTGCCCATGGTAGCGAGGCTGCCCATGGTAGCGAGGCTGCCCATGGTAGCGAGGCTGCCCATGGTAGCGAGGCTGCCCATGGTAGCGAGGCTGCCCATGGTAGCGAGGCTGCCCATGGTAGCGAGGCTGCCCATGGTAGCGAGGCTGCCCATGGTAGCGAGGCTGCCCATGGTAGCGAGGCTGCCCATGGTAACGAGGCTGACCCACAACCCCAACATGGCATCTGTCTGGCAACGACTGGCAGTGATCATTAACCCAACCCAGCTATTTCCTCATTAATTTTAACATGTTGGACTACGTTGTGACTTCTGGGCAGGCATTCATGGTTATCCTTAATCAGTACATTAAGGGACGGGGCTTAATGGATTGGTATATATTGTTAATACAAGAACTGCAAGAAATCTTCATACTGACATAAATGCAAGACTAGGAATGTCTTGCATTGGTGTTATTATGGGCAAGAAAAAAAGAAGTTAACATAATACTGTAAGATGGATAAGAGCTGGGGTTATATAAGACTCACTAAGGTAGAAGACAAATTAAAAACACTCATAAAAAAACAGGTTTAAAATTGATGAAAGCTAAATCATAAAAATATTCAAAAAGTAAATCATAGACTGGAAATGTTGCATGCTAAGGACTATTTCCAAAATATGACTCAATTAAGCATATTTTTCTATCTCACAAAACTCTTTAAGCTGATTAGATTCGTTGTCAGTTACTCGGGTAATGAATTGGTTGTAATTGACATGCAAAATGTAACACATTAATGTGAGATTTAAAAGACTTCAAGCAGTCCACCTAAGATGTCTTGTGAGTTCGAGTCATTCTGGTCCCTTCAGATGTTTGCAGCCATCTTGTACTATGTTCAAACCCAGTGTATTCAATGTAGATGAGGCTGGACCGAAATGAAATAGTCTGGCCTCTTTTTACAACAGGATACAGTGTATTCAATTTTGTAAGTGCATACAGGGGAATGGACCAAGATGGTTGCTGCAAAACAAAAGGTCTATATTCTCCTCTACCATTAGCATCACACTACCTTGTTGCTATTAGAGCTGGTTTATAGTCAGACATGCGATGGTCGCACGATGGTAACATTGACGCACGTCGCTGTTTATAGTCGATGCTGAGGTTTCAGTGACCGTAGACTGCAATGAAAATGCTCAGCATCTAGCGATGACAGTGTCTGGCGACTACCATCGCGTGATTGACTATAAACCAACCTTTACAATAACATTCCATACTACCACTACTACTACTATGAGACCAGTAGCTAGGAGTTAGATTGTGTTTAGTTTCATTCGCATTGTGTGTAGTCAACCACATCATGTGGATATTAATTCAGTCACACGACCTTTGCGTCGACGTGTGTGTTTCTCAGTTTTCACTCTTCTCATTATTTCATTGTTTTCCCCCCATCTCTAGTCGACCAGATACCTCCTTCATCTGGTTCTTTAACCCACTCAATGCCCTCAAGTACATGATCTGCAATCGTCTTAAATGGATCCTCATCAAACTCTTTATCGTGACTCTCATCGTTGCCTTCATTGCGCTCTTCATCTACGCCTCACCAGGCTATGTAGTCAAGAAGATCATCGGCGCCTAGAGTGGCTTCAGTCTTAATAAGAGGCTGATAGGTTTTTGGGGTGTTGCTTTTCTTACTTAAGGTATTCCTATCAACCCCTTGGTCTATCAAAATCAATCCAGAATCAAGTTTTGATGGATTCAGTACTGGTTAGAATGACGTCGCCAAAAATATCCCAATTTGGATGCACTAATGTATCCTGATTGAAACCTACTCTCCCAATTTGGATATCAGTCATCAATTGGGAAGTTTGTGGGTGAGTACAGCACTGTAAAACCAAACCAGCCATTTGAATTGAGGGAAGATGGGGTAGGACAAAGGGGGAGTTCCCACCTCCCTCAATATGCTCTCTTAGACATTTTTCCCCAAAGGAAAAGCAATCAATTTGCCCTTGGTAGTAAAACCAAGTGTTTGAATTGGATTAAAATCAGTGTACTCAAATTACAGTGTGCCTAAGCACTATTGACAATTCTCTTGATATTACTCACAAAATTTGTAAGTGAACTTTTACAAATATCAAAGATGTGGAATTAGTCTAGAATTAACTCAGTAATTGTAGGTAATTAATAATAAGTTATATTTGTAAAGCTTTAGCTTGTATGGCAAATAATGTAAATTAACCTATTTGTACGTAAAATCACTAATTATCTTGTAAAGATTGCGAGTTGAAATGCATGTATAAATGTTGACTATTAATGTTGTTCTGTATGAAGTATTTATGATAACGAATAACAATAACTGATTCGAAATTCCATAATTTGATAACAAGTATTTTGTGGGACTCTTTAAAAAAGTTGTCTCTCCAAAAAATGTGCATATTGATAGCAAGTATTTTTCTACATTGTTTCTTGTTTAATCAATATCAACTCTTCACCCTGTGGTGAGAATGATTTTTTTTCGGTGGTGGTGCAATAATCTTTGAGGAAGTTTTGTTTTCTTTTTTTTCTTTTTTTGAAGCAAGAAAACAGTTTTCCGTGGAAAAGTCATAGTATGTTCCTCAAGATGGTTGTAAATGTTCTCAGAAATGAATCAATAATATCAAAATAAAGCTTTTAACAATTACAAGGAATACATATTTTTCCGTTATACGAGGTTCTGCATTGAAATATGAAATTAATCATTTAAATACATTTGAATTGAAAAATAACATCTAATGATCCAACAGGGAACATTTCTCTATACAATGGTAGGCTTTTGAGTTGGTAGCGAGTGCCCCAGTAAGCTGCAATAGAAAAAGTATGTTCTCATAATAGAAAAGGACCGCTTACTGGGGTGCCCAATAATGTCTCAAAATTCTCCCATTACAGTGAAACGAACTGTACAGTAAACAAGCAGTTAAATATTAAACTGTTAATTGGCTAATCAGATTACTATAGACTAGGTTACTTCCTAGCAACGAATCTGTTAGAAAATGAAACAGTCTTCCACCCTCTATTGCTCCATTAAGGTATTTGAAGGTTTGGATAAATACAAGTTATTTGTAGATAAACCAACAGTATTATTCTGAATGTTTGTGTTTGCAGGTTGCATTATGATAATTAACATGAGTTTTTTTAATGGCATATGGTAACTAACTTTTTTTTTGCAGGGTTTTCTCTGGCAATTTTAACAGTTGCTCGAAATGGGTTTATTTTCCACTGATTTGTTCTAACATTATCCTTTATTTTCAGGATAAATCACTTAATGAAATTAACAGTTTTTTCATTTCAGCATGAGGAACAATCTCTGAAAAATGTGCTTCTTGGTTAATTTACATGTAATATAACATGGTGTAACATTATCGTGACTGAGAAGAGATGGTATAAAAGAAGAGGTCTGGCTTCTAAGCACAATCAACAGTGCATGTCATGTGTAGTCCAGTATTCAAATGTTGGGACCAGTGAAATTGCGTGATTCAAAGCAATGGAAATGAGAACCCAAAATCTACACGAGGCTTGCACGGTCTATTGCATGAGAATCAAAACAAGGCTGAATAATAAACAAACATGATGTACCACTCACAAATTTTCTTTTCCAACATGGGTTTTCTGATGTGCAGTCCAGGGATTAGGATTAGAGAGTACATCATGGTTGATCAGGTTTTTAAGGCTGTGTCCAAATTAAGCGACTTTGGCTACAACTCTGGCTGTGGCTGAAGCAGCAGTATTGAATAATAGTTCTTATCAGTGATCTAGCCATAGCCACATGCAAAAGCCATAAGCTCTGACACAGCATCATCTTTTTGCTGTTATTAAACCGACCAGTTCCTCATCTTGGTTGTTTAACAGTCATGTGACTTATAGCATACAGGTGATTGGGTTTCTAACATCTCTTTATTGCACTCCATTACACGCTGCCTCAGTCGTCCTGAAGGATCCATCTCATGGTTTATGAATCCCTTGAAGGGGATGTATATGACAATCTTAAGGAACTACAAATGGTGTTTAATTAAAGGTCTCATCGTTGGGTTGCTGATCTTCTTCATTGCTCTGCTCCTGTACGCCATGCCAGGATACACAGTTAAAGCCATCTTTGGCGTGTAGACACCAGAGTCATGTTAGTTTTTTGGTTTTTTTTTTCAAACTTCCGGTATGCTGTGCTTGTTTGAGTTTGCACAGATTCAAAAATGATTTACAGATTCGTTTGTCATGTTTTGCAAAAAATGGAGTTAGTGTGCATGATGTGACCAATGTTTGATGCACCATACATATATGTGAACATTAATTAAAATCATTTTGATTTTTGCGCACACCCACTATGTAAAGCACATAATTCTGTGGGCCATAAGCGAAGACTTCCACAGAAGCAAATCCATGAAACTGGGCCCTGATTTCAAGATAAAGCAAATGAAAACAAACATTACTGTTTCAAAGGAGGCTGAAATAAGAACAGTTTGTTGAACAATTTAAAGTCTGGTATCCTGGCTACATGATTATGCGGCAATATTTTATGCTGCAGACTTACCGCAAAGGACTTTGCTGAGGGTGACGTTTCCAACCCTCCACAAAACTTTCTTGCCAATCTCTCTTTCAGATATCACAGTTTGCTGGCCTTTTGAAAATACTAAAGCTACTTCAAATTAAAAATGGAAAGGGCGGACCTTTTTTTTATTTACATTATACGGACAATCTCACTTTCCATTTTTACTGGGGCGTCATCGAGCATTGAAAGTCTGTCACTACAATTTGAAGATTGATTGTGTGTCTTGGACATCTAACAGAGCATTTTAGTTTGTCATCAATTATAATCACAACTAACCAGGCTGTAGGCCCTATTGCAGTCGTTTTGAGTTTCATGCATTTGTCACTTATTGTGTTTGCCACTTGATCAAAACAAATTCATGGTCGGTTTGTATCCATTTCCAAAACCTGGGGGACCATTGAAATAAATAAAAAAAACATTTATACATACTGATATGACATTACATCTATTGTGTTCACAAAATAACACAGTTAACGTGATGCCACATAATGTTAATGCAGGTTTTAAATGATGTTCCAAAACAGGGGGATGGTTTAATGTGAAAACTGATCTTGTTCATTCGTTTCAGATTCACATGTAATTAACCGAAGTTGAACAAATTCCAAAGACTCGATGGATACATTCGATTAGCTTCCCTGGGTCAACCTAGTTCTGACCATCAGTGCGTTCAAGTAGCTTTGACGTCATTGACATGGTTCACCTGGGTCAGACCCTAGTAACCTACTCATGGAGTAGGGGTTACTTGGATCTGACCCAGGTGCATGACATCACAACCCAAAACTTCCTCAATGGCTGCCATTTAGTTATTCAGCGGGACTTTCAGGAAGTTTGACACACATCTTCACCCTAAAACAGCGATTTTGTGAGCATGAAGTAATTTTTTACTTTTTTATCAACCTGGGCTTTTCGTGAATCCATGAAGAGTTTCCCATGTTATGCACACAATGAAAGTAGTTCCGGACAGATGTCCCAAGATGCATTGGTATGAATTCTAGGTGAAGTTAGTTAGCTCTTGTCAGGGGCTCACCCCGATAAGCACCACACCCGGGTAGACCCGGGTAGACCCGGGCAGTCCCGGGTAAGCTAATCGAACGCACCCAATAGAGTGGTCCACTAATTCCTGCCCTTTGAAAAAAAAACTATCATGCATATCATACCATTCAAACAGCAGTTAATAATGAGCTAATATCCCCATAGCAAATTAATCAACATGCAGCATGATTTAACCTTTGAACCTTAACCCTTGCCCCCTTCCCCAGCCGTGCCGATACATCCTTCTGGTGGATAATCAACCCGATGCTAGCAGCACGCTACATTCTGTGGCGGAATTTCCGCACGGCGATACTGAAGGGCGTGGTTGTTGCTGTATTTGTCTTATTCTTGGCTCTCATGATCTATGCTTTGCCTGGGTACACAGTCAAGAAGCTTTTGGACGTTTAACAAATAATTGTTGTGTATTTATATTTATTTATTTATTTATTATTTAAACTGGGAAATCTCTGAGTGGGTCACTTCTTCCCGGAAATACAACCTTGGGAAGGTGTTTCATAGTCATCAAAACAGATCGTGATTGGACATTACAAAATGAAATTGTAAAATCACAAAAGTTGAAAAGAAATATTGCATATGAGAAACCAGTGTTAGTTCAAAAGCTGACTGAAGAAAAACTTCTGAGTTCCCATGTTTACAATACTCCTTCAGGTCTATAGAACGTATTTTTGACAGCAAGCGGACACAATACTCATTCCATTTTGACAGTACAAAAAAATTTCAAAACATTACTAATTTTCCAAGCAAATATCTTATACTGAATTACGTTGTAAAACTGTCAATAAACAAACCTTCAAATGTTGTATATTAACTGCTTTATTTGAAGTCTAATTGCATCTGGTTTATCACACTATTTTTATGGTTTGGCCCCCAATCTGCCCCAAAGGGCACCCTCTTGCAGTCAAAAATACGGCCAATTGACTGGCATGGTACCAGCAAAAGTTATCTGCAGACGGATTGGTTTTTTTGCTTATATTGAAAAGTCTATTATTCATTTGAAAGGAAGCAGGATTCTTCTACTGCCTATAAAAGCCTGTAGAAAATATCTGTAGTTTTAACACCATCCACTACTCATCATTAATCTTTGCCTTTTCCTTCCACAGCAGTTTGCTTATAATCATTGTGTGACTAATGACTTATTTCTCTTTGTCTAACAGTTTGTCATTCATAACATCTTACACTGGCGTGCTCTCATTGATCCAGCGTTTGATTGTTTAGCTTTAGAATCAAAGCTTTAGAATCATGAGAAATATTTGAAAAGTGCTACACCCATTTGCCGTTTGACGTTTCATAATCTTGAGTGCAGTAATGCAATATCTCACATGATAGATCTTTATCACGGTGCAGCAATCTGTGTTTTCATCCCAAACCAGTTAACAAGGCAGGCTGGACGATCTAGTCAGGGCCCAATTTCATAGAGCTGCTTAAGCGCAGAATATTGCTTAGCAATTTGCAGCCAAGCAGAAATGAGCAGGATACCAGTCACATATTGTACATGTGACAGTTTGGGGCTGGTAACCATACTCTGGTAAGCATAATTTTGTTATGCTTAGCTACTTGTTGTGGTTAAGCAGCTCTATGAAATTGGGTCGTTGCTTTTCATCTGTAGAAATTCAAAGTTAGATCCACAGAAATGGCTGCAGTGTGATAGACATCTATTATCAGTCAGGGCATTTTCTTGGTTACTCATGTAATATTGAACACGGATTAAATCTATTTTGGGGTTCAAACCTGATCTACTTCGACCTTCGTAAGAGCAAGGTATTTATTCAATAGTATAGGGCACCTCAATGAGAAGCACTTCAGTTATAGGCTAAGGGTTGCCAAGACAATGACTAAGGGCATGGAAGTAATTGCTTATGTTACCTCTGTGCGGTATCAGGCATGATGTTGAGGGTTTTTTTCATAAAAACTTCTTAAAAGAAATTTGAATAAAGTTATTTTGAAACTGATTTGTTGAACCACATTACAGATTCCTGTGATCAATGTAACATTAGTAACCATGAAATAACCCTGACGTCTTGTTATTGTCATGATATATTGATTAGCACAAGTTTGATCTCCATTTAGCTAGTGCGTAGTCTAGTTGGATATGTTTGACAGAGGAGTGAGGTCATCTCAAAGACCAACTATGCAGTGGTGTAGCAAGCATGTTTTTGTTTTTGCAAGGGGGGTACAGATATTTGTAGAGGGGGCAATTTCAGTTAAAATTGCCTGAATATAGCAAATTTCATGGTGTCCAGAGGCGGACGGGGGGCAAGCAGGGGGATAAGATGTTCCACAGGGGGGGGCAGCTGCCCTCCCCCCTTTGCCCCCCCCCTTGGCTACGCCACTGCAACTATGACGTGAGGTGATCTAAAGATCACCCACACCAACAATTTCAGGCACCCCTTTTGTCTGAGAGCATCATTTCTTAGACTTACCTGACTTCTAAACTCATAGCACTATGCAGTGAGTGCATCTGTATTCATGGACATTGTTTATCTCAAAAATCACTCAATCATCCATCAGTATCCAGTTGTTTTCCTGGACATGCATAGAGGGACAACCTCTTGATTCCAGTGACAAAAATCAGGCATTTTCATTTGGGGGGAGAGCTTGGGCAGAGACATAACTTGGGGGGGGGTTGATGTCTTAAACTATTCATTTGTCCTTTTTTTATTATTTTTTTAAATCTCATTTGGGGAGAGGGGCATTCACAGAAAAGGGGGAAAACTTTGACACTGTTGTTCTTTGTTCTTTTGTCATTTTATCAAAGGTGTATACCTCATAGTAGAACATATTCCATCACTATTTCATGCATGAATCTTTGCATGTTTTAATTCATATGATTCTCTTCCATATCCTCAGCATGATGCATGTTCCTCTTGTATCTCTCTTTCCTGCAGCCTGCCTTATTTGGATATTAAAGTTACTATTCAGTGGAACTATTCTGGGGTTTTGGGGGGGGGGGTTTCTAAGATCAAATCCTAGGTAGTCTTTATAATCCTACATTGTTCAAAGAATTCTTTTGGATATGCAGACTCGAATTATGTTTGATTTATTTGACATAGCCAGAGTAACTAAAGAAAACAAGTAAATGAAGCTATTGCAGTAATTTGAACGGTCAGTTTAAACAATAAGACATAATGCACTGATGACTTATAGATGTTACTGTTAAAGAAAGAAACAATATATCGTCGTGTGCCCGGCAAAAGGGCGTAAGGCCTTACGCCCTTTTGCCGGGAATATAAAGTAGTTCGTCCTAGTAATAAAAGGACATAAGCAACAAAATGGCTCCTGACATGAAAAATATGTCATTTTTGTTAGTTGTTTTGCTAGCAATTACCCTGAAGACATGTTTCCCCATTCCCCATGCAGAATTTAACCTTTCTAGAATGACTTTTGCATTGCAACAAATTTACCAAACTTTACCGCTCATAATTCTTGAAACACAAATTTTAACATAAATTGCTTACGTCCTTTTGCCGGGAACTTTCCCTTACGTCCTTTTGCTGGGCACGCGACTATATGAGCTCAGAAAACAGGATGAAATCAAACAATGCCTAGTTGAGACTTTTGCAGAGTTTGGAATTCTTAGGTCATGAAAGTGTGGTGCCTACCAGATGGCGCACCAACTTGTATCCTTTGTAAAAGTGAAACTAGAATGGGACCAGAGAGTGGCATCCAAGATTGTTTACTCATAAAACCATTATGGTATGACTGTCATTCCAGAAATTTTAGATTAATTAATATTCTTTGCATCACACGGGGTCAAAAGTCAAACTGTAAAAGAGTAGGCCTAGTTTATCTAATCTCAATATGCAAAGAATTTTGAGACTGATTTGAATGTAGACACCAGAAGTCACAAAAATGGTATTAAAAAATAAATGCAAAACATCAGAGTGATTTATATTTTAATTCAATAATATTTGTGTTTATGTAAGGGAGGAATTCTTGTAAAAAGTTGCACAATATGTAATGGAAAATATGTATATGTAATTTAAGCTACTTTGTATATATTTATATCTGGGTGGTATGGGTCCATTACTAATCCAGAATGTTGTGATTGCGAAAAATCAATAATAAAAAAAAAGTGGTCGTTTTTGGTTAGACGTTTGTGAAATATTGATCATGAATGGCTTTATGCCCCTGAGGGATCGAAAAGAAAATTTATAGAAAAATGAAAAGTTGGAGTTGATGCATTAAGTATTGTATAAAGCTTAACCAACCATAGTTTGAAGATTCTTGGTGTTGGAGGAAAATTATGCAACAGGAATTATGTAAATAGTTCTGCAATATTTCTATGAAATAAATACTCATTTTATACTCTTAACAGATAGAGACACTTATCATGGTGCTGCCATCTGGGTTTCTCCCATTCAAATCAATGTAACCAAACTGAGGCTAATGGGGCAAATAGTCTGGTTCCTTTTTGTACAAAGAATATTATCCCCATTTACTGTTATTAGATACAGGGAACATGGCCAAGATGGTGGCAGCATGATAACGGTCTGTTTGATGGGTGGTATACTAAGGAATGGTATCAAAACATTCTAAATTATAATAGAGTTTTAGAAAATACAGTACCCAACCTAGAAGAGTAAACAACTTTTAAGCATCCAATTTGTTGACAAAGATGATTTATAATGTAAAATAACAGACTTAAAATAGGTTTAGCTATATTTTTAGTAACTTACATTTGGGTAAAACACAAAATAAAAATTGTGTTCTTGTTATAAAGAAATATGAGAACATAAACATCTTCTGGTGATGAGAAAACTCAACATAAATTAAATTCCTAACAGCTGGTAATTTTATGGTCAGTTAATACATGTAGTAGTGGATTTTTTGTAAAGCACATTTTGGAACGGTATCATTGTCTCGAAGAACATGGAATTGTTTTGCTGTTGATGTAACAGTAAAGTTTATACTAAGGAGTAGCAAATAAAAAAGTTATACTGTTAAATGGAGCTATTTTTGTTAATGTATCTGTTTGTAGTATTGAGCTTGTTCTTTGCCCTTGATTATTTTCTTGTTTTCTTTCAATTTTTAGTCTTCTTTATTTGATGATAAAGTTTAATCAACAATCAGTGTGTCATCAATTAATGGGGTGTCGTGGCCAAGCGGATAAGAGCACCGGGCTCAAGCTCTGCTGTTTCTGATCAGCAGAGTGTGGGTTCGAATCCCGGTTGTGACACTTGTGTCCTTGAGCAAGACACTTTACCTTGATTGCTTTTCTCCACCCATGAGTAAATGGGTACCTGTGAGGGCAGAGACAGTTCATGGCTGTATACTCCCCAGGGAGCTGAGATGGTTTAAGGGATGAAATAAATGGCCCAGTGATGACCAGGGGTAGTAATGTCAGAAGCGCTTTGATACGCCCTTCGGGCTGTGATAAAGTGGTTAATATTATTATTGTTATTATTATGATAGCATGTAAATCGACTGCTCTATGATCTGTCTGATACTTCAGCATAGCCTGTGCAGTCACAGCCTAAACCATCCACTTGGTCAAATTCAAATCATGTCTTCTACTACCATCTTGATGAAAGGAAATAAGAAGTATCCTGGCACTTCTTTCGGGAAAATGTAAAATGTTGGGGGAGTGTTTGTCTTGTGGCAAAAGGAAGGGAATCCAATGAAAAAACTGACGAGGTTGGCTAATATAGAGCTTGTGCAGGGATTTCTTGTTTTATTAATTTATTTTTTCTTATTACTTATTTTATTTCATTTCCTTTTTCTTTTGATTTTTTTTCTTTTCTTATTTTCTTTTTACTCCATTTTCAGACTAAAGTATCTCTTAGTAACTATTGTCAGACTGACACATAGTATTGTGTTAAGTTTAATTTTGATTTATTTCTCAACTAGTTGATCAGCAATTCTAAGAACACGAGAGCCTCGATCACCTCCCCCCCCCCCCCCACTCCATTTCACGGCAAGAAAGAAAGCTAAAAAAATTAACTGTTTAGAAGTTGTTTCCTGTATATGTAGAGAGGACTTTAATGATATCTAGTAAATTTGTCCGGACTGATTTGATGATATGTGGTAAATATCAATATTCGTACAAGTTTTTGGGGTGGGGGAGGGGCTTGTGTTGCTGTGATCAAGTGTACCTTGCGTAGCGCCCTCTGTTGGTATTTTATTAAGAAACAAGATGGCAGCCTCCAATGCGACAACACAAGCTGCAAGGCAGATGTTGAAAATGTGGGCAAAAGCCAACCGATTCGACAGTGTTATTAATAAAGTAAGTACCCGTAACCTGTATTTACATGGATTTAGAGACTTGAAGCTTTCATATGTTTTCACCTCTTGACTGGGGATGTAGAAAACTAAAAATAAAATGTTGTTTCTGCATCCACCACCGTCACACCAGCAGTGCCACCTTAGCCCTTACCACGCCACGGCCATTAACACTTTAACACTACAATAACACTTCCCATCATCAATCATGCAGTCCATGTGGGACTCGCTCCTATCATTCATATGCCCCATTATTTGTTGGCTCTAAAGTAAGTCTAATGGCAATGGCAAAGGTTTGACATCAGGCTAGACCTAGACCCAGTAACTGGGGCGCTGTACTCCTTTTTTGAGATTTTTGACATTATCTGTCGTACTAGCGCCCCAGTCCGTGGTATATATGGAAAGTGCTCCGATTCGGAGTCCGAAGCGGTTTTTTTCTGAATCAGTTACAAAATTGTCAAAATTGCAACAAGGACTCGACAGAATTGCTTGAAAATCGCCTACTGGCTTCTCCAAGTATCTACGGTGAAATAAAATGCAGTTAATTGTACTCACGATCATTTTTGGTCCTCCAAATCGATGATTTTTAGCCCACTATCACGCATATATCAAATTTGCCGTTAGAATCGCCATTTTGAATGTGATACTCAACGACCGTTTCCTTATGTCTAAAACGCTGCGAGGATTGCGTGTTCGCTGAGGCCCTGACTTTCATATTGTTTTCCGCGCAGTCAACGCAGGATACCAGGCTGTGTGTAGCGCCAATGTTCGCTGACGCCCTGACATTCATATTGATTTGCGCAGTCAATGCAGGATACCAGCTGTGTAGCCTGGTATCCTGCGTTGACTGCGCAAATCATACATCCTTATCCACTTATCCTGCAAAATTGTTATAGCCAACAGCTGCTCAGTGTTGACAGAATAATAAATTCACATAGGGGCCTATTAATTTATTTTCAGGTGAACATTATCTCTACAAGTCCAGGTCGATGTCGTTGTGAGATGACAGTTGAGGAGGAGCAAGCCAATATGCTGGGTAGTCTACATGGGGGCTTTATTGCAACGCTAGTAGATTCAATGACTTCAGTCGCTATTTTGACTACACATGTTGGTATGCCAGGAGTCAGTGTTGATCTAAGTGTCAGGTTGGTCAAGAAATTGATTGCAGTTATAGCCCGATCCATTAAGCCCCGCCTTCTAACGTATTGACCAATCACAGCCTTGACAACGCCACTGAAAGTCCGACAAAGGTCTGACATGTTAAAAATCCCATTAGAAAAGTAAACAAACCGCACCCATTGTTCTGACATACAACTGCACACACAACTGTACTAACTTTGGTTTTGTTTTAATTTTTCGTATTTCTGGTGGTGCAAATCCCACAGCAGTGGTCCTTGTACAGTCGTGTAAAAGTGGTTTAACAGTGTAGTTGTCTGCATCATTCTTTGGACTCCAGACACTGCTCAAAAGACCACGAAACTAAATCCATACCTTTCACGAAAACCATGTCTGTGTGTGTATCCGATACATGTGTGTGTTCGCAACCAAACCACCACTGCAATCGTGGCAAGAAAGTCACGCCATGTGCTGATGCTAGGCAGTTGCTAAGGTAGGCAGGGCTTAATGGATCAGTCTTTTGACCTATGGCATGCCCTGTGCCGAGAGGATGAGAACACTGGACTCAAGCTCTGGTGTTTCTGATCAGCAGAGTGTGGGTTCAAGTCCCAGTCATGACACTTGTGTCCTTAAGCACGACACTTAACCATTATTGCCACGTCCTTTTGATGGGACATAAAGCTGTTGGTCCCGTGTGTTGTGTAATGCACGTAAAAGAACGTTCCTGGTTTGATCAGCTGCAGATTGCGCCTCAGCACCTTGTAAACCGCTACATGGTGCTATGTAAAGGAACATACTTCACTAACTCAACTCTGCATACCTTGCAGGAAAAAATACTAAGCACTTTGAGACGCCCATCGGGTGTGATAAAGCGCTATATAAGAACTGTGTATTATATTTATTATTATAGGAGCTGCAGGAAATGTTCAAAATCCATCAAAATAATGCAGACTCAAGTCTGTTACAATACACACGTTCAGAGCCTTGAATTTGAGGATAAACTACTAGAATAAACAAAATGTACAAGATTGTATTCTGGCATCCACTATGAGGGTGTTTTGTGCTGCAGGGTCTAACGCATGGTGTGGTCTTGCGTGTAATAGATCGAATGGGATGGGCAGGCCTGATTGCTTCGTTCTGGAAAGGGCAGGGGCACCAAAGCATTTTCTTTTTGATAAAGGGCACCTCTATGAGGAAATTGTAAATTTGCACTGGATCATTTCAAGGGTACCAAGGCAATGACCAGGGGCGACGGAGGCAATTGCCTCTTTTGTCTCCGTGAAGTGTCGGGCCTGGATGGGATGAAAATGTATGATTATTGGAACCAAAATGCACGGTTTATGAC
Source organism: Marthasterias glacialis (assembly GCA_911728455.2). Lineage (NCBI taxonomy): Eukaryota > Metazoa > Echinodermata > Asteroidea > Forcipulatida > Asteriidae > Marthasterias > Marthasterias glacialis. Next base: position 6,381,201 of record OU452234.1, on the reverse strand, counting down.
TACTAAAGCTATGTACTGGTTTGAATAATGAATGCCACATGACTTTCAATCCTCCAATCAAATGACAAGGATCTACTTGGGTGTCGTACGTTGTATAATACATACTGTGGTATGCTTTTAGTTGCAGCCTTGAAGCAAATGGTCGGTTTTTGTTTTACTTATATGTACAATTTTTACTTCATTTTTAACTTTAAAGTTATCTTAAAGCTGCCAAGATTGGGGAAAAAATCATCATGGATGCTGAGGTCACCAAAGTTGGGAAAACTCTTGCCTTCACGACAGCCAGCCTCATGGATTCAAACGGTGATATTGTCGCTCAGGGAAAGCACATCAAATATATCGCAGGGAAGAAACTTCTTCTCGAGGAAAACAGCGGTTGATTTTGGTAGATTCATGTACCTTGGCAGGGATAGAGTCGGCACAGACCTCCAAATGGTACAGGTGTATTATTTGTGGGGAAAAGAGAAGTTTCTGCTAGCTGCTTACCGTCCTAATTGACCCGTGGTACAAATGCAAAAGATTTGTTAATGGCCTCATGTTTTGGTCCTAGCAATCTTTCTCAAAGGCTAGATGACAACACAACACACACATACAAACAAAAATTCACTCATAAATAGTGTAACAGAAGCAGTCAGGTGGAAAAGGAGTGAAAAGAAAGTGAAGAAAAAGTTATTAATTTTAATAAGTTATTACTTTTGATTTTGCCCTTTGCTTTTCTATACCAACCAATTCCTTGTACCCCTCCCTTTTTTTCATTTCCTTCCTGACAACTTGTTTTTGTTCACCTTCTACATCTTTTTGTTTTAATTGTTTATTTGTAATTCGCTCATCATAAGGCCCAAAGGCCACTTGAGGTGTGGGCTACTTTTTGAAAGGCTAGTAACCTGCCCCAATGCGCAGAAACAAGGCATGGCGAGATATAAACACAAGTCTCTTCACAGCACAGCTAAGAACAGGGAGGGGTAAAGGAATCCGTCACGAGGCAAACATAACAGCCTCTTCCCCTATTTGAAGCAATTATAGTTAAGTGTCTTGCTTAAGGACGCAAGTGTTGTGACCGGGATTCAAACCCACATCCTGATGACTTAGCCACCAGAACTTGAGTCCGATGCACTTAACCTCTCGGCCACAACACGCTACATTCTGCATTCTGCTGCGTTCTTTTCACTATTTTTCTACTTGACTGCTTCTGTACTAATAATGCTTGTATCTGCCTGTTGTGTTGTCAATTGGCCTTTGAGAAGACTCTGCTAGGGTTGAACCAAGAGACCATTAACAATTTGTTTGTGTATTATTTGTCAGAATAAACAAGTTTGGAACTATTTATAAGAATCAGGCCCAAGTTTCAAAGGGCTGCTATATTGCATTGTAAGGAAATTTATATCATATAAAAGAATTATACTGTTATCATTGGTTTTAGCTGGATTTTGATATTAATAGAGTATCTCAAACTACTTACTGTACCTCATACATATTCATGATAAAGAGCTGAATTCTCACTGGTCCATTCACCAACATGTGTTATTTTTGCTGTTTACAAAGAATGCGTGCCAGTATTCACACACAGGGTAAATGCGCATATGTAGTAGACTGTCACACGTGCAACAGTCTGCTAGGCATGCGTTTCATGAAGAAAATCGTGGAACTATCACACAGGTGTAGTCTGCACGAGCAAACATCAACCTAGCTACATACACAAGAAAAAGTTGGCAAACTAGTCTTCGCCTCGGAAACTAGTTTGTCAACTTTCAATACCTTATCCAGGGAGCCCATATCGACTGTCTACCCACAATCCATGTTATATTTGTATACTGTCAACTAAAAAGAATCAGATGTTTTACACAACAAGATATTTTACTTTTTTTTTACTTTTAGAAACTTATTCCTTCAGGGATTAAGTCTGAAAGCTTGAACCTCATTTGTTGTTTTAGCTTGTGTATTATATATGTTGAGTTTATTTTGAGCCAGTGCATTGTTTATGTTGAGTTCAACTTGTTTTCTGTGAGAGTTATTTATTATCTATTTAGGATTTGAAACTTTGTGTGTTGGAGATGCAAGTTTAAGCTTAATCGGTCATTAAACTCATTCATTCATTCATTCTTTTGTTGGTCATATTGTAGAACAACATGAGACTCAACATGAAAAGTCATGAGGAAAAAAGCGAAAACCACATCATATGTATTCACTTTTTTCAAACATCAGGTTTACTAGTTGTTTTACTCATTTTTCAAAAAACGATAGCATTTCAGGCAAAAATACTTCAAGGGAAGTTTTCCACCATGACCATCTTTATACCATGTAAGTTATGCGCATATCTGTAATCATGTATAGTTTTAATCTGACTACTGTTGTTCACACCATTTATATGACAGACATGAGAAAGGCAAGAGAAGCAAACTTCAATGCCCAAGGGGTCATTGCCTTTGTGCCCTTTGCAAGGTTCCAGCACAGATTCTATTTTCCTCATAAAGGGACAACTGTTTTAATAAGAAAACTGCCTTGCTCTTACAAGAAGAATGTCAGGCCTATAATAAGGAATGACATCCAAGTTGATGTATTAATACGGTTGCAACATTAATGGTGCTCAATTTAACTTATTCTGTCAGCTTTCATACAGAGCGTATGTGTTTATTTGTAATTTTTAATGGATTTTTAGTATTATTTTATAAAGTGTGTGCATGTGTGTGTGAAGTGTGTGCATTTAAAGGGGCTGTGTTGTCATGATTGTAGCAGGCCTGTGGCTGTGCGTGGAAAGATGAACTCTCACCCAGATACTGCACACGTGCGCTTGTGGTCCAATCACAAAGGGTGCTGTCTTTGTCAAACTGTGATGTGAACTCCGGTGCGCGAAGTAAACACAGCCCCTTAAACCTCAGGAGATGTTTTCTATTCAAATGTTTTTATCTCAACTTTGTATCCTTTTTGTGTTTTATCCAATTTTATTCCAAAGCACAGGAAGAGCAATGATGCAAAGAATCATTGGAAAAATATTATTGAACTGCCAAGGACACAAGGAAATGTCAAGGAAACGTTGGGAGGCAACTGGGGGTTTGCACTAGTACCACTATGACATAATCTGTAACTTTTACTGGTTCATTGTGTTGTGCATACTGTTGTGAATTTCAGACGATATTTCAAAATTTAAGACTGCAACTTCTAGGATTTCAATAGATTATGAACTAAAAATGTGTCGTTGTTAAAAGGTGGGTCAGATAATTTTTACAAATTTCATTTAGTTTCTGTTTCCGAACAATTTTACCATTAACTGACCAGAAACCGGTTTCACCAGGATACATTGTACTTTTTGAATGTTTTGATTTGAATATTATGGGATTTGACAAAAAAACATTCTGGCCAAAGGTACTGCATTATAATCTGTACCTTTCACTGGCTCATTGTGTTGTGCATACTGTTGTGATTTTAACCAAAGAAATTTATTGTTTCAAGGATCTACATGTAGGCCTACATGTACACTGCAGGTCTGGAATTTCATCTTTGAGAGGGCAAGGCCATTTTTGTTTTGCAAAGGGCACTTCCATTGGAAAATCTGAAAGTCCATTGGAAACTTTTCGAAGGGGCACCAAGTCCATGACCAGGGGGTTCGATTTCACAAAGAGTTAAGATTGATCTTTAGGACAAATCAATTTTAATTGATTAGCAAAGTGTGATGTCACAATACAAATTACTATGGTAACACTGACAACTCATCTTCTGATGATTCGTAGTGCTTTGTGAAATCAGCCCCAGGGCAACAGAGGCCATGGCCTTCGGATCCCCCTTCATGTAATTCCAAGCCGGACAGTGTTCACATAGTTTTGGTTTACTGTTGTACTTTTGGAGACAAGTGTAATAAAAACCAGGAAATGAATAGTTTGTGTGTGATCACAAGCAATGAGTAATTTTACCCATAATTTTTTTTTTCTTTTGCTTCTGTTTCTGTTGATGCAATTTCAACATGGGATTACAAACAGTCCAATGGGCTTTTTTTGTCACTTTCTTCTGACCGATTCTATTTGCAGCTCTGATTTTTTGTATATACCGCCCTCTGTTGACATTGATATTAAAGATGGCAGCCTCTAGTGCATCAACACAAGCTGCAAAGCAAGTTTGGCGAATGATTGTTGCAGGAAAGCGATTTGATAGCGTACTAAGTAAAGTATGACCACTTTATATTATTTACAGGCTTATTGTAATTAATCATAAGTATCTTGAGACTTGACATTGTCACTGGGTGTTCGGAGGGTGAGGCAAACCATATTCAATTTCAATCATCCATTTTAATTTTTATTGACGGATTGTTGTCAAATTTTATTTTGTTCACTTTACATGCTTATAATAAGCTTATTTAACTTAAAGTTTTATTTGGTTAAGGCAATAGTTCAGGTGAGTCCTAGATTCTAGAATATTGATGATTGTGTTCTTCATAGTCATTATTCCTTAGTAAATGCATGAGATTTTATGTGCTACTGCCATGACTGCTCTGTCACGCCAAATGCATGCCCAAGGTGTCGTTTGAACTTTTTGACTGTTGTCGTGACGAACTATCTGAAAAAAAATATGCTTAGATCATGGTATTTTTTTTTCGATATAATTGAGCTACATTATTGTTTCGACTAGTCTATATGGCTGTCTCTTCAGACCTGGAATTACACGGAGGCCATGGCCTCCTGCGCCTACTCCTAGAACTATGAGGTTCGTTCCGCTATCGTCTCCACGAACCTCATAGAGTGACATGTACAAAATCCTATTCGAAACTTTCTGCCCTTCATGTTTACATGGCTACAGTTATTTTTTTGAAATCAGATCTCGCCCAAACTAGGCTCTATGTGTTCTTTCAACTCTCATCGAGCGTTGCACGGGTCCAGAAAATCCACTCCGCAAACTAAAAGTTGTTAAAAAGTGATAAATTCTCACCGTAACTCAGATCCCATTCAAACAGTATTGCAACAAATATGGCAACCGGAGTTGCAAAATTAACTGGTATGCCGGTATGCGGTGCGCTGGTCCTATGGGCTGGTTCCGCGTACAAGTTGATTTTGCAACTCTGGTTGCCATATTTGTTGCAATACTGTTTGAATGGGATCTGAGTTACGGTGAGAATTTATCACTTTTTAAAGGTGCACACCGGCTTCGCTGGGCTATTTGGGCTACAAAATAGGCTAACATATGACTTCAAAGGTCTTTCAGGAATGGAGAAGAACGTTTCCTAAAAGAAACCATCAAATTTTGCTGTTTTCGAGCACTTTTCAAAAAACGATTTATCCGAACCAAAAAAGTGGTTCGGATAAATCACGTGATCTTCGGAGTTAGTTTTACTTCCAGCCAGATAAAAGTAAATTACTGAACCAAATTTAAATCCTTTTTTTTTTACAATTATTCATGAGTATTTGACAAAAAAAAGACTTATGTATTCAGATTATTGGTACAATTTGTAAATAATGATGAAAAATCGAACGTAATATTCACATTCAGAGGTGTCCGTGCAACCGAAGCGTGTCTTACGGCGCACCAGCGTGGGAGCTAGCGGAACGTAAACCTTGGGGCATATCCCGTACAGCCGGTGCCGTGTCTCGTGGGGCCAGAGGGACAAACTCCGGGGCATGAACTCCCCAGCTTGCCGGTCGGTCTAGCCGTAAGCGTGGGAGCTTGTCGGAGGGGTAGGGAGCCAGACCAACAATTACGTTCTTTTACGAGAGTTTTAGTCTGTACCCCTAGCTATTATCCCCTAACTATTGTAACGTGTTGCCTGCGTTAGGCACACGAGCGACAACGATGGGGAATGTTTATCCCATACAGCTGATCTATCTACTTCTATGATAGCTGCATAATGTCCACTCCCCCAACCGCCACAACAAAAAACTGGTGGCGGTGGCCGCGGCCGGCCAGTGAAGTCATCGCCCGAAAAACGGGAGAATGCCTTCGCTAACGCTGCCAGGATTGGCAATCCGTTTGCGGCGAAAGCGGGAGGCTCGCTTGGCACATGACTGTTATTGGCCAAGCCAATGTGAAAAGATGGTCCAAGATAAGGGACACTACCATTAGTTTTTAGACTGCTGGTTACGATGATAATATGAAGGATGTGGTCTTTGCCATAATTTTGATGGACAGGTTTGTGTCATAGAACTGTACAGTGAATATGCCTGTGTATATTTTTATTCATGAAGACTCACATTTTGACAAGATTTATGCATCATGTCTGTGATGTCCACATTATGCCAAGCTTATTCTCTCCCTTTCTACATTTGAACACGACCTGACAACACAGATTAGTCCAGGACCCAACTGGCATTCGTCCAAGTAATTTTTTACAACATAAGGCCTACTTGCGATATAATGAAGAAACATTCTCCATTGCAAGTAAGTTCGTCCAGTTCGTCGTACACAGAATACACTGTCTGTTTATGTCTGTTTTTTTATTTACACGTGAATTTGTGCTGGATGGGTATGAAGTCTGGATCCTCATGCCTCGTCATTGTAATAATTCATACATAAACAAAGCACCAGTCTACTTACAACATTGCGCAACATTGGCACGTAAACTTGACAGTTGCAAAGGCTGGAAAAGCGTTTAAGCTGACCTTTGTGTTTTGTTTTTTCCACATTTTTCGTTAATTACGTGATATTTTGATGATTTTTTTTAAGAACAACCATTTAAAAATTATTGTCTGTCATTCCACATCACTAAATTAGGTAAACAGTAAGCCGGTGTGTACCTTTAACAACTTTTAGTTCGCGGAGTGGATTTTCTGGACCCGTGCAACGCTCGATGAGAGTTGAAAGAACACATAGAGCCTAGTTTTGGCGAGATCTGATTTCAAAAAAGAACTGTAGCCATGTAAACGTGAAGGGCAGAAAGTTTCGAATAGGATTTTGTACATGTCACTCTATGAGGTTCGGGGAGACGATAGCGGAACGAACCTCATAGTTCTAGGAGTATCCTGCACCCTGGTCTTGGCCTTGGTGCCCCTTCAAAGTTCCATGGAAGTGCAAAATGACACTGGCTTTGCCCTCTCAAAGATGAAATTCCAGGCCTGTCTTTTTTCACTCCTCGAGCTTGACCCAGTAACTGGGGCGCTGAACTCCTTTTTTGAGATTTTGTCATTTTTTGTAGCACTAGTAGTAGTACTAGTACGACCGATAATGTCAACATCTGGAAAAAAAGTACAGCGCTCCAGTTACTGGGTCTATCCACGAGCCATAGTTGCAATAATCATTTAAACCCATTTGATCTTTTCAAGCATTGTGCTAGTTAAGTGCTAGTACCATTCAGATCCAGTAACTGGGGCGTTGAGTCATACTAGCTAGTCAAAACATGACCACCAACTTTGTAGTTGCGTTAATCGAACCCTCCATTCGCCCTATGGACGCAGAGGCTTGAGGAAGGATGGAGGGTTACAATTATTGCAACTACCAACTTCGAAGAATTTTACACAGGTTGGCAGTATATGATGTGTCTACTCCTAGAACTATGAGGTTCATTCCGCTATCGTTCGTGGAGACGATAGCGGAATGAATCCTCATAGTTCTAGGAGTATGATGTGTCCATGGAAAAGAAGAGGTTGGGAATTAATTTTCTCTTCTAAAACCAATGTACTCTTTAAACTTTAAACTACGATTAATGTTGAATCGTTTCAGGTTGAAATCACATCTGCAAGCCCTGGGCGATGTCGGTGTGAGTTGACAGTGCAGGAAGAGCAAGCTAACAGACGAGGGACACTACATGGGGGATTTATATCAACTTTGGTAGACACCCTAACAACAGTAGCTGTCGTCTCATCAACAGCAGGTGTACCTGGTGTCAGTATAGAGCTCTGTGTCAGGTGAATAACTCACTTAGTAGTAACAAAAATGTGACTCTTACATTAATTTTGTGGCAAGGGAGAGCCAGTTGGGCAGGAGAGTGCAAAGATAGTAAATAGGGTTTTAATCTGTCATTTAATTAAACAATTATTTGAAGCTTTGTTTTATATAACTGACATATATAGATCCTTGTCATTTGAATTTTTTTTTCACAATATACACAAAATCAAAATAGACACAGTTCCTTGTCCATTCCACACTCTGAAAGGTATAAAAAACCGTGGACGACTCCCTATAGACACCAACCTTGTGACACAGATGCGCTATATTTGTCTGTACTCCTTGCCCGCGTGATAACAAATGTATCTTCAGGCAAAGGTGACGTGCATCTTAAAAAAGCGCAGTACACACGGTAGGAAAGTGCTGTACACAGGGTGTGATAATATTACAACCTTTTGCACAGGTGCTCCTTTGTTTTAGCAGCGGCGCTCTACTGCTCAAAAACATTGGGAACAAGGGTGATCCTAACTGTTGAATGGAAAATACATTGATCTCCATTAGTACACTGTTAATGGAGATCAGTGGGGAAATACTATTCCCCATGGACGATTAGGACTTTTTGATCGCCGATGCGGATGGGAATAATAGTGAATGCCAAGGATCTGTATGTCACTCAGTTATATAACATCAACTATGTTGTTTATTAATTCAGTAAAACAGTTGTGCTACCTGACTGCTAGATCAAAGACAAAACTGCGAAGTTGACAATATTTAGATTTAATCTGGGGGAAATCTGTGCCGGGTGGCACAGTGTATTTTGTTCACTGTGCAAGGCGCAAATTTTGAGTTCAGGGTGGGTCTGACCGGCACCGCCCACCTTGGCTACAAACACTGTGTATGTTGTGTTTATTGACAACTAAGACATAGAAATTAATGTAATTTACACCCGTTTCAGACTGCCGCTCCAGAGTCGCGCTGAACCAAGGAGCGACTCTAGATTTTGATTTCAGACAGGCGGACTTAGTTAACATAAATCTGCATTAGGTTCGGCTCATGACAAGATCAACGTCTGAACCCAAGATGCTCCAGAGTCTTTCCGACCGACTGCAACAGTCAAATTGTTGACTTCTAGCGTGTCTAGTCGCTCCTAACTGTTTTAGATGTCAAACTTTTCATGTACTTAATTCAATACTTTGGTTCGGCGTGACTCTGGAGCACTGGTCTGAAACGGGTGTAACTCTTCCAAAAACCAAAGGTTTAACATTCTCATTCGCACAATATTCTCATTTTCACAGCTTTCTGAAGGCTGCCAGGGTTGGCGACAAGCTGACCATGGATGCCGAGGTCATTAAAGCTGGGAAGAGTCTTGCGTTCACAACGGCCAATCTCATGAACTCCAACGGTGACATCATCGCTCAGGGAAAACACATCAAGCATGTTGGACGCACAGAATTAGCCGAGGACTTCATCCAAAGTTGATGTATAGACCACTGGTGGAGTGATGCCATGTCAACAAAAGACACCCAACTTTTTGTTAGTGTTGAACCTGTCATCATGTTGATATGGGAATGCTACGTGACTTTAATATCCCAGACCTTTGGAATTGCTGCCTGTTTACAATTGTCAACTTTTGTGATGTGTAGTGTGAAGTGGCATTTTGCACAAAATGTTGACTGCAAACTTCAACATTTCAGGCATTTAAAACAGAACTGAGAAAGGCAATTAAAATTGGCGAATGATGTCATCACTTCATGGGTCATACACCTATGTTTCGACACCCCTAATATATTATCCTAATCCTAATCCTTACCCTAACCCTAGTGTGTAGATCATGAAGGAATATCGGAATATAGGGGTGTTGAAACAGAGAGCAGTCACCTACTTCATGTGGCATAATAGACCCACCTATTAAGCCCCGCCCCATAAACATATTGACCAGTCACAGCATTGGCTATATCACCACTGTACACATGGGCAGCACACCGTGCGTCTCTTCATTGCCCCACTGCACGGCATGAACACGCACTATAAGTACGCGCGCACGTTTACATTTTTCAAAAGGATTTTATTGTGTCAGACTTTTGACTTTCGGTGGCGTAGCCAAGGCTGTGATTGGTCAACATGTGAGGGGGCGGGGCTTAATGGATCTGTCTACTCATGTATGCAAGAAGATACTTTGTGGTGCAAGAAATGTGCCAAATTGGAATTTGTGAGGCTAATCATCCTTACTGAGAAGCTGAATTGTGAAGGAAGCCGCTACTCATGTTCAAGCTGCAGGCATTCAAAGGCCTTCTTCAGCCAGCCACATCAACCCATATATGACCACGGAGCACGGCCTGAGATCAAAAGTGTTTGATTTTTCCGAAAGTTACATAACAATGATGACATATTTTTACAGACTTTGCATGGTTCTGGAAGTTAACACAGAAACTACACTAAGTCTGGACTGTGAACCCAAATAGTCAAGTCGTAGCGAAGTCTATTTTTAAAACATGTTTTAAAATTGCGATTGTCTTTCTTGGTGAATATGAATCTGGTGCAACCACTGAACTGCACAATTAAAGGGTTATTTAATATCAATTTGTGCAAATGCCAACCAACACTAGCATACGCAATCCGTATGCTAGGAACATGTAAACTAAAACCTGATTGTATGCAATTTTGTTTTCAGAATCTGAAACATCTATTGGTGACATCTTTATCACAGGTTAGATTTAGGATTTTCTTTTGAAATAATAGATTAGTGGAATGGTGAACGGGTTCTAATCACACTAACCCTTCAAAATCCAACAGCATGTTTTGATTTATTTTGTTGGACTGAGGACTGCACTAGTAAACTGATTGCTCTACACAGGATCAGGCATACCACCATAATCAGGGTCTAACACGCTCAATCCATCAAAATCCAACAGCATGTTTTGTTTGATTCTGTTGGACTGAGGACTGCACTAGTAAACTGCAATAGACCGTTCCGGCCTGTCAATCAAACTGTGCGCGTTATTACCAATTGGATCACGTCTTTTGGTCATGTGACCTCGGTCAAACTCGGTCACACATGCAGCGTAAACGTACACAAACTAATGTGTGTGGGCGGGGCTTGTTGCCAAAGCCGGAACGGTCTATAGTTTGGTGGACAAGTTGCTTTATATGAACAAAACACACTCCTTATGATCGAATTGAAATTAACTCATATTTATTATTTAGAGCACTCAACATTTTAAACTCACAAAAGAAAAAGATATGATAAACACACATTCACACTGCTATGTGGTAAAAATCAAATGTAAAAATTAACCCTTTACAAATCTCAAATAATGACTGTACTTATCATGAATTCCGTACTTCTGAAAGATCTTGTTTTGTTTAAACAGAAGATTGAAATAGATTGTATTTACTGCAGTGAAGACTTGTTGATGTCGATAAATACATACATGTACCTGCATAAGAGTTAATACTGATGAAAGGCATGCATCAATGTAAAATAACTAGAATGTTTAGAATAATGTTTAATACAAAGGCTAAATGTCTTTTGCTGCCCCAACAAAATTAGCTAAAGTTTCTGAATAACACACAGTCAGATGTATACTTCATATTGTGCCCCGTTTTATGGAACCATGCGGTTATACCCAGTTACACACACTTTATTAACCCTCCTACTATCTAACCATTCAATATCATCCACTGTGGTTTGGAATGATATTATGAACTATGCCAGCCTGCAAAATATGAGGTGACATGATCAATGGTAAATGCGTCAACACAGTACACAATGTACACAGTTAAAGTTCTGTTCACAGTTGTGCCACCAGACACAACCTGGGCAGTTGAATGGTTTCAAATGGTCGGTCAACTTGCTGGAAAATGTCACCAAGAGTAGGAAAGAGTAGGAGGATTGTTTTTGCTTTTATTGCAACACAATGAAACAATCAATCAAAGGTAATCTTCTGAACATGTACATGTATTCTGAGCTATCAGGAATTCATTATGGCATAACTGATTTTACAAGCACACCCAGTTGAAGTTATCATTACAGTGAAAGTTGATTTACTAGAAGGTATACAGAACTCATATGAACTCACATTTGACATTTTACATTGTAAACCTTTTCACCCGACGTCATCATTCAACAAATAAAATTTTATAATGATTTCATGGCACTGTGGTATTCACCAGGCCTGGAATTTTTCAAGGGGGCATCACGTTGGTAAAGTGTGAGATAGATCCACCATAAGACAAGCCCACGTCACAACATTATGTGCTAACCATGATAAGAAGCCCATAGGAAATGCATTGAGCAAGTTGTTCAACCAGGATTTGCTAGAGAAATTGCTAGCTTGACTTCCCTTTTACAACTGTTCTGTAAAACACAAGGTCTCAGTAAAATGTCCACTTGTGTTATACCAATTGCCTCTAAACGGCAAAACATTGGAATTTGGGTTACTGTACACACAGGCACATGCCAGCTTTGGAGTCAGAAGTATTGAAAAACTTACGCTTGCTACCAATGCAATATATGTGCGTGACTTACGTACCTATATCAACACGATTACCCTGGTTTTGCAATGGAAGCGCCCGTTTCTTCAGGGAAACGGCTTTGGAATTCAAAAGCCTGGGCTGATTTTCTAGTAACTTGAGAAATACATGACGTGCATGTATACCAGTCTTTGTATGGAAAATGTCGTCTTTCATACCATAACAAATTTAAATTGTTTGATGACATTATACTTTGTGAATGTTCAAAATCATAACATTGTGTTTTCTTCAGTCAAACTTTCCTGCTTGGAAACAAATTTGAAATTTATTTGTGAACAATTCATGAGATCTGAACAGTGTGATCTGCTTGAAGGATGCTCTATCTGGTAAACAGTAATACATTAAAACATGTATCGTATGCTGTCAATATGGATCATTATCGCTCTTGAATTCGGTCAAACAGGCCGTCAGACCAACCTTCTTTTAGCCAAATTGTGAAATCCATTTACAATGTATCACAGCTTTTGTTTCACAGCTAATACACACAGACCATGTACAGTAAAACAGTATACATATAGAATGACTAGATTCATATAAAATACAGAATTATCAACTTGTCTAACAAGGTATTTATTCATATTTTAATGTTGTATGTATATTTATCTTCCAAGTGATCAACTATTTTCAAACTGGTATTGCTCAATGATCAACTCACACAATGGGTTTATTTTTAATTACAGTAATAATGTGCACTCAGAGCACTAATGAAATTGTGCAAGTAGTAAATCTCTTTGCAAAACTACCACATGGTGTAAAGTCTTTGCTTGCCTTAAATCTAATCACACTATTTTTTTTTGATACAAGTCACCACACAATATTACTGTCATTGCACAAAAGGTCATCCATTTTTGCTAGATTCTTTTTTTGCTAAGGTCTTGTCGAAATAGAGCGTCTTTTAGCAATGTCTGTTGAAATGTTGAGGTACACATTTATGTGTAGACGCATTAATCTCGCCACAGCAAATTCAGGAATCAACTGTTCCAGAGTTATTCTTCCTGTACAAAACCTAAGTAGTGACCACTAAAAATACGTAATTTGTAATTGTATGGACTAAACCGGAGCATTCTTCAAATGTTTAAAAAAAAATGTTCACAAAAAAATGAAAACTAAATCACCCCTGAGGTAAAGGACTTGGTCTCTGTAACAGTCGAATCACACAAAGAAAAACCAGTAAAATGATGCAATGATAAACAGTCTTATGAAGTAATATGATATGGAATACTGAAAGTCTGTTCCTCCAGAAAATACCCCCCCGGCGAAAACATCACGACAAACGGTTTATAACAATTTCAGTTCGGAATTCCCATTGGCGGTTAATTAACTTCGTTCTACCCAGTTATGGTTGTGAGACCATCAGCAAACAGCTCAAGTACCTGGTATGGAATAGCACAGGAGTGCAGTCATTCTTGTCCTAAATGGGAGACTTTGATACACTAGGTTAATTTTAATTTTATTAACGTATTAATTCTGGATATGCATACTTTTTTTTTTAGAACAATGGATTTTCCTTGGCAAGTGTGCCAGCACCTAGCACCTCAAAGTCTCCCATTGCATTAGCTGAACCTCGTCCCATATTCATGCACACAGTATTCATTAATTTGTTTTTTACACTTGAAATAATCTAACCAGAACAGAGTGTGATAATAATTGTAGCTCCTTCTAAATACCCTCTGTCTTTTGTAGTTGAAACCAGTGTCCGCAATCGCACCTTTGAGGATCCCCGGCATGCAACCACATCCAGTTGATGAAGGTTTGTTCTTCTTCACCTGCATACAGTGTACATGTACATGGTTGGGGGGGGGGGGGGCAAAAGCAGTGTTTTTCAATTAGTACAGGGTTACAGTAAAACGTTTGATATTGAGTACATTAGTAATTCCATAATCAGCATAATTATATTGACAACAAATACAAGTATCAGAAATCTGTTGTTCTGAAAGTTTTTTTTGTGGCTTGATTGGTTGAAAAATCATTCAGAAAAATAATCATAACAGAAAACTAGATTTTTTGGATTGTATCTGATCAATTGCAAAGAAAGTGTCAATAATCATTTTATAATAGATGGTAAATTTATGGACATTTATATAGCAGCAGTATCTGCCTGTTTTGAAGCTTGTGGTGCAAGCATATTACCCAGGTTGTTGGGCCATTTATTTCATTTCTTAAACCATCTCAGCTCCCTGGGGAGTATACAGCCTGTGCTGCTAAGTATGTAGCGCATTCAAGCTGGAGCAATCACAAGAACCTTCTCTCCTCTCAGGTACCCATTTACCCCTGGGTGAAGAGAAGCAATTATAGTCAAGACACCAATATCTCATCTAGCGAGCCTTCCAGCTATCTTATGGATGGCATGGGAAGATTTTGACAACGGGTCAGGACAACAAAATGCCAGCCAAATATCACCTGCCCAGCTACATTTGGCCAGATTAATCTTAATCAGTGAGCGAAATGTCAAGACTCTCTTATAGCTCAACCTTGGTTCTTCACGGAGTCAACACGGCTCCTAAAAGAAATTTTAATCACGTTTCTTACCCATAACCCTACTCGGTGTATTTCGTCCACCATCCTGCCCACAATCTTACTGATCAATACAAAGTTTTTAATTGACCAGTCAAGCAATGGATATGTATTTTGGTCAAATGAAAATGACATTATTGTCTTACACGTATCGTTAGGAGTAAACCAGTGAAGACGTGTGTCTTACATTATAGAACACCCAACTTTCCTATCCTGCCCCCCCCCCCCCCCCCACTTGAAATTTCAAAAAGTTGACTTACAAATACATCCTACAATTCGCTTTTCAAAGACGGACTTGACGGCAACAGGTTTGTCTACAGTTCCAGCTGGCACTCTTTTAACCTGCAGCTCAAATGGATCCTGTGAAAGGTAATAATACATTCGGGAGTAATGGTTTATTGTGGCTGTTTTATTATTGCAAGGCTTGAAAACAAAGGTAATGGCTTGACATTAAGATCCTAGCAGTGAGAGTCTTTCTTTAAGGTTAAAATGACATCACAGTTTACACACATTAGTGTAAACAGAAACAATCAGGTGGAAAAGATAGTTTTTGCCTGTTTCAGTGTTGTATTTTCTTAACTATATAATATTACGTTTAAGTGCTTTGGATTTTTTCAATCTAATGTAAAACGTTTCGACTCTTGGGAGAAGCGCTATATAAATGCTGGTTATTTATAATATATACATGTGTACTTATAACAATATGAAGATGCTGTGGAGTGACAGCAAGGAGCAGGGAGCAGAAGGAAGATGTAGAAGGTGAACAAAGAAAACTTCTTGGAAAGGAGACAAATGAGGTGGGTGTAGGAGTTGGTTACTGTCACTACAAACACAAGGGACATTAACATTTGAGCAGTCAATGAAAGTATGCCTGCCTTTGTAAATATCCCAAATCTAAAGGAAAGCATACACAACAGCTCCGTATGGATTAAAGTGTGTATGGATGCTAGGTGTCTTTGAGAACCCAGTTTCGATTGAGGACATCCTTCTTTACCTTTCCCTAACCAACCCAAACCCTTCAATATCCTTTTCACCAAAGAGGATTTGGGAGGTGTTAGGCTAAAAATAGGGAAATTACATTAACCCCAACAGTCCCTATTCCATCAAACTCTAACAGCAGGTTTTGTTGGATTTTATTGGACCGGGTACTGCATGAGTAAACTTATTATGCTTTACATGGGTTCAGGCATACCACCAAAATCTGAGTACCACAGTTTGGGTGTTGAGTTACTACCCATATCGTGTTGGAATTTGTTAGAGTCGGGAAGGATCCTAGTAAATCACTCTGGGGAGTTAGGGTTAATGTGTTTGTTTGTGATGACCTAAATCTTAACAAAAGTATTAACAAGGACTTTGTTTGGATTAAGTTGTGTACAGGTGTACGGGTGAAACTCTTGATTGGGACATCTTTATCTTTCATAAGTGTCAAACACTCAAGTGAGAAATTTGATTGGCCTACCCCTAAGATAAAAACCATTTTGGCAATTTGTTTCCAAAGTCCGACTTTACATTAGAAGATCTGAATCTATATGCACATGTGTCATGTCATAAAACGCATTTCCTAAAGTACACTTGTTGAAAACAATCCAACAAAAATATCTTGAGCAACATATTTTTAATCACACAGAATACTAAAAAAATAATAAAACAGAGTTTATCAAAAAACACTTTTTCAGTACATTTTGTAAGATACATGCCTTGACACAATATCTTCGATTTGACTACTTACAGGATTACCGGCTTTCATTAACTCATATTCTTTCTTCTCCAGACCAGTCACATGATCTTTGTGGTCAGGAATTCCTTGATAAGAAAAAAAAAAGAAAATCTGTGTGAAATAAAAGTTATAACAGCATACGATAAGTAAATATTGGGAAGTTGGTTTCTGTAGCATCGCACCAAACCAGCTTTGTTTGCATGCCACTCCAACTTGGCTTCAATTTAAGTTCTGCAAAACCATTCACTATCAATGAAGCCATCTAGTGCACAAATGCCCCCCCCCCCCAAATAAACTAAAACATGTTAATGGCATTCGTTGAATAGTGAGCACTGTAGTTAATACAACTTTATATCAAAACAGTCATTGACGAATATCCAAATGACGAATCTAAGGGCTGCATGGCGGCCACTGGTTTTGCTTTGGGCCTAAAAAAACATCAATTTGGACGACAGAAAATGTACATGCTGGTATGCGGTGCGCTGGTCCTATGGGCTGGTTCTGCGTACCAGTTAATTTTGCAACTCCGGTCGCCATATTTGTTGCAATACTGTTTGAATGGGATCTGAGTTACGGTGAGAATTTATCACTTTTTAACAACTTTTAGTTTGCGGAGTGGATTTTCTGGACCTGTGCAACGCTCGATGAGAGTTGAAAGAACACATAGAGCCTAGTTTTGGAGATGATATGATTTCAAAAAAGAACTGTAGCCATGTAAACGTGAAGGGCAGAAAGTTTCGAATAGGATTTTGTACATGTCACTCTATGACTTTTATATGAGGTTCGTGGAGACGATAGCGGAACGAACCTCAGAGTAGCCTATGCCGTGGTTACAGCTCCCAAGTTACTGCATTACTGGTTCTAGGATAAGGCATTTTTGCCATTTATTTTGTCCGATTGTTGTAGTCATGTCCAGTTGTCAACATAAAGCCCGGTTCATACATCATTTTTTTTACATGTTCACTAATTCGCAACGCACAATTCGCTCAACCATGTCAACCGGTCAACCCAAATGTGTTGAACTTTTTGCGAAATTCACTGCAAATGTAGGAGAGTGACGTCAAACTTGCTTCGCGTTCGCATTCGCTGCTTCCTCCATGCATGAAGTATGAACCGGGCTTGAAGTTCAACCAAAACTGACTGCTCCAAGAATTTTCACGATTTTAGTTACGTAGTAATCTGTATAGTGTATTAAAAAAAAGTTACATTCCTCATAACGTGCTAAAAAATGTCCGAAATCATTAGCTAAAAAACATTGAAATATACAGCCAGACTATTGGAATGAAAATGAACTGAACACCTACCACCTCCTGCTGCCATCGTTCTCACATTTGGCCGGAATAAACATCTTCTTACAACCGTAACTGCTGATTTTCCTATTCTTAGAGAAGCCATTTTTACCGGTGAGTTATCTCGTGTGTGTGTGTGATCCGTGCACGTCCGTATCACTGATAAAGCAAGGTCAATAATTTGATATACGTAACTCAACGACCGGCGAATGGAAATTACCTGGATGTACACATCCCCATTGATATGACGTCACGAGGTGCTTTTTTTAACATCTCAATGTAAGTGGGGATGAGTGGTAACATTGTTGCGCGCATCAGTTGGGTACGATACGAAGTTTCCTGCGATACAAGCATTTTTGCGCTCTAGAGGGCGCAGTGTTTAAAAAAAGTGCCCACTTCCTTTTTTGTGGGGTGTGTGGGAAGGGGAACAAATAAAGAGGAAAGTAAAAAGGGAAGGGGGCCGGGGACACGCCGAAACCTGTTGTATTTATATTTTACATAAGACCCGCCCACGATCCCAAAGACACCACCCCCTTAAAGCAGACTTTATTTTCCAGCCCCTTGAAGATATTGTCAGTTGTGTGCAACTGGGCAAAAGTTTAGGCTAGGTTGTTCCGCAAGCCAACTGCTTTTTAACAGAGGAAGAAAAACTGATTGAGAAAAAAACGTAGCCCTTTTTCTCCTTTCTGTAAAAAAAAATAGTGCCTCCAGGTCATTATTATTCAGGCTGTTGTAAAAATCAATGATACTGTATTGAATAATACGGGAATTATAAATCGTCACCCTTTTAATTATACATGGGGAGTTGTGCATTTACACTTCGATGCTTATCCATTCATCTGTGAAAGTATAGGCCTACCAGTACTGATTTTTAGTTTTTTCAAGAGATACCGAATCATAATTTTTGTAGACCTACACTTCACCTAATATCGGACCAACATACATTATCCAAATATTATGAAGGTTAGCCTGCACTGTTTGATGAAGAAGCCAAACATTTTTGCTTTGCATTACACGGCCCCCCTCACCCTTCGGGTCATAACTTCAATCTTCACCTCTCCATTTGTCGCACCTCTACGGTGGCACCACCTCTACAATATTCCATAATAAAGCCTATGCCATGCTTGCACGTAATACCCTTTGGTACCCGTGGTCTGCCTTCCACGAAGTGGTTTTTAACAAAAGATATTGCTTAGTCAAGGTTCAAGGTTAGTCTGAAGAAGCTCTTGTGTACTCCTCACACCAGTTCCGCCCTGTCTGTGCCTAAGCTGGGGCACAATAACCATTGAGCGGCGCACGTTGTACCTGTTAGTGCTTAAATCAAGGCAAGCAAAGGTCAATAATTCGAAATGAATAACAAAAGACAAGGACTAGGCACTGAGTTTCCACTGAACCACATGCAATGGTCTGGTTCTGATGTCTCTGGATCCATCCAATACACATCCAGCAGGTAACAATTATTTATTTTGTAAAACTACTGCAATATTATTTTTTGTAGGCTCCTATTACCACCATAACATAGGACGGTCTACAACTAAAAACGTATGTATACGTTGTATTAGTTATCATCACAATTCCACTGGATTGTGAAATTGATAAGTGCTTTATAATCAGATAATGGACGGCAAAAGTAAACTTGGCTTATTATCAACAAGTTGGGGATGGATTTATGCACAGCTATGGTTTTATAGCTACTCGGGCGAGTCTTATGGCCGACATTTTTATGTAACTTCTGTCAGTGAAGCTTACATAACTTCGATGGGATGAATGACATTGAGATGTGTGTTGCGTAAAATCTTTTTGAAAACGGACATCTGCTCGAAATCCAGGATCCGAATTCAGTTGCTGTTACTGGATCAAATCTTTGTGCGGTATGACAACCGTGTTGGATCGTGGTTGGGATCAATAACGACTGGGTCACAGTCAAACCGGTTTACTCCTAAACGTGCTTCTTTTTATAAGCCTCAACTGTTCTCAACAGTATTTGAAGGTTAGTAATTTGTCTTCGACATTGGCGATATCACTGCGGTTGTATTGGGTTTTTTTCAGTGGCGTAACCAGATAATTTTCATGGGGGTGGCAAGCGGGGGGCAAAGACATCATTTTGGGGGGAGGCTATATTTTTTTTATCAAACCATTCATAATTTGTGTATTTTTTTGATCTCATTTTGGGAGGGACAAGGGTTCTGATCGGGGGGCCCGCCCCTGCCCCTTCTGGTTACGCCCCAGCGGCGTAGCCAGGTTTTTTCACTGGGGGGGGGGGCCCAGGTACCATGTTTTTTTTAATGAATTATATGTATCTACATTTGTTTCATGGGGGCATCTGGGGGCCCTATATAATTTTTGTTTTGGGGAGGCACGTGCCCCCGCCCCCCCCCCCCCCCCTTGGCTACGCCACTGTTTGTATTCCCTCGATGGTTTGGATCGCTGTGAATGATCTCCAAAATAGTCGCCTCTGCTATTGCCAATTCAAAATTACAGACGGTATCATTATGTAGTTTCCTCCCATAAACTCGACAGAAACGTGAAACCATCATACAGGCCTATAATATTTATGATTTTGTCTGGGTAGTTATTTACGGCCACACGTGTTTTTGTGTGTGTGTGTGTGTGTGTTTTTGTGGGTTTTTTTTGGTTTTTTTGCTCCGAATCGTAAATAATGATCTGCAGGTCCCATTAAACTGTTAAAAATAAATAAATAAATAATAATAGTAATAGCAGGACACCAATCTTAAAAAAGTGTAAATAACATGACATCGGGATGGCAACGGTAACGGTGTAGCCTGTTTCCACTAAGCAAAATTGTTCTGTGCTAAGCCAAAAAAACACGGTTATTGCGTCAGCCAAACCAAGTCCTTCGACGTAACTGTTTTACGTGCACTGAAGTTTTTACTCAAGTCACACTAACGCATTAACACATAAAATAACACAATGTTCTTGTTCATTTACACAGCTGACTGGTTGAATAATACTTGCGTGTAACTCATCCGTAGACCTATCTGTAATGGCAGAACACGCTCAAGAGAAGGGTCCTCTCGCGGTGCGAATCCCAGTCGTTATCCTCGTCCTGCTCTTCGGAACGGGCTCCTGGGTCGCCATCAACGGGCTATGGGTGCAACTCCCACTCTTGGTTTCCCTGAACGTCCCAGAAGGCTACAACTTGGCCACTTACTTGACTGTCATCATCCAAATCGCTAATGTGGGACCTTTGATCTTCTCCCTCGTCAACTACTTTTCACCCAAAGGGAGACATGTAGAAATACCAACAGTCTTCATTATCGTGTCCATAGGTTGCATATCAACCTTGTTGCTTGTATTTTTCTGGGATGCCTATACGGTATGGGACATAGATGGCAGTCTTCATAGCACGGCATTGCTGTGCTTGGCGTTCTTCCTATCCATCGTGGACTGCACTTCGTCTGTGGCCTTCACGCCCTTCATGTCCATCCTCAAGAACTCATACCTTACCTGGTATTTCGTCGGGGAAGGTCTGAGCTCTCTGCTACCCAGCATCGTGGCGCTCATCCAGGGCGTTGGGCACGTCGAGTGTGTCGCCAACAACACCTACATCAACTACACCGTGATCGACAATGTTACTTTGGAGGAGATATGCACAAACTGGAAGCAGGTAGACTCACCGGCTAGATTCCTACCGCGGGAATTCTTTGGCTTCCTCTTTGCAATGATGATGACATGCCTGATTGCATTCACTTTGCTAAACTATCTACCCCTGGCAAAACGTGAACACCTGAATCGGAAACCTAAATCTACTACTACGGTACAAAAAGTGTCTGTGACAATGAGTTGTGCCGAGAGCCGCACCGTGCTCGTGTATGGGACCGACGATGAGACGTCGTCGTCCCAGGGCATCTCTTCCGGCCCTGAAGAATCACCGGTGACACCACCCGAAGAGTCCTCCGTCGATGACAAGACCACGAAGCATGCATTAAGCCGGTATCAATACATCTATCTGTTTGGTGTCTTAGCCTTCGTGACATCACTTAGCAATGGTGCTCTACCGTCCATCCAGACCTACTCGTGCGCACCGTACGGATTCAACACTTACCTCTTGGCTTCCACAATGGCCAATATTGCCAACCCCCTTGCCGCCACGTTGGTTATGCTGCTGCCAAGCAGGAGTCTGCTCTTGGTCGGTGTGATGGCAACTGCAGGCACGTTTGCTGGAAGTTTCTGCTTTCTGACGGCGGCACTCAGTCCAACTCCACCGCTGCAAAACGAGGTTGGAGGTTCCGTACTTATTGTAAGTAAGCCTTTAAACAATGTATAGTGCTTTAAATTAAGGCAAAACACAATACACTTCAAAGCGAGGAGATACTTTCATAAAATAAAAATCTTATTACATTGCAGATAAGCACCAAAAGAATAAGCCGATGATCATGAACATACATAGACGAGATTTTTTTAAATTTTTTTTTTGGCGTGGGAGACTTTGGTATCTAGTTAGCAAGCAACTGCCAAATACCGCCAATAATGGGAGACTTTTGAGACGCTGGCGGCAGCAGACACAGCGGTCCTTTTTGACAGTTCTGAGAATGTGCGCACACATGCTCAGTATTGCGCGCATAGTTCTGAGCATGCGTACTACTGGTGAGAACTGTGAAAAAGGACCGTCCAAAAGTCTCCCGTTGTATAAATGAACATCATTATTTGCATCCTTTTCAACGAGCATTTCACAGGCCATTCAGACTGTATTTGTTTTAAACTAGGCCTAGGTGATTGGAAGGATTGTACTCTTCCACCAAACCATGGATTCTCCACGCCATCAATTGTTAATGTTAGTTATCCATCCTGACCATCCAGCTTGTTCTCTTGATTGAAACAGATACTTGCTTGGGTGTTAGTGACTGGCTTGCTTGTGTACACCAAGGCCACCATCGCCTGGATCCTTCGCAGTCAGCCCAACAACCGCTCCCTTTTGATTTGGTACGGCGGCATCACCCAGCTGGGCTCCCTGATTGGCGCCTTCGTCATGTTCCCTATCGTCACCGTAGCTCAGCTATTCACACCGTATTATGAGAATGCCTGCGACGGGATGCCCATCTGTCAACCAATGTAAAAACGACCACTATAAAAAAAATGGTCGATGAAGTATTTTCGAAACAACGGCTCTCGGCATATAGGTTCTGTCAGTATGTTTGAAATCGTGCACTTTGGGCACGCGGCTTCAGAACGATGGACGGTGCCTTTGCGGAGCCGAACCCAAAGCCGTGGTGTCGAAAAGGCCAGGCCAACTAAGGCACGTCCTGTACAGCAATATAACTGTTATTAATTTGTCCAGAACGGTGAATATGTTAAATAATTCTAATTGTTAGAAAGTTCGACGTTATAGCTTCAGCCAAAAGACACCTTTTTTAATAAAATAATTCTTTTGCGGGAGAGCTGAAGGTCAGGTCCATTTCCAGATTCACCCATTTTTCCTCCATAATGCATTCAAATGCATTGCATTCTACTGTGTTAATACTGAGCCAAGTATTCAAATCAAAACCAATAAATTGATCTCATTCAAGAAATTTTATTATATCCACTCATTGTTTTTGAAGGTCCTGTAGAGGATTGGTAAGGATAAAAATTACTATTGTTTAGTTTCAGTCTGAAAGCTTACTGTTTATGAAGTTAATGTCTAGAACCAATTTTTCTGTGAAATATTTCCCTCTGACATGCTGTCATGTTCGAGAAAACTGTATCTGAAAGCCTAAAAAACGCAACAGTTGATTTTAGTTACAATCGAAATGGACAATGTGTTTAGATGCTGAAAAGTTTGTACGTTTTTTCACTATTTTCTCCTGACCCAGACGACGGATTGAGCCCAAATTTTCACAGTTTTTTCATGTATATATTGAAGCCGAAAAAGCAAGAACACTGAACTATCAGTTTTACCGATCCTGTAGATGCCTTTAAAGTTTTAAACAGTCCATAATTACCACAAATCTTTCACAGTTATACAAAACAATATTGTTGTCGCCGTGCCCCTTTTTGGCACTTACCCATTCACATTTTATAATGGATAATTATGGTCGTCCAAAACACAGCAAAGATGTATTAATCATAATATAGTATTCAGCCAAAAATAGTAAAATGTTTGAAGAGTTCAGAGTGATCTCTTTTTACAAACTTGAGTATCAAGAACGCCACTTTATGAGAAAAAGTTTATCCGAAACACTGCCGTATACGTACCAAAACGTCATTTTTGAAACTCGATTTCGATAAATCAAAAAAGAGCATAATGAACGCGCTCAAAATTCAACGAATTACTGCAGTAAATCTCTTTTTCAATTACTGCAAATCGTCCAGTAGGAGACGAGATTTTAAACGGTTGAAGAACTCTAGAAACTCATCCAGCTGTGGTGCGACACTAGATTGAATAAACTGGTACAGTTTCAGTCTGTGAGCGACCCCGACTTTGAAAACTGAAAATCCGAAATCTGCAAAGAAATAAACACTTTGGGGCGGGGTGATATAGAGGAAACAATTTTAATACTTTTATATATTTTGTATATCAAAGATAGGCACGTATTAGTAGTGTGGCTACCCACAGATCATTTTGTAGAACATTAACAATGCACTGCCATGTAGGTAACTATTGAAGTTTTTTTTTCTGATGACTTTATGCTGAATGTTAAAACCAACTGTACACAATAAAGACAAAAAATGAACAGCATAATGAGATGCATGGAGATGTGTCAAATTTCATCAAATCAAGCCTTAATTTTTAACTGCCATAAATCATCATCTATCTTTTCTTCCATTGAGTTATAGTATGGTACTTGGAGTGGGGTTCCGGTGCATAGGGGGTGTTGTCCTTCGGTGTGTGTGTATCTGTGTTCGAATTCACAAACCGCAATGATTCTATGTATACTCAATGATTAATGAATCAGTGTTAAATGATACAAATCTTTATGGCGAGGAGAGTGACAACTCATCTTAAGATGAGTCTCAAGTAATGTTTTGTGAGTTCGAGCCAATTGACCCCTGCACCGATGACGTCATACGTGGCTACTGTCTGCGCTGCCTGGACATTTTCTGTAGGGCCCAATCTGTGGGTTCAGGACATGATTGGTTACTTAGCTAGCACTTCATTCATGTTTAACTTCAGGGAATTTGTGGGCACGAGCAAACTTCGACTCAACTTAGAGATGCAACTGGTTAAAAAAACACACAACACCCACACACTAATGTTGGCATACAGCCATGGCCGTGCCTGTCACGGTTCCTACGGGCCAGACAGTGATGAGTGGGGAATTATTAGAGGGGGCGGGGGGGGGGGGGTGACTGAGTCCCAGCGCCGTAACTAGGGTAAAATTTTAGGGGGCACCTTTTTTCCTAGGGGGCACTTTCGGCCAATTCAAACTATAGTTTCCGTTTGTAATGCCTAAACAAGCCCCTTTTAAGTGGTCTTCTGACGTGTTGAGGTAAAACAAAATACATTCTGCACGTGTAAATAATAAAAATTTGTTTTAAAAACATTGAGATTACTACATAAAAGCTCATAAAATGTAACATTTTATTCTGGTAATTTTATCTCAAAAGTCCAGATTTCAAATGGGGGGGGGGGTGGGATGGGGCACCCGGGGGCACGGACATAAGTTGGGGCGCTCCCGTGCCCCCCCCCCCCCCCCTTAGTTACTCCACTGCTGAGTCCCCACCCCATCACCCCGATCCGCCCACACCAAGCGCAGACGAACCGCCCCCCCCCCCCCTCCCAGGAAAGGAGCAGCCGTTCCAAACATATAGTCAGGTTCTATAATAAGCTAGCGACCCTGACGTTTTGCGACTGTACAGTGACTTGTACACACATATACGCATACGTACATTGCACATACCTTGTGATGGGTAGTTTTACATTTTTAGTAAACTAAAACTTAAACCATGGCGGAGGATCACAATTTTTACATCGAGCTCTCTACAAACCCGGTACGATTTGAACCGATCAGCAAGGCAACAAATGTCTTTTACGATGAAGTCAAACGTCAGGTTAGTGAAGGTCATCCATTATTGTGTATATTACAAAGCACGGTAGCCTATATTGCATGCCATTCATTCATCAATTACGACCACGAGTCATAATTCACTTGACCAGTTGTGCTATGCTCTATGCACATTATGCATCTGATCAGCCGGGTTCAAAAAGTGAAGATAATAATTAAGGGTAGTCAGTTTGAATACAACATTGAATGAAAATATATATAATTTATACATTATCACTGCATGTCATACTCATCTATTTAGTCCTAATTTTTTAATTTTAGACAGAGCTGGACGAAACTCGAAAGTGCTAAGTTTTGGCAAAAATGTCGTATCCAGCTGCCACAAGTTTATCTCCCATAATTTAGATCAAATTATATCCTAACCTGTCCAGAAAGGTTGACAGTATGTATACAGAGAGGAACAGGCGCTTTGAACACTAAATGCCATTTTTAGTTCCTTTGGGCATGAATACGTGAAAGTTCTGGCCGTGCGATGAACTGTCCGCTTGAATTTCTTTTTTAAAGGTCAAAAGTTAACGTTTTAGTTACCAATTCCTCGAGAGGAGTATTCAAAAAGGGAAATGAAGCCCAACATCCATTATAAAATGTAAAAAAAACCTTAGAAAGTGGCAGTCAGATATGGAAACTTTTCCGTGCTTTTTGTGGGCTATTTCAGTTTGAAAAAACTCCTTTCCGATTACGGGGGGACAGTGACAATAGGATAAGGTAGGAGACTCCTCCAGATCCAGGAGGGTCATACTCATAGTAATTCCATGGCGAACACGAATAAAAAAGTTTTTGCAAAATTGTCTATTGCGTTGTATATGAAAGGGCCCACTGGCGTGCATTAGTTCTTGCCTGTATTGTGGCATGTAAAATTGCGAGATACAAAAGAATAGCAGCCTGTTTTTCAGAATGGAAACAATGGGACCGCGTGTGTGCAGTGTGTAAAAGAAAATCTTTGAAGCGAAAATGAAAAGAACTTAATTTAAAAAACAGTTAAGTAAACTCATCCCCACAATGTTTGGAAACATGCAAGACATCAATCTTATGTCCAGTAATGAAACATCCCATTGAAAGATACAGATAAAGATGGTGATTTTACTTTGCATTCAGGTATTTGCAGTTCGTTCAGGAGGAGCTCTTGGTGTGGTGGTCCGAGGTCCAGATGATAGAACAAGCACATCCTTCAGGTGAACGGGGTAGTGTTTTAAGCTGTAAATTACTGGGGGGGTTTTTAATTGAAACGACGAAAATAGAAAAATCTAGAAACAATGACATCAAGTTTATTTTGTTCACAGGCCTTGGCGCTTAAGATTTTGTAAAGTAGCCCAAGGGGCTAGTAAACGTTGTCCAAATTGTCATAAATGTATCTCTCTGATACTAATGGTAGCGATCACAACCAGTTATTGGTCAAATTGGTCACAATCACACGTAA
This sequence comes from Marthasterias glacialis, assembly GCA_911728455.2. Classification (NCBI taxonomy): domain Eukaryota; kingdom Metazoa; phylum Echinodermata; class Asteroidea; order Forcipulatida; family Asteriidae; genus Marthasterias; species Marthasterias glacialis. The sequence goes on along the minus strand of OU452234.1, from coordinate 6,353,925 downwards.
AAAAAAAAAAATTAACACATTTCAGAAATGTATTAATCACATCTAAAAAGGAAGAATTATGAGCATTGTAAGCAAGTACATGTAAGTTGCACAGTTTTTAGTAGCCCACAGGGCAAGTTGAGAAGTGGTGTTTACTAGCCCATAGCAGTTTTTACTAGACAATGTACGCCGGGCTAGTTTTAAGGGTGAGCCCTGGTTCACAACTTGAACTTTCACAAAGGTCATTTTCAGGTCATGTTGTGTGTTGTAACCAATAGAAAGGTATTTTAAATGGGGCCAATTAACCTGCCAATACATAGTCCAAAACTTGGGCCTATTTATTTGGTCAGGGACACCGCTAAGGCTAAAGCACTTTCAAGTCTCATTAATGCAATACATAAAAGATTCACTCCTTATCAAGACCAAGTCTCTTTAAGGGAGAAAGTTCATGCATAGTCTTTGTGAAAGAAATGTCGGCCATCTGCCAAATTTACTGAAAACATCGGTAAATTCAATCTAATCCTGACGAATGTTGTACGTGTTGTAGTTATGTATACATTGTATAGTGTTTGTGACATCATTAACTTGTGGAAATTAATTATCACAGTTTGATCTTGTCTCTTCAGAATGGAAGACAAAGGCCCAGTTATCTCCATCAAGTTTTCTTACGATCTTAAAATTCTAGCTGTCCAGAGGTCACAGAAGACTGTGGTATGTAATCATTTGATCATTTGATTGTAATGTGATCGGCAATGCCATGTAACTGGTTGAGTTAGGATAATTCAGGTTTCTGGTTTAGAATGAGGAAGGTGACGGGTTCCAATCCCACCCAAGATGCACTTTATTTGCCTATAGGCATAAGAGGACTGGAAAAGCACTGAGTATACACTGCTTTATTTCATGGTACTGCAAACACTAAAGTCATCATTTTTCTGTATCCCTTATTATATCAGGCAATTTCACAGCTTCCCTCATTACATGGACAATAGGCATCAGAAATTTAGTTTTGAGGGTTTTGTTTTACTTGGTAAACTGAAAAATGAAATTTGTCATTAATAACAAATTTTCAACATATGAGGTCAATAATCATTAAGAATGAACAAGATTCTGACCTGTCCGAAGTCGGTAACTCTGGAATTAACCTTAAAAATCACATGCAGACTTCAAACTAGTCCTTCAGGATTCTCCAAGGCTTGTTTTTGTGTATTGTAGGGACCTGGGAGTCAGTAAAACAATTTGAAGAATCCATCCAAATATTGATGAAGTCCTTTGCTTGTCTTTTGTTGGATATTTAGCTTTCTTCAGGCAAACTTGAATCCTCGATATTGATTGTTCCATCCATAGCAACAACAGTGTGATATTGACCAGTATTGAACGGCCCATATCACACCCTGTTCTAACACGCTTTTCTAACTCTGTGTATTGCACTATTATAGGCTGCGCATCAAGTTTGCTTGAAGATAAATTTGTTATCACACCTGCGCTCGTGGAATAAGGAAAACTATATCGTGTCTGCATCCCATATCCAACTCGGGCCTCGTTGGATATGGGACACAGAAGCGCTATAGTTTTCTGTATTCCATTAACACTTGTGTAATTCTGGAATTTCTGCACATGTAGATGGAATTGTTTTTGTTTGTAATTTGATACTGTACAAAATCGAGGCCATAAATGGCTTTGCCGTCCATGTGTTTTGTTCCCGTTTAGCCATAAATGGACTTAATGGAGTGAAAGAATTAATGAAGACACTTTGTATGGTTTTTGTTGATTTCATCGATATTCTAAAAAAAAACTTAACAAAATTAAAAACAGTTTAATTTGAAAGTTTAATTGCCCTGTTTGCTCTCCCATTTTTAGTGTATTGTTAAATCCCCTTTTTACTCTCTCCGTTTACAGGAATTTATCAACTTTCACAGTGGGGGTGACACGTCTGAATATTCTCAAAGTTGTAAGGTAATCAACTGTTTATCAAGATTCAATATTAATCCCTAACCAACCCAAACACATTCAAGTCAAATTGGCTGACTTTTTGGACTAAGTACTGCTCTGCCAATCTGATTCTGCTCAGTATTGGACCATTCAGGATTTGTTCAGAAACATGAAGGATCTTTGTATATTGATCCTTGGGAGTGAGGGCTGTAGACCTTTATCATGGTGCCGCCATCAGGTTTTTTCCTACCAATCAAATCATTGTAACCAAACCGAGGCTGGAAGGGAAAAATAGTCTGGCACCTTTCCATTAGAATGAGAATCAGTATTCAATAGGGCCAATTCACATGGGGAGCAAGTCTAAATGGGCCATTAGACGGTGCTATTGTAAAAGTGTGTGGTTTGGTTTGCCTCACACATCAGAGCAATGCACAAAGGAAACCAAGGTCCCCCCAAAATAGAGATCGACTTCATTCGGGACTTGCAAGGTCTGTATTACAGAACTGTTAACAACTCAAGATTTAAAGGTCTGGCTAAGCAAATAAAACCATGCATATAGAGTTGCCCTAACAGGGATGGGAGAGGGCAGCCATAGGGTTCTCAGGATTCAAGCCCCCCCCCCCCCCCTCCTCCAACCCGCCTCACCTGCAAGGCTGTGCAGACTTATTTTCTATGTGGTAAGAAATCACCTCAACAGCAAAACATGAGAAAATGAGAAAATTTGTACACAGGGTGATGTATTCATGTACTTAAGGATGTCACAACACAATGTGTATAAGCTATGTTTGGCTTAGTCCACTAGACTAATCCAAGAATGCTGGGACAGCTGATGAGCTTTTGAAGATCTTGTGAGGAAAGTCAGATGACTCGGGGCGTAATGCGCAGCTAATGCACATAACCGTACTTGAAAAGTTACCAATGAGTGATCCTAAAATTAGCCATTACAAGTTCTTTTGGATAGTGTGTTTGAATTACTAGTGTGGAGACTGCAGCAAAAAAAGTGTCATTAATTGTTGACATCTTATTTTTATCTTGACCTACACAGGGCAAGAATACTAAGATAATTGGCTTTAATTGGACCAATATCAATGAGGTAGTGTTTATCACGGATCATGGGTTGGAACTCTATCAAGTCATCCCAGAGAAGAAATCACTCAAGTCACTCAAGAACATCAACATCTCTGTCAACTGGTTTGTCTTCCTTGTAAGTAAACATAACATGCAAGTAGGTCTTGACCCATATTTTGACAAATAATACCAAAAACCAAACCCAAGTTTATGTTCTCTACTTAAAGGGTTCTCTGTTTACAGGGTTATCTGCTTACAGGGTTCTCTGCTTACAGGATTATCTGCTTACAGGGCTCTCTGCTAATAGGGTTCTCTGCTTACAGGGCTCTCTGCTTACATGGTTCTCTGCTAACAGGGTTCTCTGCTTACAAGGTTCTCTGCTTACAGGGTTCTCTGCTTACAGGGTTCTCTGCTTACAGGGTTCTCTGCTTACAGGGTTCTCTGCTTACAAGGTTCTCTGCTTACAGGGTTCTCTGCTTACAGGGTTCTCTGCTTACAGGGTTCTCTGCTTACAGGGTTCTCTGCTTACAAGGTTCTCTGCTAACAGGGTTCTCTGCTTACAAGGTTCACTGCTTACAGGGTTCTCTGCTTACAGGGTTCTCTGCTTACAAGGTTCTCTGCTTACAGGGTTCTCTGCTTACAGGGTTCTCTGCTTACAGGGTTCTCTGCTTACATGGTTCTCTGCTTACAGGGTTCTCTGCTTACAGGGTTATCTGCTTACATGGTTCTCTGCTAACAGGGTTCTCTGCTTACAAGGTTCTCTGCTTACAGTGTTCTCTGCTTACAGTGTTCTCTGCTTACAGGGTTCTCTGCTTACAGGGTTCTCTGCTTACAGGGTTCTCTGCTTACAGGGTTCTCTGCTTACAGGGTTCTCTGCTTACAGGGTTCTCTGCTTACAGGGCTCTCTGCTTACATGGTTCTCTGCTTACAGGGTTCTCTGCTTACAGGGTTCTCTGCTTACAGGGCTCTCTGCTTACAGGGTTCTCTGCTTACAGAGTCCTCTGCTTACAGTGTTCTCTGCTTACAGTGTTCTCTGCTTACAGGGTTCTCTGCTTACAGGGTTCTCTGCTTACAGGGTTCTCTGCTTACATGGTTCTCTGCTTACTGGGCTCTCTGCTTACAGGGTTCTCTGCTTACAGGGTTCTCTGCTTACAGGGTTCTCTGCTTACAGGGTTCTCTGTTTACAGGGTTCTCTGCTTACAGGGTTCTCTGCTTACAGGGTTCTCTGCTTACATGGTTCTCTGCTTACAGGGTTCTCTGCTTACAGGGCTCTCTGCTTATATGGTTTTCTGCTTACAGTGTTCTCTGCTTACAGGGTTCTCTGCTTACAGGGTTCTCTGCTTACAGTGTTCACTGCTTACAGGGTGCTCTGCTTACAGAGTCCTCTGCTTACAGTGTTCTCTGCTTACAGTGTTCTCTGCTTACAGGGTTCTCTGCTTACAGGGTTCCCTGTTTACAGGGTACCCTGTTTACAGGGTTCCCTGTTTACAGGGCTCTCTGCTTATAGGGTTATCTGCTTACAGGGCTCTCTGCTTATAGGGTTCTCTGCTTACAGGGCTCTCTGCTTATAGGGTTCTCTGCTTACAGAGTTCCCTGCTTACAGAGTCCTCTGCTTACAGTGTTCTCTGCTTACAGGGTTCTCTGCTTACAGGGTTCTCTGCTTACAGGGTTCTCTGCTTACAGGGTTCTCTGCTTACAGGGTTCTCTGCTTACAAGGTTCACATATATCACATGCAGTGTTTATAATCACCTTTTTTATGTGACATGTTTTTATTTCTGTCTAGGCTGACAACTCATTACTGCTTCTGTCATCGTCAACTCTGGGAAACGTACTCAATCCATTCCATTTTAAGGTAAGAGGTTATTGTGTATGTTCAAAAAGACAATATGCAACTGATGAAATTTACGGAAAAAAATCCTAGAAGTTGTTTTCAAATTATGTAAAATTATTGGTAATTACTCAAAAAATAAATGACCATACAAACTTACTTGGTAAGGAGCAACAGAAAACTGTTGATAGTATAAAACATTGTGAGAAACGACTCCCTTTGAAGTAATGTAGTTTTTGAGCAAGATGTAATGGCTTGCTTAAATATTTGAATCTAAGAAAGGCTTCAGGCATGAAGCCTTTTTCACGTAATGAAAAACATGCAGTTTCAGCATTTTCGGATCCTTCTGCATGGAAATAACCGCACCAGATTTTCGCCGATATCTCAAGAACGCTATCTTTTGAAACAAAAACTTCAGCAGTTAGTTTTATCATCAGCTCTATGGTTTTATGGTATATCTACAATTATATGGGATTGAAACAAGCATACGGTTCCAATTGTGTGATTGATTGATTGGGTTGCTTATGATACAGTTTAAAATTTGAATCTTTAATGCACTTTTGGTTTAATTTTCATATGTTTAGTCTGGTAATGTCATAAAGATGGCCAAATTTGACATAGACTTGCCTCAAGTCCCTAAGCCGCCCAAGCTGTGTCTGCTGGAACGAGATGTTACTATAGCAAATCTGTAAGTTATATAATTTGTTAGCTGTTTAGAAATACTATGGGAAAGATTCAAACATGTTTCACTGTTTTCTATTCATGAAATTCATTCAGGTTGGTAGACAGTCCTGTGATTGGTCAGAATTTCTCCCATTTTCAGGATTTTTTTCCCTCACTTTGCCTCACAAACTTCTTGAAATATCTCAGAATCCAGTGAAGAAATACACAGCCCATTTTATGTCCCAAACCTAGCCCTGATAGGACGTCCGTCTCCGTTCCACTACTGTACTACTGACGTCCTGTATTTGAAGCTTCTTTGCAATGCGAACAAAATTACAAGAGTTATTTTCCCCTATTTTTACCTGATTTTTGAAGCTGAAAGTCTGTCCATGTATTTATGGTGTTTAAAACTACTTCTTGCATTAGCTTTAGAATGTCTACTTCCACATTGGTAAAAATTACTCGTAAAATAAAACGCGAACGTGTAGAAATTCTCAGGAACACAACCTACTCGCCAGACGAGGTATATTCAATGCGCATGCTCTATTAACTGCATAGCAACAAGTAGTTTTGCACGCATGTGCATTACGATGTATGGGCGCGGCTTTCATAGTGTGTATACATAATGCATGCATTTTGTACAGTATTCAAGTCACGCAGTTTGATTGACACCGCGCCCTCTTTCGGCGTTGCCAGGCACACTCCCCGCGTGCGCATTGTTCGTGTGTTACACAGAGTAGTTGTAATGGTGTACGTCGATTTCAGATTTTGCTCTCATTTTCATTTTATTTTCCCAAATTATGTTGGGTCAAAATATTTTAAAGATTTGTGAACCCACCCTTCCACGAGTTTTGGACACAAGGAATATACGGACGAAGTTTCAGCTAATTTAATCAGGTAAAACAATGAAATAATGTAGTTAAAAATTTTTTTCGCAATGTAGCGACAACTTCAAATCCATGACGTCAGTAGTAGTGCAACGGAGACTGACATCCTACCAGGGCTATCACAAACCCTTCTTTTACATTTGTAATGATGTGGGGAGTTTGTATTAATACTCTTAAATGTAACACCCACGAAGGTCAGGTGGTTTCACTCTCGATGAAGAAGAGAATATCTTCCATCTTTCAGGATTTTTCACTTTTGTACAATCACACCCCTGGTTAGAAAGTTCAGGAAATGATATCCACTGAAAAAAAAGTTTCCCTTTGTCTTTCTTATGAGACAATAAGCCATGTTGGGTATAACATGCATGAACCCCCCCCCCCCCCAAGAAAAAAAAACACAGGACACTTATCATGAAAGGGGCTTTCCCCAGTGTTTCTGGCAGTGGCAGCAACTTGCACCACAGTGCCTCTTAATGCTTAACAGGTGCTCTATAAATAGGACATCTTTCAATAGTTCCTCTTTCACGAAGAACCCTTATCTGTGTAAAAAAAAGTATAGTGTCTGTAAAAAATGGTGATATAATTGAGTAAGAACGCTTTATAAATGCTTAGAATATTATTATATTAGTTATCACACGTGTGCTCGTGGAATACGGAAAAATAAAGTGCTTCTGTATCCCATATCCAACAAGACCAAAGGCTGAGTTGGATATATTTTTCTGTATTCCATGAGTGTGCGTGTGATGAAGAATTTATCTTCAAGCAAATTTGACAGACAAACACGAGTTAGAACAGCACGTTAGAACTAGGTGTAATTTGGGCCGTGCAATTATAGGTTAATATCGCACTCTTGTTGCTATGGATCCACCAATCAGAATCAAGGATTCAACTTTGCTTGAAGGGTCATTCCGCGCCAAATCACCTAAATTTCTGAAAAGCTTGGCAGTGACCGACTCAGACTTTAACCAAATGTAATATCAAAGCAATCGGACAATGCACGCGGGCACCAGGGGGTCTCAAAAATGACGAAAAGATGTTCCGTATGCTAAAATGTAGGTTTTTAAAGACCTATACCTTGATAGACAAATTTTCTGTACTACTTTTGACAGCAGATTCTAGTTATTTAGATACCAGTCAACTTGTGTACTAATTGGTAGCGACATATCTTATCTCAGTTTAGAGATATAGGCCTCCAAAAATGAAAAAAAAAAACACCGAATTCAAATAGAAGGGGCGGGGCTTAAATTTTTAGGGGTCCATATCGCAGAAACGGTAAGGAGTAGGAATCTAAAATTTTGTATTTATTCACACCCATAAAGGATTGTTTTTTTTAAAAAAATCAGCAAAATCTGAGTCGGTCACTGCCAGACTATCAGGTGAGTTGGCATGGAATGACCCTGAAGATAATTGTTGTAACTGCATCTAATCCTAGTGATGCCACTCATTGTGCAGTTGATCTTGTTCTTTTTAGGTACAGCCATTTGTACATCGTTGTCCTTCGTCATCAAGTCAGAGGACCAAGCAGTAAAGGAGCTGAGATTGTCCTCTATCAACTGCAAAAGTAAACGCCATTTTCTATCCATGACTCTGATTTGCTATAGAAATTCCTTTCATTAAATGTGAACAAGTTCTTTATGAATGTTAATAATTGTCACTATGAGGACCCAGCATAACTTTATTGTTGACCCTTACCTTCCAAATCCTTCTATGGCCTCTTTGCCAAAATGAAGGATTCAGAAGGACTGAGGGCTGTAGGCCCAAATATCAATTGCTTCTCACTGTTTCAGACATTCCAATCTTCTCCAAGTTCAAACAATTTGATGTGGAGGGACATGTGAGAAGAGGATATTGAAGGAATGATGTCACCTGTAGGCCAATGTCGAGGAATGTTGGGGGGAGGGAAGAGGTGGGGAGGCGTGTCAAATCTTATTTTACTTCAGCTTAAAACATACATGGTTGTTAGTAAGACAAAGGAAACCAATATGACAGGTGTACAATATTAAAGAATGAACTAAGCAAACTGTTAACGAGTAGAAAGTTTTAAAAAAAAAGATTACACAACATGAACACCAGGATCAGCCAGTCATGATTAAAGTTCCCCGTTAGTATAACAACTATAAAATAAAATGAATTAAATTGACCAAGTACACACTACAAATTTTACAAATTACAGCAAGTAAAGAATATTGAACATTAAAATCGATTAAAAATGGTGGAAGAGTACCCATCACAAGTCTAAACCCTTTACTTTATTACCAGGGAATCCCCAGCCAAAAGGACAGACGTTCTACGACTGAACATGACTGGCCGCTTTGCTGTCAACGTTGTTGTAAGTCTCATTTTTTTGTTTTGAACATAACTGCAGTATTTCTAAAAAAATGCAATGTTTATCTCAGTATTGAACCTAAGGCTAAAGCTTTGGGTGTGCATGGGCGTTTGTAGATGTTGTTCAGCGTGATGCGATCTGCATCCATGCCCATGGTGAAAGTGTTGATTTTTATTTTTCGTTCTCACCAAGCTGTTTTCAACACTCGACTCTTTCACCGTGTGTCGAGACGGAGTAACTCTCTGCCAAAACTCACATCTGGGTTTATTTGCTCATCAAATAAATGAGAATAAGCCCATTCAATAATTAGGGCCATAAGGTAAGTATCTCTAAACATATATAATACATGTAGAATGTTTAAGACATTGGATCACATCATATCATGGCTGCTGTTTCTTTTGTCATTTCACTATTTATGAGAAGTGCCTGATTTTACCATAGGCCGTTTCACGGCTATTGCCATTTTGAAATTGATGAATTAATTTGGCGATCACATGTGACCTCTCAGGGGGTAAATACTTTTGTTTGAAATCATGTTTGCCCCAATCGTGTTTGGTCCCCTGTGATTGGCAAATTCCATTCATCTATTCCAAGACGGCGGTATCCGTGAAATGGCTTATGGGGTGTCACAAATGGTTGATAAAGTAGTATTTGTTCTTATCTTTTCCTGAAATTTACAATGGTAAGAACTTTTTCTTTTCGTTCCCTTTTTCAAACTTCAGGATAATTTGGTTGTTGTTCACCATCAAGCCTCAAAGGTAAGAGACAATACCTAAAGATTACTGGAAAAGTTTTCTGGAATCAAGATCTTCAGAAAATGAATACTAGAATTTTAATTTCACAGATAGGTGAAGGTTTTGCAGACAAACTAAAAAATCAATTAGTTTTATGAATATGAATTTCCATGTTGAAATTACTTTATTTGTTTGTGTGCAACCCAAAATTCTCAACTCAGTGATCCAAATGATTATTTATATTTTGTATTGGAATTTTAAAGAGTTGAAAGATTTTGATTTCTGTTGAGTCAAATGTCCACTTTGGTCAACACTTTGCTGACTACGACAATAAGGCTGTGTTGGAATAGGAGACTTAAGAACAACAGGTGGCAGCAGACTTACCAGGTAAATTTTCACTGTTTGCACAGTTCAGAACATCTTCACATATCAAAAAACAGTGGATTTACCTGGTGAGTCTGCTGCCACCTAGTGTCCTCAAACGTCTCCCATGATGGTGGCTGCAGCTGTGGCTATGGCTGCTGCTGTTGTTATGGGCATCCTATGCTTCAGTGTTTGTTTACGTGATGAACAAGCGGCAAGAAGCCAGAAGGCGGCAGGCTCTATTTCACACCTGGCCTAAACAGCTAGGTTTAATGAGTGAGTTTATTGTCTGTCCTTGCAGACCTCAATGATTTTTGACATCCGGTTACCTAAGCCAGAAACAGATGGTTATGTGAATTATCACTTACCAGTACTAGCTCCATTGCCCATCCGACCCATCAAGCTAAGGGTAGCTGGAATACCCACACAGACTGGGTTGGAGATGAGAGAAGTCGGCATTGAACTCTGTATCCTTTAAAAGTACAACATTGGTTATTATCAAAACAGAAAATAATTATTAGATTCAATCTGGAAGCTCTTTGATGATAAAGTTCATATCAGTACCAATCCCCCAGAGAAATAATTACATCTGAAATACTGTCAAAGTCCAAGAAATAGCATTTGAAGACACACTAATCGCCATGGCTTATTTTGATTGCCATCATCCAAAACAAAACGATACGAACATGGACAAAATCCCTGGCAGAACATATACTATTTTTCCCTCTTCTCACTGAAATAGGACCAGAGGTTGGGAATAAATTAACTCCTCCAAAAACAAATTCATTCCCTTTAACGGGGCACTGTCATCATAATCACAGCAGGTCTGTTGCTGTATTAAATGGAATTTATTTATCGACTTTTACCCATTATAATAGATTTTAATTTTTGCATCGGGGATAAAGAATATTATTTGTGTGTTTTTTTTTTACTGCACGCACGAGCGCGCCCTCCATAGATCTGATACTGAGTGTGCGCGCACATGGCGTGCAATAACTGGGTCAGAGTTCATAATTCCATGTAAAGCCACAGGCCTGATAAGATCATGACGACAGTCCACCTTTAATTTGTAGTTCAAAGATAAATGAGTATGAAGAACAACACAAATAATGTCCAATGACTTGATGAACTACTTACTCCCTGTTGTCACCCCTAATTTCTCACCGTCTTCACCCACCTCACCTTGAAAAGGACCTGGTCTTTTTCCTTAGCACCTGTACCCAGATTCACCGAACTGGGTGGTATTCCAGCCCAATACAGTGATTGATGCCCGTTTAGGTTGCTTGTGGCATGTCCACCTGAGGCTTGAGCCTTTGGTTACAATGATCCCAGACAAGGTGAGGAATTTATGACAGATTTATACATGTATTGACCCAAAATTATTAATTTTTTATTTGAAATTTCCCTTGATACAAATGTAGTACTGCTAATCCAGAGCTATTTCCACAAGGCAGCATGTTACCATGTAAACAGTAGACATTTCAACCCAAGTAGATGAGGAAATAAACACATTTTAAAAAATTAAGTGAAATAAAAGATTTTTTAATATCTCTAACATGTTCATAATAAACTAATATTCTAAAATAGTTAAAATATCTTGAATATTAAGTATTTTAAGAATGGTAGGTAGTCATAATGGAGGTTGTTCTACTACCATGGTCGTTATCACTCAGTTTGAAAACAAAATAACTCACACCTAATATTGAAAAACCTTGCCTCATAAACAATATTTTGTAAACTTGTTTTAAATGGTACTGGGAACATTGGCCTATGACATTTCTACTGTGCCACAACCAAAGATTTTAGAGCACCAAAGGCGCAAGATGGGGAAACTGAAATGTGAAATCCTACTGGACGCCATTTCAGCAAATAACTGTATTGATACAACAATAGATCAGTGCAGACAATGACCATTGCTATCAATGGGCAGCAAAGCATTCACTCGCTGAAATGCATATTTCACTTTCCAACAATAGATAAAGCTCCAGTTCCCCATCTTGCGCCTTTGGCGCTCTATAATCTTTGGCCACAACTCACACGAGAAGGACTATGGTTGTTTGTGGAGCTCTTGTAACTTTTGGAAAGCTTCTTGAATACCCCCCAATAATGAATTATCAAACTAAAGTGCTCTGGTCCCTTGTCTTCATTTCTTTGCAGTGTCGTCTGATTGACTTCCTTCTATTAAGGAGAGAAAGTAAGAAGGTCATCTTATCTGTCTGTAAGCAAGGTGGGTATTATGCTTTATTCTTTGAAAATTAAACTTACCCTATTGTCTTTAGCTTGAGACCCTCCCATATCCTCCAAAATATTCCACTTCATGGTAACTCAGCACTTGTATGTTTGGACTTGGATAAGATTGGTATGCCTGTTCCATTGTATGCGATGGGAGACTTTGGAACGATAGGTGGCAGCAGACTTACCAGGTGAATTGTCATTGTTTATGTACTTATGAGCATGCGCACATTTCCTAGAACAATGGGTATACCTGGTAAGTCTGCTGCCATCTAGTGTCCTCAAAAGTCTCTCATTGTCGTGAAGAGCCTGCAGTACCATATCATGCAAAGTCAGACAATTTCTTGAGTAGACCTTATGCAGTGACATCCTGCCGCCATCTTTGAAGTCAACAAGATGATGAAACAAGGGAAAGTTTGACAGTGCACAGAATGTTACAATGAATAACCTGCATTTGACCCCTACGTGAGGGCGCCACACTGCAGTGACGTCGTGTTCGTAACATCTATAGAGTTGTTATAAAACAGGACTTTGAAATTGGTCCCGATAATTTAAAAATCAAGCGTTTTATTAAACAGTTTATTTCAAAAATATTGAAATTAGTTTAGCGTGCATACAGGTAACTGTTTCACAGACCCATGGGGTCATGGTGTGGTGGCCCTGGGCAAAAGGTACTGCAAATAATGAACATATTAAACTCTTTGCATGGATTTGTGCCTAATGCCTTAAGGAAAGACCTTTTCCTCACAAATACCAGCTAAGTTTTTTTAAAGACTGCATTTTCATGATGGCTTTTATCTCTCTCAGGGATGCTGTCTGTTCGCCCAGAGGGGGTCAATAATCGGCCATTACATGAAGGCTTTCCAACGGTCTGATTGTGAAACACGGTTGTAAAAAAGTTCAAACAATTAAAGTCTGTAAATGCCTATGCACAAACGTCTTTATATGGGTGTCCAAACTGAGTTTGATTGACAAAACAAATTATTAATGGTGCGAAAGAAAAGTTGCTCTTGACTGAAAACAATCCCGCACGGGTAACAGGAAAATGACTTTTAATCCCAAAGCGAATTGGTTAACAAACAGAAAGGCACAGATGTACAGATTATTTTAACTGAGTGTTTGGATTATGTTATGCAGTGTTATTACCAGGTCAGCAGTGCAGTTTATCAATCATAGCCAGGATGTTTGATAAACTCAACCAGGTTTACAGGACATTCCTAGAGGAGGAGCAGTCTACAGCTCAGGTTGGTAAAAACTATAGCAGCCTTGTACCCACGGGCAGACCATTGGTCGCTCTTGCCACCTACCCCTGGAAGGGAGACACGGTGCTGATTAGCTTCCAATAATGACTTCTTTGTGTACGGATTGAACCAGTTGCCGCCGGGATTCTTTTTTGTTGTTGTCCCGTCCCCCTTAAAACGATTCTTTTGGCGGAAAAGAAACCCTGACTTGACAATGCCAAGAGAACAAAGATTCTCTTTATTGGATCGTCCGTTTTGTTTCTAGACCAAGAAAATGTCAAATTCACTCAGTACCTTTCAATGGCCACAAAATTGACTATATTATTCAAGACCTTTGTCCTTGTGTGGGTGAATCGAAGCATTAGACGGCGTGTGCGTGTGGTCTGTGCACGCTCCGCAGTTGAATGACCGGACGATCTTTGCTCCGGTGGTCCAAAATTACATAATGCGTCTTTACATGGCTTCTGTTTCCAGGCAGAGGAAACATTTGCACGTATTCACGTCATCTAGTTTGAACTGGTTGAGGGGACGTGATCTTTTAATTTAAAATATTAACCCTCAGCGCAACCACATTAATCAACAACTTCGCTGGATCCAGGAGGTTAAAATTTCGTCCACTCTGTCTTTAAGGTCAATAACCCACCCTGCAAGCCCAAAGCCATTATAAATCACTGTGGGGGTGAATTGGAGTGCTAGTCAAGACTTAGACTTGTGTTATTTAAGATCCAGGTGCCGCACAAGCTGTTTTCACAAATTGCATACTGCCTTGTGCCAAGGATCCTTAGCCACAAGGTCAATCAATTACTACACTGAGACAGGTGGCTGCTGTCTTTCAACACTCCTTACTCTGCAGTGGTTAGGGTCTGGCCAATGGGAGTCTACAGGCTTGTGGGGTATACCAGGGGTGAGGATTACATGGAATCTTGGCCTTATTGGCCCATTAAAACAAAAATTATGACCATATTTGGTAACAATTGGATTATTTTTTGTCTCTCGGATGCTGCGAGGGTTTTAAGCAATAAACCACAAGGGAAACTGACTGGGTTAATTTTAAATTCAATTTTTGGGGTGAACAAAGAAAAATTGACTCGAGCGGGATTTGAACCTGCATTCAAATTCATTTTTGTGTTTTTCTCAAACAAATACATGATCTGAAATCTTGCATTTTTCTGTGAAACAGAATTTTGAAGGTGGTGCTGTACCCAAAGCAGTTGCAGCCTTGGCTAGACAGCCCTTCACCAGGAAGATTGTGATCGATCAATCCGATATGTACACCCATGTCCTGACGCCAGTAGCAGAGAGGAAAGATATCAAGTACAAGTTTGTAGTCGCTGTGCTGGTGGAATACATCAGGTCACTCAATCATTTTCAGATTCCTGTTCAGGTAATGAGAGAACGGTACTCCAGAGCGGCGTGTAGCCCACATGCTTTTAGTGCAACATATTGCAAACTATGGGTCATGACTGGAAAGTGGGTTGTTCAAAAATTCCTGTAGGTCCTCAAACTTTGTCAGAAGTGTTGATACTTTCAATGGAGGTCACTTGTCCGCGGGCTCCTAAATTGTGATCGATAGACACAAAAATATCTTATTTTTCCTTAACTTTTATTATCAGTTCACTGCAATTATTCATAAATACATATAATAATAGCAAACTGCTTCCATAGATAATTTACTCCTGATAAAAGATTAGACTGTTCAATCGGCAGGCATTCGGTGAGTCGCGGTCGAGTACCTGAAATTGTCTACTTCTACTTCGTTACTCGGCAGAATCCTCAAGTTAGGACGTAAATGCCAAGGAGCTATCTTAGCTTTGTGTCTTGCTCAAGGACACAAGTGCCGGGACCAAGATTCGAACCCACATTGTGATGACTCAACCACTAGAACTTGAATTCGGTGCGCTAGACCGCTCGGCCACGGCTTGCTGGCGTAAAAGTTTGTGGACCGCTGTTTTAGTGAACCTAACTCAAGTTCTGATGTTGTTAAAGTGTATTCTTAGCTTACAGTTGCAAGCAAGAGACCTAACCATAACTGTGCTGAGCTCGATTGTTATCAGAGTCTGCTTTGCATGCCCTCTATGTCACCAATGGACAAAGAACATCAATGTCTTGGACACCAGTGTATGTCAAACTTGTCAGCTTGACTAATGAAGAAAGCCAATGTTTGCCGTAACATCTTGTCTGTATGTGTAAACTTGCCTCACATCATACTCACACCGTGATGCTGTAAGGCACTTTTATGGGTTCCATTTCTATGGGCTTGCCATTTAATACATGTCAATAACCAGAAATAGTTTGTGATGTAGACCAGGCCTAGCTTTATGGTTTTGCTTACTGTAAGCGAAAAGTCTGCGCTTGTGGAAGGTGACAAAATTGGGCTTAATGTAAGCATATTTTACAAATTAGCAAGGAGTTTTTGCGTACCATACTAAGCATTCTTCACTTACTTAGCTAGTTCAGAAATTTTGTGTGTACCGTGGAAGTGAGAGTGGTTACCGTTAGACCAGAATTCCGCAGTAAGCAGAGCCTTGAAATTTGGCCCGGTTCTCTTGGAAATTAATATTTTTAAAAATATTTGTTTACCTGAAGAAACCAGGGCCAATTTCATGGCACCGCTTACCACAGGATTCTGCGCTTACCTCGCCCTGTAAAGTGTGTTATTCTATGGACCGTAAGCACAGTATTCTTTGGAAAGCAGAGCCATGAGATTTGGCCCTATCACCTGGATGAACACAGGATTGTATTGTGCCAAGAAAAGAACGTTCCCCTTATGCGTTCTATATTTTTTATTCTCCCAACTAGCATTTCTTGTACGAGTTGGTGATCAACACGTTAGTCCACCATAACTGCTTCTACCAGCTGCATCAATTCCTTCAGTACCATGTCTTGAGTGACTCTAAGCCCATCGCTTGCCTGCTCCTGTCCCTTGAGAGCTGCTATCCACCAGCCCATCAACTGGCTCTGGACATGCTTAAGGTAAAGGAACTAAAATATGGTGTCTGGGAACCAAATATTAGCCAGGATCTAGAAATATGGTATCCAAAAATTTACTAAGTTGGAAAGCAAGATGTCCAAATAAAAGATAAGTCGGGTATGTTCTAGGTGTGGTTTGGGGTGGTCGGGTTGGTATCTTTCCTCGCCTTTCACCTATTGGACTCCGGTTCGAATCCTACTGGGGGCACTATGTGGATTGGGTTTTCAGTCCCTACATGATTGTGTGGGTTTTCCCTGGAATAAATCTTTGGGTTTTTCCTCCGACATCTAAAACTGAAACTTCCTTCCTTGTCTTCTCTCCTTGGGGTTCTTGGCTAGTACAATGTATAGTGATTAAGTTCGCTTTTCTGAGAATCCTTGGCTTCACAACCAAAATTAATAACTGAAATGAAATCAAGTTTGTAAGAATGTTCCCGTAGGCATACACCCGCAATCCATAGGACTGCCAGAACGTTCTGCTTGACTGTGACATTGTGCCAAACTACAGCAACATTTCTACTTGAGAGAAGTTGCATGTTGGCATTTTGAATGTTCTGTGGCAGTCTATTGGACTGGTCCATGTACGCCCGCTAGGATACTTCACTGATCCAATAAGAACGTTCGTACCATTCTGAATTCTCAGACGCTCACTTAGTAGCATGTTCAAATTCTAAACAAGGTATCCAAAAGACATGTAGCATCTTTTGCTATGGGGTGGTTCATCATTTTCCACATTTGTGTACAAACCGTCTGCTTGGAAATATCCAATGTATGCTTTTTCAGTTTGACGAAAGTGTGAATCAATAGAGCGATCACACGACCAATGTTTACATGTCATCACGTGACCTATTGTGGGTGCTACGTCATCTGAGCTGATGGCAAACTACGTGCAAATACATGCTGTGATCGACAGAGTCACACCAAAAATCAGCTTTTGGAACTGTCCTTACTGGCTTTATTCAGCCACTCGAAGGTCTCTGGTACAAAGTCTGGAATATTTTTCACAGATTTCGAGAAAGAAAAGCCTCGATCCATTAAACAAATGCAACAGTCATCATGTACCATACTGCACTTTCCAATGGAGGACGTCGTGTTTGTTTACATTTAATACCCACAATAGATCACATGACGCGGGTCGCGCAATCAGTCTAAACCTGGCAATGGTTTACTCCTGGGAGGTTATTTTTCCAACAAGCCGATGACTGCTTGATAAAAAAAGCATACTCACATGCACATGCGTGCTATAGACTGGTAGTGTGCCATTATGAGTCAATCAGGATCATCTTGTCATGTTCATTTTGTCATATTGTGGTTGTGTATTTGTGTTTCAAGTTTTGATGGACTGATTAAGATTTCTACCGCAACACTAGCCTTCAAATAGCAGTAGAAACCTTCCCAAGTACAAATCTGAAGACCTCATCATGCCCTAGTCTAGATTTGAAGTGCTTAACAGCTGTACGGGGAAAAAGTCAACATTGTTATGTACTTAGTATGTAGATTATATTTGAATCTTTTGACTCTTGATCAGAGGGTATCTACAGCCAATAAAGAGATCATGATATACCACAAACTTTAGTATGTAGATTATATTTGAATCATTTTACCTTTTGTCTCTTGATCAGAGAGTATCTACAGCCAATGAAGAGATCATGATATACTACAAACCTTAGTATGTAGATTATATTTGAATCATTTTACCTTTTGACTCTTGATCAGAGGGTATCTACAGCCAATGAAGAGATCATGATATACCACAAACTTTAGTATGTAGATTATATTTGAATCATTTGACCTTTTGATTCTTGATCAGAGGGTATCTACAGCCAATGAAGAGATCATGATATACCACAAACCTCAGTATGTAGATTATATTTGAATCATTTGGCCTTTTGTCTCTTGATCAGAGAGTATCTACAGCCAACGAAGAGATCATTGAGGTTTTACTCTCCAAGAATCAACTCTTAGCAGCGCTGAGATTTCTGCGTAGTGTTGGAGGAGCGGATAATGCCTCAGCCAGGAAGTTTCTGGATGCGGCATTGAGCACAGCGGACAACATGCTCTTCTATACGGTCTTTAAATTCTTTGAGCAGAGGAACATAAAGCTTAGGAGTAATCCACAGTTTGTACAAGGTAAGATATCAAGAAGCTGTCAAGGGCAGCCGTTTGTTATTAAAGCCCCAGCTCAACATTGGTGAGAGGAAAAACATAAATGTTCACAGATTTACATATACCTTACATGGTATAAAGATAATGATGGTAGAAAACTCGCCTTGAAATATTTCTACCTGAAGTGTTATCGTTTTTAAATAATAAATGAAATAAGATCAAAAATTAGTTTTCGTTTAAGTGCCTATAGGAATGGGTGCAAAAATGCTGAATGCATTTTCACCGTTGTTTTTGCAAATGAAACAATGAAATGAGCTGACATTTTCACAGGTTGGTTTTATTACAAATATCTTGATTTGTGCAAAGAATGGAAGCATTTACAGTCAGTTTACCAATGTTGAGCTCCAAGGTCAAATTCAGTTTTGTGTAGAGTCTTTATGGAAGTGGCGAAAAAAATGCAAGTCTCTAACCTCACCTTAAAATGGTGTAAAATGTCACTCTGAGTGAAATTTGAAACATTACGTCATTGGATATCAACAACGAATGTGTCTCTACATTCCAAAGAGGAATCTTTGCATCAGTCAGAAGGTCAAGTTCATGCCGTTTTGATTGGAGATCATTGAAATTCAGGAATGAACTAAAAATTGTCCTGTAAAAGAATGTACAGACCCAAGAAGTGTGACGCCATTGGATGTTTTAGGGTTTTGACAAAAAATCGCACTGGAAGGGTGATAAACACAATTTCATTTTACTGTTACTGTTACTGATCCCGTAACCCACCAGGGTCATAGGGGCACTGAAATGATGAACACTGCACCAGCTGATTCCATCCCTGACGGTTGTGGGCAAGTGCCTTGGTTGTAGCGGAGCTTTTTCCGGTCCACTCAGCAATGTTGTCCGCCCAATTCTTTCTCTGTCTTACCCTGTTTGTATTCATTTGACACTGTGTGCGGTTTGAGACATGTAAATTTTCCCCACATTCATAAAAACTCTATCTATTGGAAAATGAATGCATCACAAAACTGAAATTCACCTCGGAGCCCCTCTTTAAATACGAAAAAGTGACGCCTTGTGCCAAAATCAGGCACTTCTCAGAAAAAGTGAAATGGCATTAAAGGCTGGTTTATAGTCGGTCGCGCGATTGTCGCACGATTGTCGCACGACGGTAAAATTGACGCACAACGCAGTTTATAGTCGACGCTGACGCCTCAGCGACCATAGACTGCAATGAAAAGGCTCAGCGTCTAGCGATCACAGCGCCGGGCAACTATCATCGCGCGACCAACTATAAACCAGCCTTAAAACCCACAACAGCTGAAACATCAGCAATGATATAAATGGGATGTGATGTCTAAAACACGATATATGTTTGAAATAGTAATTTTATAAGCCTCTGTTAGGTGTTATTTGAAAGCTCTTGTTCTCATCTGTTTGATGAGCAAAATAAACCCATAGTGCATTTTCTCTACAAAAAAAATTTGAATGGTATTGAACGATCAGTCAGTTAATTCAGCTGCTTGTCTTTATTTGTCTCTATGTTAGGTGAACACTGCGAGCAGTATGTTAAACACTTTGAAGCTACATTTGGGTCAGAATCCCTGGCACCCATGCCCTGACAATCCATATACAGACACTAGTGTACCTGCAAGTATTTGCGTCCAGTCACCAGACTAAGTAATCTGTATCGCAGTAGACCAATCCATTAAGCCCCGCCCTGCTGTATTGACCAACCACAGACGTGATTGTGCAACCCAAAGTCCGACAAAAGTCTGATAAACACTTTAGTACATATGATGCATGTGCACAGTGGGCAGGGCTTAATGAATCAGGCTATTGTAACTGTAGCTTTGACAAGAAGGATAATATATTTATCAACCACTTAAAACTGTTACTATTAAATCTACTTGTACTGAAGTTTGATGATCTATTTATGGAAGATGACAGCAATTTATCCCTGCTAAGTATGACTGTACAAGTGTACGTTGTTGAAAGAAACCCTAGGTCACATGTAGATGACTTACAAATGATCTTGGCTCTCACTCATACACCATTTGGTGACCAGACTACTAGTTGGGGTCATTATAGAGAGGTTGCGTGACCCCAGGAAAAGTTCATTTCGCAGCCATGTTGGGTACAGCCATGTACAAACTCAATGGCTGGCGCGTCGTCTGCTGAATGATCTCCAGCGCCTGTTAGTGCACGCAGCATTAGAAAAAGGTCTCGGGTGACGTCACGTGAAACCTCTCCGTAAACTGACACATCCGCAATTGCAGCCCTGTAGATTTTAATAGATGTATTATAAAGAGATTGAAGAGCATGGTTTATTGGAAGAGTGCATTCATTTCAATCTACTGGATTTAAGTTGACTTGCATGATGTGCTGTTTTCTTTTTTATGGGGGTTGGGGGGTGGAAGGGGGTAAAATCAATGTGGTTATGTGTTAATGGCATGGTAAATAATTGGTTATTATAGGAGAACTAAAGCATGATGTTTGTGCTTTACAAAGCATAACTATCAGCTGACCCTACATGGGGCTCTGGTCAAGATGCATATGACCAAATATGGCTAAATTCGTAATTTTAGTAAAACGACCCCTACGTGACCTCTAGGTGGCCTTTGACCCACTACCTAGTACAAGCTTTGTCCTTATGTCCAAGGACATAAAATTTGCTTAGCACAGGAAAGTCTTGCTGAGCAGAAATGGGGTGCAGCCAGATTACCATAGATTGTTCTTCTTTCTTAGCTGGCTTGCTGGTTTTCACACAGGACATACATGTACATTGGTTAAAAGCAATATATTGTGCTAACCAGCTCATTAGAATCTGGCCAAGGGGACTTTTGGCATTCGCCCATTGCCCAGTGAAGTCCAAGGCATACAGTGATGTATATTTTGTATTATATGATCATCTTTATTTGTGTTGATACAAAATATTTGTTGTTATTGACTATATTTTAAATTGTTTTTATATGTGTATTAAAACTATATTTAGGGAGACTCATGTCTTTTTCATTTTTTTCACTGGCAATGCAGGCAAATTAAACTAAAACAAAAATAGAAACACCCTTTGAAGATTTTATTTTTTTTTTTGGGGGGGGGGCGTACAGGCTACATTTGCATGCTTTTTGTTGTGCTGTCTGTAGTCCAATGGAGACATTTTCTCTATCTAGTTTACAGGGAAGGTACATTAGAATTATTTTGTTTTGGAACGGCATATTTATCCCAACATCTAGTTTTAAAGACAAACAAATGTCAAATTCAATTTAAATTTGTCTCTTCACAAATGTATGAATGTGAGAAAATACATTTTCAATTTCGTGTAGCTCCACGGACATCACTGGTTAGGTGTTTGCCCCAAATACCAGTTTGTTGAACAACACCATATAAATAAGTTATTTAATCATTCATTTAAGGTGTATCATATTGAATGTAGTACCATTGACTAATATTGACATGAAATTAAAACCTGCAAATGTGTACGGGAACTATGTTGCTATATTCCTGGCGTGATTGTTACATTTTCTGAACTGTGGGTTAATCCAAACATGATTTCTCGACTTACATGTGGACAACAGTGGTTTGGGTGACGTCTGTTCAAATTGGCATAGTAACACCATTCTTGTGGGTTTTTTCGGATAGGCTTAATCACAAATAATGTGACCGAAATGTCCACCACTTTACAACATTTTCTTTCCCCCTATCTCTACACAACTTCGCTTTGGTTAGCGCTGAATTGATAAAAATGAAATAAATAAAAAAACACTGACAAATGTGTAATCCACCCATGTCCAAATTTGAACGTGTATCCTTATTCACACAAGAACAATGACGGTGTTGGCAAAGGTAAAACAGTAACAAGCTCAACGGCCATTGCATAATATGTACACAAAAATATTAATGCGCGATAACCAGACAGACCGAGTTCGTCTGGACAGTGGTATGCCTACTAGAGCAATTTAGAGTAAAGAACCCCGTCTGTTTTTTATTTCATACTTCCTTGCGTCATTTTCAAGTAGGCCTAGGCCTACATGGATTATTTCATTGCCATTCATTTTAGGACCGACGATTACGCAATCTATTTCTGTCTAATGCGCATGAGCGGTAAATTGCGGTGGGCCGATTTACAAAATGGACTCCATCGAACACGCACGTGGAAGACAAAATCACACGGGAAAAAACGGTTCCGGACATCGCAAATACTACGGGAAAAAACAGCACAAATACTGCACAGGGTTCTGTTGAGATGATAGAAAAGTTGGGTGAGTTAATGTGATCTCGTGTACAATGTCTTCTTGGTAAATTTACATATTTTTTAACACTATTGACGAGCGAGACGGGTCTTGAATGCTAGCGTTAAAATCGACTCCATCGACTTGAAAATAAAAAACAGACAGGGTCCTTTACTCTAAATTGCTCTAGACTCCAGTGAATTGAAAATTCGTTGTTGTGTCTTCAATGTAACGCGGTTACTGTCGGTCTCAGTGTCGAGTACAGCGTCACCAGGGGTTGATTTACGGGCTATTAAACTTGTTTGTTCGCTGATGAAATCAGTATTTAAGGTAAATGGTTAGCGGTAAATGGAGTAGCCCAGTTATTACGCGCGCGTGTGCGCCGGTGTCATAGGGTATTCTGTCCTCCGGGTAATGTGTCCACCATACGGTAAATTAACGTGGGCTGGAGGAGTTTATTCAAAAGAGGGCGCTATCAGACGGAGTTAGTACACAATTCGCCGTATGCCCGGACAGAATCTCCTGCCGGACAGAATTTCCTACACCGGCACATCACTGCTTGACAAAAAAAGAAGGCACCCCGTGTGATTTGACCGCAAGCACACGCGTGTGCAGATCTTAATTAATTGGGTCTAAAAAAATATATAAAATATAATGACAACGCACATTTAAGGTAAGGTTAAAATATACTGATTATAGTATGAATTATTTTATTTCATTTACAACACACACCCATGCCATCAAAAATATATATTCATAAATACCCGTCAGTTTGGGACATTGTGGGCATTCCTATAGACCGATTGCGCGACAATGTTGACATGTGGTCACGTGACCCCCTATTGGATCAACCGCCGTACAGCTGATGGCAAAATACGTGTAAAGAGATAGGCCCGTGACACAGAGTGAGATTGAAAACAGTTGATTTTACTTTTGTTAACTGATAAATTAGTTAATCAGCCCCTTTATTTAAATTAGTATGTTGTGGCATTAATTTAAATCACATCTGTGTTTCATAATTTAACAGAATTCTACTAAAAAGAGTTTTTTTTAGCCATGCACTACCGTCGTCGGACGACTATTATGTAGCCACCCGTCTGTTATTTTGTTTGTAATGTAGGCCTAAATCACTGTAAAAAAGGATAAACAACGTTGGAAAAGTGAGCATTAATACCTAGCCTTGCATAATTTCAAATAGGCAAAGGAATCACACAGTTTTGGAAAGCAATTTCTTTGGAGGATTTCAGCTTCAAAACTTTGAAATTTTTGTGTTGAAAAGTGTGTGGTGATCGCGGTCGTCTGGCCTAACGCTCTGTCGTGCGCTGTACACATCGTGCACATTCATACGGTACTTTTACAATTTTCAAGACTTGCTGGAACTGCCCTTACTGGCTTTATTGAGCCACTTGAAGGTCTCTTGTTCAAACTCTGGAATATGTTTAATAGATTTCGAGCAAGAAAAGCCTCGATCGAATAAAATAAATGCATTAATCATCGTGTACCGTACCACCCTTTCCTATGGAGGATTACGTGTGTGTGTTTACTATACCCAACAGGGGTCACGTGACGTAGGTCGCGCAATCGGTCTATTGGTTGAAAGGTGGTCACATGGCTGTTTAAGACCGGTTTTAAACGGATGATAAAGACAGCTGGAGCTGTGAAGGGGCGTTCTGCGCTCATAGCCCCACGCGTGTTGGCGCACTAGCTTACGCAGGTGCTAATACGTGTAGCGCATAGAGCTTTATATACAGCTCTATGGTGTAGCGCAATCATAACATAGCGGTACTCAATGTAAAGTCTATTGAAGTACGCGCGTGTACGCGCAACCGTTGAGTGTCGACCCTTCGTGGACGTGGCAAGAATTGAAAAATAAATTAAAAAAAAAACAGAAAACTTTACGATTATTACCAAAAAGGGCATTTATGAATGGGAATAAAAGAGAAGTGACTTGGTCTTATACGGCCGTTTAAAACCTTGCAGGGTCGTGGCCGTGGGTTTTTGGCTACTTTCTCCTGACTCGGACGACGGATTGAGACCAATTTTTCACAGATTTTTTTCTTCATGTATATATTGAGTCACACATAGTAAGAACACTGCACTATCAGCTTTACCAATCCTATACCTTTAACCTAATAAAATATTTATAAAATAGTTGTGCCAAAACATGTGTATCTTGTATACTGCTTCCATAAAAGCATTAGCACCAACACCCATGATAACTACTGTAATATTTAGCGGTGGGTATATAGATTTGCTTTTGAACAAAATAATTTATACTTTGTTTATGTCCTCTTTCTTGAAAACGCCAGGTTCAATCCTTCTCAAAACTGGCGCCAAAAACAAGGCCACAAACGCAAGGAAATAGAACCCTGCAAAGATGTAGAACAGATCAGAGTAGCTCTCAGTTGCATCGTAGAGGGCGCCTGTATAAATAGAAATATATAAATATCAATACGTCAGCAATCCTGTTGTTTAAAACCAAAACATTTGAACCGAACTTTTCTAGCTTATACTTGTAAAACTCGAAGAGAACAACATTGGAAGGTTGTGAAACAAATTTGAGTGTCATTTGGGATCTTTAAGCTTTTCCTAACCTCGACCTCAGGTATTTTCATTGTCTCATAACGATTGTTCCTTCAATTTGAAGCCACATGTCGAAAGCGGGGGGGGGGGGGGGGGGGGTGGAAGCGTAAATTTGCCAACTGACATTATCAAAATGACATGGGACCAACCAACATGTGGGGATTCGGGGGCATAGCCCCCGAGCGCTCATGAGGTTTTTCAGTGATTCGAAGGTTTAAACTGGCCTTCAGATGCCGATCATTGACGACTCATATTCGAAATGCAAGCTTTGAAAACCGTACTTTTTTTGCGAATCCCCTGTTGGAGTATATAGACACAAATTCTAGTGGGGTACAGGGGCCGAAGCCCCCGGACGCTCTACATTTTAAACAGTTTTCAGGGCTAAGGAGGACCGTCAAGTTGCCAAAAATAGACGTTTTTAATTTTGAAACTCAAACATTGAATACTTTGGACTCGGGACAAATCCCCTTCTGTTGGAGTTAACAAGGGCAACAACATTTATGGGGATCCAGGGGCTTCACGGCTTTTAGTGTTTTCAGAGCGTAGATTTGCGCACGTTGCCGAGAGTATTAAATTTGGTAATTCAAAGTTTGACTTCTCACACTACAAGGATTAAACTAAAATTTTCACTCGACAAATCCAGTCGGCAAATCTCTAGGCTTGCCGAACGGATTTGTGTTCAGCCCAAGCCCTTAATACTCGGGTAAGTTTGGTGCTCAATTTGCCGACTCGGACTCTAAATGCCGACTTAGGAAAAATATTGGGGGTGTCACATCCCCCACACCCCGGTTGCTACGCCGATAGTGCAGGCATAGAAATTGAGTAGCTAACGGAACCCATGTTGGGGATGGATTAAAGCCGGAGCTAAAGCTGAGATTTTGCAAAAGCACAAATCCAATCACTTAGCAACATACCTTTTGCAAAATTGGCAATAGTAATTTGTGTATTTGCTGTTGCTCGGCAGTCAGCCTGCGGAACTTGGCTTGTCAAAATCTTAACTGAGAAACACATGCATTCCTGTTTTGAATTTCGTATCCATTGAAAGTTCGTAAAAGGGCACGGTACCTGATAAAATAGGCACTGCGACTGCAAAAGGAAGCCCAATGCAAGAGTAGATTCCCACAGCAGACCCCAAGTTATCCACTCCCACTAACTCAAGCATCATCACCCGCCAGATTGTGTACTGCATTCCGTAGGTACACCCAACCATGGATGCAGAAATGAAAATGCAGGTCGTACCAAGTTGCACCAGCAAGACAGCACATCCACTAATGAACATGGAAACTTGGTAGATGACGTGAGACGAGGCTTTCTTACTTAGGATTCCACAAATAAGACGTCCAACAATCCCGCCAATTCCACAGACGCTTATAAGAAATGATGCACCCTGCTCTGAAATACCTAATGATGTGGCAAATGGGACTATATATAGAATAAAACAATTATAAGCAATAAGGTACGCTACGACTTGAGCGAAGATAATCATTGAGAGGCGATAAGAATCACGGAGAAGATGTAACCGTAGCAATTTGGCGGCTTCGGAAAGTATATTCCTCTGGCGTTGTGACTTCGAAGTGATGTTTGTTGCCTGTGGAGGTTGTGATTGGTTTTGGTCCATCACCTTGCTGTTGCCGTGATCATCAGTCTGCATTAGTCTGGAATTCTCCTCCCGATATACTGAGTTTTTCTGCAGCTGCATCTCGTTGTCTTCCCCATGTTCATCATCAGAAAGGATTATGTGAGTGTTCTTCTTGTTGGCATCAGTTTTGGAAGGCGACCGCACTGGGCGAAACAGTGCCCCGGCTGCAAAAACATGACCAAGAAGTGCTCCAGTTATGAGTAATGTTCCTCTCCAGCCATAAGTATCCAGTAGTAACTGCAGCAATGGAGCAAACACCAACATTCCAATGTCAAGTCCAGATGATGAGATGCCACAAGCCAATGGGTAATACGTCTTGAAATACTTGGCAACTATAACAATTGCCGGTATAACGGTAATTCCTCCGCCTAATCCTAAAGAAAAGGAAAGCAAGAAAGGAGCGTTTGTGACGTTCGTTTGTTTTTAGAAATATTCATTTTCACGTCACCAGTCGGGCAGGGTAATACGAATTTGATTATTAGTTATTTATTATCATGTCTTTCTTGTAATGAAACTGTGCCTAGGAGGCCTGAAGATATAACTGTGTTGAAAAGATGATGAAGGAATGTCAAGTTTTAGATGTGGGAGGAAAACCCACACAGTCAGGTAGGGACTGAAAACCCAAATGCAAGGCTCTGGTCTGGAATTAGAGCTGGAGTAACAGGGGTGAAAGGCAGAGAAGAAAATACTGATGAGACAAATTGAATGTCTAGCATGCCCTGATAGTACATTATTACCCAAAATAATACCTGAATTTCTCACGAATTGTACAGTTTTTACACCAGCCTATAGATTGTACCCGTAGGTTCGGTAAATTGGTTGGGAAGGAGAATTGTGATTCTGATTTTGAAATGATAAAAAATAATTTAAAAAAATACGTGAAAGTTATCTTCCCCATGTATGATAGGCCTGTGGAGTATACTAATGCCTTTATCTTCCCCATGTATGATATGAAGTATCTGCTGACTTTATCGTCCCCAATTTTGTTTTCTTTCTTTTGCTTCTTTTTTTCTTTTTTCATGCAAGTCGCCCATCACAAGGCCCAAAGGCCACTCGAGGTGTGGGCGACAGAAGGGATAAAAATCTGCCCCCGATGCGCAGAAACAAGACATGGTGAGATATAAACGGAAGTCTCTTCACAGCACAGCTAAGAACAGGGAGGGGTAAATGAATCCGTTGCAAGACAAACATAACTACCTCTTCCCCTATTTGAAGCAATTACATAGTTAAGCGTCTTGCTCAAGGACACAAGTGTCACGGCTGGGACTAGAACCCACGTCCTGAGCACTCAGCTACCAGAGCTTGAGTCCGATGCACTAACCGCTCGGCCACGAAACACTACGACATGTATGACATGAAATATTTTTAGTGAAATGAAATATACTGACTTCATCTTACCAGCCAGAGCACTCGTAAAGTACATCTGATAAATGTCAGTTGTCAAGCTACCAGCGATGATCCCTGCCATATTAAGTATACTGCCAAGTATAGCTGTAGAACGACAGCTCAAATGGTTCCCTATCACACCACCAATCGTGTCTGAATAGAAAAACACATGATTACACTTCATTGGTAATGTTGTCCTCCGAATGGGGAAAAGGTCGTGACGGTGGTCCTGTGTACTAGATTTAAGTGTACCTTACAAGAGCTCATTGTCTTGGTTGGGAGGAGTGTAGACACTTAAACTCACAAAAAGGTACCACTTGGGTTCCGTTCAAGGTGTCTTCGTACTCAGCATAACACTATTTCGGGTGAAATGGGCAAAAGGAACATTTTTTTCTTGAAGAGTGCAGGTTCAAAAAAGATTACCACGCCCTAAATGTTCACTCGGGCTGATGTTTCTCGATGTTTATGAGCTCATCATCTTGCTGAGTTTGTGAAAACAATTTTTATCAAGGAAAATCAAAGCTAAGGGAACTGTGTGGCATTTTGGGCCATGCTTCCATTTGTCAGGTCCAATGCTAAAGATTTGTATATCATACTTCCTACATATGAAGATGACGACATGATGCTAAAGATGGCGCCTGTCTGTGCAGTTGTAATCTGAAACTCATTCTGAAAGCTTAAGAAAAGCACCCCAGCGCAGCGTGTCACAACCATGGCCAGGAGATGGACAGTGAAGGAGGCGAATACGATGGCAACACCCCAATGGCCACACTCTCCTATTAGAGGTCCATTCACTGTAATCGCCATGATGAGCAGGTAATACCAACTGACTTCGGTGAGGCACGGCAACTGAACAGATTTGAGAAAATTATATAAGTTTGTTAGCATTTAAAGTTTATATGTTAAGGCTGCATGCATGACCAGTGGTGTATCGTTATGGCACGTGCCCTTGGTGCATTTTTTTCTCGTACCACATGCTGAATATGATGGGGGTAACAGCAAAGCGTCCAGATTGGTCGGTTGATGTTAGATTCCAACAGTCCGCTGCGCGTGACAATATACATTGAGTTGAGAATTCAATTTGTTTACCATACAGTCTGACATAATATTGGGGGGGGGGGACAAACCTCTGGAAGTGTTCTTTTGTTTTATTGTTCATACTGACAAGTACTTGAGATTACATGAGTAGTTGTAACAAGTAGCACAAGTGGTAACCTGAGGACTTGTTCCTATGATGTGTGTGAGTTTGTGTATTTATTACCCACCAGGCCAGGGCCCAATTTCAAAGAGCTGCTTAAGTAGAAGAGATTGCTTAAGGATTTCCCGCTCAGCAGAAATGAGCAGGGTACCAGTCACAGATTGTACAGGTGACTTGGTAGTTTGGCTGGTAACCTTATCTTGTTGGTAAGCATATACTTTTTGTTGTGCTCAGCTTTTGTGTGTGAGCTTAAGCAGCTCTGTGCCCTAATGTGGTAAAAAACTAACCGCTGCGCATATCATAATATAATTCAAAATTCAAGCGCATCAATATTGTAAGAATGAACAATTGGAATTCAAACAGCAAAACCAACAAAGGGCGGAGCCTATAGTGTGTTTGTTGACATATAATATATATTTTTTCTTGGGCCGTAAGATCCAATATTTGTCGAGACCAAGAGTATTCAGTACAATAAAACATGCAGCAAGCATTGAATACAGCTGGGCCCGATTTCATAGAGCAAATATTGCTTATAGAAAATGTCTACCAAGCAAAAATAAGCAGGATATCTGCCACAAATTGTACACGGGGAAAGGTATTTTTGGCCCCGGTAACCTTATTCTGGTATAAGCACAATTGTGTTGTCCTTTTTGTGCGGCTTAAGCAGTTCTATGGAATTGGGCGCATGTCATGTACCGGTACAGCAAGCGACCCTATCATAGGCCTGTTTCATTCCACGCTTCATTTGTTTACATTTATTTGAATGTAAACAAAAAAGGAACCCATTATGGGAGCTGTACGACAGTGAGGAGCTCTGACTGTTCGAGCTCAAATAAAACGCAGAGTCACGTCGTTATCTCTTATTTGAAAATAATTATTGTATATATAAAGGCATTTGACGTGAATTTTTTGAACCCGATGTGCAATCATAGGCTTATTATAACAGCTGATACGATTATTTAGAGGTTGCTGGCCCATGTTCAGACGTAGTAGAGTTTTTATACAGTGAACAGATTATTGCTTACAAACTTTATTGCACATAAATGATTCAGGATATCTGATAATGTTGATGAAGTACACAAGCCACATAAGCTAATGGGAACCATGCGTGCTGTGAGAGTTCCGTACCATAAAGTCATTACTTCAATTTGATCTATCCGGGCACATAGTGTTAAAGGTCAAGTAAAGGATCGGTAAAGCTGATACTAGGTGCTAGTGCTGTGTTCTTACTTCGTGTGATTCAATATATATATGAAAAAACAAACCTGTGAAAATTTGGGCTCAATCCGTCGTCCGAGTCAGGAGAAAATAGTGAAAACCCGTGCACACTTTTCAGCGTGTAAACACGTTGTCCTTAATTTCGATTGTTACAACCGAAATTTAAATCGAGGTCTTCAAGTTATATAATCTCGACTTTGACAATATTTCAGACAGTAATATTTCTATGAAAGTTGTTTTACGCAGCATGTGGATCTCTATGAACACTTCGTCGTGTGCCCAGAAGAAGGACGTAATGAAAGTGTGACCGGCAAGAAGGTCGTAAGCAATTACTGTCCAAAAGCGTATTTCGAGAAAACTGAGTGTGACAGTTTGGTCGTTTTCTGCTATTTGTAAGTCATTCAGGAAAGTTGAACTCCGCATAGGAATGGGAAAACATGTCTTGTGTGTAATTCTAACAACAAACATAGGCCTACAAAACCGTTACCGGTATATGCCCTACTTTTTTTTTTAAAGAGCCATGCTAATGCTTGTGACCTTCTGCTTGGGCAAAATGTTGTAATTTGTGTGCCCGGAAAAAGGTCGCACAGCCTTACGACCTTCTTCCGAGCACACCAAGAATTGGGTTATATAGACTCTAGCAAAAATAAATTCAGTTGCATTGACGCATTCAAATTCACGCATGTTTCCCTCATTCTTCCAAACTAGAGTTTCTTTTTAGCTGCTATTTCGTCATCCTGTTTAAGTTCATTGTTAGCCATTCAAGACTACACTTCACAATTCTTCAGTTGAATTTCTACCACCCTCGTTTTTGCGAAATTGAATGACCTTTGTGACCTAAATGGATTTGAATGACCTGATTTGACGTGCTGCTAAACTGTTGAAATTGAATTACTCATTTTGACTCGTTTTGAGTGCTGGTGCAACGGTGTTGTTTTCAAAAAAGGTTGAATGAGCCGGACGTTTATTTGAACAAGTAATATAGGATTTTCCGGCCAATTTCAACAAAAATTCAGTCAATTAAACACCCAGCTCATATAATGTCGCTTGGAAATGAATTAATACTCCGTCGCATCAACATTCAACAGTCAAAAGGAGCAATTAAATTTTAATGGTTAGCATTCACTGGTCAAATAAAATTATTCAAAATTGGTTGCAAAGATTAATCAATCTCGTAAAAGCCAATGGCACGAGGTAGACCATTTCATGAGTCGTATATAGCAAATTCAATTGAGAAACTGTGAAAATGTAGACTTGATTCTTGAATGTCTATGAATGAAATAGAATTTCTGAAACGAACCTGAATGAGAAGAACGAAATCATGTGCACGAAAACGAAATTGACTGAAATTGCTCATTAAAAGAAACCTATAGTTTGAATGAATTAGGAAAACAAGCGCGAATTTGAATGCGTTATTTCATGCAACTGGATTAATTTTCGCTGAAATTGACCGGAAAAACTTTATTACCAAACAAAAGCGCAACGTTACCCAGCATACAAGGGTTGCAAGTCACAAGGAACTACTTGTTGGGTAAAGCAGCGCTCTAGTAACAGTGAAGCTGGAGAAAAACCAGAGGTGAGACAGAGTCCACATAAGCAATGAGCGGCAGGGGGAGGTATGGATCAAAGGTGATATAATAACAAATGTGGGTCATGTCTGGAGACTATATCCAAGTCGAGATCTGAGAAGTAACAAGCATCGATATTTCTAATTAACAAGCAAAAATGTATATGATAGATCATAAGGTTAATACAGGGGGTGTCGGAATAATAGGTCGGTGGGATAATTATATTTCTTTTATTGGGGGGGGGTATGACTAAATAAGGTATCTTCCGAATATCGAGAGGACCCCCCTTTTCCCACAGTGAAATTATCAACAAATATTACTATTTTTGACCTTGGAATGCAGGAAAACAAAATAAACAAATATAGAAAACATAAATAATCGAGCATAACGTCTTACAGTAGTAATACATAAATTTTATAGTGTTTCAACACATCGAGCTATTACATGTTTTTTTTTATTACAAATTAGTTTCCACGAACTTGTGCTTTATTGGAAGGCTTTAACTCGACCCTCGTAAAGAAGGATCGCACCTATGGAGATCCGTAAAAAAAAGCACCACAAAAAAGCAATGTCGATAGTGCACTACCAGTTGACCCACACACAATGGTTGCCGTGCAGACCTATCACCAGCGTAAACTCCCAATGTAAAGGTTATTCTTGTGATATATAGCAATGACACTTGGTATACACTACAGCCATGGCAGGGAAGTCGTATATGAAGCTTACAGTAAACATTAATATGGCACGCGGGCACAGGCCTATAAAATTATAGGATACATGGAGTCATACTGCATGTACTTGGGTGCACGCATCCTCCATCACTAAATCCATGCTAAGGTCTCTCAAAGTAAACATTAAATTAAAATATCGGTATCAGTTTTATCTGGAACGTTTACGATGGATATGAAACAGTTCAGTGAAGCAATAAAGCAGACTCACACTGATAATGTTACATCATTCCACAAGTTTCTTATGAAAGGAATATGGTTTGAAACCTGACGAAAGACCAAAAAATTATACTTACCCAGGTTGAGTCATACTGTATATACTTGGATGCACGCATCCTCCATCACTAAATCCATGCTCTAATGGGGTCTAAGGTCTCTCATTGCTTGCTATTATTTTAAGCTATGCTGTTTTCCCCGGCCCTATTATACGAGATCAAAATTTTACCATTGTCAAACATGCGCTAAGGGTCCATGCGCGACAGCTCTTCTACATAAGGCCAACAAAAAAAAAATTCTGTTTCCGCTTACATGCCATTTCAAAATAGGGTCGGTAGGTCGGGAATTTCTTTTTTTTTTCCATTTTTTTTGTTGGTAATATTGATTTAAATACAATACAATACAATAGGTCCATGCTTATTTATTTACTTAACCCCCTATACTAAAGTAAACGTACCGTGCAATTCCTGTAAAAGAGTAAGTTTGGGTAAAAATGCAAGTAAAATCTGCATTATTTCATTTCAGCACTTGGCGAAGCGATACAAGTCGAGTAAAATGGAAAAGCCAGATTTCATCGAGTGGTATTCAGCGACAATGCCCGAACGAAATGCATTCCATATTGTTTATATAACTTACAAATAGATCCTTGTCATTTAAATTTTGTTCACAATAAACACAAAATAGACACGGAAAATCGTTCACTCACGCTCTGAAAATTCTTTGAAAACCTGCAAAACGTGGACGATTCCACATAGACAGCAGCCTTGTCTGCCGCTACACGAACTTGCCTCGTTTGAACAACGAGCGGGTACCGATTATTTTGAAAACGATGCTGCGAAGCACGTGCAACAGCAGTGAGCAATGATCATCAATACGGAAACATTTGCCGTGACACCATGTATCTCTCTCTTTTGTGGAGGTGGTGGCTCTGAGAAGAGCCGGTGGTAAACTCAACGTTTCGAACAGTATGTTGTGCTCTGTGCCTTGTTGACGATTTTTATTACACCGCCGTCACCAAACAGATAGTGGAGCGTACTAAAGCAATCAAACAGCAAATGTTCTCATTCATTGATCATCACAACTATGAATTGATTTGATATCAAGCGTGTCGTCCAAGCTTTTAAGCCTTGGGTACGGCGCCAACCATGTATTATCCAAACATGGTTCATTCTTTCTCAAAGTGTACCGTATCCCGGGGGGAAAGGGTTTTCGAACTACTAGACCATGCGTCTGACGTCATGAGTCCCATAGTTCGACTAACTCTGATCGAACTCACGCTAGTCAATGATGGTAGGACTAGTCCAGTCGACTATTTGCAACCAGCCTATCGAGGTTGGTCGCATCGCTGGTTACCAATAGCCGTTTCATAAGCAGCGCAGAGGGGACCAGTTGTCAGAAAAGTGAACGTTGATTTCAGCGTTTTTTAATGGTCGCGTTGACGTGACATGACTAGAGTCGTTCGCACTTCAACTTCAGTGCGCATGCACTACGTACGTCACTAACCAACCACTAGTTAACCATTGGTCCTTGATCAAACTTGCTCTTTGCTGTTCGAACTACTAGACGATGCGTCTGACGTCATGAGTCCTGTAGAGATATGTACAAGCGGCGCCCTCACTGGGGTCAAAAACGGCCGTATTAAGTTTGCTGTAGGAAAACGGCTGTGCGCCCTCTATGAAACGTCATCGGTCACGGTTAGTGACCGATGACATTGCAACATGCGTCATAAAGATATTACACTGGCTGAAAAATACAGACTTACCCCACCACTCGTTCTTCTTTATTGGGCGCCGTTTGTCAATTAATTGTTCAGCACATTTTTGAAATTTTTACCATGGTTTTAAACAATGAGAGGTAAACCATAGAAAGTGTTGTCAAAATTCTTGTTATGGTTTACATCCTGTCAAATTTTGACGTTATGTCTATGGTTTATAAACCATTTATGTTTTATGATTCATTTTTTCATGGTTTCTGAATTGAAACAAAATATATATTGCTTGTTCATGGTTTGTAAACCATAAAATTATACAGATGTTACGTCAAAATCATTGATTATAAAAGCACAGAACATGAATTTACTGATATGTAAACCATAAAAAGAATTACATCTAATGGTTATAAACCATGTTATAAAAAGTGTCAAAATGCTCTAAACAGTTAGTGATGGACAAACGGGGCCCATACTTCTCGCACTATTTCAAATCGAAAAATCAAAAGTATTTATTAATGTAGTTTAAAATATATAGTGACCACGTCGTTCCTTCATATGCAAGTAGTTTACACCACTGCCCTTGTTCCTGGCGGGCTTCAGTAATCTATTAAGGTTCAGATTTGGTTTTGATTGATTTGAGCGTTAGGAACCGAAGCCAGGCAACATTCCTAGATTGGATGAGGGGCGCCTGGGTAGAGGGGAATTACGGAACTCCAATTGGTTGTGAGTATAGTCCACTGCCTGGACTGTTTTAGTGTTGTACTCCAGAGCAGTTGTAGCTCACACATAAAATACCTGTCTCGAATATAATGATCTGGACGTTTGTTTTTCGGTCATGTGCATAACTTGTACACACGAGAGCACGAGAGGGCGCAGTGCGAGAGAGAAGCGATAACAAACGGTCCGAATCTGGATTAGTCGCGACTGGCAGAGGGCTTCTAAGGACTTGTTAGTGCTTACCCCTTATACTCAAGTTTCCTGACTTGATCTTCCCCCTTCGACCACTCCTCGATCTCTGCATTGCTAGAATCGAAACTGTTATAGTATACACATATGAACTGGCAACGAGGGAAATAGTGCACGTCTATGCAACCCGAGGGCCTGTGAGTGACCAGGAGAGGGTCATATTTAGGAAATAGGAAATAGGATCCCTCTCCTGGTCACTCATAGGCCCGAGGGGTTCATAGACGTGCACTATTGCCCGAATAATGCCAGTCCATATGTGTTTTATAACACACCTCAGTCCAAAATGTCAGTTAAAATAGGAAATCGCGGTTTTTTGGCCGGAGATTCTTATCGATCCGCAGACGCCGCCAAATGAAGCGCGTGTGGTGCGGATTTCATGCACTAGGCTATATTAGTTCACCCCACGCAACCGTGTTTCAGCCAATCAGGATAAAGAACCAGGGAGAGGTGTGTTATAATATAACATAGTAAACATATTGTCCTTAATTTCTTCTGTTACAACCGAAATTAAAATCGGGTCTTCAGATTCTATTTTCTCACCTTTGACAGTATTTAAAGACATATATATTTTTACGGAAGATTGGTACCGGTATGAACTTCATAATCAATAAGCTTTCAGACTGATACTAATAACTTTTGTGTAGATGAATACCAATCCTGTAGGCCTACTCGAAAATTTGTTTATATTTTCTTCCTTGAAACACCAGGTTCAATCCTCTTCAGAACTGGCGCCAAGAACAAGGCTAGAAATACAAGGAAATATAACCCTGCAAAGATTGAAAGAGGAGAGATGAGTTACTGCCTATGACATCGCAGAGGGCGTCTAAAGAAGAAAATACAAAGTAAGGCCGGTGTCATAACATATTCTGTCCCGTAATGTGTCCACCATACGGTAAATTCACGTGGGTCTAAAGAGGGCGCTATCAGGAGTTAGTACACGATTCGCCGTATGGTCGGACAGAATCTCCTGCCGGACAGAATCTCCTTCCACACCGTATCCAAATTGACAGCTTTGGCTACGGCTACGGCTACAGCTACGGCTACGGCTAAGACTGTTGCTAATGGTGTTGCAAAGGACTTCATGAACTAATTCAATACAATCATGATGACACGGCGACCCAGACGTAGAAGTAGACGTGTAGCCATAGCCACAAATTATCTTGACAACACCATTATTAAACAATGTACCACGTTTCGATCAGAAACCATAATGTGTTTTTTTCCTTTGATAGAATCATTCCGAAGAAGGGTATATTTGGTTTGAACTAACAACGTTAAACAACAACATGAATACGTTTTAAACAACACACAGGATGGGTCCATTATTTAAAATCATGGTTGTCAGATCAGAAGACGGTAGCAAAATGAATTGGGCAATTAAAGTCAGGCAAAATCCTCCAAAATCTTTCCCAACGCCATGGGAAAACACCTCGTATGTGAACAAACGTCGTTCTCATTTTATTATCCTGCTGGTACTACTAATAAACAGGTCAACAATTTGGATGTATTCGTGTAAAAAGGACCAGCGTATATCTTTGATTTATTTTTGTCATAGTAATATTCTTACACTGTCGCCATTGTAATAGTGACGTCGACAGTGTAGGACAAGTAATAATATACGGTGTTCAAACTGAGCAATATAGAATAGGGTGCTTACCAAACTTAAACGCGTCGTGCTTTTCTATTTCAATTAAGTTTTTGTGATAAAATTTGAATTGAAAAATATGAACCGCAACCGTACAAGCAAAATTGTGAGATAGACAACTTGCCAAATCAAAGTTTCAACTTGCATATAATACGCTGCAAGATAGCCTTTTCGTTAAGTTACATAAAGGGTTGGGGTGATGAGACTGGTGATGTGCTGGACAGACTTGAGTTGGCGAAGTGATGAACGGTGTTCCCCAAACTTTTCCTTTCCCCCACTGTTCCAATTTCCTCCATGGTCCAACAAAGTGCCATGACCTTTTTTTAACCCTAGGGTAT
Source organism: Marthasterias glacialis (assembly GCA_911728455.2). NCBI lineage: Eukaryota > Metazoa > Echinodermata > Asteroidea > Forcipulatida > Asteriidae > Marthasterias > Marthasterias glacialis. The sequence goes on along the minus strand of OU452234.1, from coordinate 6,316,176 downwards.
GATACAATATTAACAATAAGGTATGATACAAATATGATTAGCCTTATACCATTCATGTTTTCACGGGCCGAGCCAGTGAGAGCCACTTATAAGTTAAGACAAAGTTTTGTGAGAAATTTACTCTCGATCAGAAAGCCAGTGCAGGAAAGTTTGAAATAGATTATATGTGACTTTTTTATGGGATAATCTTCATAACGGGAAGATATTTTGTTCGGTAAACCGAAATGTCAAGAATTACAATCAAGGATATATCAAATCAACGTTGAGTTACCTCGGGTGTAAAAAGAAACTGTCTTGGTAGTTGTGAAATACATTGTAATCATAATAACAACAATGACAAGTATTTATAAAGCGCTTTTACAGGAAGATCAAAGCGCTGTACGCAAGAAAAGAGAAAAGAAAAGACTGAGGTGTAATGAATAAAAAGTTCTTAAGACGTTTCCTGAATATGGTGAGAGATGGAGCATTCCTGATGTTGATGGGAATAGTGTTCCAAAGTTTGGGACCAGCTACAGAGAAAGATTTGTTGCCGATAGACTTAGTACCTGTTGGAATAGTGAGAAGAAATTTGTCGTTGGAAGATCTGAGTCCAGCCCTACCCGGTTGATACAAAGAGAGTAGGTCACACAAGTAGGGAGGAGCAACACCATGTAGACATTTGTATATCACCAAAAGAACTTTAAAAGATATTCGCTGCTGCATGGGTAACCAGTGAAGATTAGTGATGAGAGAAGTGGCATCAGCAGAACAATTGACAGAGAAGACAAGACGAGCAGCACGGTTTTGAAGTTTTTGCAGTCTATGTTTTTCACCTTGGGTAAGGCCAGATAGAAGAGAATTACAGTAGTCAAGCCGGAATGTTATAGATGAACGAACAACATGATGACATGTGATGACATTCTAATAACTTTTTCGGGTGAAAATTAAATAACAGGGGTACACTGACCGATTCCACTGTCTCACGCGACTCACGCGCCAAGGTGCTCGATTATCTAGTATGGTATTTCTACTAATTTTATTTGCCTTTTTAATGTTTTCCTTTTAAAATCTTTTAAAGTAATCTTTTAAAGTGTATTTTGCTGTAATTTAGCCTGCGGGCTACAAGTGCAATTGTGGATAAACCAGTAATAATTAGTTCCGCCGCTCTCCGGTGATTTGAAACCCCGGAGAAAGAAATCCGATGTCGGGAACCTGTTGGAACGCCCAGGGCTTGTTACTGACCACCCTTACCTGATATGGAATATCTTAGATATGACATGTAGGTCATCATACCGATGGCGGAAGTTGGACTGTGGTCAAAGCCGGCGTCATGCCAAAAAGTGTCCGCTGCCATGCCGCTAGTGTCCGCTGAGCATGCGCAGTGGACCGTGCCAAATAGTGTCCACTTGCCAAATAGTGTCCGCTTGCCAAATAGTGTCCGTACTATATGCGATGTATCCGTCCGTACAACCATAAGAACAAGGAACAGTTCCTTGCTCTATGGTACAACGAACGAAACGAACGAGTTGGCAGCAGGAGGAATAGATATTATTAGCGGACAGTATCTGGCAGGCATGGAAAGTATTTGGTTGATATTCCCGACCCAGATAAGCATGCACTCTAAAAACTCCCAAAGTCCAAATTTACTTTAATGATCAAGGTACGAAGTGACCTAACACCGGAAAAGCGCATGTCCGGGTGGTTTTTTTTTCTGGGGGTAGTTAGCAAAAATTCTCGATGGCTGACCTGCCAAAAATTGAAATGAATTCAAACTACAATTTCCAGTTTTGACACAACAACCGAGAGATTCATAGGTAGGATTTTTTTTCACTGTGAAGTTAAAGGTTGTTACCCTAAGGTCAGTGGGCGCTGAACTTGTTTGTACAGGCGCCCTCTGTCTTCCAGCTTGGATCCATGAAGTCTGATTTCAGCCTCGGCAAATGGCTTTGCATTGTGTATATATTATTCAGACACGTATGTACAGTTGGTCGTCCCCCGAGTATGCAGTAGCGCTAATACACCGTACATAGTGCCTGCTTATAATGGTGATGGTTGTTGAAATTTCACGATCAACAAACGGAGAGTATTAAATTATGATGTTGAGCATGTCAAAGAGAAGATTGGGACTGTTATTTTCCTAGTGCTACAGCTTGGGCGCCTCAACAGGTAAATATCGAAATATATGTAAACTTAGTTTTACCAATGTTGTGTTTTAGGAACGAAAAAATAAAAACTTCGAAGGGAGGACGACGAGCTGCCCGTTTCGTGCTTACACAATCATGACAATACTGTTGTTGAGTGTTAGTGACACTGGACATGACACTGACAAGTGACAGTCAGTGACACCATGGAGGAAGGAAATGTATTTCCTTCCTCCATGGTGACACTGACCTCCATAATGACCATTATACCATGCTCTGACACAAGTGACAGACGTGATTGTATTCACCATTAACAAACAGTAACACTAACGTACAAGTAACACCAACACTAAACAGAGTAATCATTCATGGTAATAAAAAAGTGTAGTCAAGTCTCATATTTCTGCTGGTCTCGTATTTCCGTGGTATTTGAAAATATGGACGACTTTCATTCAGTGAATCGATAACCAATAGCCTTTTGCCTCTCTGGTAAAAGAACAAATCCGAAATGTCGAGGAGATTTTTTATATTTAAATATTTGTGAAATATACGCTATTTTACAGACCAGGCATATTTACGCTGACTATGGCTGCCAAAAGTGCCATTTTTTCATTAAAATGTTTACCTTAAATGTTCTGTCATTCGGAATATCAGTGTCCAGATCAGTGTCCAGTGCAAATTAAAACTCGACAGGGCAAATGCGCACAATTTTCAAAATTGCGCAGTTTAGTTTTCTATTTATGCGGTTACTATTTTGCGCTTAATATGGAGCAATTCTATGACGTACCGGACCAGTCCAAAATGGAGTGCAGGGGTGTCCTACAGAAATTTAGTACTCCACAATTAAAATGCTTTGTAAAAGAGTGAAACTTGCCCGGCTGGTGGGAAATTAAAAATCGTAATCCATTTAAAGTTAATTATTTCACATTATGATCGAATTTAGCTCTATAATGCAGAGGTAAAAGCTTTACAGACCATTTGAAAAACTCATGCGGATATATGAGACTCGCCTCCAAAATCACACCACGCGTATGCTCATTTTCTGAGATGTTTTCGACGAATTTAATCTGAAAACTGGTGGATTTTGTTCAAGTCAAAGTTGAAAGTAATACTTCAGCAACAATAATAACAGGACACTTTGCACAGGTTGGTGATTTATTTTTTATTTTGATCGAAAAATGCAGCAAATACAGCGGAAATAGGGTATTCCATCCTACATGATTCCACAGTAGACCCAGTATTAACCGAAGCAGGTCGTTTCATACCCAGTCATTATTTAGACCCAGTAACTGGAGTCCTTTTTTTTGAGATTTTGACATTTTTGGTCATGACTAGTAGTAGTACGACGAAAAATGTCAAAATCTCAAAAAAGGAGTACAGCGCCCCAGTTACTGGGTCTAGTCATTATTATAATATTAGTTTGCACAAAGGAGATAAAGCAGGTCATGCAAACCAGCTACGGCACTAGTACCAGTACTGTAGGCTGTCAGCTGAATGTCATTCTCAAAAGCCTTCAGAAAATGAGTTTTCCTCCGGCAATCGTGGGACTAGATTTTTGTTAACAGATTCAGAAACAAAAATTACAAGAGAGAGAGAGAGTATAATCCGAAAAGTTCTCCAACGGAAATGCCATCAAAGTAGGCTAAAATTTATGAATCGCCGTCGTGAAATTACTTCATGGCGTGTAGCAATATAGCATGCTAGCGGCGATATCGATTTCAAAGTAGTGTTGAGTATTTGAGTAATATTGATAAATCGACGGATCTTAAACCGAAAACCTGAATATAAAAAAACAGATAATTCTCACATTTATGTAGTCAAAAATACTGTTAAACTCAGCGAACACCCCACATGGGAAGAAGGGGCAGCTTCAAGCAGTTAAAAGTATGGAATTGGGAATTGTGAAGTCAAGTGGCCGAGATACAGGTTCATGTACACCTGTCACATCTATCAACCTGTTAAAGGGAAACTGCACTTGCTTGTGTCAGGCCAGTTGCTGATGTATTATGTACATGTATTGGAAGATAGAGGAGCTTGCTGAAGCTATCTGTGTAAGGTTACTGATTGATATGTGTGCCATGGAGGTAGACAGTACAGGTATGCCACAACTGGAGTTGAAGTCATGTCAAGTAGTGGCCTGGTACATATTGGATCAAGTACCAGTCTTGTAGCACTGGTACTCAAGTACTACTCAGGTACCATTTTGATGAGTATTCATACTCCTACTGGTACTCAACGAGCAAAATACACAAACTCAAAGTCGATACTCAATACTCGACTGAAAATTAATCTGTATTCAAAGTCATGTACTCGATGCTCGACTGAAAATGTACTCGGACTCGATTTTAAGTACTCGTTGTCAAAATACCACTTTCTTCTCCACTTTCCTATGTACGCGTTAATCATAATGCAAAGAATGATACAGCTCTTGTATAAAGTAAAATTGAAGTTGTCTATGACGTATGTTTAAAAGATAGTTATCATTATAACAAACTCACATTGTTGTCTATAAATTAGTCATAAAAACAATGAATGTTTTTATCTTATTTTGCAGTTTTTTTATAAATTACTCGTACTCTTACTCAGAGATTCAAATACTTTGTACTCAACTGTCAGACTCCGTATTTGGACACTTGTACTGGTACTCAAGTACTACTTGTGGCCACCCTGGTACTCAGCAGTACTTGATACTTGTCTGAAAAGTACTGCAAAAAGACTGCAACACTGTCAAGTATCAAGTCTGTGTACGTATTAGGAAAGTATGAAAGGGCTTTTATGCCGCTACAAAGCAACTAATAGCTCTTGGTATGATTCAGGGAACTTTATCATGTATGAACACCAGAGTACAATGATTCATACATTGTAGTTGTCTAACTTGTCTTGTGAGATTTACATGAACTTATCCTTTGTAGTGAATTAAATCAAATTGATGTGAAGTTATTAAAGGGGCTGTGTCGTCATGATTATAGCAGTAAATGGAATAACCTAGTTACTACACATGCGTGTGGTGGCGGTCACATCTCAGTTTGACAAAGATGGCCCCCTTTGTGATTTGACTGCAAGCGTGCGCATGTGCAGTATCAGGGTGAGAGTTCATCTTTTCATGGACAGCCTATCATGAGACACAGCCCCTTTAAGAAGTTAAGAAAACATGATTCTATTACTCCAGCTCCTTACATTTCAATGTCGTCATAGTGTTGATCCCTTGTACTTGAAAAATCTGCTCACTGTATACATACCTGCAAGAAACCTTCGTTCTGCAAACAAAGACATCCTCGCTATACCAACTGTTACAATTGAATCATACGGTGAATGTAATTTTCTGTTTGCTGGACCTCATTTATGAAACAATCTCCCTCTATTCATCAAACAGGCTACCACCGTCACATACTTCAAAACAGTTCTGTTCAAGTCATCATACTTTTTCGCTTTGTTCTTTTGAGCGCTTAGAGACTTTCTCCTGAACTAGTCGTGCAACTAGTACTACCACATCGTGTATATAGAATATCCAAGACTTGCTTGAACTGTCCTTACTGGCTTTATTCAGCCACTCGAAGGTCTCTGGTACAAACTCTGGAATATTTTTTTCACAGATTTCGAGAAAGAAAAGCCCTGATTCAATAATCAAAAGCAACAATCATCATGTACCACTCATAGCACACTCTCCTATGGAGGACGTTGTGTTTGTTTACATTTAATACCCACTACATGTCTCGTGACTTGGGTCGTCTGATCAGTCTATTTAGGTTGTTTTTGAGTGCATTCAAGCTTGAGATTTAATTACAGTGAGTTGTATTTAATTACATTGCATACAAACCTTTAGATACTAAAATGTATTTAATTATAGCCGGATACCTATTAGTAGTGATTTAATTTGTTCTTAGCCAAATTGCGGAATTTGCATAGTGTTTTTTCCAGAGAGTTTGGTGAGTGGAAGTCAAGGGAGTTGATTTTAAGACAAGTTCTTACTGTAATTTTAGGAATATTAGCCGCAGCTTATGAATTTATTTTGATGCCGACCACAAGCTCTGTGGCTTGTATTCCAGTCGGCTTATACAGCTTTTTGTAAAGGAAGCTTCGACAATTTTGACTAAAATTAAAACGGCAAATTAATCAGACTTAATACAGTTGTATATTTGCCAACATTTAGGCCTACAAATTATCGGGGATTTATAAACATAAAACAATTGCAAATTCTCATTTCAGTTCTATACTACATGTATCCTGTGCAACATGTCAATGTGTGTAGTGCTACTGCTACAACATACGACACGATCCAGCATCTAGCGCAAGCAGGATTGCGTGCTCAACTCGGTGGTCTGGTTCCTTACTCATTTGAACATAGCAAGTGCATTGTACAAAAAGGGCACTCCTCAATTCGAGTCGCTAGTCTCGCCTACAAGAACACATAATTTGTGCAATTTTGGATGTGTACAGACTGCAATGCCTTATTACACTGTAGGCTGTATGGTGCGGCTTATTACACAGACGTCCTCGATTTTTTTTTTTCCCCAAAGTTTTTCTGGTGCTGCAGCTTAACTATTCCAGGCAGCTAGTATTCCGAAAATGACTGTAAAAACGTAATGCACATTGTACACGTATACATATGCATTTGCATCATTGTGAGGACTTCTTGTTGATCCAAATAACATGTTTAACCAGACATGTGATTTCTCAGGATTTTTCCTGATTTCAGGATTTTCTCAAAACCGCCTAGAGCCATTCAATTTTTTTTTTTTAAAGAAGTAAAGCAGTCACCAGAGGGAGAAAGAAAAAGTCCACATTGTGTCCAAACTTGTAGTTTTGCATTTCTGGTGATGCACAGTGACTGTAATTTACTGTAAACCTCCTGAATCTGGGAGGTTTCTCGTCTAGAATAGCGTGGGAACCAAGGCCCTAAAAACACTTTTTCAGGAATTTCCACATTCGTCCAATCTCATCCCTGTTTCAACTTAGCTCTCTCGCATAGACTAAGCATATAAAATAAATGTGAAGACACTAAAATACAAATAGACTTGTTGTGAGGACAGTATTGTTCCCATAGACCTTTATCATGGTGCGGCCATCTTGATTTTCTCCCATTCAAACCAATGTAACCAAACCAAGGCTGGAAGGGCAAATAGTCTGGTTCCTTTTAGTACAATGGATATGAGCATCTATTACTGTTATTGGATACAGAGAACATGACCAAGATGGTGGCAGCATGATAATGGTCAATTGTTTTCCTTTGTCCTGCTTTCCTCACTTTGATTACAATACCATGACAACGTGCATTGTACCATGATTGTACACACATGGACCTACCAAGGTCTCAATTCTTGTTCAGCAAACTGCTCATTCCGACTCCCTACACTCTCTGCAAACGTCTGATTAAAAATCCATTGTTATTGTCCAAAAATTTACTGTATCTTCATTTTTTGGGGTCAAAGATTTTCCGATGCTGCGGTTTACATGTACCTTCCAGGCAGCTAGTCATGCTAGTATTCTGAAAATTACAGTAAAAACATAATGCACATGTATTGTACATGTAAGTGTACAATGCCCATTGTATGTACAATGTATTGTACCAGTACACACATGCACCAAGGTCTTATTCTCGTCCAGCCACCTGCCCATTCTGCCTCCTTACACTCTATGTGTGCAAACTTTTGATTAAAAATTCATTTAGATTGTTATTGTCCTAAAATCTACTGTATTAGATATATGCAGCTGTTTTCATCTTCTTTCCTTAAAAAAGTGCCATTAGAAACTGAAAAACACTCACAAAGTTAAGTATGGTTGGACATTTCCTTTTTTTTTTTTTTGCATTTTACAAAGTTCCATGTCTGACTTTGTTTTATGGTTTTCGATGGCCTTACGGTTCAAACTTATCACCTTTTTTCCCGTGCTGCAGGTCTTTAACCCTAACTCCCTTGAGTGGTTTTCTAGGGTCCTTCCTCACTCCACCCAAACTCTTTTCGATTGTGGCCATGTAAATAAGGAACTGTGCAGATTTCCATAATTTTTACAGTATTTCAGAGCTAAAACTTTTCTCTGGAGGATCATTAGAGTAAACGGTTAAAATTAAACTACTTTTCTTTAACCAACACTGCTATGCCATACTGAGTACACAAACTTAATTTACAAAGGTTCCAGCTCAAAATATTAAAATACTCACTTGTTTTAAGAGCTTAAAAGAGGCCTGATGCTTCAGGAAGGCAATTGCCCCCATGCCCCTGGCCAAAGAGGTTGTCCTGCAGTAAACTTATGGCCGTTTTGACCTCATTGAGGGCGCTGTTGTGCATATCGGGCGCATAAGGTCTATCGCCTTGATGCCCTTTGAAATGTTCCAGTAAAAGTTTAAATTTAACTCATAGAGGTACTCTTCACTAACTTGAAACTGCTTGCCATAAAAACAATGGAGGATTAAGCCTTGCTTAGAAAACAACAACAGTGATCTACTTAAATTGTGTTGTGCGTAATGTTTTTAAAATAGAAGTTTATCAATAAAAAACCTGTACAAAGTGTAACACAGTCTCATTGAGGATGTATCATGCTTTTTTGCCTGAGAGGCCATCTGTGAAACCTACTCTGAGCTGTACAATGTACCAATTTTACGTAGAATAAGAAACTGATTGCTTTTGGAATGAACATAGATTAATTAAATTAAGCATTCTGAAACACCTGGGCGTCTTGTGTTGTTTTTCCCACGTACTCCACTATGCACACCGAAGTGATTTAATTGTAATATGCACTAGCCTTCATGATCTGTTGGCAAGGTTGGCACCAATAGACGCAGAGAAAAATCATCCATGATTCTTGATGGTAACCTGCACAGATTACTAACAATCAAGCATTATATTAATTATGCAATTTTACTGTTTTTGGTAATGACCCAACTTGCCTCAACAGCAAAGTTTGCATAAATCTTGCATGTATAATCACTGTAGCCCGGAAGTATGAGAAAATCTGTTAAGATGGGTGCATGCCATGAATCAGAAACACAGCGTGGTAAATGTCCCCATTACCGCTGTGAGCGTCTCAGCCCAGATTGCAAGGCACTGCTTGCGTTGGCACCTAGGTACGGTGTTTGGTACATCGATACTGCCATACAGCCCGAATATGAACATGAACTTTCAGCCAGCAGCCAGGCGTTAGGTTTTTAGATTATTTTTTTTCAATAGACAGTTGCATCTCTACATACCTAAGGCCTCAATTTTTGTAAGGAAATTAATGTCATTATATCAATTCTCCTGGAGGGATTGTGTACTAAATTGCAAAGTAACGCATGAACACATAAGTTTAAAACATTAGATGAAACCCTATGGGGCCATTGAGCCTGTTTACTCAAAAGCTTATTACTGTATGCCAAAGTTAATCGATTGTTAATTCATCTTTAATTATTCCTTTGACAAACAAACAAAAGCAATTTCAAGTCATGTGAAAGCTACAATGTATGTTAGTGCAAGAATAGACTGATTGTGCGACCCCAGTCACGTGACCTGTAGTGGGTATTAAATGTAAACAAACACAACAAGGAAAGTGCAGTATGGTACATGATAATTGTTGAATTTGTTTTTATTCAATCGAGACTTGTTTTCTCAAAATCTGTGCAAAGTATTCCAGAGTTTGTACAAGAGACCTTCGAGTGGCTGAATAAAGCCAGTAAGGACATCTTGGAAATTCTACAAGGAACGTTATGAACACAATGTAGTACTGGTTGCACAATGAAACGTTTGGCCCAGACGACTGCGCCTTAGTGCGATCATACACTTTTCAACTCAGAATTGTACAGTTTTTGAGCCAAAATTATCCAAAGAAAAGGCTTTTCAAAACTGTGTAATTCCTTTGTCTACTGTTTTTTTTTTTTAAGTGCTTTACAATTACAAACAAAATAACAGGCGGGTTGCTACATTGTCGTCCGTCGCCAGTAGTGCATAACTCAAAAGAAACCTCTTTTGTAGTTTAGAATACAGGTAGTTTGAGGAACAGTTATCAGATTGAAATTAATGTCACAACGCATAACTTTAACAACAAGGGCCAAGTAACTGCGTTATTGCTACAAGAAGCCGACTTTTGGTGTGACTGCCAATCAATCATAGCATAAACATATTTTGCCATTAACTGAGATGATGTACAATGTAGTACCCACTACAGTTCACATGATGACATGTAAACATTGGACATGCAATCGGTCTATTACATACCCTAAATATACCCCAGACACTTGTTATTTAATACTGCACCATAAAGAAATTGCAGTGATGTTAACATCGCAAAGACCTACATGTACATGTTTACACATGTACACAGTACATAAATTCTGTACATTTACACAGTGTGAATGCGACAGTATTCAAAAAGTTTCATGGACAGATGTACAGATCTGTAGTGGTATACTACATGTATGCAAACGCTAATTGACACAGTGTAATCAAGCTGTATTGTCACAGGAGGATAAGTGTTACAAGTGTTCTTCTAATTTGGTATCATGCATTACTTATCACAAACAACATGTACCATAATAGCAATAATTAGTGTAATGCTGTACATGTATGTTCTTGTCTATTCGCCTCTCAAGTAAATAAATAATATAATCTTTAATGATTACTGCATAATCTATGCCTTGACGTTTGTATTAGGGCATTTTAACCATTTTGTTGGCATTCTGTTTTGCTACATATACATACATGTACATTGTATGCAACAATTTGCATTGGGAATAAAGATTAATACATGTATTTTTGGTTCAACCCTACACCGATGCGTGATAAACACTGTACACATGTATACTCAGTGCTTTCCAGAATCCTGCAGGGAAAAAATATCCAATGGGTTTGATTCCTTGTAGTTTGATTCCTTGTAGTTTGCCTGTTTTTGTGTCTTTTTCCACAGGACTTGGGAGAGTACTGAGTACATGTATACAGTGCTAGTGCTTGGGTATATAATGGTATATTTAAACCAACAAAGTTGTTACATCTATTAAATCATTTGAGGTTAACCACTCCTAATTACAGGATTCCAATTGGAACTGGCCTCTCGTCACCGGATACGCTTTGTGGTTTAATGGTTAGAATATTATATGCTTTGGATTTTGGGGGTCGTGGGTTTGAATCCCACCTGAATAGAATGCCTGTGGATTTTTTTTCCCGCAGGACTTGGGGGAAAGCACAGAGTGTACAGTGCTTGTCACACATTGGTAATGGGTAAAACCCATTTATTACATAAATTACATCGCGTCTGTTCACCTACCTGTAGGTGGCATGCATGATGGTCGTAATCTAATTCTGAGCCGTTTGTTCTTAATTAATGAGTCAAGTATTAAAATGTACATATCGTACAATGTAGTAGTTGTAGTACGTAACATGTACAGTGTACTTGTGGCTGTCCAAAACTATTCCAATTGGGGTATATGATTTTACCCTGATGGAACCCGCTTCTTCCAAACAGGATACCAGTGGTACCAATCAAGGAAACCCTTTTAGACAGTGAACATGGCGATCTTATCCCATCTGCACTGATGTGTGTCTGTTATAGACAGGTCAATCCAATACATGATTGATCAGCCCACAGCATCCTCTTGTTTGGACTTGATATTTCCGTGGTCATTACCTCACCCCCTTTTACTGCAAGAGTAGTCGGCCAATTTGTTATTATAAAAGGTGTGATAAATCAGAGTGGAAGATAAATAAAATCCACATTCAATCCCAAACCTCGAGTTCAAAACAAACAGACCAGCCAGTTTACTAATGAAAATTTCATCAAACTGAACCATCAAGTTTGTGATGAAAAAGCAAATTACAGTCGCAAATGTTCACAGGGATCTTGTTTAGAGTAGTAAACTGTTTTCAGGGACACCCATTTGAGATTTTGCATACATCATTCATTTAAACGTCACTTGTGCATAAAGAAAGCTCTGTGTTTAAAGGTAGATATCATGATTGATATTCATCAAAAAATGTTTTTATTAGTATCAGTCTGAAAGCTGACTGATTATAAAGTTCAAACGGGTACCTATCTTCCATAGAAATATTTCTGTCTGAAATACTATCAAAATTGAGAAAATAGAATCTGAAGGCCCGGATTTTAATTCCAGTTGTAACAATCAATATTAAGGACAATGTGTTTATATGTTGAAAAGTGTGGACAGTTTTTTGCTTTTTTCCCAAATTATCACAGTTTTTTTTCTTTGTGTATATGGATTCACACAAAGTAAAAACAGTGCACTATCAGCTTTACCAATTCTATATTTTACCTTTAAAGCATGCACTTGCAGACAACATTGGTAATTGTCAAAGACCAGTATTCGTACTTTATATGACCTAAAATACTTGAAATAACAAACCTGTGAAATTTTAAGCTCAATCTGTCATTGGAGTCACAAGAAAATAGTGGGAGGAAAAAAACATGTACTTTATTTTCACTGTTTTCAAACATCAGGTTTTTGTAAGCATATGTACTCATTTCTAAAAACTATAGCATTTCAAGTAAAACTATTTCAAGGGAAGTTTCCCCACCATGACCAACTTTATATGTACTTTGTAAAGTCATGAAATTAGTTTGGAACAGATTAGATTAATTTATTCATCATGTGCAAATATGGGAATGTTTCTTTTTTCAATCTTACCATTAAGTGTGCACCAGAGATGTGTAACTTTTTTTCCTGACCCCCAAAAAAACTTTCCCCCTCCCCCCCCCCCCCCCCCCCCCGATTTATATTCTGGAATATATGTGATTAGATCCGAAAAATTTGGAAATTGCTGTTACAAAATAATAATTCTGTCTGTGATGCACCTTTAGCCTCTTCTTCCTGCTGTCAGTACGCACTTTCTCCAATAAAAGCACCATTTCCAGATACGGTTAAATCATTTTACGGCAGGAGATTAATTTACACATTGACCTAGATTATGACCTGCCACAGGTTTTTAAACTCTCAAGATAATCTTGAAGATACTAAAAAGTGTTTGAAGAACAAATTTTAATGGTGGATGGGTCACAACGCTTATCACAGGTAAAGGAACATTTTTGAACATTTCTAACGTGACCGATCGATGCATGGATAATGGATTACGAATTTGGAAGATCATTATCCTAAGCTTTTTAAATAAGATACATCTGGCATTGTGATAATTTCATCATTTTTTCATTGAGTATTTTCCTCCCATTTACTCGGCCCGGTCCCACTACCGCTAGCGGCGGGGTTCATACCGAGTGCAGCGCTGGCTGTTCGTCACGCTGCCCACATTCTGGACATTGCCCAAAATTCGGACATGTATTTTTTAGCGTTGGTTTTTTTTTTTTTTTTTTCGATAGCCAGTTGCATCTCTGGTGCACACTATCCTATTTACCAATTTATGTATCATTCACTGAACTTCAATTCAGTGCTTCATGTAGATATGATTTAATACATGGCAAAAGCCCTGATGGGAAACTTTCTTTCTATCAAATGAAGGATCTTGTTTAGAATGAAGAGAAAATTGACCAAAAACGAACGAACCGTTATCTAGATTAAGTTACACATCCACACACAAAATATGCAGCAAATATCAAGGACATCTGGATGGCTGTTTCCAGTCCCCACAGTTGCTTTATAATTATTTTCCTGGTCACAGCTTTCATTAAATGTAAAAACTAATTACATTGTATATGGGGGGTGGGGGTGGTTCATAATGTTCAAGGAAATTTCTTGCTTCAGTACAGTACATGTGGAATGTACGCAGTAGTAGAGCTCGAATTTGGGGGGAAAAATCCACAAGACCGCAGGGCTTGTGGTTGAATGTGTTTGCTGGCCCAAATTTTTGTTTGTTTACAAGACCAGAATCAAAACGAGAATAAAAACATCCTGACATAGTTTGTGCATTTACAGTGTGGCTGTTTTTATTTGAACAAGCACTAAGATATATAGTATGCAAAAGAAGATTTTATAACTTTGTCTTTATGGGTATTCTGTATACTTTATTACTCAACAGAATTGAAAGGTATTTATCAGACTCCAAGTTAATATTTGAATATAATTTGTTTCCGTTCAAGCTATTGCACAGTGATGTAGTGTACTGTTATTAAAACACGTTTTGGTTTATCGACCGAGAAAATATCAAATCCTCGCAGCGTGAATTGCAAAACGTCGGCCGTTACCTACAGCATAGGAGTACTAAACACGGAACCATGGCTCGATTGCCGGCTCACTCTGACTTACCTCCATTCAGCTGAAATACAATGAATGAACAATGATGGAAGCCTCTCGATGTCTCATAATCCTCCTCTTGGAACAAAAGGACAAAGATCTGTAATCGGGGATTACACAAAAAATTGCCTCTGAATAGCCAAAATATGCCAGTATTTATGAGACCTTTTTTTGGTCGTTGTGAGGGTGAAACCAGGCGTTAGACGGCGTGTGTGTGGTCCGTGCACACTCTGTAGTTGAATGACTGGGCGACCTTTGCTCCGGTGGTCCAAAATTATATAATGGCGTCTTTACCTGAGGTGCCTGAAAACAGTCTGGCATTGAACCGAGCAGAGTGGAGGAAAGCTATCCAACCAAGAGGACATGATCAACATAGAGTCCAACCCTCGAGTTGTGTTGAAGGAAATCTCTTACTGTAGTGCAGTACATGTGAAAATAATGCAAATGTGCTGTAGTCATGCATGATAGTATGTTACTGTTTCAATGTATCTTTCTGGTATTGAAACCATAGAGTGATCAAAAGCGATCACCATTGCAGCCTGTACGTGTAGGTCAACAGCTAACGTATGTCGGACTATGTAAGTCTAGAGTAAGATGAGGTATAGGCCTATTCAGTTTTCGATGTGGGAGGAAATTCCAAATAAAGGAAACCAGTTTTTTGTTCTTTGTTCCCTTTGTCCAAGGGCAAGGGCACCAAGGCATTTTCTTCTTGATAAATGGCACCTCTATTGCAACATTTCAAAGGCACCAAGGCAATGACCAGGGGCAACAAAGTCAATTGCCTCTGTTGCCTTTGTGAAGTATCAGACCTGAAACCCACCTAATCAGTAGTAAGGGACTGTGTATACCCAATCTTCATAATGGGTAGTCTTGGTTCAAGACATTCTTTTGTTTGTAATCCACGATCCATCACCAGATAAAATCCATCCATCATCAAACCAAAGTGTATAGCTCCCTCTGTGGTCGACTATTAAAAGTAAAGGTCTTGGAACCAAGACTACATGATGGGAGGCTCTAGTTCAAGGTCTATTCAAACCAGAGTCCGCAGAGGTGAAAGGTCGGGAAAGATAATACCAAGGCCAACCAGATCCCAGTTTGTGTATGTACAGCCAAAAGTCGAAGGATTTTTTTCGTTTTTCATACGATGCCATGAATGATCAAAGTTTTTCAGATCATTATATATACATGTAATGCGGGGAGTGCGCTAGTCCAAGTGCTGAGAAGACCAAAGAGATTCTGGTAAAAAAACATGTACAATTGATGAATCACGCTGTAAATTATGAGGTGGACCACGTTGTTATTGCAAACTGGTAATCAGTCTGTTGTTTATAGAACAATGCATGTATTTTCATCGAACAAACTACCATGTATGAGAAAAACTCTCAGGATAATTTTTTGTGATTTTCTCAGTATTTTTTCAGTAGCCTGTGTATTTTGTACACATATCCATCATGACAAAATAAAAAACTCATGATTAGTGGAGTTTTTTGAAAACATGACATAGTTTGATGAAGTTTTCATTGAATATTTGCATGATGTGTTAATACTTGTAGCAATTCATAATACAGTTTGCCCTCTCCATTTTCCTAAAAAAGCGGTCGATTAGAAGCAATTCCATTACACTCACAACTCAGCACCGTGCAGGCAGTTTGGGACCTTTAAATGGCCGACTTGAATGTGAAAAACATCCACCAGCCTCACCAAAAATACCCAAACCAGATTGCTTCATTCTTGAAAGGGCAAGGGCACCAAGGCGTTTCCTTCTTGATAAAGGGCACCTCTATGAGGAAATTGTAAATTTCTATTGGAACATTTCTAGAGCACCAAGGCAATGACAAAGGCAATAGAGGTATTTACCTCCATTGCCTCCGTAAACTATCAGCCCTGGACACCATCTTTTACAACCTTGCCGCTTTGCAAACCACAAATGCCCTTACACAATCGGGGTCATCCGGCGTGCACTGTGAGATGACTGAAAAATTGTCGACCTTTTTCGCACCGCGAAAATGGTCTCTCCTGGGCAAACTGTAGAGGGCGTACTGTATCGCGAACCCCCGCCCCGTATTGAAAACAACAGGATTGGCATGAAAACATGTACGATGTACGTAAAACATTTACATGTAAGGTACACGTGTACATGTATTGATTGTACTTTTATAAAACAACTGTGCATACAGTGTACAGCATGACTAGTTTATGATTTTGTTTACATGTGTACAGTATGTGTGAACATAAAGTGTTGATAGTAAACAGATGTGCATTTAACGCAAAACTCTTTGTTGACTGTGAATAAAAACAAATGTGTACAGCTAATTCGGGATGTATGTTCGCAGGGTATTTTGGGGATACATTTCTACTTGTACTTGTACTGTACAGTGCTACATACATGTCAAGACTAACTGTATTATGTAATTTTATTAATTCAGGGTTCTGCCAGGATTTCTTTAGTGGTGGACAGAAAAAACAGTAGGGGGAGGTGGGGATGGGACTTTCGTAAAAACTTGTAAAGATTGTGGATAATTTTTCTCATGTGTGGTCAAGGCATCCTTTGTGCAAGGAATGGTTACACATGTGCATGCTGTGCATTGAATTGAACAAAAACCTTGACGAAAAACAAAGGTGGTTTCGGCGGATTGCCGAAACCACCAGTTATTCATGAAGATTAGAAGAACATCCTACATGTAATTGAAAAAGTGTCTAGAAGACACCAGGGCCCAATTTCATAGCTCTGCTTACCGGGGAATTCTGTGCTTCCGCCTTGCCACGGCCCATAGGAGTAATCGCTTTACAGGGCATTGTAAGCACAGTGCCATAGAATTGGGCCCAGGACGTCTTTCTTTCTTACTCTAGATGCTAAAACCAGGCAGTCATAATCATGAATGCAGATCACTTGTTTTCCTTCTTTTTGTAATAGTGCCATAGAAAACTGGAAGATGGTTGTAACTTAATTTGGCATGTATTTCTGCCCTATTCTATTTCTATTTTGTAGGTCAGTGCAGGATGAAATTTGAATTTTAAGCTTTGTACAAAGACGAGAGGTGTGAGGAGGTCATACGTGTACTGTATAAGCCTCTAAGGGATTCTTTCTACACTTGGAAAGCGAAACAAATCGATACTATATTATGCAAAATAGATTTTTGTTTTTATAACTATATGTACAATTTACATGTAGCATGATACGCAGGAAGCTTTGTGAAAGTGCAACTCATTAATGTTATTGCCACACTTTGGAAGTCTACGGATACTATCCAAATATCCGGTTTATACATTATAGCACATTAATGTTCTATTAAAGTCTGAAACCAGTTGCTACCGGAATTTTGTTTTTTTTATCCAGTCCCCCGGAGGGATTCTTTTGGCGGAATTGCTACATGTAGAATGTTTTTTCTTTGAGGGTACCGCTGGCACAAAGAAACCCTTACTTGACAAAGCCAAGAGAAGAAAGATTCTGTTTGTTGGATCGTCTGTTTTGTTTCTCGACTGAGAAAATGTCAAATTCACACACCATGAATTGCAAAACATCAATTAATAATCAATGGTGGAAGTCTCTCGATGTCTCGTAGTCTTCCTCTTGGAACAAAAGGACAAAGGTCTGTAATCGGGGATTACACAAAAATCGCCTCTGAGTAGCCTCAAAATGCAAGTATTTATAAGACCTTTTTTTGTCCCTGGGTGAAACAAAGCGTTAGATGGCGTGTGTGTGGTCTGTACACACTCAGTAGTTGAATGACCGAGCGACCGTTGCTCTTTTAATCCAAAATTACATAATGGCGTCTTAAGACAGGAATACTGTTAAACCACTTTTTTCACAACTGTACAGGGACCACTGCTGTAGGATTTGCACCAACAGAAATACGAAAAAATTTAAGCAAAACAAAAGTAAGTACAGTTGTGTGTGCCATTGTGTGTCAGAACAATGGCGGCGGTTTGTTTACTTTTCTTATGAGATTTTTAACGAGTCGGACATTTGTCAGACTTTCAGTGGCGTTGTCAAGGCTGTGATTGGTCAATACGTTAGTAGGCGGGGCTTAATGGATCGGTCTATTCTGAATGCCAGGCAGGTTTTTTGACACCAACCACCAAGGTCAGAACCCTGATAATTGTGCAAGATATCTGGACCTGTTGTCATAGAAACCGCCTCATTAAAGAGTTTTTAATTGATCAAAGGGATGTAAATATATTTTGTTTAAACTCAAATGTGAACAAATCCTGTTCTGAATAGGGAGTTGAGATTAAAAGACTGGGCTTGTTGAGTTGTTATGGATCTTATATGACATTGTTGGAGGTTGTTCATGACGATGATGGTATTTCACATCGACAGTGTCAACTATGCACACTGACACCAGAGCAAGTGACACTAGACAAATATGCAATTAGATTTATTACTTAGTCTTTGCATGGAGGAAGAACTATTGGTCTGTGGTGCTCCTTACAATGTATATCACCATTGCTACAGTATGGAAGACAAATGGAAGAGTGAGTAAATCAGATATGAAGGCTGCTGCATGCAGTGTTTTGGTCAGTCTTAGTGTAAAACCTTCTCGTTTTTGTTTTGCCGCATGTTTTTCCCCGCAAGAGGGTGCTATCAGTCACAAACTCCTCTTACAACACGAACTGCTACACAAGAAGGTAGTTCCCATTGTAAGAGCGGTTCGGAATGATAGCGCCCTCTCGCTGGTAAAATTGTGTGGCAAAACAAAAACACGATCTTGCACCAAGACTAGATTTTGGCTGGGCTGAGGTATGAAAAGTAAGTAAGTTTTCCAAAAGATGTTTTCACAGTGTTGTTCATCTACACAGTGTATTTTCAGTGCTGGATCACAGTGCTGGGCACTTTTGAGGGTTCCTTAGTTTCACCACAAAGTAATAATTACTACTAATAATTCATGAAGATTATAAGAACATCCTACGTGTACAGTTTAATTATAAATGTGTCTAGAAGACACCAGGGCCCAATTTCATAGCTCTGCTTACCGGGGAATTCTGCGCTTATACCCTGCCATAGCCCATAGGAGTAATTGCTTTACAGGAATTGTAAGCGCAGAATTTTGTGGTAACCAGTGCCTGAAAGAATATTAGTTGTAGTTTTTTACCCATACACCTTCTTTTTGTTATAGTGCCATAGAAAACTGGAAGATGGTTGTAATTTAATTTGGCATGTATTTCTGCCCTATTCTATTTCTATTTTGTAGGTCAGTGCAGGATGAAATTAGAATTTTAAGCTTTGTACAAAGACGAGAGGTGTGAGGAGGTCATACATGTACTGTATAGGCCTATAAGGGTTTCTTTCTACACTTGGAACATGAAACAAATTTATACAACATCAGTACTGTAGCCTACACAAAATAGATTCTTGTTTTTACAAGTACTTTGTAGCATGATGTGCAGAAAGCTATGTGAAAGTGCAACACATTTATGTCTTTTCCACACTTTGCAAGTCTCTGGATACTAGCCAAATGTGCAGTTTATAGAACATTAATGTTTTATTAACCAGTTGCCACCAGGATTCACCCGTCTCCCTGGCGGGATTCTTTTGGCGGAATAGCTGGAATCTTTTTCTGTAAGGATACCGCTGGCACAAACAAATACTGACTTGACAATACCAAGAGAACAAAGATTCTCTTTATTGGATCAACCGTTTTGTTTCTTGACTGAAAAATTGTCAAATTAACACCATGAATTACAATACATCGGCCGTTACCTACACCATAGGAGTGGCACTAAACACGGAACCATGGCTCAATTGCTGGCTCACTCTGACTTACCTCCATTGAGCCAAAATACAATGAATAAACAATGGTGGAAGCCTCTCGATGTCTCGTAATCCTCCTCTTGGAACAAAAGGACAAAGGTCTGTAATTGGGGATTAAACAAAAATCGTCTCTGAATAGCCACAAAATGTAAGTATTTACAAGACCTTTTTTCGTCCTTGTGTGGGTGAAACGAAGTATTAGACGGCGTGTGTGTGTGGTCTGTACACACTCTGTAGTTGAATGACTGAGCGACTGCTTCCATGGTCCGAAATTACATAATGGCGTCTTAAGACGGCTTCCGTTTCCTGGCAGGGGAAATATTTGTGTGTATTCATGTCTCCGGTTTCAACTGGTTAAAGCCCCAGTTCACTGTTGGGTGTGTTTGATTAGTTTGCCGAGTTGTGCTCATCGGGGTGAGCCCCAAACAAGAGCTAACCGAACGCCAACTTCCCCTAGCATTCATACTAATGCATCTTGGGACAGCTGGCCAGAACTACTTTCTTTGTTAGCATTACGTCCGTCTGAAACTCTTTGGGATTCACGAAAACATCGCAAAAAAATTATTCCCATGGTGAAACTGCAACATTCAATTATTTTACAAGCCTAGCTTAATACAAAAGTACACGTCTGCAAATAAAAAAAATTAGTAAATGCTCACACATTTGCTGTGGAGTCCCAGTCACCAGAGTGGAGTCCGAACCCCAGTCCGAGTCTTTTGCCGAACTTGACTCAAGTCGAGTCTGGGTCATGGAAATTGCAACTCGAGACGACTCAAGTCTGAGTCCTGGACTCGAGATTCTACAACTCTGGATATTTAATACAATGGCATCTCACACTGTCTTGTTCATGTACATGTAAGAAGCTTGTGTAATATTTTGCTCACCTTTAAGGACTCTATTTGTTGCAAAATGAGTGCATCACAAAACTGAATTTGACCATACAGTAAATCTTTAATGGAAAAAACAAAAACA
Organism: Marthasterias glacialis; assembly: GCA_911728455.2. Taxonomy (NCBI): domain Eukaryota; kingdom Metazoa; phylum Echinodermata; class Asteroidea; order Forcipulatida; family Asteriidae; genus Marthasterias; species Marthasterias glacialis. Next base: position 6,295,169 of record OU452234.1, on the reverse strand, counting down.
ATACACTATTTGAACAAGACCTTTGTAGGGGAAAGGCAATTTCCCTTGAGTTGAGGACACTCAATTAGAAAATCAGAGCAATGGGTGATGGGCAGCAATGGGTGATAACATGTAAGAGATGGCATCTTATTAGATTCTGTAAAGACTAGAACTCAAGGAAATAAGAAAGAAGAAAAAAACAACCAGGGAGAGAGGGTTGCCAAGCTACATTTATGTTGGTCTTGAGAGCATTATTGATTAGAAAACATTGTGTGAATTTATTGAGAATAGGATCAGTAGGCTTTAGAATATTTATTCACGGGAACGGCAATGAAAAATGCAATGTCACCAACCGGGATCTCATCTATGACTGAATAAGTGGTTGTCCACCACACACATTTTCCGGAGAGGTCTAAAAGCCATGTGGAGACAATCAAATTACCCCCTCTAAAACTCATGGGAAAGCGACACAAATACCAAGTCGTACAATGTATCTTCTTCTTGTGTTACCCTCTGTTTTTTTCTTTTTAGCTTTTTAACATCGAGATCGGATAGTCCTTGGATGCTAAGCAGTTTCATGAGGGCCCCCCATATTATGAATCAAAACTGGTAAATCTGCTTGACAGTCTCTGGTTTGGTGCAAAGATTCCTGCCCAACAAAGGCTTTGCTCCTTTTACCCCAAATTGTCTGTAGGATAAAATGATAGCCAGCCTGAAGTCATGTATTTTCCCCTTGTGTACATCATTATTCATATTAGACTTCTCTCAGTCTTACCTGATCAGTCAGAGCCATACAGTTTGGCCGGTTTTGATTTTTTGCCAATCTGCCCAATGTACATGTGTGCATTTATGTAATGTAGCCTACCTTGGCAGGTGACAGTTGGCCAGCTGCCGCCCCTCTAAACTGGCCTATTCCAGTTCAAAGCCTATGTAGGCCGTCAAATGGGTGGCTGGATGGCTCGCTACATGTACAATGTAGATTAGACACTGTAACCAGCCTTTTTACATTCAGGTACATTAAGTTCAAGAAGCTGTCCTTGGAAAAGGGAACATTCGTGGCATGTTGCGGCCGAGTGGTCTAGAGCTCACCGGACTCAAGCTCTGGTGTTTCTGATCAGTGGAGTGTGGGTTCGATTCCGGTCGTGACACCTGTGTCCTAAAGTAAGACCCTTGACCATTATTGCTTCATCCTTAGGATGGAATGTAAAGCCAGTGGTCCAGTGCGTTGTGTAATACAAGTAAAAGATCCCAGTCAGGCATGTTAAGAGAAGAGTTTTGCCCCGGTGTTTGTGGCGTGTTGGCTACAGATTGCGCCATATCATCTTTTAGACCCGTAAAAGGTGCTATAAATGTGTCTCATAATTCAAAAACTACAGCATATACAGTACCTGTCTCACAAAACTTAATGAGTGCTTTTAAATGCCCGTTGATAGAGTGCTAAACAAAATACTGATTATTAGATTAAATTACATTGTTTGTAGTAAGTTGAATTACATTATGTTGCACAGTACATGTATAACACCAAAAGGTTAATTAAGTACATGTACATGCATCAAATTATATACAACTTGGGACTGCCTTTAGGTTTGGGTGAAGCAGAAATACTTTTGGTGCCCAAATCTAGGTACAGACAATGAGGCAGGATTGGAGAGGTCAGAATATAAGACTATTATACAACAAGATACATGTAAAACAAGTACATATACTGTACAAGTAGACATACTATCGTTTTGTTCCCGGAAGAGGGACATAACGAAAGCTTTACCAGAAAAAGGGCATAAGCAGTGAAAGACTTTTGAAGACGCTAGGTTGGCAGCAGACTTACCAGGTACATGTATGTCCATTGTTCTCAGAAATGTGCGCATGCTCATAACTATGAAAGAATGACAATTACCTGGTAAGTCTGCTGCCACCTATCATTCTAAAGTCTCACAATAATTCGCAAAGTCGTGTTTCAAAAAAACGGAGCACGAAAGTTTGATCGGTTTTCAGCCATTCATAAGTCATTATAGGAAGGTCAAATTCTGCATGGGAATGCAAAAACATTTCTTTTTGGATTATTCTACATGAAGCAACAAAAAATATGTAACAAGAACGCCATATTTTTTTGTCGGGAGCCATTTTATTGCTTTTGACCTTCTGTTACTGGGACAAAAGTACTTTGTGTGCCTGGAAGAAGGGCGTGGCCCTTCTTCCAGGCACACGATGATGTGACTTCTATGTGCAGACAGCAACCGATAAGAACATTATAAGAAGAAAGATAATCTGGTGCCGACATCTACATTTGTGCATGCAATGTTGATGAGTTAATAATTCTTTCATATTCTGTGTGTCAAAGCAGTCTGAACTGTTCAAGATGGCTGACTTACAGGCAGCGTTGGAATTTGCCGTTGAACTTACAAAATTTCACAACATCGACTTGTTTCAGAGAGGGTGAGTATTTGTGTTCCATTTTAGTTGAAAACAATTCTTGCTTAATATTTTTTATTTGATGTGAATGATAACCCTCCTTTCATTATCAAAATTGTTCTTCTCATTTGCCTCTAACACCTTTTCCTCAAAAGGTTGATTTATTGACATGATTGAGGGTACAGGTATGATACGTAATTGTTTTTTTTGGAAAGAGGACATACAACTTTACAAACAAACAGCAAGTTTTTAAAAATAATCATATAGCCTGTATGCAAAATTAATAAAGCATGAAATTGCAGTGAACATGTACATGTACTGTGTAGTACATTTATTGACGTATCTCAATTGCCTTTTGCAAACTGCTACAATAGTTTAAATATACACATGTAGGCCCACATACGTGTATTCCATCAATATCTACACAAGGGAATATCTTTGTTATTTCCTTTGTTGTATATGAAATCAATTTTTCCTGGTCTGTTTTTATAAAAATGTACTATACATGTACCTCTAAACGTGAACATCACTTTTAAATACAATTTCTAAGGGGGATTAATGCAAGCTTTACTCACGTATTAGCCCCAGTACGACTCAGATGCAAAAGCCTGATTGGAAGGGTCTAACTTCAGGCAGGCCTATAAAAACCCTGATTTACAGGGAAAATGCGCTTTTTCATTGAATTTGACCAATTTTTATTTCTGCTTAAAAAAAAAAGAGGGGCGCAAAATGTGTGTCCGTTTTTTATTGTTTTGTGTATCGTGATCTGTGAATGCATAAATGGGATGGTAATCTTTGGTATCTCGCTACTTCATGCCATTGAACGGTGACAGTCAATATTGCATGACACGATAGCCTAAGTGGGCGCTAGCAAACGGCTTGAAAGCTAAGACTACATATCTGCACATGCAATGCCTTGCCTGGTGTACACGCTAAAACAATGTATAGCGTGCATTGTTGCTGTTTCACCTGCTGAATTCCTTGGGCATGTTGGAGAGCATTGTCGACAAAACACGGTTCTTGTTCGGAAACTTGAGCTTGCTTACTAAAAACTACACAATGTGTAGGTTTTATTTTAGTAAAATTATAATATGTAGTTTAACCCCGGACAAACAAAAGGATCATTTTGTAGTATAAATTGTAAGATTGTTGGGTTTTGTTTCTTATTTTTCTTCTTTTTCTTCTTGCGGGGCAATTTTCATTGCACATGTAATGTAATATGTCCATTTCCATTCTGATTGAATGTCATTAGTTTTTAGAACATCTGTGAAGAGATTCAAGTAAACCTCAAACAGTGTTTGTCACTCGAGACTATCGTGCAAATATTTGGGCATGCGCTGATAACGCGCATTGCAGTACGCACCAATTACAAATGCACTGCAAAATGTGCACTATTGTTGAGCAGCACGATTTGCCACAATGCGAGCATACGCCCAACGAGAAATGAAGATGCGATTGTACGTTGCTTGATCTTTTCACATGTTTCACCAAAATAATGAAGGTAAAAAAACAAAATTTCAACCTCAAAACCCTGGTGCCCTGAAAAATTGTTCTTCCATGGAATGTTCATTTGGTGACATTCACAGCTTTTAATAGGTAAGTTTTTAATTATAGATCGAACAGATGATGCCGAGTGTCCAGGACAGCATTTTGGCATTTATCTGATAAACTTCAAAATTAAACCTGTAAATCTGTAACAGCCCTTCTGAATGTGATATTTCCACCCAGGTACTACCATGTTAGATGTTCAATCAAAGGTGGTCCTAAAACAACTCTAATATCAGAGGCAATCATCGTCAAACCTGCTGGTAAGTGGTTCATATCAAGATGTTTTCCCAGATCTGAAAATAGAGCGTCTGAAGATGCTGTCAATTTAAGAAACAGACTACCAAATTGTTTACTTTCATTACTGGTCCCCTGTGGTCCACAGTGTAAATTTGGAGTCCTAACCAGTCACAAATGACATCATATTACATCATGTACATCTTGGTTGTAAAAATACTACATGTACAAATATTTGTTTTGTTTTTGTGATTTGTGCTTTTCTGCTCTTTAAAGTTAGGGCTAGGCACTTAGGGCTTGGTAACCATTGAAGCTTTCTACACACTGAACTAGGTCACTTGGCCCAAAAATACTGAAATTATTGTACAGTGCTTGTGACTGGGTATGAGCTAAATTTGCGCCAAGTTAAAGTGTTGTTTTTCTTTCTTTTTCTTTTCTTTTTTGACACATTTGTACAAAGTTGTCTCAATGAGACATTAGAGGACACTACATAGACCCTTCTCACTGACATCACAATTCAGTAGCAATGCTGGAGGCCTGCTATGCTTGAGTACTATGCACACGAATGTTATGTGTGCGTAGTGCCATCCAGCATTCGTAGCACATGTTTGGGGCAGTTCTAATAATGTATTTGTGCATGAATCCTGGAATGTGTGCGCGTGTAAGTACTCCAGCATGGCAAGTGAAGTGACGTCATCTGAGAATGGTCTATAGGTGGCAGCAGACTTACGGGTAATTTTTTTTTTCGAAAATGTATGCACGCTCCAAATTACGTTTACAATGGGATTTTACTGATATATGAACTCATGAACTCATGGAGGAAAGGAACCGTTCTTCCCTGCATGGTCTACTGCCACCGAGATTTTCTCTCATTGCACTTGAAACAATTTGCCATATTGTTTATTCTGATTTGGTTTTCTCCCTACAGAGGGTTCTAACAATTTGTCGGCCTACACCTGTAAGAATGTGGGTGTGTCCAGAACGTTCCCGATCATGTATAAGAGGGAGGAGGTGGAGCTCAGGGACGTCAAGCTGTTTAAAGTCTACCTTCTTGTGGACAGCCACAGGGTATGTATCCAGGGTTGAGATCAGGAAGGGATTCAAGCTTTTACTTGGCACTCTTGGTCAGATGTTCCACTGAGTTGAGGGATTGTTTGAAATCATTCAACTTCATGGGTTGTGTATGGTGGCACTACTGTGCACAGAACTCACTCTGTATAGTGTGGGGTATAGACACATTCACCACATGATATCATATTGCAGGCTGGCATGGCTTATCTGTCATTCAAAACCACAGTGGATGATATTGAATGGTCAGACAGTAGGAGGGTTGACTGTGTACTGTGTAGATGCATTCACCATATGACTTTTATGATATTTTGCAGGCTGGCATAGTGTATCTATCATTCAAAACCACAGTGGATGATATTGAATGGTCAGACAGTAGGAGGGTTGAGTGTGTACTGTGTAGACACATTCACCACATGATATCATATTGCAGGCTGGCATGGCTTATCTGTCATTCAAAACCACAGTGGATGATATTGACTGGTCAGACAGTAGGAGGGTTAAGTGTGTACTGTGTAGACACATTCACCACATTATATCATATTGCAGGCTGGCATGGCTTATCTGTCATTCAAAACCACAGTGGATGATATTGAATGGTCAGACAGTAGGAGGGTTGAGTGTGTACTGTGTAGACACATTCACCACATGATATCATATTGCAGGCTGGCATAGTGTATCTATCATTCAAAACAACAGTGGATTACACTGAATGGTCAGACAGTAGGAGGGTTGACTGTGTACTGTGTAGATGCATTCACCATATTACTTTTATGATATATTGCAGGCTGGCATAGCGTATCTATCATTCAAAACCACAGTGGATTACACTGAATGGTCAGACAGTAGGAGGGTTGACTGTGTACTGTGTAGATGCATTCACCATATGACATGTATGATATATTGCAGGCTGGCATAGTTTATCTACATGTATCATTCAAAACCTCAGTGGATGATATTGAATGGTCAGACAGTAGGAGGGTTGACTGTGTACCGTGTAGATGCATTCACCATATGACTTGTATATTATATTGCAGGCTGGCATAGTTTATCATTCAAAACCACAGTGGATTATACTGAATGGTCAGACAGTAGGAGGGTTGACTGTGTACTGTGTAGATGCATTCACCATATGACATGTATGATATATTGCAGGCTGGCATAGTTTATCTACATGTATCATTCAAAACCACATTGGATGATATTGAATGGTCAGACAGTAGGAGGGTTGACTATGTACCGTGTAGATGCATTCACCATATGACTTGTATATTATATTGCAGGCTGGCATAGTTTATCATTCAAAACCACAGTGGATTATACTGAATGGTCAGACAGTAGGAGGGTTGACTGTGTACTGTGTAGATGCATTCACCGTATGACATGTATGATATTTTGCAGGCTGGCATAGTTTGTCATTCAAAACCACAGTGGATGATATTGAATGGTCAGGCAGTAGGAAGGTTGACCGTGTGTTACACATCATTATACATTCTCCACATGCTATTATATTGCAGGCTGGCATACATGTAGTTTACAATATCACTCAAAAACCATGTGGCTAATATTATCAGACACTAGGAGGGTTTACTGTGTACTGTTTACTTGTCATGCATGTGGATGCAATCACCACATGTTACCATGTTATCACAGGTTGAGTAAGTTCATCTATCGTTCAAAACCACAATAGATGATTGTCAAAGGTCAGACATTTAGAGGCCACTTGGGTTCCACAGTTTCCATGTAATTTAGAAATCGTGTGCGTGTTTGGAAAACAAATCGTGTATACAGTATTGCTTTCAGAGAAGCACACCAGCACAATCTCCAGTCACGTACAATGTATGTGTGGGTCAAAATGTCTATTTCTAATATCCACCATGTTAAAATCCAGCAAAATATACATAAGAAAGGATGGTCTCATAAATAGTTTGTGAATTTAGAAATTTGTAAAAGCTGGATTTGGGATAGGGGCTCTTTAAAAGATAGCTTGATAGATTGTTGGACACAATTACCTTATGATTGACAATTTACCCCCTCCCCCTCCCCAGTCACCCCCCAAAATAGACATTTTGAAAGAAAGGATGTTGTTTATGACTTGACACTGACTGTACAGCGTGAGTTCCCATGGGTAGAATCACATGTGAGGTAATAGGCAGTATGATACATTGATGTATTGAAGCTGACTTCAAGGTGTTGAAGTTAACACCCAACTCATTCAGGGTGCATATGATTTGACTGACGCAACATTCTGGCTATACCGGAGGGGTGGTTTAGGGGTGGGGGATGGATATTAAAGATTTTTAAAGGATTTTTAAAGGATATTTAAAGGATTTTTACTTCTTATAATATTTAGTGCAGGGCCCTAATGGAAACCAGCTTTTGCTGTTTGGGTTTACCCTGGATAAATAAAGGAATAAATAAATAAATAAAAAAAATAAATATTGACTTGCGCAATTTTCAGAGCTTCATGCGTGTAATGTTTATTGGGTAGGACGGCAGGATTGTAACAAAAATTATTACCTCCCTAATGGAGGTAACGTCTGAGTGAACGTAGTTTCCAGCCTTGCTTCCAGATTGATGGAGCAACCACAAATCCCGGTGCTTCAAAAAGAATCTATTTGTCAAATCAAGGTTTCTTTGTGCCAGCGGCACTCTCAAAGAAAAAGTATTCCGGCAATTCCGAAAAAATATTTCCATTAGGCTGAACGGGAAAATTTGAAGATTCCCACAGGTTAGACTTGTAATATTTGTTCCACTTTCAGAAGGACTCTATCTATTGGACAATGAATGCATCACAAAACTGAATTGACCTAAAAAGTCTTCTTTAAGATTAATTTGATCCTTTTTCTGAAATCAAGACGATGTTTGTTTGCTTCGCCCTAGCATTCTCATAGTCTTCCTTTACCGTTTACCCGTATTCACTAAGAAATGATATCTTGCTAAAATGTCACTGTGTGCTCACCAAAGGGTTTGTTTTGACACAGTCTGACTATTGTTGTCAACAAATACGTTTGATACCAAGCACTTTAAGAAGCTACCCCTCCCACAGATTGTCTTGAGATCAAACATAAAAGTTGAAATGAGTAACCAGCCAGTGGCAAAAAAGCAATCAATACAGATTTTGCTGTTGTCTCCAAGGAATGTGATACATGTGACTTTTACTGTTTGGTTTCACTCATACGTGGTATCCTTGTTACTAATAAAGAATTAATGCAGCGTTGCAGTCATGTTTGTTTTACAAAACATACCTCCTTTAATAACTGATGTATTCAAGTCTGGATTTCATGCTTGGTTTAAACTAGCAACAACCAGTAACTCAATAGTGACTCAAATGTTGTAGTGGCTAGATAGCCTGGAAACCATACTTAAATGTTGTTCTACCATGTTTACTTCCCCCCCCCAACCCACACACAGATTGAAGAATCACTACATGAGGCTAATATTCAACTGAGTGTGGACCTTCATTTCTCAGGCAGTGAAGAAGTGTAAGTATGGCCGGTCTGGATTCTAATGTTCTCTTGTTTAGTCTAGGAGTAGAATGGCGGGGTCCAATTTTATTGTGCTGCTTACCAAAGTATTCTGCGCTTACAGTGCTGCGTAAAGCAAATGATTTTATGGGCCATTAGCACAGATATGTGGTAAGCAGAACCATGAAGTAAAGCCTGAGGCCCCATTTCATAGACCTACTTAAGCAGCAAATATTATCCCCGATGCAAAGAATAACATCTATTATAACAGCAAATATTGCTTAGATATTTTCTGCTAAGCAAAAATAAGCAGGATACCAGCCGTAAGTGGTACATGTGGAATGGTATTTGGGCTGGTAACCTTATTCTGGTAGGCATAATTTTATTGTGCTTGTCTCCTTTTTTGTGCTTTAGCAGTTGTATGAAATTGGGCCCAGGGCCCATCCCTCACAGCAATATTTGCTGTCTTTGTTACAATTTTGATCAAATAATGATGGAATATATAGTGCCATAGCCTTGAGGAGATGTCACTATGACGGTACAGATTACAGGCTCACCATCCGCTTCATTACTTTACATTCTGAGGAAAATGCATGTAAGGCCAAATCAAATTGATGTTCATGCAATTAGTATATGAAAAAAAATCTACAATGTGTATCATGTCATGTGTGTGTGGGTTTTGTATGGAGATGGTAGGAGGATGTTTAATCAGTAGGCACTATATTAACCCAGTTCTTGAAGATCTACATTGTATATTGGCATCCAATCTGCTACTGCATCCAATAAGAAATCAGCCAAGTTTCAAAGTTATCAATGGATTAGTGAACCCTCACTTCGTCGGTCGATGTGGCTGGCTAACAAAAGGCGCCTGTGCCTGCAACTCGGAACACATTGTAGCTGCATCCTACGCAATTCAGCTTCTCAGCTGCGAGTAAGAACGATTAGCCTCCCAAATTATGATTATTTTTATCGACTGTTCAAAGAGCATGCCAAAGGACTCTTCAAAATGCCCGTAGCCAAAACCAAAGATTCTAAAGTGTCGAAGGTGCAAGATGGGGAACTTGGGCTAAACTGTGAAATGTGCAGTGGACGCCATTTCTGCAAGTTACTCTTTTGATACAACAATAGATCAGTGTAGACAATGACCATTTTGTTCTAGTACGCGCTAATCCTCCAATCAGATTTCTCAACGGGAGTGTGATAATAAACCATATCATACTCCCAGTAGTCTATATTGCACTCTGCATATTTAGAGTATCATGTGTCACACTCCGTGTTTGGACAGTGCAAATTGACGTTCTAAAATGTACGCGTTGCACGTTTTGCTCTTCGTTCAGTTGACTGGAAGATAAATTCATTATCACTTGCGCGCTCGTGGAATATGGGAAAATATAGTGCGTCTTTGTCCCATATCCCACTTGGACTTCGTAGAAGCGCTATATTTTCCCGTATTCCACAAGCACACGTGTGATAACTTATATTGCTATTAATGATATAACAAAACATTTACTCGCTGAATTAGCACCCATTCATGATTTCACGTTCCAACAATAGATAGTAACTCATCTTGCGCCTTCGGCATCTGGATGCTACAATCTTTTGGCCAAGACTAAAACATTTAGGGAAAGGACCTTTGTTTTTTATGGTTCCAAAGGTGTTTAACTCCCTCACATAAGCCTTCAGTACTCCTACCTTTTTTTCTGAATTTTGTTCATAAAGTGCATTTAGATATTATTTGTTGGATATTTGTACATAATATGCACTGTAAGACCCCAAGTGTCATTATTGTCGTTGCCAACCCATTATTTGTTTATTTAAAGCCGATTGTTGACTTGTAATACAATTGTCTTGATGATTACTGATAGGCCGGGGACTCCGGAAGCAATGGAGATAATCAGCAGCCGGACCTTGAAGCTAAATCTGAACGGATCCGATGGCCTCCATAGTCACGTCCCTCTCCTCTTTGATTACTTTCATCTCTCAGCGGTTTCCATGACGATCCATGGATCCTTACTTGGACTTCATCAAGCAACGTTTGGGTGAGTCAGGGAGCCAGGCAGTGTTTGCGAGGATTCCCCTTCAGTATTGTTGAAAAGTGTATTAGGTTTGAGGGTTTACAAGCTTCGCGGGAACATTTATTTGACCTTTTTACACCTGAATTGTTAACCCTTGCAAACCCCCAGGAAATGGCTACCCCTGCTTGGGAGAAGGGTTAAGCCAGATAACCTCGGGGTTAGCATACTGAGTTTTCATTCCTCCCAGGAAAATCATATCAAGTGTGAACTAAACATGGGGTGGCGGTGGGGTTAGAATTCCCCAGGAATTTCCTGGGATTTCATTTCCTGGGAGTTGGCTCGGTAGTGTGAAAAGGACTTTAGTCTTTATCAAATACACCACTGCATATGCCTGAAGAGTCTCAACAGCAGAAAGGCTCGAATTTAAAGCAAGGAACTGCAGAATAAAGTTATCACTGTGGTACTGGTCGAACAGGGAAAAAAGTTAAATTGAATGCATGATATCATTTATGTTGAAGAATTTTAAGAAGTATACAAAATACCATCTTGCTGAAAGGGGAAACTAACTTTGTGCCATGATTTTTGTTGCTGTAAATTTCACAATAAGTGATACAAACAGGTCCAGGTATATACCCTAAAATTTGCAGGCATTGACTGCTAGCTTGTACATTTGAAGAACCCTGCAAGTTACTTCCAGTTCCTTAGTTAGAAAATGTTAGGGTTTATTTTATTAAATAGACGAGCGATGCTGGATGGTGTTCATCCTACTGAAACAAATACATTGTCACAGTTTTCATTAAGTGCAAATTTCTTTAAAAAACCTTGCATTTTGGCAAATCAGTGTTTGGACACATTTTGGATGTTGTCTTTGACATCAACATTCTCCTCAAGTTTCAAGTCATTACACTAATTAGCACAAGGATACATCACAAGCATTACAGTTTTGAGTTTTCACGAATTGTCGATTTGCCATTTTTGACATTGAAGTACATAGCGCTGGCAGAAACGATTGCTCGGCCTTTTTTGCACGATGAAACTTTTGTATGACCTAGATGAGTTTGAGTTTTTGCAAACAGCAAATTTGCGTATATGCATTGGTTTGTGCATGAGGTGCTACATACAGACCTCGTTCGTACAGTTTTCACTTTGAGACAATTGTATGGAACAGTTAATTACTCATTTATTGAACTTACTCTGATAAAATTAACAACAGATTTGCATAATTTAAGATCTCCACTTTCATGGTTGGTAAAATGTCAAGTTTAATCGGCAACTAGTCTCCGAAAAAACAATTTCAAAAGTTTTACCCAAACATGAAAGTTTGTCTGCAGTGGGCCAATTTGCACTTTGTGGACATGGTGACAATTTAACTAATAGGAAAAAGGTATCCTGTGGGACAGAATGAGATTTCTGTTCAAAGGTTATTTGGATTTGAGTTACTGTATGGTGTAGGGATGTCTTGATTCTGAGATAGGTAACCATGAAGGAGATAAAAATGCAACAGTATACGTTTCAACAAAAAGGAAAATAGGGAAAGAAATGATGTTTGGTTGGACCATAGAGCTATATATTTTGATTAAACAGTGTCAACTTGCCCTGTGATTTGAAGCCCTGCGAGTTGGTGCATCTGTATTTATGTGCAAACCTATTTGAAAGCTTGATATTTTGTATGGCTGTTGTACGGCTTATGGCTCATTAGTTTATTCGTTCTTTTCTTTGGGTCATTCAATATTTAAGTACTGATAAATTATGCACTCAATCAGTAAGTGTGCATACTGTTGGATAAAATATGCTGTCATGCATATATGCATTTATATGTTAGTTTCCCCACAAATGCAAAAAAAACGGAAAAATCCTTGGATTGCCATGGTCTATGGAAATTGAATTTTTCCTCAGTCATGCACAAGCCTTGAACATATCAGGGTTCTCCCCATGCACAAGCTAGCGTATCGGGCCGATACGCGTGAATTACAGACTGATTCGCAGAAATTACGGCCGATAGGCAAAAAAAAAATTAATATCAAATTCACAAACATCCTGACATAAAACCATTTTAAATGCTCCAGATTGCACAGTAGAGCTTTTCAAACCAAACATAAACATTGAATAAAAACATTCCAAGGACCTGCTACCAATTCAGCGTGCTTCGGCCACACTTTCAAAATTTGGGTCCAGAATGCCCCACAGTTTTGAAAAATCCTGGGGAGAACCCTGCATATATAAGTCTAGGAGGCTTAAAAAAAAATGTGTTTGTTTAGAATCAAAAGAGGGCCACTCAAGTCAATAAAGCCCTATATATGTAGATTAGACCCCCACTCCTATACGTATGTCCTTGAAAAGGTTATGTTCTAATAGACCTTATGCCTTAATGTCATTACGCCGCCATCGTAGAGGTAAAACGATGATAAAATAATTTTAAAAATCATTAATACCAAGATTGTCTGTGCTCATTATCTTCAACACTGTTTTGTTTATTTTCCTGTAGCGTGCCCAAGCCAGTCAAGACCGGATGGCTGCATAGAATCTCAGGGTCACCCACTAAGCAGCCTCCAATACCAACTCTCGAAGCCGTCCTCTTTGGTCCATCGGGAAAACCCCCGCTATCAAGTTCATCAGTAAGTAAATTTCTCTGAGTGTCATAAGATAGTTTCTCTTTTTAAAATGAGTTGGACACAAGTTGTGATGACCTGATTAAGTTATCTTGTGGTGATTTAGCTGTAGTGTAGATGTTTTTACAGTGTTCTGTTGTAAACCACATACAAATAATGGATGTAATGATTACATTGGGATGAAGAATACTATTTTCATTTTACCCTCACACTGATGTGTGATTACAGATCGAAACAAAACAAATACATTGTACAAATACACTAAATGGATATCCAAGGGCTGCGTTTCACAGATAATAATATAAAAGTGGCTTTCTATAAAGCGCTCAAATCCGTCACTCAGCGATGCTCATGGCGGGAAACTTTGGACAGAATTGCCAGAATCATTTTTTCTTTGAGGGTACCGCTGGCACAAAGAAACCCTGTCTTGACAATGCCAAGAGAACAAAGATTCTCATTATTGGATCGTCCGTTTTGTTTTCTCAATCGAGAAAACATCATTCATTCAGCGTGAATTGTAAAACATTGGCCGTTACTTACGGCATAGGAGTGGTAATAAACACGGAACCGTGGCTCTATAATCGGGGATTACACAAAAACAAACTCTCAATGGCCACAAAATGTGAATATATTCAAGACCTTTTTTTGTCCGTGTGTGGGTGAAACAAAGCATTAATCGGCATGTGTGTGGTCTGCGCACGCTCCACAGTTGAATGACCGGGCGACCTTCGGTCCATTGGTCTGTAATTACATAATGGCGTCTTAAGACAGCTTCTGTTTCCAGGCAGGGGAAACATTTGCGAGTATTCACGCCATCGGGTGTCAAATGGTTAAATACAGGAGCCAGTTTCATGGTGCTACTTACCTCGCGATTCTGTGCTTACAGATCACAGAATCCTGTGCGTTCAGATAGCCATAAGTGCAGAATTCCCGCGGTGAGCATTGTGCCATGAAATTGCACCCAGGTTGTCTTATGCTTGTGGATTTTATGCTAACAAGAATGTTGAAATATGAAACACTCTTTTGTTCACATTCATAATGGCATGATTGCACACGAAACGTGCATCCAAACCTCCCAGTCTAATGTGATATTAAATTAAAGGTGCACATATATTCTCATGGCTTGGAAAATATTAAAGTGCATATTGGGCGGTTCAGGCAGCATGTTGTGAACTTGATGGTACAGTCTGCAAAGTTTTGCCTTATGGTTTATCATTCCTTTGGAAATTTAGAAGGAAGAAAACTGATTTGGGCCCAACATCAGAAGAGCTTCAAAATTTTTCTGTGTGAAACAAATTTACTTGATAGCGATTGTATAACGCGAACTAAAATAGACTTGTGCAAGTCTCTTGGGTAATCAAACTTTAGGAATCATTAAAGTGCACAATTTCCTTTTGATCCTGTGTGTGTTAAAATTGAGCCGCATGTAAAATTGGGAGAATTTCTGATTCATTCCATCAGCATGTGTGTATATATGGGACAACTCTATTAATAGACTTGCCCAAGGCCATTCGGTCTACTCTCAATGTTAAATTGATGCATCTCCATTAGTTAACTAGATTTGATACTTGCATCTTGCCTATGTATGTAAAACAGTGAGATGGTGTAAATTTGCAGTAGACACATCCACACAGATGCCCAATAGAGTTTATCATACGTGTTCATTGAGGGCATGCATG
Organism: Marthasterias glacialis; assembly: GCA_911728455.2. Lineage (NCBI taxonomy): Eukaryota > Metazoa > Echinodermata > Asteroidea > Forcipulatida > Asteriidae > Marthasterias > Marthasterias glacialis. The sequence continues at coordinate 6,280,161 of OU452234.1, read as the reverse complement.
CATACACATAGAATAGTTAATTCGATAATCCAGCTTCCCTTTCTAGGAACAAATGATAATGAAGTTATTTATACCTTGTTAATGTCACGATGAAGTCTTGTGCAACCCACTCGTTCATTTTCCTGTAGGAA